>CACVBM020000444.1:0-600000 GCA_902728155.2 Microthlaspi erraticum | reverse complement strand
TTTGGAAGAGGCGTTACTACTTCTCCTACAGTTGTAAAAGAAAACAAGCCCATCGGTTCTGCAGTTAATTCTCATACATCTGCTCATGCTAATCGTCCCGTAAGTGTCCTTTCCAGAATTTGTCATATCTTTTTGGTCTATGGTTATGAGTAAACTAGTGTGTTTAAAGATAAATTTATCTCCTTAATCCATCTGCCTTCTTTGTGATGTGATTTCAAAGTTCATTTTCTCCTTGATATATATTCAAATATAATCTGTTTCAATTTGTTTTTGGCAGTTAAAAACTGAATATCTGATGCTCTTTCCTCAGGTTGTTTCTGACCCAACACTGAGTAGAGAACCTAGAAAAGCATGGCACCAACTGTTTGCCCGTTCAACTTCTGTTCCTGTTTCCACGAATGTTAGTATTATAAGCAGACCTAGTGCAAAGCCCCAGGAAGCTGTTCAGAACTCAGAGGTTTCCAGTCAAGTTTCCTCGATACGAACATTTGACAATCCCATCAGTTTTGGTCTCCCATCGCCATTCACCATACCTGTGTACTCTAGTGGATCCGCTACCAGTACTGTAGGTTTCTCTCCTCCAACAAAGATTGCTTTCCCTCAACACGTTGAAGATGAGCATTTTGAAGATCCTTGTTATGTTCCGGATCCGATATCTCTACTGGGACCTGTTTCAGAATCACTTGATTTAAGGGCTGGATATGAGACTGGCATAGGACTGGGAAAACACAATGCAAAGAAGAATACACCTACTTGTGAAATCAACAAGCCATCTCCGATTGAATCTCCCTTGTCCAAGTCACGGGCTGCGGATGAAAAACAGGCTAATGATGGAAGCTGGCAAATGTGGAAGAGTCCCCTTGGCCAAAACAGTCTCGGTTTAGTTGGTGGATCAGCAAATTGGACTATACCTTCAGAGACAACTAGATCTAACGAGGAAAGTGGAATGCATCATGTGCCTCAGCATAGAACAGCATCACTATTTGCCAAAGAGGATGCTTACTCACACTCACACGGGAAAGACTCTCTTGAAAATGATCAGCAAGGCGGCTTTTTCAGCCCCACTACTGGTCCAAGCAACCATGATCCTTGGTCACAGAAGATGTTCTTCCCTTCATTGTCTGGCATAGAGAGTCCTTTTTCTTTTAGTATACAAACAGAAAGTGTCGTGAACAATGTGGCGGCTTACCGGAGTCCTACTGAATCTGCTCGAGACAATCCATTTGAGCATCCTTCTCCGAATCACTGGCTCAAGTAAGTTCTTTTCAATAGAAAACCTATTGTTCTGTTGTTTGCTGGGGTTTTTTTACCATCTTAAACTTGAACCAAAGCGGTGAAGAGGGGAATGATATGGTGGAATTTGTGAATGTGCAGGAAAGTAAAGAGCTCAGGGGATGGTACTGGGAAGCAGTTTGTGGCGGCGGGTGAAGTTGAGAAGCACCAAAAAGATGTAGGGTCGTTTTGGTAGTCACAAAGTTAAACAAATACGAGGTCAATTTTTGCGGATAAGCACACTTTGTCTGTGTCCTATCTGTCTCTGTCTTTGTCCTCTCGGGTCTTCAATGGAGAGTTTGAGTTTTTTACTAACTTAAAACAGCTCCAGTGGACACTCAAAGCATAATTATAATGAAGGTACTCTTCACTTTATAAAATCTACCTATAAACGTAACCAATACAATTGTGATCCTATCTATCTCGATGCTCAAAATATGAGTTTGGTAATAATTCACCTGAGTTGTTCGATTGAATGAGCATGAATTAGTGAAACTATCGCCTTTTTGTGATACTGAGTATTCTCGTAATTAAAGAAACTTCAAATATGAAAAATGTATTTTGAAATAATAGAAGACAAATTAGATAGTCTTTATCCATCCCAATGAAGAAGCAAGAAAGATCCAAGAACACATCTTTCACTACCATTGTGCTTTCCCATTCGGAAACGCTTCTCTTGAAAAGAAAAGAAGCTAAGACTGACAATCGCCAAGGCTAGTCCTCAACCAAATTTTCTGATAAGAGAAGAAACTCTTGCGGAGATTCGCTTGTTCTAAAGGCATGCCAACTTGTAAGCTCAAGAGATTCAGCACCATCAAGCTCACCTCCCGCTATCGCCAGGTTCATCGGCTATACTATTTCCTCTTTTTGGTGGGAAAGTTTCAAAATCTAGGTATATAACGGAAGCTTGTTTCTAATGACAATTGACAACAAGATTGAAGAAATTATTTTACCTCAACATGAAACTATGCATAACAAAGAACTATCAAGGCCAACTAAAACACCTTATAGTATGAAACTGCCAACTTATCTTTGACTTTTAAAGTGTTTCCATATTTTTTGAAATTATTTCAAGAAATAAACCTTTCGTTCTACAAATATAGACTAGTAGAGTACCCGCACGTTTGTGCGGTGTGACGTTGTTGTTTTGTGTAGAAAATTTAAACCCTAAATCCGAACCCGACAAAAAACCCTAATCAAAAAATTTAAAAACCCAAACTTTTTTAATAGGTCTAAACATGAAAATCCGAAATCAAAAAAATCCCGAAAACCCTGACTGAACAAAAAAAATCTGGAAACTTTTTCACCCGGAACCCGACCCCAATACCTAATCAAAATTTTAAAATACTCAATTTTTTTAATATATCTAAACCCGAAAACCAGAAATCTAAAAAATCCGGAAAACCCTAAACTGAAAAAAAAATTGAACCTAACCCGAACAGAAATTTTCAAAGAAACCCGAACAATTTCTATATCTCTATATATATCTCTATAAAATTATGTCTCAGATTTTCACCCAAACCCGAACTTGTCTATAAAAACCCGAAAATCCAAAAAGCATATTCTATTGATTTGGAATTATCGTTAGATTATGTTAAGTTTTTTTTTTGCAGATTTTTAAGAGATGGAAAACGGAAGTTTTCTAAACCATCGGTTTATTTTAAGTTATTATTCTTGTATCCAAACAATTTTTTCCATTTATTCTTCTATCCAAATAGATTTTTCTCTTATTCTTATATCCAAACAACTTTTGTTTCCATTTATTCTTCTATCCAAATAGATGTTTCTCTAATTCTTGTATCCAAACATTAGAATGTACTTCTCAATTAATAATATAAAGAAAGATGACAAATCTTAAGGCTGTGATCACAGAAAACCAGAAACAAATTCAGAGATAGTTTTTTTTTTTTTAATTGTTTTTCATATCCATTTTTTATTTTTATTTTTGTAAAATGTCATTTGACTGCCCTTACAATTTTACAAACACTAAATGGGTGGGGCGTTTAAGAAACACCAACTTGACCCGATTACCCACCCGGCTCGTTCCTTAGTCTCGCATTTGCCTTCAAAACTTTCTTTCGTTTTTCTTCCTCTTCTCTCAATCTCTCGCGTTTACCGTTTCTTCGTTGGCAGGAATCGAACGAAAAGCCACGTCTACGTGATTCAACCCGAATACAATCCGAATCGGGAAGTCTCACATCTTCATCCCCAATTTCGAAGCTCTAATATCGTGTGCTGATGCTTTGCTTCAATGGCCGCCCTATCTGTAAGTCTCCTTGCTTCTCTCAATTGATTCACATTGCACCGCAAGTAAATCCGAACTCTGCGTATAAAATTCTCGCTCATTGCGTATTTTGACCTAATCGAATTTCCATTTGCGGACGTGGGTTGTCTTCTAATTGGTTCCATTGTCGTTGCTGCGTTAGGTATTGTGTTGATTCTCGAAAGCTATCATCTTGACTAAAGTTACTTGGAGCTGCGACTTGTTTACTTCGATGGTCTACAACAACCTGAAAATAAGATTAGGGCTTGAGTTTTCTGTTTTGACCACATCCCCTGGTTTGGAATTTTTCTGAGTTTAGGGTTTGCTCATTCATTTGTTCTGGATAAGGAGAACTAGGAAAAAAGGAGTGGGCTTTGGAGGATAATGTGTATACTGTGCGTTATTCAAAAGTGGTCTCGCCAGGTTGCAACGATGCTGCCTTGGTTTGTTATCCCTTTGATTGGACTATGGGCTCTGTCTCAGCTTCTTCCACCAGCTTTTCGTTTCGAAATTACTTCACCGAGGCTTGCTTGTGTGTTTGTGCTCTTGGTTACTCTCTTCTGGTATGAGGTTTTGATGCCTCAGCTGTCTACCTGGCGTGTGCGGAGGAATGCCAGACTTAGGGAGAGAGAGAGATTAGAAGCTATTGAAATGCAAAAGCTAAAGAGAAATGCAACAAGGCGTTGCCGCAACTGCTCAACACCTTACAAGGACCAAAACCCTGGTGGTGGAAAGTTTATGTGCTCTTATTGTGGCCATATATCAAAACGTCCTGTTTTAGACATGCCCTTGTCTTCCGGATTAGAGATTTCTGGCTCAGGGATTTTGAAGGATCTTGTTGGAAGAGGTGGAAAAATGTTGAATGGGAACGGATATTTTTATAGGCAAGAGTGGTCTGATAGCAGCACGTGGACTAGCGGGTCAAGCTATTGGCGGAGTAATAGCGGTGGTGCATTTGATGGAGAAGATAATTGTTTGGTGGAGAAATCTTATTCTGGTGGCGTTGTTTTCACTTGCAGGTTGCTGTTATCTTTTTTCATGAGCATTAGGTGGCTATGGAGAAAGATTTTTAGATTTAGTTCATCAGTTGATGATTCATCACTTGACTCTGAGCGGAGACGGTTACTGGCTAGGCAGGGTGAGAACGGGAACAGCTATCATGAGAGTAGGGTAGAAAAATCACGTAGAAAAGCAGAGGAGAAGAGACAAGCTAGGTTGGAGAAGGAGCTTTCAGAGGAGGAAGAGAGAAAACAAAGAGAAGAAGTTGCAAGACTTGTGGAAGAACGTAGAAAGCTGAGAGATGAGATTACCGAGGCCGAGAAATGCAGCAAATTATCACTGGCTGCCAAGGAAAAAGTCATCAAGGAGGCAGAAAAGAAGCGTCAGGAGAGAAGGAAAGAGAGAGATAAAGCCTCAAGTAAGAGTAATTCTGATGGTGAAGAGCATGACAGGAGAACAGAGAAGAAGCGAAATCTTGATAAGAATAGTCATCTAGAACATGAGAGGCATGCACCTGATAATTTTAGGAGTCCTAGCATGGAAAGGAGACATGGACAATGTTTAGAGAATAATGCCACTAGTAACAGTACAAAATCTGGTGGTCGATACTTTGATCGAATGAAGGGTACATTCTTGTCTTCTTCTAAGGCTTTCACTGATAGCCGTTTATTTGGAAGAGGCGTTAATACTTCTCCTACAGTTATAAAAGAAAACAAGCCCACCGGTTCTGCAGATAATTCTCATACCTCTGCTCAATCTACTCATATCAACCCTCCTGAATTTGTGGCTTTGAAATCAGTTCTTAGTGAAAGGGAAACGAATGCTAATCGTCCAGTAAGTGTCCTTTCCAGAATTTCTCATATCTTTTTGGTCTATGGTTATGTTAAAGATAAAATTATGTCCTTAATCCATCTGCCTTCTGTTAGATGTGATTTCAAAGTTCATTTCTTCTTGATATACATTCAAGGAAAATCTGTTTCGATTGATTTTTTTGGCAATTAAAAACTGAATGTCTGATGCTCTTTCCTCAGGTTGCTTCTGAGCCAACACCGAGTAGAGAACCTAGAAAAGCATGGCACCAACTGTTTGCCTGTTCAACTTCTGTTCCTGTTTCCTCGAATGCTAGTATTATAAGCAGACCTTGTACAAAGCCAAAAGAAGCTGTTCAAAACTCACAGGTTTCCTCGATACGAACTTTTGACAATCCCATCAGCTTTGGTCTCCCATCGCCCTTCACCATACCAGTGTACTCTAGTGGGTCCGCTACCAGTACTGTAGGTTTCTCTCCAACAAAGATTGCTTTCCCTCAACATGTTGAAGATGAGCATTTTGAAGATCCATGTTATGTTCCGGATCCAATATCTCTACTGGGACCAGTTTCAGAATCACTTGATTTAAGGGGTGGGTATGAAAGTGGCATAGGACTGACAAAACATCATCCAGTGAAGAAGTCGCCGACTTGTGAAATCAGCAAACCATCTCCGATTGAATCTCCCTTGTCCAAGTCACGGGCTGCGGATGAAAAACAGGCTAATGATGGAAGCTGGCAAATGTGGAAGAGTCCCCTTGGCCAAAACAGTCTCGGTTTAGTTGGTGGCTCCGAAAACTGGATTATACCTTCAGAGACAGCTAGATCTAACGAGGAAAGTGGAATGCATCATGTGCCTCAGCATAGAACATCATCACTATTTGCAAAAGAGGATGCTTACTCACACTCACATGGGAAAGACTCTCTTGAAAATGATCAGCAAAGTGGCTTTTTTAGCCCCATGACTGGTCCAAGCAACCATGATCCTTGGTCACAGACGATGTTCTTCCCTGCATTATCTGGCGTAGAGAGTCCTTTTTCTTTTAGTATACAAACAGAAAGTGTCGTGAACAATGTGGCGGCTTACGGGAGTCCAACTGAATCTTCTCCAGACAACCCATTTGAGCATCCTTCTCCAAATCACTGGCTCAAGTAAGTTCTTTTCTATCGAAAAAAACTTTTGTTCTGTTGTTTGCTGAGACGACAACAACCTAATCATATGGTGGAATTTGTGAATGTGCAGGAAAGTGAAGGGCTCAGGGGATGGGACTGGGAAGCAGTTTGTGGCCGCGGGTGAAGTTGAGAAGCACCAAAAAGATGTAGAGTCGTTTTGGTAGTCACAAATTGAAACAAAAATGAGGTCAACTTTTGCAAATAAGCACACTTTCTTTGTGTCTTATCTGTCTGTGTCTTTGTCCTCTCGGGTCTTCAATGGAGAGTTTTGAGTTTCTTTACTTGAAACAGCTCCAATGGACACTCAACGCATAATTATAATCAAGGTACTCTTTACTTAATGAATTCTACACGTGCAATATAACCTATAAACTGAATATGGCGAAAGTAAAGAGAGTATGTTCCTCTCTAAATATTTGGCAACACCACAGTACAGTAGTAGTTCAACACTTTAGTACTGTTTTGAAATAACTTAAAAATATATACTGTATACAGCACTGTAGTTGAATAGTTCCACTTTAAGAAAATATTTCAAGATGTGGTTTGTATTATGTGATATTCATATATATATATAAAACAAAAATTTAAAATCAACCAGATAAAGAGAGATATTTAACCCGAAAGAAGAGTTAAGCAGACAACGAAAGCAACATCTAGTCGACGCCACTTTTCTACTATTTTTAAGATGGCACAATTCGCAACTCATTCACACTGTAACAAAATAATCAACAGCCAACAAAAAATGTCATTTCGATACTAAGTTAGGTTACTCTATACATCTATCTGGATACTATTCATTTCGACAAACTCAGTAAACGAGTTAAGATGTTTAGTGACTTAAATAACAGAAACTGGATTTTTCAAAATTTAAGAGATCAATGGCACGAAGGCATCCAAACTCATTAACATATCTCAAAAATATCTTCCTTGGATCATTTTTTAATTATAATTCACATGTCATATAATTCGACTGGACTTTCACGATTTTTTATGATGTTTTCTAATTTAAAGTTTTGTTAGCTTAACTTTGTTTATCGAATACATGCTCTTACCATTCTTATATATAGAAATTATATTGTATACATATAGTAGGTGTCTATGACATCCCATCACTATATAATATTTTTAAAATAAGTGGTGCTCACTGCTCATCCTTTTAACTCGCAGGTAAATAAGAGTGACATGTCTTTTTCTGGGGATATATCTTACTACAAGACGTATGAAGATTTTTTTCTCTTTTGGGATTTTAAATATCCTTGTTTTCAGAGTTGTGATGTTTTTGAGACTTCTTTGTTTAACTTTTTAACCTTTTTAATCAACAAAAGTAATTTTGTCATTGTTCTGGTAGCTTGTAACGCAAAAGAGTTTTAGTGTGGCTCTCGTCAGTCGTCATGTAGTTTTCCTCATGTTGTATTAGACCATGTCTTGAGCGTCCGTGACTGACTTCAAAAACCGGGTTAACTTTGTCTTCAAATGCTATAATTTTTGTAAGATCATAATTCGTTGCATTTGAAATCTCATATTGTACTTCTCTGGATCCCTTGTTCTGATCACACAGTGAAGATTCCACTCTCTGTTGTGGTCCAAATCAAGAAACGTGCACACCAGTTATTGGTCCCAATCATAAGCAAAGACAAATATGTACGACTGGAGAATTTTGTTTCTGAAAAATGTTTCTCTTGTCTATTGTTGTCGTTCTTTTCAGTTTTACAAATTATAAGGACATTAGATTCCTAACAACCGGAAACTCAAAGATTTAAAAGTCTGTTCTCCTAAGCAAGGAGACTTATTCTCTTGTTAATGATTGCAAGTAATTTAAAGAAATTATGACCAAGTCCAAAGACTTGGTCTATGTCTCTCTAATTAGGATCAACTCTCGGTATCTTTTGTTTCAATTTTAATATTAAAGTTAGATGGTCAAGAATCAAGATCCTATTGAATGATAGATATAATAGTATATATAAGCTTTGCAAACATTAAAAAAATAGATAAGACTCATAAAGAAAACACAGAAAATCAAAGAGAAATATGCGACTGTATATATATCCGTTAACACGTACGAATGATTTCAAACAATTTGTTTGACGAACAACAGAAAGCTCACAAAACTATAACTTAGAAGGAACAGGCAAAGACGTAATATCAAAAACTTTAAAGATGAAACGAGTGGGATCAATAGAAAAATGAGTCTGAAGAATAGAGCCAACGGTTGAAATGAGTTGTCTCTTAACTTGTTTTGTGATGCCTCCCATGGACACAATCTCTGCATACGCAGCTGCATCTTTGTTCCCACCGAACACTATCTCTACTGATCCCTTCAACACCACCATCACTAACTGCAACATTCATATCTCATTTATTTAATATATGCAGTACTAGTAATAAACATAGAACTAAGCGAAACCTAGTAAACAATGCATATTATTCAGTGATAATTGCCTAACTCAATATATATTAGTATAAAGTATGAGAAGTTGAATGTATCTGAGAACTTGAAGGAGATTTGTGAAGGAAAGGAGAAATTAAACGTAAAGAGAGGCTCTTACGTTCTGAGGTCGTCCGACTATGGAAGCGACGGCTTTGGTGACTTCCGAGTAGAACGGATCGGTGTTAACGCCGTCCAACTTGACGTTTGTAGTAATGTAAAGACAAGGCATTTTCCCCACCGTTGAACACTAACGACCCTTTCTTGATGCTTTTAAAGCTTCTTTCCAAGACTCTGAAGAAAAAACAGAGGAGATCAAAAGAGTATTTATGGAGTTGGAGTTGGAGATGGAAGAAGAGAAGATCTCACATGGCGCCAATAAATAGGGGAACTAAATAAATGGTCTCCAAATTAATGAAAGTGTCTTAAGAAAATTATTGGATTGTAGTATTATTATTTTAAGAATCCGTTTTGATGTGAACTAAATTAGAAATAATATCTTTGTGTTTCAAATTTGACAACTTGACGTGCGACTAAATCAATTACCGCAGCTACGTCGCCGTCTAATATATTTGATTTCATACCCAAATTGGACCACACAGAAAAAAATTAAGTCCTTAATTTGTTTTTTAAGGAGCAAACTTATAATGGTGAAGCAATTTTTGTCATTAGTATCTCCTCCGCAAGGAGACACTTTTGAGAAATGTTGAACGATAGAGAAGTAAGTCAGATTTGAGATAAAGATTCGTTTCAGATCTTGATCTTTGTTTATAGTACATTCTTGTGGTGGTGAGGATGTATGGACCACCGGTTATTCATCTGCAGATATTCGATTATGGTTTCTACGATCACTTAGACATGTCAAAAGGGACCAAAAATGGTTTCTACTATCACTTCAGACTATATAAAGAAAACATCATCTATGAAATAAGTCATAGTTTAAAGAGATTTTTTACGAATGGCTAAAAAAAAAGTTTATAGAAAACTTTGTTTGTTTAATTACTTTTATACTGTAGTTTACTTGCTTGTCGTGAGCCGGGGGACCAGAACTGGTCCGCTATTATAAAATCAGTGGTACCATTATAACACTTATAAGTTATGAAAATCGTTAGGTATGGTTGGTTATTGGTTACAATTTATTGTTACGATTACACATGTTTATTTCACGGTTTGCTACGACAAGCCTGTATCGAAAGCTACTTTTCAATTGAGGTACTTAAGTCATGGACATATGGCTTTCGACAATTTACCATGGTAGAGCCATAACGGTCCACTGTGAGAGTGATGCGTAAGACTTGTACAGACTACAAACAAAAACAAAAATCATATAGTAAAACATTTCATACTTAAACAGCATATTTTTCATATGTGAAGCGTTATATCATCTTACCATTAGACGAAGTGTTATAAAATACTAATTGGGGTTATCAACATTAATTCATCTATAGTTGGTGTCATAGAATATGTTACGATGCACCAAAACACAATTTGAGGAAATCATGTTAAGTTTGGTCGATTCACAATATAGTTTAAGTACATTATAAATTCGGCAGAAAGTGAATATTCAGATGTATTACATTGACAAAACGATAATGTGGGTGTGTCGGAAACAAAAAGGGTGTATTATAATCGACGTCTAGTGGAGACGAGTGTTCTTTGGTGATGTACTAGAACTTTAGCTTTCCTTTGTACTTTGCTCAAATTGAAATGGTGGGTTTTTATGTTCAGATTTCGCTCATGTTCATGGGTGCTAATTAAACTGTTTTACTCTCCTTGATGATAAAAATATCGATTGAAAAAGTGGGCATAATGGTTTGTTTTTGTTTTGTTTTGTTTAGCAACAATAGTCCAAAATATTATGGAGCAATGGGCAAATTCGCAATTTCTATAAATACAAATATAAAATGAAAATGAAAAAGAGCTGAAGATAATTGAGATTGGAATGAATGTGAAAAATATGCAATAGAAAGTTTGATGAAATATGGTAAAACTGGATACGTCACTATATAACAGAATAAGACAATGTTTTTAGTGTGGACAAACCGAATAAGACAAATATTTATGGTCATGAATAAGTACAGTTGATGACAGTGTAGTGACGATGATTTTGGTAGATATTTTTCATATGAGATGTTCGTAATCAAACGATACAAGGCTTGCGTTGTGTGACAAGCAACACATGTGATGTTGATAGAGGACGTGAACTACTCTGGTGAATACTCGCTCTGTTTTTTTTTATAAAGGGTTTAAGGTCTTTGCACAGAGATTAAGAAGAAATTTAATTTTTATACTTTTATCAATTTCAAAACATTTCAACCAATAACAAGATAATCTGAATAATATAAATAATCAAAAGTAACAAAAACACATTTAATTTTGTCTAGTCTTTTATATAATGAAACAAAAAAAAATTCCAAAATCTTTTATATTATGAAACAGAGGGAGTATTAGTTTTATGTTACAATTACATATTTTATAAAGTATTAGTATTATTTGTAGTTTTATAAAGTCATGATCATACCATTTGCTTAGTGAATCCGGATCATTGCAATACTCGATAAACAAGTGTACAATGGCTAAACGAATATTGCTCATATAGTACTTAATTAGTATAATCTAGGAGTATGTGGTCTAGTGGTCTCTTCGAATGTGTAGAGGACTTGTATGGTAAGTCAAGGTTAGGGATCGAGTTCCACTATTAAAATACTATATCTATCGTAAAGGTGGCCAAACCAAAAAACATCTTTAACCATGGGCCATGGACATCTGATCCATACTTGTTCATTTAGTTAGCTAAACCCAAATGACCAAACCCGATGCTTAAATGTTTACACTTGATAAACCTCAAGGTTTACAAACTTTATATCTTTGTTTAGACCATAAGACATTGGTAACAAACCGAACGCATCTTTGTTAATCTGTTACTCAATTCTTACGTTTTAATATCATTGGACGTAAGTTCAATGTGTCACGTGTTTTTGTTTCACGAACTTCGGTTCTCAACCGAATTTCTCAACCATGCGCATTTATAAAGAACCCATGAATCATGAGATTCTATACACTTCAACTTTTTAGTTTTCCAAAGCGATTAAATTGCAACACGAGTATCATAAACTTCCACATTACGTTATACGCACTTACCTTCTTTATTCAATTTCTTAGCTTTCCAAAGAGTTTTCCGGCTAGAGGTGGTGGAGTAGGGGTGATGCAGGCAAGAGAATCAGAAGATTGATGTGGTGATCGAAGTCAATAAAGAGAAAAGAGTAAGCGAGGTGTGGTGGTGGCAGTAGGAGAAGGATTTTTGAAAAAGAAGAAGAACACCAACTCAAAAACATGGGCAAATAAATTGATAGCAGTAATTATATTTTATTTGTCAAAGAAGTTAAAAAAAATGGAAACAAATGAAGAAGTAACTTTTATAAAAGAACAAAAAAAAAATTGTTGCTTTTGTTGTATATTGTGGAATTCCACAAATCCCATCACTAAATCACAACTTCTCATCAAAATAGTTTCCACAAATTCAGCCATTAATTCTTCCAGTTCAGCTAAAAACAAATTACCATTTAGAGCCAAAATAAGTCATTAGCGAGGAGGAAGAAAAAGAAAACAAATGGATAGAATAAGTCAAAAGAGAATAAGAAAAGGGGTAAATTGCCGAAACAAGGACACTAGGACAGAGGCTGTCTTTAAGGCATCCCCATATGATTAAAGGGTACTTAATCAATTACTGTTCCACTGTCGCACTAAGTCAAAAGTAAACTCCAAAGCCAAAGGTTTCAAACATTGTTAAAGCAATTATGTCCACGAGAATTAGCACATTGAAGGTCCACCATGTTATCAATAAACGCCAAAACATTTTCTTTATTTTGTAGTTTTACAAATTTTGTAAAGAGCTCAAGTACTCGTTTTTCTTTTTTGGATTGGGATATTTAGAATTAGATAAAATGTTTAAAATTCAGAAATAAACATTTATATAATTAAACTCTCAGAGAGAGAGAAAAAAATATGTATATAAAAGATGGGAAATTGTAAAATCTCTTAAAAAATATAAGAAAATGATAAAGGTTATAGAAAAAATGTGAAGTGTTGCCATTTGAAAATTTACTTTTAAATATTATTTTGTAAAACTGGTTTGATTTATATATAAACCAGACTTTCAAGAAGAAAAAATTGTCTAAAGATCTTTGTAGTGTTCATATTCAATTTCTAAAAAAGGCGAAAGTGGGCATAGCTTGGTGTGTTTTTGTTTGATCATAAACATGTTAAAAGTGAAAAGAATACTCACTAACAAGATAGGAAATAATGATGGACTTATCTAACGAAACCATTATTGTAATTTTAAGTTAGAGATGTGGTCCAACGTAACTAGCATTGCCAATACACATGGTTATTCGTTTAGTAATTGTGAGTGATGTTAATTAAATGTTTAAATTGTAGGTTTTGGGAATGAACTGGAAAGTATAATAAAGTTGAATCGCATGGGTGTGGAAAGATGATTGTTTTTGTCTAAACTAATGTAATTTTAAATGCTAATTGATCAGATCCCCAAATATTCTCATAATCGTTCCCTCTGATTATGTTGAAACTTGAAATAAAGTGCTGAGCGTTAACTCCTTTCGCTTTTTAGAATCTAGAGGGGAGAACAAAATTAGTTAACGAAGTTATTAAGGTTTAAACTCGCGATTACCAATAGTAAGCCTATTAACCACGGGTGTCTTGTATTCTCTCAATATCTATGAGTCTATGACTACAATTGTGAATTTGTGAGGCCTTGGTTTGTATAGAGTGGTCAACCGTCAACACCATACGGTTCTCGATAGTCGATATATTGAGTCCACTGGTAATCTTTGTTGGTAACTGGTACTCATATTTCCAACATAAGTGATTTTTAATCTACTTTTACATGGTTCAAACACGGTCTAACTATAATTTTTTTGCATGTGGCATGTCTCATGTATAAAGAAGAACGTCTTTAGACATATGGATGAATGTGCAACAATTTAGTAGATGAACTCAGCATATATATATTTCTACTATTGACTGCAATCTCTCCATAATTGGCTAGAAAACGGACAAAACCATATGAAACACTAGCATTTGAAATGACCGGCTACAAGCGTACATAGAAATATAATTCAACCCTAGAGAAGTTTCAGAGAACAGTAGATGAGATAAGGCCAGACCATATAAGGTGTGTTTGAACGTAGAAGCGACTTGTGAAGTTTTCGGTGAGCGAAACAAAAAAGAAAAAAAAAAAAGAGAGGAACGGTGGGACCCATTGGGTAGAGAGATGGACACAAGCAAACACAACACGCCCCCATCCCTTCTTCTCATAATTATCACCTCTTCCACACGTTACCCCTCTCACGCTCCTCCTCAGAACCACGTGACTCTCACGCTCCACTTCCCCACTTCTCTCTGTTTTTCTCTTTCTTGTGATTCTTTGTCTCTCTCCGATTCGCCCTAAAAAAGATCTTTTTCCATTTCTCATTTCATATTTAACTAAACATGTTTCCTCATATATACTTTTCTAGTTTACGTTTTCAAATTTCAAACATTTCACACATATACTGATAATAATAATAATTATACACATATGCATGAGCTACAATTTTTTAAAATAAAATAAAAATAAAACAAAAAGGTGTTGGAATTGGAATTGGAATTCAGTAAAATTGCTTTATCAGATTTGTTATTTGTTTATATATATTTGTAAAAAGCCGCGTTATCTGTTCAAAAATTCAGAAAATCAGAGTCACGCCTATCTCTTTCTCTCTCTCTCCCGTCACTCTCACTCTTCCCCTCTCTGCTTCCTTCCTTATTATTACATCGATCCTCCTCTGTTTTTTTCTTTTTTAAAAAATTTCTTCCATCAAGATTTCACAAGATCAAGAACAGAAAAAAGAAAAAAAAAACTCTTACTCTCTCTAGTCTAGAAACAATGGACTCTTCTTCATTGTCTCCAACTCCATTCGATCACCAAAAGACCCCAATCGCAGAGCCAAAGAAGAGCTTCATAACCTCACTCATCACCCTCCGTTCAAATCGTTTCAAAGAAGACACTTACTTCGTCTCCGAACTCAAACCCTCCGAGCAGAAATCTCTCCAGGAGCTTAAAACCAAACTCGCAGCTTCATCCTTCGGTGCCTCTTCAATGTGGGGAGTCCAACTCCTCGGTGGAGACGACAAAGCCGACGTCATCCTCCTCAAGTTCCTCAGAGCCAGAGACTTCAAAGTGAGCGACTCGCTGAGGATGCTTGAGAAGTGTTTGGAGTGGAGAGAAGAGTTCAAGGCAGAGAAACTGACGGAAGAAGATCTGGGTTTCAAGGATTTGGAAGGTACGGTCGCTTACATGAGAGGATACGACAAAGAAGGACACCCTGTGTGTTACAATGCGTACGGTGTGTTTAAAGAGAGAGACATGTACGAGAGAGTGTTTGGCGACGAAGAGAAACTCAACAAGTTTCTTAGATGGAGAGTTCAGGTTCTTGAGAGAGGTGTCAAGATGCTTCATTTCAAACCTGGTGGTGTTAACTCCATTATTCAAGTTACGGATCTTAAGGATATGCCTAAGCGAGAGCTTAGAGTTGCTTCAAACCAGATCCTCTCTCTGTTCCAAGATAATTACCCTGAGATGGTTGCTACTAAGGTACCATTTCTTGATCTTTTCTTTGGATTTGTGTTTCTTTTGGAGTCATAAACTTGAATTTCAGAAAATTATGTTTCTGTACTTTTGTCTGAAAATGTTGCGGTTTCTTCATGTGCTTTTGCTCTGTTTTGCGTGTTCGGTTACTTGCTTACACTCTTTGCATTTAACAGAAAACGAATCTGAAAATGTCTTAAATCTCATTTAAGAAAGATATGTTCCTTATTTTATTTATTTTTCTTTTAAACATGATTTTTGCTCTAAATCTTTGATAATTTGTTGGTTTTATTTTTGTGTGTGTGTTCTTTTTAGTACCGTTCAAAATTTCAAAAAATGGTACAGAAGAAGAAGTATGAATGGTTTTAGATGTTTCTGTGTTGGCATTATTCTCTGTATTGTCCATTCTAGATTCCATTTTTGTTTTACTTTCCGTAATGTTACCTCATAGCTTTTGTCTGCTACTGCTACAATGTGAAACTGAAGCCTTAACTTTGTTTTGCCGTACTCTGAATTTTACAATAAATCACTCTCCCTTCCTCGATTCACTATTTAAATATTTGACAAAGACATTGAGACATAGACCAATGTTAATCATTTAATATCTAAAAGGTACAACAGTAACAGAACATCTAAAGTTTTAATGAATCTTTTTTTTTTTGTTCAATTATTTACAGATATTCATCAATGTGCCTTGGTACTTCAGTGTCATCTACTCAATGTTCAGCCCTTTCTTGACACACAGAACAAAGAGCAAGTTTGTTATGTCCAAAGAAGGAAATGCAGCTGAAACACTCTACAAGTAATAATAACTAAAACACTCTTTTTACATTCTGTTTTCTTGTTTGCTAAATTATACTTCTTGTTGTTGAAATGTGCATAACATTGCCTGTTGATGTTTCAGGTACATAAGGCCGGAAGATATTCCGGTGCAATACGGCGGTCTTAGCCGTCCTACTGATTCGCAAAACGGACCGCCAAAACCTGCGTCTGAGTTCTCCATCAAGGGCGGTGAGAAAGTTAACATTCAGATCGAAGGCATTGAGGTAAAAAAATATATTAACAAGCATGTTACATTTGTTTTAGATACTAAGTGAGTATAACAATGATTGTATAACGTCACAGGGTGGAGCAACGATAACGTGGGATATAGTAGTTGGAGGATGGGACTTAGAGTACACTGCAGAGTTTGTGCCAAACGCTGAAGACAGTTACGCGATTGTGGTGGAGAAACCGAGGAAGATGAAAGCTACAGATGAAGCTGTTTGCAACTCATTCACGACAGGAGAAGCTGGGAAACTCATTCTCTCTGTTGACAACACTTTGTCTCGCAAGAAGAAAGTCGCTGCTTATCGTTACACTGTCCGGAAATCTACCACAGTCGTCTAATTATTACTACGTTTTTTGGGGTTGTGTTGAGGATTTTCTTTGCTTGAGGTTTGTTTGTTTGCTCAACGTTCGTGTTGAATCTGATATCTAAGAAAATGCGAGGGGATATGTATAAACACAATGATTGTATTGTATGACATTTTTAATGTTTGGGCTTAATAGATTGAATATGCTTGTCTGCAAGTGTAAGCTTGTTTACTGCTTTGTACCATGTTTGAATGTCATCAGATATCTACGTAGCACGGAAGCTTCGTCCGATGACCGCTTCCCGCTTCGGAATCGGAATCGGAATCGGAAGCTCTCGGAAGCTTTCGGAAGCTCGCTTCCATGACGCTTCCTAAAAAACCTCTTTAAAAACGTTTTGGAAGCTTGCAATTCCGTTTCGGAAGCTTACGCTTCCGTATAAAAATATAATATCTTAAATAATTATGAATACTTTTATATGTTATGATTTTATAAGTTTTTATAAAAATGAAAAATTAATTATACCATGTATTTAATTTTGCATTCACAAATTAAAGACTAATTTTAATCTATTATCTATAAAAAAATTATTTAGAAAAATTATTAAAAATAAAATGAGAATAATTCTTTTGATTAGAAAAATGCGATTTCAATTTAGTGATCTTTCTTTAATAACATAGATATAAGATTATTTTACATGGAATTAGAGAATAACGAAATAAGAAACTAAAATTGGTTTTTGATTTGAATTATTTTAATTATTATTAATTGAATTATATAAAATTGATATATTTAATTTATGCTATATACACATATATATGTATATATATAGACGCTTCCAACACGTACCCGCTTCCTAATTTTTTTAAAAATATCGCTTCTGCGCTTCCAAACGCTTCCGCTTCCGCGTACCCGCTTCTGATTCCATGCAGTCAGATATTTGAAGTCCAGTGCTCATACTAGCTACATTTTGAGAACAATATAAATTATCCTTTTCTTCCAGAAGGAAAATTTGAATCTTTAACAGCTAAATAGGCACCCAAACTTGAAGAATCAATTCATTCGGAATTTCTGTGAAATTTTGACAACTTTCTAGTGCTAAAGTTTATATTGTCGGTGAACATGATTCATCATATTGACAAGGTAAGATATGGGGATTGAACTAGTACCACGTGAAATTGATGATGCCTGGCGGCGATTGTCCGTGCCAATTACTGATTCAAGATCATGTGAGCAAGAACTTGCATATTGTGCCAGTCACTGTGTTATTCACAAACAAGAGAGTATTATTACTTATTAGCGAATCTGTATATAATGGGCTTTTTTGCCGTCCCATTAACGAAAATTCAACAAGGCCAAGTGAATAACAAATTTGATGTCGTTCCCATTCGATAATGTGGAGGAGTGTGTGGTAAGTAGACAGGTAGCTCTGTCAAATGTGATTCACCCTTAGCTAATCAGCTCCAACTTCATTGTTCTGCAATGATCCATATACAAATAAATATTCGCCAAAATACTTGTTTCTTTTGTTGTATCTCAAAGAAAAATTCCAAAGAAATAGCCTCTACAAAACACAACATGACAATAATCTATAGCAAGCTAAGCCAAAAAAAATCAACCTTTGCAATCTAATTCCAAAGAGCGAAAAGAAGACACAGAGTTAGTACCTCCTCTTCTACATCAAGAGACACAACAAACTCAGACTTCAAAGCTGGGCTTGCTTGTCATGTTGTGATCCATATAATAAAGCAACAAAACATACAAAACGCTTGTTCTTCTAAAGGTGTCTATCCTGAGCTAAGTATGATATCTGTTAAAGCTTGTTCACAAAAGAAAAGAAGAAAACAGAGACATTACCTCTCTTCTTCTAAGCTCTGTTTCCATTGGCTCCACGAATGTTTTGGTATATCTGAACTTCAATCAACACTAGCTCTTGAACAAGTGCTAGTTGAGCAGCAGTAGGCAAATGCTGATAAACATAGGGGGTAATGAACACAGTTGCGACCTCAACAATAGCTGTTGCCGCAGAGTAGAACCATGTGGTCTTGAAGAATCCACACAAGAGACGACGACCCATTGTTGTCATCGGAGGTGGTGTGGTCCAAGTCCCCTGATCCAAGTAGGTAGTCGTCAAATATTAGGTACCCAGGTAAAGTGGCTAGACTTTCCACTGGTAACACACAATTTAGATATATGTTTAACACCATAAGAATATGTTTTGAACAACTTTTGTACAGCTAACACGTTGATTATCCATATTTATGGAAGAACATCAATCAAAGCAAGGTATGATAACATTATCTCATACATCTTTTTTGACAAATTCTACTTGTATATTTTTCTTTGTATTCATACTTTCATAGTTCAAAATTGAACCATGATTTAACTCACATTACATTAAAGAAACACAAATAAAAATTTACAACTACTCTTATGGTTAAACACTATGTTTATAACCACATAATTCTTTTTCATAACACACCCTTTTTTTCTTATGGTTTTCAAAATCATTGGAGAAAAATAACTTTTTGAAAAGTGAAAAATAAAACAACTGTGATTTTCTGATTCGTTTAAATCCGATTTTCTGACTTTGAGTTCTTTACAACAGTTTTTGTCTAACATGATCTCAACTCTTTTGGTTAGCACTTGGGAGGTTTCTACGATCGAACACTTGTTATCTACTAGGAAAATCAATTCGTACAAGTCTTTTATTTGTTCAGTAATTTATCTCGCAAAAGCTCAAAAGCATTACTATGGAACATTACTTCATTTTTTGTTCCCGCATAATTCTTTTTCATAACTTTTTTAGAAAAGGTGAAAAATAGAAACCTATAGTCAAATGTAGCTATGGAAGAAAGCGAATCGTCGGTTTCAAGAAATGGTGGCTACTCAATTTTATACTCCTAAAATTTCCTCCTCGGTTCTTTTTAAACATTTTAATAAGGAAATTAGTGTATAGCTATGGGTTTGACCATTCATGGGAAGTGGGAACCTCTCTTTACTTCGTGATTTTCTTAGCTTTTTTTCAATCGAGTTAATGATTCACAATTATATAACACCATAATCGCATTTGATAATTAATATTTTAGTTGATCTCATACGTGTTACATACAGCCCAATACACCCTTGCATTCATTAAAATATATGGGTAAAGATCGAACCTTAGCTTCGAAGAGCCATTTGCCATTTTCATTCAAGACTTTTCGTAAAATAAAATATACATTCGTTATTGGTGAACCTCAATATGACAAAACAGGAATAAATTCTGCTCAGTTAGTTCCAATGAGATTCGGATTCCATCCTTCTAATTAGTAGTAGTACTATTTTATTTCCAGAGAATTGTTCCTAAAGAAAAGATTTGCATCGGTCGTTTTTTTGTCTTCTTTTCAAACGAAGAGTAATTAATAAACATTAATATACGTAAAATTATAAACTAACTCGGTGCTTTTTTTTTTACTTAAATATGTTTCATGTCTGTGAAGACTGAAGAGTCTATTGTACTAAAGGTACAAAGAAAGGTCACACAAAGGAAGAACAATGTTTTTTCAACCAACTGTTATCTTATGGCTCAAAAACTTCTCAAGTCAATTTAGTAATACATACAAGTCAATTTAGTATTTGGCAAGTGACAACGACATAGTCTTAAATTGTCATTATTTGAAAAGGACAGCAATAAGCTTTCTCGAGTCTCGACGATGTATTACAGCCAGTTAATTAAGCATCTCCATACACTAAACAGCTGTAACTAATTATATAAGTAACTCAACTAGTATTAGTTAAATAAAACGAAATCTTCCAGAATAATGTCATCGACTCATCGATCGATTAGTATGCAAATAAGCTTTAGTTTTTATTGTCCCGTTGACATCTCCAATTAAAATCTCAAAGCAATTCCAACAACAACAATCAAAAACTAAAAAAAAGATTTACCAAAATCCAGTTAATAAACAGATCAATTAGAGAAGAAGAAAACAAAAACACATATCATCACAAACCGACACAGTTTCTCGCAGTGGTCACACCACCGTCAACGACAAGGTTATGTCCGTTAACATACTTCGACTCATCACTTGCCAAATACAACGCAGCTTCAGCTATATCCGTCGCTCTCAACGTCTCTCCTTTCAAATTAGCCAAACCCCTCACAAACTCCTCCATCTCCTCCACGTCATCACCATCATCCACGTCACCACCACTTGTATTCCGCCACGCATTCACAAGCATCGACGTGGCAACTCCGAACGGAGATATGCAGTTAACTCTAATCCCATATTTCCCAAGCTCACACGCTGCGTTCTTGGTCAGTCCAACGATCGCATGCTTCGACGCCGTGTAAGCGTGTGGGCCCATCCCACCCATAACGCCGGCCACACTCGCCGTCGAGATGATGCATCCTTTAAACCCTCTCTTGATCATCGCACGTGCCGCGTGTTTCATCCCGAGCCCTGCGCCTCGCACGTTCACTCGCATCACTCGGTCGAACTCGTCCGCGTCGAAGTCTAGAATGCTTTTGTGTTTCTTCTGATCGCCGAGAACTCCCGCGTTGTTGAACAGCACGTCGAGCCGACCGTACCGCGAAACAGTCACGTTCACGAGGTTTTCCACGTCAGCTTCCACCGAGACATCGCACCTTATGAACGTGACCTGGAATGATGAGAGAGATTTAGCCAGGGACGTGCCCGCCGTGTCGTCCACGTCAGCGATCACCACTGTGGCACCGTGTCTAGCAAAAAGCATGACTGTTGCTTTGCCGATTCCGTGTGCACCTCCGGTAATAATGGCTACTTTGCCTTCCAACCTATATACAGAAGATACATTATCAGCTGAAGTCAAGAAGAGACAAAACAATGTAGTTGTGTAGATTTGTACCTTTTATGGAATAAAGTTGCATTTGTCTCCTCCATCATGGTGTCGTGGAGAGACTGAAAGGTCTGCTCAGGGATCACTTGGGCCGGCATGGCGGATTTGTTAGTGAGAGAGGTAGAGATCGGTGAGTAAAAATGAGAGGGAGAATATTTTCCAAGTCTTAATGTGGAAATGAATAGTATATAACATACATCAACACATCTATTTATATAAAAGTGTGTACGAAAGACAAGTTCTGAACAAGTGTGAAACATCCAATTATGCTCAAGTTTTGGAATCATTCTAAATAATAATTTAGTACGCACGAAAGCTAACAGATAGGAAAGACAGCGAAAGTAACATTTTGTATGATATATTTGTTGGATCGATGGATGCTTTAAACTATATATATGAACTAATTTGAGTTAAGACTTAAGAGAGACTAATAATCTTATTTTGGTCAACCGGATCTACTTGTGATCTCTGTATAAAACAAAATATATCATATCACCACCGGTCCAGCTTGATACTAATGCAAAATAATGTTGGAATGTATCATTGATGATCTAATTTCAGATTTAATGTTAGAAGGAATCTATAAGAAAATAGTTATTAGATATAATGAGATCTAGCATATATTTATTGTGCTGGCAATGCAAAAGTTCTAATTATATACAGTACGAGATATGTCTAGTAATTAATTACCAGAATCCTCATCAGCCATCACCTCCATAAATGTTACCGTACAAAACACAATAAAATAGTACTAGTGTTTTTGATACTCGTATTCTTAAGTGCTTTCACGAAAGCTCTGATTTGCAAAATGGTCGATGTATCATCAAAATACTTATTCTATAAATAAACTTGTAAAAGTTGTTGTATGTTTGGTATTAAGATTTTATTCAAATGTTATAAACCTCAAAGCATATACATCAACAAATAAAAGCATTTTTTCACAAATATAATAGAGGTCGTTAACCTCCACAACACATTATTTTCCGAGTATATTTGTTACATAGTTATTAGATGTCTTTTTGCGCTGAGTTGTTTGGTCACGTGAAGTGATGTATATATATATCGATCATAGAGTCATAGAACCATTGCGTCTAATACAATATTTGAATGATGCGCCAAACGTACCATGAACCATTTGGGACCACTTAGCTATATATATTTGTTAAGTGACTGACTTCATTCATAAGGAAATTCAATCTTAATTTAAACATATACTAATACTAGTCGCGGTACGCAAATCTTTGAAGATCGAATCATATATATAGCCTATCAATAATTGTGGATTATATATAATTAGTGTAAGTAACTTATTGTATCACATAGAAAAAGGGAATTTCACAGCTCAACCAAACCTATTCATTGTTGTTTGTATCACATAGAAAAAGGGAAATTTACAGCTCAACCAAACCTATTCATTGTTGTTTGAAGCGATTCATATTATCATCTCTATGCACCTAACTAACAATATAAATGTTCATGTTGTAGTTTTATTTTTACAATGCTTGTACAATGTTAATTCATCATAAAATCAAACAACCAAACAACAATACTATTTGAAACTCTTCTGGGCCAATTATTGCATGTTAATTGTACTGAAGCCCGTTAAAGTTGTTGTAGACGATTTTTATAAATACTTTTTGTTGTTATACATTTTTCTAGAAATGTCACATGGTTAGACATCTCCATATGATTAAGTTTCTGTTTGTGTTTGTAACTCATGTTGTATAAGCACCACATTGTCCACTAAACCAAAGTTTGATTATGTTTTGGAAAACAACCCAGACGCAAACAAAAACCAGAATGTAGTGAAACAGTCTAACCATTAGAAAAACCATGCATAAAATATAAAATTATTTAAAAGTTTGCAGAAGAAAAAAAAAAAGAGAGAATAAAAAACAGTCTAACACACGTAACTAAACGTTCTGAAACACCTCTCTGAACACAGCGTTCGCAGGTTTTTCATGGGGTCTTATGATACTATCTGTGATAAGAACTTTCAAACCATCATTGGACTTCACTTTAGATATCCCCACATGCAGCTGTCCATGAAAAAACGGTTTTCTTGGTAGATAAAGACCAACCCTAGAAAGTCTTTGCCCTTGACTTTGTCTTACAGTCATTGCGTAAGCAACTGCTATAGGAAACTGTTTGCGTCGCATTGCGAACGGAAGCCTTGTTTCCGGTGGAGAAAAATACATGGGTATCCTAGGGAGTAGGACTTTCTCATCAGCCTTTTTACCTGACATAACTCTAGCCTCAATCACGTGATTACCAAGGCGAGTAATTTGAAGTCTTTGTCCATTACATAACCCGTTAGGGCTAATGTCTTGAAGTAACGTGACGTGAACACCAACCTTTAGTTTCAAACTATGGTTAGGCATTCCAAAGGTTTCGATGGTATTCAACATTTCTAGAGGGTATAGCATGTGATCACTTGGGCTTGAATTCGCCGGACAAAGACTGTCAGCGCTCAGATAGTCTTTCTCTTCACCTGATATATGATATCATACAAAAGTTGTAGTTAGGCTATAGCGTATAGGTTGTAAGAGAAAATATCAAGATAAGCGTAAAACATATTTTATTACCTGGTAATTGTGAAGTAATATAATCATTAACCCGCTTTGCATCGGAATTTGTAGGACATAACATGGCCCTATCAGTTTTTGCATAGTTTTCTCCAAAAACTTCCCTCACCATAGTTTCGATATGATTTTCGCAGTTTGCTATCAGCAAATCTTCACGAGTATCAATATCAGTTTCTCCACCTTTTGGTTTGTTGATACTGTCATTCGCAATATCCTTAATCCATTTAGTGAAAGCTACATCTTCATCCATAGTTATATTAAGTCTTGTCCCCTGAGAGATTCAATTTAAAAAAAACATAGTAATTTAGAAATTAAAATTATTTCTGTAACAAAATCAAATCGATAAGCATATATATATAATCCAGAACAAGCCATACCGATGCATCAAGTAGAACCATATCGATTGATTTGCCTTGTTCTTTGTTATTTCCCTCCCACGTTCGAACTGTCTGCACTTCGATCTTCCATGGCTTGATCTCATCGCGAGAAGAAGAAGAAGATCTAGGCCATTTTCCAAGTAGAGCCATTATTGTACCTGTTTGAGAATCGTTTTATTTTTATGAGTTTGGTTAAGCGAAAAGTTTATGGAGCGTTTATATAGACTCAACCAGAAGAGTCTCATTAAATCCAGAACCACGATCTACCCAAAATATCCTAAACATAATACTCGCTCTCGGTTTATAGTAACCGAAAGATCTTACGTAGTCAATTTTTGTATTCATTTCATTTAATAGCATTCAATATAATTGATATTGAGTCAGATTTTATGCTCAAATTCGAACTAGTTTATAACAAGAAATATTTTTAGGGTTTTTATAAATACTGAATTAAAAACTAGATCATGATTGTATTTTGAATATACCTTTGATATATGGCAGCGGATGAATCGAAACGGTTCGAGGTTGATTTTTAGCAGTCCAAGCATCGTGTCTCTAACGTTACGAATCGTCACGATTCCTTGCGCTGGAGGTTTCTTGTCACAGAAACAACTTATAGGTCTTCGGATTTTATAACCTTTCGAGACGTGAGCTTTATCACTGGAAACTGTATGTGATCTTTCGTTTTCTTCCTCTCTGTCTCTGTCTGCCTATGGTTTACAAAGCCAACATATTTATAGACTTTAAACGTGGAAGCCTTTTTCAAATCTCTCATTGGATTATAACTTTTTCCTTTCCTTTTTTGAGAAAAGGATAACTTTGGTTTTTTCTTACGTGTATTTATATTGTATAGTATGAATTTCTTATATGTATTTTATCATGCCAACAACCTCTCGCAACCAAGATTGCGCGACTTGGCTGATAAATACTAAAACTTCCACTTTCATTTCAATTTTCATTACAAAACATCTCCTGAATCTTTTTGTACTCTAAGCAAACAAAAGTCCCAAAGAAGTGTTTAAACATTGGGCCGTTTGCAGACAATTTGCGGGCCGAGACCTAGAAGCCTAGAACCACTGAAACCAGTCCCAAAGAAGTTGTCAGATTTTGAAGCCATACGCATCGCTGACATCAGCAGTCAGCACTATGAGAGCATGAAGAAAAAGAAATATTGCACATAACAGACAAAGACAGGGATGGCCACCTCTCGTGGTCCATTTTAAGCCAATATCAAATAAACAAATAGATCAATTAATCCGACTAAATTATCATTACTAATCAAATCTCACCTAATTTCCAACATAATACCTGCTTTACTCCCCCCACTTTACATATAACCTTAGTGAAAATATGATTGATTTTTCTTCTTCTTAAAAGGCAATTAGCTACGAAACATCTGCTTTATACTATTTTTTTAAGAATTATATGCTTCCAATTCAAAAGTAGTTAGCTGAGATTGATAATTATGTTAGTTACACTCCATTTCTGATATAAGACGTTCTAATAAAACACTAAACCAATATCTCATGATTCTTTCATGTTTAGGATTTATAATTTTCTCTAACCGATCGATACAATATCTTCTTACGTTTAGCTCGTTAAAATTATGAATATTTTTGTCATAAAAATTGGAATGCAGAAGTAGAACCCACATGGACAGCCTGTGGAAGACCAAGCGTGCATCATCTTCTGCTCATAAACTTGCAAGTAACTAAACTAATGAGTGGAAAAACAGAACATACTAATCTGTGTGTCTCTTCGAATTTTTTTAAGTAAACTTAAGATAAATACCAAATAGGGAAAAAAAGAAAGCTTTAGTATAGTAAGAACACTCCACAAGCAACAAAACAAAGGCAAAAATAAAGCAAAAGCCTTTTTCCCTGAAAAAGTGTAGAGAGAAGAAAGCACACTCATACCAAACTTTCCTTTCTTTTAGTTTTCTTATCATCTTTCCATTTCTTCTCGGAAAAATCCAAAGATCAACAGCAGAAAAAAAAAAGCATCTCATGATCATGATGATCAAGAAGATCTACACATTGACTTTCTTAGTCTTCTTGTTCTCTATACTCAAAGGTCACTGCAAATCAGATATAGAACTCGGCTTTGCTCTGACGCTCTCTGCTCCAGTGGAATACACTCCTGGATTTATGGGGAAAGCTTATATAATGGAGACAGACTCATCTTCAACAAGAGAACCAAGTTTCAAAGCTGCGTTAACGATGGAATCAAGTGACAAAGATGATGGACGATATTTGTGTTCCCTCCAAATTTTCCTTGGAGATGTAAGAGTTTGGAGTTCAGGGCATTACACAAAGATGTATGCTTCTAACAAATGCATCATCGAGCTCGCGAAAGATGGAGACTTGAGGATAAAGCGTAGCAATAAACACGTTGGTTGGCGAAGTGGAACTTCAGGACAAGGCGTTGAGGTACAAAATTATATATGTTGGACAAAAAAAATAACATTTTTAAAGACAGTTACATTTAAAATTATGTTTGGTAATAAAAATTTGCAGAAGTTGGAGATACAAAGCACAGGGAATCTAGTGTTGATTGATGCTATGAATTTGATCAAATGGCAAAGTTTCAACTTCCCAACAGATGTGATGTTGAGTGGTCAGAGACTAGACGTTGCTACTCAACTAACTTCATTCCCAAAAGACTCGAATTTGTTCTACTCTTTCGAAGTCTTACGCGACAAGATTGCTCTTTTCCTCAACTTGAACAAGCTCAAGTACTCTTACTGGGAGTACAGGCCAAGAGATAACAACAATACGGTCAACTTCGTGAGATTAGGGCCAAAGGGTCTTGACCTATTCGACGATAACAGCCAAAGAATAGGGAGAATAGAGCAAACTTTGATCAGATTCTTGGCGGTTGGGAACAAAACCGGTAATTTGGGACTCTATTCGTATAAACCGGAAAAGGGGAAGTTTGAGGCTACGTTTCAAGCTGTGAGCAACACTTGTGATCTTCCTGTAGCGTGTAAGCCATACGGAATCTGCACATTCTCCAAGTCTTGTTCTTGCATTAGGGTTGCGAGCGATGGAGATTGCAACAGCAAGAACAGCGAGGAAGAAGAAGGGGTTTTGATGAAGAGGCTATGCGATCACGAGATGGTTGAGCTAGAAGGAGTCGCTACTGTGCTAAGAAACGGGACACAAGTGAGAAACGTAAGCAAAGAAGGATGTGAAGAGCTGTGTAAGAAGGACTGTGAGTGTCGAGCTGCGAGTTACTCTGTTTCTGATGAGGGCTTTTGTGTCATGTATGGGGTTGTGATGGGTGTTAAGGAGATTGAGAGAGTGAGTGGATTGAGTTATATGGTGAAGATTCCAAAAGGAGTGAGATTGAGTGGTGAGAAATCGAATGTGAGGAAATGGGTTGTGGGTTTAGTTGGAGGGATTGATGCTTTTGTTGTTTTGCTGCTTCTTTCTGGTTTTGGCTTTTATTTCATTAGGAAACGACGGAAAAGCTCATCGCAACCGCATACGCAGACGCAGCCCCAGCCACAGCCTCAGCCTCAGCCCATTGCAGATTAGATTTTGGATTTGTGTTACACATGTAGACATTGATACATTTTCCATAGAGCCACGTAGAAAATTGTAATGTATTGAGATACTTACTCAATTGTAGAGAATTTGAGGTTTCTGAAAGTTTATATTCCAAAATGTGGGGAAGCAATTATGGAAAGATTGTTCTATGCAGTTTTGAGGTTTGTCACTTTGTAGTCCTAAAGCTTGCATGTATGTTAACCAAAATGCTTGAGAGGAAAAACTGTTTATAGTATACATTTGTTTGACACAAACGCTATAGTCACTTACAATTAGCTTTCAAATAAAAAACGGCCATTCATCCGGATTTGAAACCATATGGGTCAAATCCATTGATTTTTTTTCGCAAAAAGTAGATTCGATTATAGTTTATGTATTTACCAAAAAACACAAATTTCGCAATGTGCAACGATTGAACGACCAGACTATTTTTTTTTCATATTTTTCTTTGAACATCCAACGGTTAGTTGTAAGACTTGTAGACATGTAGTAATACCAAAATTTAAAATAACAGAGAGATTCACTATGTGGCCCTGCGTTATGACTTATGACCGTTAGTGATCCCCACCACAACTCCATCATTGACGCAGCCAACCCCGGCACAACTCTCTCTGCTAATCCAACGGTCCAAACATTTGTTTACGTTTCTTTTTCCTTTTCCTTTCTCGGGCAAAAAGTTCCTCTAATCAAATTCATATTAGCACGTCACACTAGAGGAAATCGATAGCATTTAACTATTAACTTTTATAACATGTAGAAGACAATTCAGAAAGAAACAAAAAAAAAACAAAATGTTGATTAAGATCACATTTTTGTAAAACTAATTGCTTGTTTGTTAGCATCCTATTAACACAGAGAGATTGGATTATAAAAAGCGATTAAACTTTAAAATGGAGACAAAATTAGGAAGTGAGAAGAAAACGGATACTTGTAGCTTTTTCAACTTTAATTAATCCACCATTTACATACAAAAGGCCGTTGAGATACAACAAGTCTTCTTCATTCACATTCACACCAGTTGCGAACAAAACAACAATTCGATCAACTCTCTTCACTCTCTCTCTCTCACTACTACTCTTCTACCAAAGCTCTTGTCTTCTTCCTTAATGGCCGAAACCCTACTAGAACCCTCCCTCGTCGGGGAAATCGACACTTCCGCTCCATTCGAGTCCGTGAGAGAGGCCGCTTCTCGCTTCGGCGGATTCGGTTTCTGGAAACCTTCTTCCCTTACCATTCTCGAAGCTTCTCAGGTCTATTATCTCTCCCCCTCAGTTCGTCTCTGTCTCTCTCACTGATTTCGTCCATCTCTTTGGCTTTAGGGCTTTTTAAACTGACTTTGATTGTCACTTTGTCACACTACTGCCTTTTTTTTAACGAAAATGAAAATAATTAGGAAATTTGTTCACTCGGAATCATCAATTTATCGAAAGTTCTCGTCTTTAATTGTTTCTTATGATCCGAAATTTCGATTTTTTTTTTAAAACAGAACGATGTTGATGAATCTGATATGGTGGAGAAAGCGAGTGAGTTAGAGAAGGAACTGATTGCGAAAGAAGAAGAAACTTTAAAGGTTTTGAAGTCGCTCGAATCAACCAAAGCCATCGTCGAAGAGCTCAAATCAAAGCTACAGAGAAAAGAAGAGAAAGAAAACTTGGACATGAATGTGCTCAATGAACTAAACCAAGCAAAGACGAATCTTTGCAAGACAACTGAAGATCTAGCTGCGATACGCGAGTCCGTTGAGCTACTAAACAAGAGACTGGAACAAGAACGAGCTGCTCTAGAGAAGACGAGAGAGAGACTGAACTCTGAGAACGCAGCAGAGATCTCCAAGGAGATTCAGAGATTGAGCTATGAGGCTATGGAGTTTAGTAGAACTGGAGAAGATGCGCGTTTCGCGGTTGATAGAGCTGTGGCTGAGATCGAACAGACGAGAAGCAAGATCAGAGCTGCTGAGATGCGTTTGGTGGCTGCTAGGAAGATGAAGGAAGCTGCTAGAGCTGCTGAAGCGGTTGCAATCGCTGAGATCAAAGCTGTTACAAGAAGAAGAAGAAGAAGGAGAGGAGATGGTGAAGAAGAGACGTTGCAGGAGGAGATTCTTGAGAGGATAGAAGAGACGGCTAGAGAAATCAGAAGCAGTAGGAGGACGTTGGAGGAAGGTCTTGAGAAAGTGAATAACGTGAAAATGGAAGAAGAGACGAGGCATGGAAAATGGGAGTGGTCAGAGAAGAGGAAGAGATCATCATCATCATCATACAAGGCTAAGTACAAGAACAGGAGAGAGACGCTTTTGATGGATGTGAATGGTCTGAATCTGATGATGAATGGAAACGGGACATCTTCTTCAGTTGCTGTCTTGAAACCGACGATGTCGATAGGGCAAATACTAAGCAGGAAACTGCTTCTTGCGGATGAGTCAGCGATGATGATGAATGGGAGAGTTTCTTTGGGTCAGATTCTTGGAAAGACTAACTATGGAAATGGTGAAGGGAAGGAGAAGGAGAAGAGGTTCAATGGGAAGAGGAAGAGGTTTGGATTGGCCAAGTTGTCAGTGATGTTGAACAAAGAGAGCAAGAACAAGAACAAGAAGAAGAAAATAGCTTTAAACTTAAAATGATGCAATGAGTGGAAATGGTCCATCTTTATTCTTATCTTAGGTGATGTTATTTAGGTGTTTGTGTGTCTTGTTTGTTTATGTGTTAAGCAATTGGCTTTTTCATTTGTTTTCTTGTATGTGATTTGTTTTTATATGAAAACAAAATTGTTCTTAGTTTTGTTTCTGATTACTACAATCAAAGAGAAAAAAAATCAAGACTTGGTGAACCAAAAAAAACCAGTCTTGATGACAAATTGGATTTCATTACGTCAGCAAGTATTTAAAACGTAAAAGAAATGTAGTTGTGTGGGGGATATTCGAATAATCGAATATAATTAGCCACAAGATGATGATGATGACGTGTCCGGATAATTGCTTGTGGTATGAGAAGACTTCACCTTCATTTTGACATTCGATACTCTCAGACGCAATCAGACCAATTCGACGGATCTGGTAAGTGATTGCTTCTGGATAATATCAACAGCTCTTCTTGTCCCACAAATCATTTGCTCCATAAGGTAAGATAACCTCCCTTCTATTCCGGTTGAATCTCTCGGGTTTCGTTATTGTAAATCCGATATCTCCTGTGAAGAGTCTCTTAGTTGAATCTTGTGTTCTTTCTTTGACCAGGAATCAATGGGACCCAAAGCTGCAACCTTGGTTATTTTCTTGCTGGGTTTGACCTTGGTTTCTGATGCTAGATCTTTCCTTGACTCCACCCTCTCAGGTACCAATTTATATCCTAAAGAATTTGGAGGAATCTATATTGATTCTATTGCAGTTTAGAGTTCAGTTTGATAATTTTAATGAAAAAGTTGGTTTCTATGAGTTTCGATGAATCTATTACCAACCCAATTTCCCTTACAAGAACTGGCTCTGAACAGATAGTGTCTAGTCAAAGCTCAAAAGGCTTTAAAGTTTTAAGATTTTTACTTTATTTTGGGGTGTTTGTGTAGAGGAAGTTCACAAGAAGGAAAACGTATGCACTATGTGTGAGGAATATGTTACTGATGCTCTCACCTACCTTGAGAACAACGAAACACAATCCCAGATCATCGAGGATCTTCATGATCGGTGTTCTCATATGCGCGGATTTGAGCAGCAGGTTCCTTTCCTTGTCTCATTTTGCATTTTATATATTATTGCTTCAGACTCTTGTTAAGATAATAACAAATGTGCTTATGCTTGCATCAGTGCGGAACTTTGGTGGACTATTACGTCCCTCTGTTCTTCAAAACAGTGGAGTCGTTTCAGCCTCACTATTTCTGCAAGAGGCTGAATCTTTGTCAGCACGTGGCCGCTCTTGTTCAACAAGTCCGTCAAGACAGCTGCGGTGTCTGCCACAAGACTGTTTCAGAGATTCTCGTCAAACTTCAAGACCCTGACACACAGGTTAGTAGTTGCTAACTACAAGATGATGACATTGCTTCTACGCATTCTGTGTTAGCACTCTGATTTAGTCATGCCCACAATATACACTGACTTTGTTTGCCATTGATTATGCAGCTGGATATAGTTGAAATGCTTCTCAAGGCATGCAAGTCGTTGAAGAACTACGAGAAGAAGGTTAGAATAGTCAAGTTCCAATCATTTTTAATAACTCAAATCCCATATCCATGCCTGATCATGTTTTGTCATATACCTTTTTCTTCTTGTTTTTTTTTGTTTTGCTGTTGGTGATCTTAGTGGTGTTAGCTTAGGCTTTTCTCATTTTTTTATACCGTGTTGTGTGTTTGTGTTGTTACAGTGCAAGAAGTTGGTGTTCGAGTATGGACCTCTGGTCCTAGTAAATGCGGAGGAGTATCTAGTGAAAAACGACATCTGCACACTCTTACGTGCATGTCCAGCTAAGGAAATGGTTATAAGGCAGCCTGGCTCGTCGGCGGATTCTTGATTGTTGAAACATTGAAAATTCCATTTCTTTATGGTCTAAGTAGGAAGACGAGCTGCTATGTGTTTTGTCCATAAGAATTGTTGGAGACTTTGTGTACTATTTTTATGTTTGGGTTTAGACACATGCTCCTAAAACGTCACTTTGCGTTTGTGTAAATACTAAATAATGATCGCTACAAATTGTACGTCTATCGTGAAATGACTGTATTCTGTTAAATCCCTTTTCAGGTTCGTTACATTTATAAGAATTGTTTTATCTGTTCTTCTTTTCTTCTCATCAGTTATTTTTCTGGTTGATTTTTGGTAATTATTTATTTGCCAAGCCTGTGTGTTGTTGTATCAGGACTAAGACGTGTTCCTTTTGATCTTCTAGTGGATTTGTCTATACAATGTTTATTGAATGAATCAAAACATCAAAACAATTCGCAGTGTTTTGAGTTTCTTATAGGAAGGTAACTGGGACATACATGTTCTCTTAAAAAAATTGAATATATCGACGAGTTTACACATGCATGATTGGTAGGACTGACGTGGCAAAAAGGGTCAAGGTTGGACCACTTTGCACTTTATAAGAGAATTTTTTGTTTGTCTGAACATGAAACAGAGTTTTTTGTTTGTCTGAACATGAAATAGAATCTAAGATTAGTGAGACAGGAATAATTAATAATATGGACGACCAGAGACTTTAGACTCTCCAGACATATTAATCATAATAAATGATTAAAACGGTCGAAATGACTTTGTAGCCGTTTGGTCATGTTTCTCTCGCTTACCGTTTTTTTGGCGCAGGCCAAGAAGTAAAAACTAGCCGTTAGAATAAGCATAAACTAAACTTTTGTCTTTGTCTTCTTCCTCCATCAGTCGAACCATAATTAGTCTTGGCTCCAACGCTCACTCACTCACATTTACCTTTCCTCTCTCACTAAAAATCAAACTTCTCTCTCTCTACCTCTCACTATCTCTCTCTCTCTTTGGTTGTCCTCCAAAAACACAGGAAGAAGAACAAAACAAAGAACTGAAACTCCTGCTCTTCTTCATCTTTCTTCTTCTTCGTTTTTTTTTTCTTTTTTGGTTCTTTTCACTGTGATACTTTGAAATGAATCAGCTTCACAATCGCCCATTTCTGAATTTTGAAATTAGTTTCAATTTCTGCACCAGTCTCCTCTTGTGTCTCTCACTATTGTCTGCTCAAGCTGTTGCAGGTGGTAGCGGTGGTCACTCCTGGGATGGGATCGTGGTGACTCAAGCAAACTTTCAGGCACTGCAAGCAATCAAACACGAACTGATTGACTTCACCGGAGTTCTCAGAAGCTGGAACAACTCTGGCTCCTCTGGTGTCTGCTCTGGTGGATGGGCTGGAATCAGATGCCTCCGAGGCCAAGTGATCGCTATTAACCTCCCTTATAAGGGACTCGGCGGCACTATCTCCGAGAAGATAGGACAGCTTCAGAATCTCAGAAAACTTAGCCTCCACAACAACGTCATTGCCGGTTCAGTTCCTCACTCCCTCGGCTACCTCCGGAGCCTCCGTGGAGTCTATCTCTTCAACAATCGCCTCTCTGGTTCGATCCCAGCCTCACTCGGAAACTGCCCTCTTCTCCAGAATCTTGATCTCAGCAGCAACCAGCTATCTGGAACCATCCCACCTCGCCTTGCCGAGTCTACCAGGCTCTATAGGCTCAATCTCAGCTTCAATTCACTTTCCGGTCCAATTCCAGTTACTGTTGCAAGATCATACACCCTCACTTTTCTTGACCTTCAGCAAAACAACCTCTCTGGCTCGATACCTGAATTTTTGGCTAATGGCTCTCACCCTCTCAGAACGCTGAATCTTGACCACAATCTCTTCTCTGGAGCTGTTCCTTTGTCACTCTGCAAGCAGAGTTTGCTGGAAGATGTTTCTTTAAGCCATAACCAGCTCTCTGGTTCTATTCCCAAGGAATGTGGAGCTCTTCTTCACCTCCAAAGCCTTGATTTGTCTCACAATTCAATCAACGGAACCATACCAGAGAGCTTCTCCGACCTCACATCTCTGGTTTCACTAAACCTCGAAAGCAACCACCTCAAGGGCCAAATCCCAGATGCCATTGATGGACTCCACAACCTGACAGTGCTTAACCTCAAGAGAAACAAGATCAACGGGCCGATCCCAGAGAGCATTGGGAACATATCCGGAATCCGTCAGCTTGATCTGTCTGAAAACAACTTCACAGGTCTTATCCCGTCTTCACTAGTCAACCTGGCGAATCTTTCTTCTTTCAACGTCTCCTTCAACACCCTCTCTGGTCCTGTTCCGCCATTTCTCTCCAGAAAATTCAACTCAAGTTCTTTCTTGGGAAACATCAAGCTCTGTGGCTACAGCTCCTCGAATCCGTGTCCTCCTCCTCCTAATCATCATCATCCCCTCACCATTTCACCTACCTCATCACAAGAACCAAGAAAACACCACAGAAGACTCTCGGTGAAGGATATAATCCTAATCGCCATTGGAGCTCTCCTAGCCATTCTCCTTCTGCTATGCTGCATACTACTCTGCTGCCTGATCAAGAAACGCGCCGCCTTGAAACAAAAAGACGGCAAGGACAAGATCTCTGAGAAGACGGTATCAGCAGCTGCCGCAGCAGCAGCATCAGCAGGAGGTGAGATGGGAGGAAAGCTGGTCCATTTCGATGGTCCGTTTGTGTTCACCGCCGATGATCTGCTCTGTGCCACGGCTGAGATCATGGGGAAAAGTACTTACGGCACAGCGTACAAGGCTACTCTGGAGGACGGCAATGAGGTCGCTGTGAAGCGGCTTAGAGAGAAAACAACCAAAGGGGTCAAAGAATTCGAAGCAGAGGTCACTGCTTTAGGCAAGATTCGTCACCAAAACCTTCTTGCGCTAAGAGCTTACTACTTGGGACCCAAAGGAGAGAAGCTTCTCGTCTTTGATTACATGTCTAAGGGTAGTCTCGCTGCGTTTCTCCATGGTAAGCAAAAACAAAAACCCTAATTTTGGATTTCGATTGAGGTGAATGGATTTTGATTTTTGAATTTGGGAATTGAAAATCAGCTCGAGGACCAGAAACGCTAATTCCATGGGAAACGAGGATGAAGATAGCGAAAGGAATCGCTCGAGGTTTGGCTTACCTTCACAGCAACGAGAACATGGTCCATGAGAATCTCACGGCGAGCAATATTCTCCTCGACGAACAGACCAACGCCCACATCGCCGATTACGGACTCTCCAGGCTCATGACAGCCGCCGCGGCCACAAACGTGATCGCAACCGCCGGAACTCTGGGATACCGAGCGCCGGAGTTCTCGAAGATGAAGAACGCAAGCACGAAGACCGACGTCTACAGCTTAGGGATCATCATACTGGAGCTCTTGACGGGGAAATCTCCAGGAGAGCCGACGAACGGAGTGGATTTGCCTCAGTGGGTGGCGTCGATTGTGAAGGAAGAGTGGACCAATGAAGTGTTTGATTTGGAGCTGATGAGAGAGACGCAAACCGTCGGAGACGAGCTTTTGAATACTCTGAAATTGGCGTTGCATTGTGTTGATCCGTCGCCGGCGGCGAGGCCAGAAGCAAATCAGGTGGTGAATCAGCTGGATGAGATCAGGCCGGAGCTTGAGGCCGAGATGGAGACGGCGCCGATAGGTTCCGGCGGTGATGAAGCTAAAGATCCTAAATCAAATGAGGAGGATTGAAGCAAGTTTTTGAAAGCTATCGGAGTGAAAAGAATAAATAAGGCATACTTATATACTTAAGTTATCAACACATTTATATTTCATTAATTATTCTTTTGTTCAAGTAATTTGTAGATACAATTAGTTTGAAGTTTGTGTTAGCATATGTAATTCAATTATCCATTTTTTTATATTAAAGTAATACAACAATTCATTTTCTGAATGTCTTCTTTCTGTAATGTTATAAACTGTAACATAGTATAATAATTTTTTCCTCTACACAAAATTTATGGAGGTGGTTAACCACTTAACCCTAAAGTTTTAAGCAAAAACTTGCACATTTTGCTAGTGGTATTCGGACTATGAGATCTAGGTAAAGGACTGCTAGATTACAACACAGTTGGTAAATTTAAACTCTAAAATCTCATAATATATTGGAAGAGAAACAAAACGATTATTAAAAGATGTCATAAAACATAACAAATTAAAATCTTTTACAATAGAAAACTCTGCCATGAATGATCCCCCAAGAACATTTGACTCTCTAGTTTTCTTCTGAAACACCAACAATTGGATTATACTGATAAATGAGAGATTAAGGCTTCGAATGGTAACGCAGATCAAAATATGCAGATCAAACAGTAAATACATATCATACCGAACAAATACAGATCAAGAACAAATGCAGAATAAATACAGATCAAATATATAATATAAAAATATTATAAATATTTCAGGTTTTATGTTTGTTACATATTTGTTATTTAAGTTTCCGGTCATTCGGACAATAAATTTTATACTTATAGAAAAACCGAAAGATGATCGGTTCAATTATTAATTTTAGAAAACCAATAAATACCTGATTTTTTTGATTTCAGCCAATTTTGAGCCGGTTCAAGTATTTATTAACCAAAAATCTAAAATACACAAAAAAATATATTTGAAATCCGAATCTTTAAAAACCAAAAATTTACCTGAGAATCTGTGACTAACTAAAAAATATCCTAAAAAATTAAATGTTTGGTATATCCAAAGTATCCAAAAAACTAATACATATATATATATTTGGATCTTTCAGATAACCGGTCGATTTTGAGTCGGATTCGAGTAACATTTTCTTCTCATGTTTTTTTTTTCTATTTTCCACATTTTATGTAGATGTAATTTGTTTTTTTTTCATAAATATTTACAATTAAAATATAATTTATAAAATACCTTACAAAAATTCATTATACTGATTTATAATGTTATATACCACTTAATAAAATTGAAATTTGAATTTTCATGTTTGTAAACATATTTATAGAGATATTTCAAACAATCTCAAAAATTATTATATTTATTCATATTTAATTATTTATAGAAATTAATTCATATAAAAAATTAATGCTCAATAAAAAGAAATATATTATTAAACAAATGAAAGAGTCTCATAATTTCCGGTTATGAATTTATGATTGCAGTATATAGAGTGTCTATTATATATATATATATATATATTTTAGGATGCTATTTAATTATATTGATTAAATTTGATTATAATATTCATTTGTTTTTTTTTGGTTTCCTTAATAAATTTGAAATTCTTATTAGTAGTAGTACTTATGGATTTTTTTTTCATATCCCCTATCATATATATATATATATATATATTAGTTAGTTTTAAACCTTATGTAGTTATATTGTAATTTTTTCTGATATAATCTCAATCAAAATAAAACTAAATTTATTTAGATATTTTAGATTTTAGTCTTATTTTAATATGTGTTAATTTTTTAAGAGATTTTTAGAATGATAAATGTCTTAATTATAAATTATAAATCACATTTTTAAATTAGTTAATTTGTGAGAGAGAGAGATAATCTGATCTGTATATGAATTGATGGTTTTTGACGCATTTACTGCAGGCCAAAATTTACAAGTGTATTTTCGTGTGCATGCAGGCTACTTTTTTGCTCTGCATTTATTTTTGATCTGTAATTAAAATGGTGATTGGCAACTTAATACAGATCAATCTGTATTTATAACTGTCTGCTTTATATCTGCATTGGTTTTGCCGTTCCATTTGCCTAAGTTAAATGAGTTTGACACAGCATATCCGTCGATAACATTTTTTTTTTTTTTTTTTTTGGTTTTAATGTTAAGACCGTCGATAACATCTTTTCAAGGAGAATTGAATTTCTCCCACAATTTACCGAGGTCATCACCGAGCTCACCGGGTTTTCCTTCACGAGATAATAGATCGGTGTAGATTTTCTCTAAATCATCATGACTTTCTGCAAATATAGTTAGTAAAACCCATGATTAAATCTTATACATATCAACGTATGACAAAAAGAACTAAAATAATGCACGTGATAACCTTATAAGTTAACCATTGGAGAAAAGCAAATTTTATTTATTGTTATTTCCTATGTTTATATTGTGCCCCTAAAGTCTAAACGATAGAGGTAAGGTTTTCGAGTGGATTGTGATGATCTATCTGTTAGTTTCATCTGGAGATTCGAGTGAGCTAGGGATATAAAAAAGTTGTTTGTGGTCTAATTTTTGATGTTTATGATGATATAAATCCAATCCAGGATTGTATATGAGAGACGAAAAAGCACTATTGTTCTGTTTAGAAGGAAGAAGCTACTACTGTTGGGGAAGTATCCACTAGAATATGGAAAACTGGAGTATCGACTTGTCCTAAGAATTTGGTTAAAATCACACACTACTACTACCCATGATTGATTCACTATAGGAGAAGATAGTTTTAGTTGAGACCAGAACATTTGTCTTTGCGACACTAGACTGAAGCCATAAGCAAAAGAGACTGTGAAACCTACATTCTCTAGTTGTAGAAAAGTCTCACAAGGAACAAAATGCGCATACACTTTTGTGAAAAAAACACCAAGACTATTGGATCCTATACAACTACGACCATGTCGTTTCATGATGATCATAGTTGCAAAAATGCTTTCATCCATGGAGAACTGCATCTTTCACTCTCCTTGAATGCCTAGGTTGCAAATGTGTTTCAATAAATGCTTACACAAAGGCTTGGTCGTAATAATAGACAGGCTCGCAAAAACTCTTCCTAGCTAATTCCTCACTTTAAAACTAGTTTTTTTTTGGTTATAACAATGTCCTCATATTAGAAAACCTAGATATTTTCCGCGTGTTGCTCAAAATTTTAACATAAAACCGAGATTAATATTTTCGTTTAAAAAAAAATGAAACTTTAAAAAAAATGAAACTCTCAGAATAAGAAAACTTATTTGAGACATATCCATGGGAAGAATAAACTTTCTCGTTAACTATCACCAGGAAAAATTCTTTCATATCATGTTTTGTGTGAACCTTAAGGCTTTGATATCAAACGATAACCTACTTATCATTTAGTCTAATGCAAACATAATACGACTTCATGTCGAGTATGAACATCATTAAATACAACATACAAAATGTTTGTTCTTTTGGTAATCTGAAAGTGTATGTAACTAATTGAATCATTAATTATGAAAGTGTATGAAAATCATGATGTTTTTTTTACATCTTTTAGTGAAAGGTAATCTGAAAGTGTATGTAACTAATTGAATGATTAACTATGGTTTTTTTTCTTTGTTAGTGTGGACACTCTAAGATGACTAAAAAACAACACTACTACAAACCACTATATTACATATCTTATAAATTAAGAAAAGTTATCAAAATGGTATGAACTTGATAACACAAAAACTTAAAAAAACTAGTTTAGATTTTGTAAATTACCAAAGTACTCTAAAATTAAAAATTTAAACCCAGAACTCTAAATTCAATACTTGAAGTCCTAAAAACTAAGCCATGAACTTTTAAAACTAAACTTAAATCCTAAATCTTAAAACCCAAAACTAAACAAAATGATTAGCTCTTAATAATTTTATTATCGTGTCAAAACAATTCTTTTATGCTTGCGCGAGTACCTGTGGTCAAGCGACTTATGCCACCGTTGTTCGTCACTGCAGAGGCGTTCGACTCCGATATTGTCTCCATTGGGGTTGAACGGCACAGTGAACACGTATCAGTGAGCCCTGAACGAAAAGGAGCAATTTACCTTAAAATCCGGAGGTTTTAATACTTGTAGAATCAATTGAGTTCCTAGCTGTTGTTTCGACGATATTTTCATTCTATCAAACTACCAACATTCAAGAAAAGAAGAAATATACCTTGAGATCTTGAGGTTGTGTTCTCTTGAATCTTATATTTCTTGAAAGATATCCTTTTGAAGAAAGATGAAAAAAACTTGTAGATTCTCGAGTTCTTCATATTATTTCGTCTTCAAATGTTTTTTCTTCGTCAAATGTCAAGTTCTGCGATTTTTTTATTTATTAAAGAATGGAGCCTAGTTTCTCTCATATATAAATCTTTTAATTTGACAAATGTATTTTTTTCTCTTTCTGCTATTCATACCTGGTTTTCCAAATATTTCTTTTCTGTAATTAATTTGTATATATGTTAAAAAAAAAGATTTTTACTATTTAATATTTGATTTAGATTTTTTTCCTATCATGTCTAAGATTACTTTTTAAAAATACATAGATTTCACATTACTGGAAGCATAAACATACATATAAAAAGTAGGATTTTAATTATGAGACATGCATTTAACCCCTAATTTACATATATGAGACAACTGTTACCTGTATATACAAATTGTAACAAATGGAAATAAAAATATTTCGTTTTTTCTGTTTTTAGTGAGAAAAGGCCCTTAAGTCTATATAAGTGGAAGAACTGGAAAGGAACAAATACACATGTTTGTTAAAAAAGTTTTTCCTTATAGATAGATTTTTTTCGTGGCTTAAATCTAAAAGTTGTGCATAATTGTATAAAATTGTTACAGCATAGATTTAAGCACGAAAATTTTCAAGATTAGGATTGGAAAAATATAGAATTAAAACACAGATCTAACTAGAAATAATCCATCTATTTTTAAACAAAGAGCTGATCAAATAGACAGACACAATCGTTATGGATTCATAGTTTGTCTGGAGAAGATTTCACACGCACACACACACACACACAGTCACAACAACACAAACGATGAAAATGGGCTGTTGCTGAAGTCTTGTTCAGTCAATCACAGAGTGGATCAGAATGGATGCCTCCTCCGTTGTTGGAGCTGCATCTTCTGCTATATTACAAAGAATAAAAATAATAATTACGAGTTAATTAACCATATTCCATAATCTACTTATAATGTTTCCAAATTCCACAACAAATCCACAAGCTAAACCATTTTTCTTAGATTTAACGTTGGATATACGGATTTCATCGAAGCATCAATTTCAGGAGTGAAGAGACACTTTGGCGAATAAGTTCCCATAAACTCACCACACACATCAAACTTCAAACACTTGGGCAATGACCTACGCATAGTGTTTGCATATATCCGTAATTATATCGAAGTTACGATTCTAGTACTAAAACTGAGATCACCGTATATGTTTTTTTTTAACAAAATAGCTTAAAATATGTAAGCCCCGTTGATAAAACTAAAGAGCGTACCTGGGAAATGAGAAATAATCTTTTCCAAGATTCCAGCGCCTGAGCTCTCTCTCTTCTTCTCATCTTCATCTTCATCTTCACATTCAGATTTCTTAATGTTTTCACCAGATTCGCCGTCTACTGTTGTTGTTGTTGCACCCATCAAGTTGGATATCAGATTGTTCAAAATCCCACCATTAGCTTCCACCTTCTCTTCTTCTTCATCTTCTTGTGTTTCTTTATCTTTGTCTTTTTCTGCGACTTCTCTAGAGAACAAAAGGTTCTCTGCTTCTGGAACGCTCTCTTCCATATTTCCTTTTGTTTCTACTGTTTCCTGACCATTATTGGTTCCACCTTTCCTTTAAACGCGGTGCCATTTTAGATCTAGTAATTAAATGATAAACTAATAGTGTTGTATTTTGTCGATGCATAATACAATGAACGAGATAATACTGGTTATCCAAAGCCGACAAGGAGAAAGAAACTCCATTTTTCTGGTACAAAATTATTAAATAAACTAATTGTTGTGACTGAAAGTGGTGGGTACGTCAGTACAAAATCTCGGAAGACACGACACGTCGACTGTTTTCGACAAGCGGTCATGTGGTTTTTACACGTACCTCGTAACTTGTTGTGTGCCCATAAACTTCATTACACGTGTCCACCGACACATATTGACATGTGAAGGGATGCGACATTGTGCCACTGATTTTACCATTTTACAAGATTGACAGAATTTCTTTTTTTGTCAACATGTATTTCTTATAATCACACGAAATAAAGTATCTTTTCAAGTATTTTCCACTTGATATCTAGCCTATAAGCCATTTAGTAAGCCATGATTTATCAAGTGAAGATACCATCAACATTCAACATACGTAGCCCTATAGGACATAATAGATTATTGTCGAACTTTGCACCAGTAGCTACTCCTCACATTGGGACCGAAGGGTACCTCTAGTGAGCTCCATCTCTTAGGTGGCTTATAGGTCGTACCGAGAAGCCTTTCATGGATTCCATGAACCAGAAAATTTCTATATATATTCTTGTAACCCATATCAGCAAGGGCTGCTTTGATATTCTTGTAAATCATTTTAGGAGATAGATTCTCAGGGATTGGGCAATCCTCTATGTCCCAGTAGACGCCTGTCTTAGCCACTGAGAGGTTTCACAAAAAAAGGGAAACAAACATAAGCAACTTTGATATGAATATAAGAAAGACAGTTGAAAAAACGACTAGAAACTTCAGATCGGCGTTTACTTACGGCAATCTATTCAAAACAAATAATTCAGATCGTGACTATAATTGATCAGATGCACTAATATACAAAACAAACGATTAGATCAAATCCATAACAAACCAACAACCGATTAGATCAAACAGAGTAAACTTCAGATCCATTACCACAAGCACTGTGATATATATATTACATTGATTCTAAGAGGTATAGCGAGATCTTACCGGCGAAATCGCTGGCATACATTATTTCGATGGGAGATGGAGAAAATCAGAGACTTTTTAGGGTTAGATGGCTGCGGACGAGAGAGGAGGTTTGTTTGTTGAAAATTTAAAAAGGGTGCGTTTTTATAGCCCCGCTTCAAGGGTTAGATATGTGACATGTTCTGAATTTGCCTTTTTCAGCCGTTAGATCTGGTCTTTAAAGTTTCCTTTATGTGGTAAGACTATTTTTTACAAGAGTTTGTAAAAACTAAAAAGGTATACATGAAAGAAGCATCTAAGATTACAATATAATTCAAGACCCTTAATTACCGATTTTACCTGATACATTTGGTGTCACAAAAACTTATCAACGATTTTACTATTTTAAAAGGGGCCAAATGATTTTACTTTAAAAGGTTTAACCGGAAAGAAATATTTGTTGAGGACTTCAAAAAGTTTTGAAAACGTTTAGTCTCTAAAAATCTTCATCTTACCGAATCACTGAACTTAAAACAAAACTTCCAAAACTAAAACCAAATCAATCAATCTTTAAAGTATAATTCTGAGAAAACATTAACAACAATACCGAATTATTCTGAAGCTAGCTGCATCAATTTTGGCTAACAAAAGCCTTATGTTTGTTTGTACATGCTTATTAACCACCACATTGTGTCACAACAATATATAGTCTAAATAACAAGTACCTTAATTTAACTAGCTATCTTTTGTAATAAACTTGCGTTGCAAGTGGATTTGGGAAGAAGGAGAAAATGCGTTTTCGACGCCACAAATCCTATGCTTAGTGCTCCAAGGCAGCAACACATGCAAGCCACAAGCTTTTGGTGAAAAGCAAGATTGTTTCACCGTTGCACTCAAATAAGAGAGCTTCTTCTTCCTCCTTTGGCTAGCCGCTGATGTCACGGCTGCTAGAGCCGCTGCATCCGGCAGAAACCGTTCTATTATGTAGCTCGGTGACATGTCTTCGCTTCTCTCTGTGCTCTCCATTGTTAAGTAGCCGTTTGAGTCACCTCCTCCTCCTCCTCCTCTGCTGCTTCCATCATCCGATTCCGTAAAACTATCTTTTGGATGCTCAACCATGTCAATGGCTTGCGTGAGAGACAAGACATCTACTGCGTCTTGATCGTTTTGATGTAAATGTTCGTAGCTGTCGCGTTTATTGAGACGCAAGAAACTAGCCGGTGTTAAAATCTGACTGGCGTCTTCAAAATCGCCATTTTCACTGTTAACGTGCATCTGACGTCACGCAGATAAATCGCAAAAAGCAGTTGGTTGTGAGTGGATTAGCAAAATCTACTAGAAATGTTAATAATGTCCAAAGAATAAGAAACCTTGAGTCTTCCGGGAGGAAGTTTGAGGCGAGGCGTCTCGGATTCAGAGTCGTTTTTCAAGTGAGACAAGTTCTTGGGCATGCCGGGAGTGGTCTCCCAACAAAACGGAACAGAAGCTTCTGGGCAATGCCCCGGGAGCTTCTCTTGGGTGGCATGGCGTTTTGTCGACAAGAAGGGAGCATTGAAGTTTAGCCTCCGAGAACGATTCATGTCCATCATTTCTTCAACTGTTAGAAACAATATCATCTGGTGGGGAAAGATGTTTCTTGATTGCGGTTCCAAGAAGATAATTTTGTGAGTCTGGGAGAGAGATTTGTTGTAATCGAAAACACCTTTTGTTTATATTTTGTTAGCTGAGAGTTGAAATTTAATGGAGAAGTTGTTAAAAGTTTGAAGCTTTCTCGTGTGTGCAAAACCGATATTTGTGGACTCTTTATTGTGTTCACAAGCAAGAAAGAAAAATTTCAGAGGTTGAGAAACAGAGAAGCAGAAGAGCTTTAGAAATAAAGCTTTAAATCTCCAACTCCAACCATGTGACTATAAAATCTACCATGAAACAAAACAAAGATCTAACTAAAATATTAGGGATACATTTTTGGAACATGTTGAAAATGTATGAATAGTCTCTTTGTTTTCTTGTTTCATGAGGATTAAAAACACATCCCCGGATGCTTTAAGAATCAATACAAGAAACATGTAAGAACAAAAAAAGAGAAGAAAGTTACAGATACAATTACATAGTTCCCAGTAAAAAAATAAATAAAAGAAAGAAGCAATAATACATCTAGAAATAGGACAGAAGAAGAAGTCCAAATTTCACCAGAGGTAAGTTCTTCTTCGTGGTTCTCTTTTTTGAGCGTATTATCTGTAACAACAAGAAACACTCTGCATCTACTATAGTATCTTCACCAGTCACCACCACCCCCCAATAAAACCAAAATTAAAGAAAAATTTATAGATGTTTCTATTTACATGGCTATGCTTACTTCTTTTCTTTTTTTTCCTCTGGTTCACTCAAACCGAACCTTGTTGATTGCTCAGTTCCTGTTATGTAGAAGGAAATGAAACAGAGTAGAAGCATACCAGGAGGGAAGAAGAGAAAGAGATTTGCCTCACCAAACCAAAATGATAGTTTTGTTTTTCTACTTTTGGTCTGTAGCATTTGGTTCGCGTGCTTTGTGGTAGAGATCGAGTGTATCTGCATGACCTGGATCAATACACAATGCTGCTTCACAGTCTTTGACAGCAGATGCTCCTTCTCCCATTGAATCATAGAATGCTGCTCGTAGATGTAACAGCTGGAGATCTGGTTTAAAAGATATCACCTTCGAAAGCTCGTCTATGGCTTCATGTTCTTTGTGGTCGTCCATAAGAACTGCAACCAAGAGTTCACGTTATACAAAACACATAAAAAGCTTAAATTGCTCTCTAATCTTTGCAATATCGAAACATTGATCACAAATATTCAGAGTTCTTTGTAATTAGCGTACCTGCAGCTCTGTATCTGTAAGGATAGGTTCGGAGAGGGTCTAGTTGTGTTGCCAGGCTAAGGTCGCTCTGTGCCATCTCGCGGTCACAATACTCAGAGCGCTTCTCATATGCCGATGCATTGTTCTGAGCCTTCTCTATTAGCTTTGTCATCTCATCGTAAGCAGCTTTGCGTTGATTTTTCAGATGATAAACACGAGCAAGACCTTGGTGAGCTCGTGTGTGCTTGATGTTGAGCGCGTTCGTGTAGCAATCAGCTGCAAGATCCAGCTTATCACAATCCACATATACGCTCCCCAGATTGTTCAGAGCCTGCAAGCAAAGTTCATGATATTGAATCATTCCATTGGAAATGCAGTAAGAGATCGTTGGATAACCATTTGACCAAATTTACTAAAACTTTCTATAGAACAGTATCAACAAATTGCTCCAGACACTTTAATCAAAACGCAAGTCTGACTATTCCTAAAACTTAGATTCCAAAACCATGGCAATCCAACAGGAAAACAAGCCTGAGAAAGAAATGAGATGAAAAGTGTTGAGCTTACTTGTCCCTTACGGAGAGCATCTGAAGGGCAACGAAGTGCTTCTTCAAGGAGCTGGATAACGTAATCTGAGGACTTCGGGTCGAGCGTAGAGTCTGCAAGAGCATAAGCTTTGAGGAAAAACGCTTCAAAAGATCTCTGCTGAGATATGGACTCCTCAGCCTTGGCCAGGGCTTCCTCGCGGTGCCCTGTATCATACAATATCCATCCTTCATACACAAGCCTCTCATGCTTCAACTTTGAATGGTTTCTAGCTAGCCTTAGACTACGCATCGCCGCCTTTTGACAATTTAACCTGCCAACATGCAACCAACAATTAGGATCCGACACAACATTCACCATAAAAACAAATAATAATCACTAAGAGGCCGAATAAGAGGTAATACCTTAGCAGAAGAAGAGACTGTCTAAACCGTAAAAGACTATTCCCTGGATCATTCGCAAGCATGTCATGAACAACAGCTAGAGATCCAATATCATCCACAGAAGACCAATGATCAAACAGCTGCATCCAGCAATCAGCCTGGCTCCGCTGATGAGCCAACGGACGGAGCAGCTCCACCATATTGTCAGCAGGGATTTTCCAGTTGAACATCATGAAATTCGGCTCCAACGTCAACAGTGCTCGAATATCTTTCAAAGCACCTTCATAATCCTCCTTCCCTATTGAAATCCATGCCCTCATCTCCAGACAGTCAGGAGATGCCTTGAATCCAAGAATCTTGTTCAGCTCGGAGATGGCTGCCCCAAACTGATTCTCCTCCACCAATGCCACTGCCCTGAATTTGTAGGGGAACGTCAAAGTCGGGTCTAACTCTGTAGCTGTATCCAAATCAAGCAGCTTTTCTTTACCACTGCAATACAAAGACCTCTCCTGATGCATCCACCCAGTAGCCGTGTGATCTGAGATCAGCGAATTGATGATCTTATAAGCCGAGTACCTATGATCACGCTTGAACTTCGACCTAGCAACCCCCACGAGGGAGTAGAGATGACCAGCTTCAACCGCTGCGTTGAACCATCTCTGAGCATCCTTGTACTCTTTCCTCTCAAGCATCACCACTCCTAATTGATGGTAAGCAAGCTGTTTCTCCCAATTCTCCACCGCGCATTCAACTAAACGCTCCAAAAGCATCACGGTCGTGTTGGATTTCATATCATCTTCCATAGCGATCTGGCTCAAGAAGAAGTACAATGCAAAAGAAGCGTGGCCAAGAGACGCAAGTCTCTCCCTTCCCTCGACGCTGCAGAAGATCTTTATCACGTTTGGATTATGCATCGAGCTCGGCAATTCCCTGAGAAAGACCTGAAGACAAGCCGCCACAAGAAGATACGCAGCTTCTTCCAATCCATACTCGATCAACAACATGGCCTCGTCAAGATTATTAACAAGACACGCCAAATGCGAATCGCAAGCGGCTTTCAATTCGTCGCAGCAGAACCGATTCGCGAGCTTCAGGAGCTCCAAGACGACATTAGGAGGGAAGTTATCTAACCTGCTGGTCCTGCTGAACATCTCCGCAGCTCTCATCCCTTCCACAGAGATTCCGTTTTGCGTGAAATTGATCGTCCCTCGCTTCGTTTCTCGGAATCCTCCGTAGAGCATTGACTTGAAAGGTCTCGACAAAGACGCGATTTTGTACCTTACGCAACGAACCTCTTCGTCGCCGATACAGAAGGACATATCGTAGTCTACTTCCTCGGAAGTCGAACATTCGGCAACATCACAATCATCGTTCATCTCTAACCTGGAGGATCCGGAGCAGATACATGGATCGTAAACGGATTCCGGATCGTACCCGGGAACAAGAGTCGCCTTTGGGCATTCCAAGTTTCTGCCGCAGCAATCCATTGAGCTTGTTCCGATCAGCTCATCCTCCCTCCGCTCGTATCGGAGCCACGACGCTAAGACGACTTTCGCGTGAACGTCCACGGCGTGTTGCCTAGACGATCGGAGACTCCGTCGGAATAGTTTCGGATCAGATAATCCCCGGAATATTGCGCATTGTTCTAAATAGGCTCCGGATTTCTCGAGCTGCGTGCAATTGTCGACCCGACGGTAGACTTCGGCCATCTTCTCGATCAAATCGGCGAATTTTAGGCAAGGATCGATTTGAGGCTCGAGCAGATCCGTGACGGGGAGTCCGAACGGGAGGAGCGACTCGGGAGACACGACGGCGTTTGCTTGATTCGGAGCCGTGTATGACCGGCTGGATTTAGATCGGACCGAATTGACACGGAGATGATCTTGGATGTGTTGCAGGAGCTTATCCCCGACTCCTCCTCCGGTGCCTCCGCCGCCGTTACCAGGCGGAAGAGGCGGAGTAGGAGCCGATGGGTTAAGTGCATATACTTGTGTGCCTTTACAACCTTCAGCAAGCTTCAAACTTCGCATTGTGGTGAATAGATTATGCTGCATCTTCAATCAAGCAAAACCCCAAATCGAATTTGGAGGAAAAAACGAAAATTTAAATTCATTTCCCCAAATTCCGAAGATCTAACCCAAAATGGGATTGGGTCTAAACAAATACGACGAACAATCTCGCCGTCACTTTCAAATAAATCCCGGAAAATTAATCGGAGGATTAGATCACGGAAAAAAAGACGCCATTTTTGTTCTACTCTGTTTTCAAAAAAAAAAAAAAAATCGTTCGTCGCGGAAACTTAACGAAGATAGCTCTTGCCTTTCCTTCTTCTTCTTCTTCGTCTGGGGAATCGTGTTTTGGGAGTGTAAAAGTTTCAACGTTTGATCGATCCGGTTCGTATTTTGTTTTTTGGTTGCCACTAATTTACGAATCTTCCCGTAAAAATAGAGAGAGGTAATAGGAGGAAGAATCTTCCTCCGCTCGATCGCTAGCTATCTGGTTTATTGTTTGTTTTTGTTTTTTTTTTACCTCTTCTGTTTCAGAGAGTCATGCGATCTAATAATGCATAATTAAATTTCTTTTTTTTTTAAGTTATGTGGGCATCTTTACTTTTTTTATTCGGGGTTTTTGCTTTTATTTTTGTCCTCTTGTCAGCTTTGTGAAATCGCCATTTCTCGTTATAAACTCAAATTATCCTCTTCCATCTATAAAGACGTTAATCAACTGCCATTTCTTAGATTTCGCGGCACTTTTTACATTTCCAAAAGGTCTTCATTTTACTTTTGACAGTTAAATTATTCTCAGTTTTTTAGCTTTACTTCTTTCGTTACAATTACAGTATGTTTCATTTTTTCTTCTTCTGTATTAGTCCAAAATGTGAAGTATTTCATTTTCCCTGTTTGGTGTTTCCTCTGCTTTCACTAGAACTGTTAAAAATGGGTTATAAATCCTCGTTAAGATGATGTAGTTTTTCATTCTTTTACCGTCAAATTCTTCTAGCTATTATCTACCAGTCGACTAGTATTATATTCCAAAGATAGCCACCATAAATCTGTCAGAATCTTCCAGTTTCATAAACAAATTTTCTGCAGAGATTCGTTGCTTTAGTTTATATTCATAATCTACAAGTCTCTTTTATCATCAAATTTTCTGTTGAGGCCTATCACATACTGGTGTGTGTGCGTATCCATACAACAAAATCGTATTATTTGCTGTATTTTTATTTACAAACAACTATTGTTACTGATAAAAAACGTAAGAAATTGGTATTTTATAAAAATTATATTTTCTGACAGGACATAATAAATGGCGAGGGGAAAATATAATAATATATGTGCTGTTAGATAGCCGGCAAATGGCTTATGCCACCCACATTGTGCGGCGAAGTCATGTCAACACGTTTTACTGTTAATTTCTTATATGTTTATGCTTAAGGAAGTAATCGTAATTAAATCTGTGCTAAGCGTATGATTAAGTCTGATATTGCTGGTGATTAGTTTGTGTGATGGCACAAGAATATTATATGCATATATATAATTCCTTGAAACATATAATTGAGAATGAAAACTTGAGGTCATGTGGGTGAGACAGCTAAGAATGTCGTTTAGGGTAAAGAATGGAATTTTATCCAAAAGCACGGATCGTACTATACACTTTTTGTACATTACCACCTAAATCACTTATCTTTTTGTCCATGTCCCACCTTCTATTTCACATTTCTTACTACCTTCCCAAGAAAAACATATTTGTTTAATGTTTTCAATTACACAAGTTCTGCATAAAATTGTGGTCAGTGAATTTGTTTGATTCGCAGCAATTGTTTTCTGAAACATATATCAGATATGGAAAAGCTATATTAACATTATTATTGAGCTGGTTTAAGTCTCGGTTAATTCTGGCTCAATGTATTGAGGTCTTGTGAGATTTCAGGCTAGCAAATTTTTAACCTTATTAGTTATCTAATCAGAATCTTTTCCTTGATTTTTCTAAGAGAATAATATAGATTATGAGTTTGAATCTGGTTACTAAACTAAGGTGTTGTTTGATTCTGCATTTGGAATTTAAGTTTGGATGCTCAACATCCATAAGCCATTCATTTGATCAATATCGATGGAATTTATCTTGAGGGAATAATACAAATTGAACAATTTAAGATTTAACCATCATTCCATCAAATATCTGAAAAACTAACTTTACGAATCGAACCATTTAACAGCTTAAATGGGTTAAACCCAATCCACACATTACTCGTTTAACCCCAAATTCGTTTGGGCAAAATAGACCGGACCGTACAAAGATATTAAAGTCTTTTGAACATTTCGTACAAAAACATGTTCTGCAGATTCAGATACTACCAAAAACTATAGACATTCGAGGATAAAAACCGATATTTTAATGGTCACTTCCCCATTTAACAAAAAATTCTAAAAGAACAAGCAGCTTTTATTTTCTTGGCATGGCAACGTGAATGTCAGTCAAATTTCTCCCAGTCTTGAGTCACATTGGCAGATGGCGAAGCTGGCGGAGGAGGGTTCAAGCTTCCCACACCATTCCCAAACGATTCCCACTCAGTGCTCACAGCTGCTGCTTTGCTCTGATCCACAAACGGATTCGAACACCTTGCCTTCAACGTATCCACAGCCTCCTGCAACTTTTGAATCCTACGTACCTGCACAACACACACATACCCCCAATCAATCTATATCAATCCTCAGTCTAAGTGACATAGTTCATCACTTAAGTCAGAAGATAGAGATCTCAAGTGATTCAGTGGAGCACAACATGAACAATCCGAATCTTAAGGAAATCAGAATGTATCTTTACCAAAGTTTCTACATTTACAATCAACTGAGCAACAATGATATATGAAATCCAAATGTATCATTACCAAATCCTACATTTTAATCGTTGCACCTCACTGCAGTGTCTCACAATACACAAGTACACAATGTATATATCTTTCACCTCTATGCACACAGATGAAGAGTGTAAAAAATGAGAAACCAACCTCTGCCTTACGCAGTACTCTAGCGTCCCCTTCTGCCTCGATACCATCCAATTTGAGCAACTGCCTCATGAGAAACTCTGCAGTCATGTCAAACTCCTCCACTTTCACTTTCGTCCCTCCATTCACAGCAACTTCCAAAGCAACAACCTGAATTTCAAAACAAAATTTTAGCTTAAACACAATCCTTCTTTCTTCATCTACTTGAGTAACAACCAAAAGATGCATCCTTAAAACCTCACGTTATCCGAGAGCTTATCGACCTCTCCCATGACTGCGGAAATAGCAGAAATAGCCTTTACCATCTCCTCGGTCATCACTGGAGGCTGCTCAACTTGTTCCTCTTTCTTCTTAGGCTCCTCCACGAGAACAACCTTAGACGCATCCTTCACACCAGCAGCTTGCAACTGCTCAGCATCATCTTTCTCAGCTCCCCTGAACAAGATCTTCAGCTCACTAGCCTCCAAACCAGTTTTCTGAACAAGGGCTTTCTTCAAATCCCCTGTTTATCACATTCGAGCCTAAAAGTATCAATCTTTAACTACATTAACACAAGCCAAGCAAAAAAAACGAGACAAAGCAAGGAACTTTATCACTCTACAATGAATCTAAACGAAAATTTAGGCGCGCGATGAATCAAAATGAAGTCAAAAGTATCAATCTTCAACTACATTAACACAAGTCAAGCAAAAAAACGAGAAAAAAGCAAGGAACTTTATCACTCTACAATGAATCTACACGAAAATCTCTGTGCACGCAATGAATCAGAATAAAGTTATAAACTTTCATTTTCTAAACTCGAAAACGGAGAAATGGTCGGAGTGATGACCAGAAATAGGAAAAATCAGAAAAGGAATCGGAAATGAGCTGTCGGCGAGCGAGTTTACCGAAAGTGGCGTGAGCAGAAACATGAAGATCGTGCTGGGAAGAGCCATGGGAAACAGTAATCCTGATGGTCTGAGCAAAAACGGCGGAAGCAGAATCGGGATCCTGGAGAGGTTGGTCAGAGGAAGCAGCGTCGTCTCTTCGTTGAACGAGCATACCACCGGGTCTCACTTCCCACTCCGAATCGTCGCTTGAGTTATGCATCATCGTTTTCGAAGAGAGATTCGGAGTAGTGGTAGAGAAAAGTGATAAAAACCCCTCGGAGCACGAAATTAGGGTTTTCGACTGCGTATTTGACGGTACGGAAAGCTTTCTTCACCTCCTCATGCGATACAAATCCTCCGGATGTCAGGGTTTTCAATTTCGATTTTTGTTTTTTTTTTTTCAGTAATTCGGATTTTTAAGGAGTGGAAAATATCTCGAGAAAAAATAAGGAACAAAATCTCGACATCAAAGCAAAAATATCTACAAAATGTGCATTTGTGTCGCTATGAGCTATGACTTCATATGAATATCTTGTGTATACTGTACAGTGTATAGCACTTGATGTTCTTACAATTTACAGTATAAAATAGTTCCGTAAGAGTAAAGAGATAATCAGATACTATTGTATTCAAATGATGATTCCATAAAGAGATAATATTGTATTCAAATGATGATTCCATAAAATTTATTGAAACAAATGTGAAACAATGAGAGACAGTTGGTAAATGATCATTTGCTTGACATCAAGATCAGTTGATAACTGAATGTTATTGTATCACCCCCAATTATTTGCAAATTTCATGCCAATTTGAACTAAACTTCGATTTGAACATCCAACAGACCGGACCAGATTGAACGAGTTGTAATTGTGGCAGCATTTGAAGCAAAAGGACCAGGTTTGGATAAGGAGAGTGCCGGATCAGGTCGGCTAAACCACCACAATACATATAGAGAGAGATTCATGAGCGAACATAGCATAAACTGTAGGAAAATTATGAGTTCGAGTACCGGCAGTGGAAAGAAAGAAGACTAATTAACCATCTGTGGTTCGTAGAAATAGAGAAGCACGTATTGTAATGGGTGGTTTGTCACATACTCAAGATGGGCCAAGCACACAATAGCAATCGATACATTTGACAAGTCAGTGACAACTATCGCGATGGTTTCATTCCCTACTCAATAGTCAGTTCTTGATGATTCAATCATATAACAACCACAAGAAATTTGTCATGCAGTGAGAGAGACTGATGCAACTATAGATGCAAAAGCAATATATGGACAACCAACAGGTCCAACACTACAACTATACTAGTTAGTGATCAAGTAGCTTGCCCAAGCTATGTGCTCAAGCAGAGGCCAACATATCCAGAACGACAAATAAGGAAGCTCTGGAAAAAGATGTGTTTTCAGCTCTCTTGTCAATAGTGCCTACTTCCTACTGTCCTATATAGTAATGATAAGAATAAGGAGGTCACACAAGATTATACTTTGGTTATAAGCTTACAAGTATAAATCCGAGACCTGGTCAAGCTGATACTAGCTAGCTTCACTAGCTAAATCTAATCTGTGTGAAGAAACAACAAACAAAACATCCAAAAACACAAAGAACCACTCAGCAAATTTGATCCCTCATAAAAGTGTTATCTTTATTTAACCGATACAGCAAGAAAAACAGATTAGCTTTGTGGAATCAGATAAAGCTATTGTATAATGTATCTCGTTTCTTCTCCTAATTCTCAAATAGACTCAAAAACCAAATCTCTGTTTTCCAGGAATATATATTCCGAACTTCCTATTCTTTTTCCAGAAACTATAATCAAATGTATGTAAGGGATGGACAATACCCACCAAATGCTCGAGCTTGAAAAATTGATAAGCTGAAAAGAATGAATTTATACCATCTACGCAGCCGCCACTTTCGCCGCTTGTTCACTCGCTTCAATAATCTTCTTATTCTTCTCAATCGCCGCCGCAACCTCCTGAGGCATATACTTTTCGTCGTGCTTAGCCAGAACTTCCGTCGCCGAGAAGAAGCAATCGAGGTTCCTTGCTTTCTGCGAAACTGGTTTTGTGGAAATGTCCTTTCTTATTTCATCAGTATACGGCTTGATGAAACCTTCAACCACAACGGAATGACCTTCCCTGAACAGATCCGGCAACGATCCTTTATACCTGACCAAAATATCAGTGATCAGATCGGTAATCACAAACTCCATCTCCTGAGACGCCGCCGGCTGCGCGACGCTTCCTTCTAGAACCAGACCTCCGAGCCTAAACTTGTTCTTCGTCGGATTCTCTGCGAATTTCTCCATTGCGTCCGATGGCGTCAGGTAGAAGACAAGCTGATCCTGGAACTGATTGAGGACGATAACCACGAAACCGGCGATGCAGCTGAAGGTTAGGGCGTAAGTCCATAACCGGCGATTCTGCATCTGACGCGCCCGAGCTCCGATGTCGACCTTCTTAGGACGCGTTGGGCCGCGACGGGCGATTGAGAAAGATCGGAGGAGGGTTAAGGAAGACAATCGGGATAGATCTGGTGAGGCGGTGGTCAACGAATAGAGAATCGGCGTCGGAGATTCGAAGGGTGGTGAGATTTGAGGATGTCTTTGGATCGATCGAAGGATCTGAGAACTCCGTCGGAACATGAACCTCGCCGCCATTTCTGGATTTTGGGAGTCGCGGCGCAATTGATTGATTATTCCTCGAGAATTTTCTGGCGGAAATCAAATTTCCGGGGAAGTGAGAGAGGTTTATGGGTTTTTCTCCTTCGATGATGAAAAAAAATAAAGAGAAAAAGAAGAAAAAAAACTAGTAGCCGCCCAGTTAATAAACGATGGAGAACGTCAAGAACCTCTATGTGAGACAGAGGGTTTAACCAGTTGGTAAGAGCTACGTAGCACGGAAGCTTCGTCCGATGACCGCTTCCCGCTTCGGAATCGGAATCGGAATCGGAAGCTCTCGGAAGCTTTCGGAAGCTCGCTTCCATGACGCTTCCTAAAAAACCTCTTTAAAAACGTTTTGGAAGCTTGCAATTCCGTTTCGGAAGCTTACGCTTCCGTATAAAAATATAATATCTTAAATAATTATGAATACTTTTATATGTTATGATTTTATAAGTTTTTATAAAAATGAAAAATTAATTATACCATGTATTTAATTTTGCATTCACAAATTAAAGACTAATTTTAATCTATTATCTATAAAAAAATTATTTAGAAAAATTATTAAAAATAAAATGAGAATAATTCTTTTGATTAGAAAAATGCGATTTCAATTTAGTGATCTTTCTTTAATAACATAGATATAAGATTATTTTACATGGAATTAGAGAATAACGAAATAAGAAACTAAAATTGGTTTTTGATTTGAATTATTTTAATTATTATTAATTGAATTATATAAAATTGATATATTTAATTTATGCTATATACACATATATATGTATATATATAGACGCTTCCAACACGTACCCGCTTCCTAATTTTTTTAAAAATATCGCTTCTGCGCTTCCAAACGCTTCCGCTTCCGCGTACCCGCTTCTGATTCATGCAGCATAGGGTAAGAGCGCCAATCAGATATCTTCCCTCCGTAGAACATTTCATCAGTCTCAACAGAGTATTTTATTCTCTCGTCACATTCTACAAGCAAGACTGTCGTAGTGGTCCTAATCTACTTTACGGCTTATTTTATGTGCTCAATGGACCAACTATAAAGTTCAAAATTCAATTAACAAGTAAGTTATGACATAGCCGTGTCACAGTAGCATATTCACTGATGATTTTTCTCAATATATGATTATGGACACAGTGTAGGTGAACATAGTTACAGGCTCCTTTCTCTTGGACAATTTGAGGCTAAGCGAATGAAACTTGCAAATCAAGAGGTATCCGGCAATAAAGATGAGTGATTGATTTGTAGGACAAACTAAATTGCAATCGAGCTATTGGTTTGATCGGAATGCATATTTGATGGCTACCAAATCATGATAGCCCTATTAATATCATTGATTCGAGACTGAGATAACAAGATTATGACAGAGAGCTATGATCATGAACATTTTCAGACAAGGGTTTGTGCAAAAGAAAGACAAGTTGATAAGTATTTTCTTTGTTCTTTTTCTTTCTTTCTAAGAAGAACTCTCTGAAACCCAAACATACAAAGAAAAAGGTACCTCAAAAGTTTCAAAAATTCTTTTAAAAGAAAACAAAAGAGAGATCTTCTTCTTATGCTTGAGCATCACTAGTAGCTTCCATTGGCTCAGCCTCCGTTGAAGCTTCTCCTTTCTCTCCTGCCTTCTTGGCTGCAAAACAATCATAAACCATCGTGAATCTATATTTCTAAAACATCGAAAAGAGGATAACATCTTGTCGTAGTAAAAGTCAGCAAATTTATGTCCAGTTACATACCTTTCTTCTTCTTTCCACCACCCTTCTTCTTCTTGATGCCCAAGGCTAACCACCCTTTGATCTCTGGGTCTTCAATGGTCTTAGTAGTCTGAAGCTCCTGAAGTGCATGTGAAGTGATTCTGTCGGATCCATTTGGCATCAGCAAAACTGTGAACTTAATCTGGGCAACGAAATCACCTGTTGAAGAACCAAAACATAACATGAGCCCTGACGTCAAGAGATTCATCAAAAAGATGTTAATGGATCAAAGGACCTTAATCATCCTTACCAGGTTTCTCGTAAAGAACAGGGTATGGCTGCAAATGGCCATGGTTCACACACTCAACAAGTCCAAGACGTGCCCTTTTCTCCTCAAGAGACCTGAATGGATGGATCGTATTCTATGCAACGTTAGTATGTGATAGAATATTTTAAACGATACAAAGTGCATAAGAAGGTACAAAACACACCTTGCAGTGAAAGGCATATGGGGGAAGTTCTCTTTAATCTCGCTGATGATGAATCTGGAGGCCTTCATCTTCAACTGATAGTTAACACTCTCATCTTTCCTGTAAATAGTTGTTTGCTTCTCGTCCAATAGCTTAGGCTGCAAATTCAAAGATAGTGAGAACAGTGGATATAAAAGAGGCTTCGGAAATGGTCATCAAGATGAAATCAATGAAAGCATGTACCTTGCCATCACCAGTGCTTGCCACAATATCAATTGCGTAGACTTCATTCTCTTCGAATTCCACATCATCAACCCTTGTTTCTGGGTTAGATACACTTAGGACAACCTTGTTCCCATCAATCACTTTCTGCTTCATCTGGTGGGAAAGAACCCCTTCAACGATTTTGCAGTCATAAGCTTCAGCCACCTTCTGAATAGCTTCAGTCACAGCATTGTTCTGCCACATGACACAAAAAAAAAGAGAGTTTCAGACGTCTTGAATGCAGTATCTTGTAGAGTTAAACAGTCAATAACTAATTCATATATCAAAAACTATGACATAAAAGCCTCATTCGAATGTGAATCTATACCGTTCCTAGTGAAAATTCATCATTGGGGAAATATAAATGAGAAACTTATCAAGAATCAGCAAACCAATATCTTCTTCAAGAAACATTTGGCAAAGAGAAGAAACAAAAACAGTAAGATCATTTCAGCAAAGTTGCCACCTCTTACAGTCAGTTTGGCGAGGGACCCTACTAAAAATTAGAATTTAAAATGTTCCCATCAGAGTAACTATGACAAAAGAGCATCATGTGGATAATAAATCCATAGCCAACAGTAAGTTTTCATCATTTGGGGGTTTGCAAAACCTTTTCAATCATTCAAGAACCAAATAAAATGCTAAAACCCTATAATTTCAAGCTTTCATGAACCATACAAGTAACTGGTTACCTTCTTTCCAGGACGTACGAGCCTCAAAGCAACTTCAGCGGCAGTATTAGCAGCTGCAATAACATCAGCTTTGCGTCCAGTAATAGGTCCTTCTTGAAGAACATGAGTGTGGGCAACAAGAGCAATAAACCCATCAATGTGACATCCCATATCACTGCAGTGAAGAAAGGCAAACCGGTGAATCATACAGACAAATCTAAGAAAACGGTGAACACAAAGCCATTTCTAAAAGAAAGCTTACATTTTGAGCATGTCACCTTCTTCCAACACTGTCTCATCACTGGCAAGAGGAGAGAAATGACCAACGACGTTGTTCACAGAAACGCTTGTAGGAAAAGCCACACCTCGTTCAATCTTCTTCTTAGCATTCTTGTACATGCTCGCTGTTTGCCTTTGTACAACAAAAACGGAAGAAAACAAACACATGAGCATGATATAAGGAGCATAAATTCCAGGAATAAATTAAATTGAGCATGAGTGAAAAATCCTCACTCTTTGATAAAAGCATCTCCTTTCTCGCAGATATCAACAATCTTAGCTTTTGGCTTGCATTCAACTAAGACAACCTGCAACGCCTCTGTAATTCCAACACAAACAGCAATCGTAAATACAAATAACGCTAAGGAGGAAAAATCGAAAAAAAAAAACTTAATCGTAATCGGAAATGGGTAAAAAGGAAGGAGAAAGAGGGCATTACTGTTAACGATCTCAGCGGCGCTCTTGTATTTGGTGACAACTTCAGGAGAGGAAAGATCCAGCTCCTTCTCGTCTCTCTCATCGTCAGAACTCATCTCTCGCAAAGCTCGAAGGTTGAAAAAACAGGCAGCGGAATATTAGGGTTTAAGAAATGGGCAATGGGGGAGCGATTGGGGGAAATGGTGAGAAGCAAGACGAAGTTTGGCTCAAATAAAGAGCACTAGGGTTTTCCTTTGTGTCCTAACGGCACCGTTTTGGGAATAGATTCTTCGCTTTTGTTTAAACGTTACTCCATTGTGGGCCGAATGAACTGTTTCGAGCTTATGGCCGCTATCTGTGCACGTAAAGCGGCCCACAATGGGCCCATCTTACGGTAAATTGACTAAAAATACTTTCTGGTGGTGATCTGATCAAGAAAGAGAAAATAATTATCTGGGTTAATTTGTGGAACCGATAGTATTTTCAGCCATTGGTTAAATGAGTTTGAAGTCCATTTTTAGATCATCCTATTTATCCTTAATAAACCATTTTGATTTAGATGTACATATATCTAGTAATGTATTTATATTAGTACGTAGAACAGTATAACATTTGGATCGACCGTTTAAGTAGATAAGGTACAAGAATCAAATAGAAATGTCAGAATCAATTGGTTTCTGAATGTTGGTAAGCCACATTGTGGGTGTGGATAATTATCTTGGTGTCTTGGAGAAACAGAAAATGGATTAAGCTAAACTGGAGTCGTGTCAAGCAGCTCGTTAATAACTGTAGCAAGTTGATTGAGTAAGCATCAACGTGTCGTGTCCACACAGCACACACTCTCTGGTCTAGCCGCGTCTTCTTGTCCACGTAGCACCTCACTTTTCCATTCTTAATGTTTCCCCTGAAACAGAAACCTTTCTATAAATACGAGTATTACGTCGTCCGTATCTTTGTCGGAGCCTAAAACCAATTAAGAGCTTTATAAATCGTTATAAGTAACATCGTTACTTTTTGTTCTCTTCAAAATGGCGTCCGAGCAACAAAGCCGAAAAGAGCTTGATGAGAGGGCCAAGCAAGGAGAGACCATCGTCCAAGGAGGCACCGGCGGCAAAAGCCTCGAAGCTCAAGAGCATCTCGCTGAAGGTATTTGGCTTAACTTACAACTTTGCCACTCCTTTTTTTTTTTTTACTCTCATTTTTGCTAAATATCTTGAAATTATGTATGCACTCCGTAGGAAGGAGCAAGGGAGGGCAGACGAGGAAGGAGCAGCTAGGCCACGAGGGTTATCAGGAGATTGGTCACAAAGGTGGAGAGACGAGGAAGGAGCAATTAGGGCACGAGGGTTATCAGGAGATGGGCCACAAAGGAGGAGAGGCGAGGAAGGAGCAGTTAGGGACCGAGGGTTACAAGGAGATGGGTCACAAAGGAGGAGAGGCGAGGAAGGAGCAGCTAGGGACAGAGGGTTACAAGGAGATGGGTCACAAAGGAGGAGAAGCCAGGAAAGAGCAGTTAGGGACAGAGGGTTACAAGGAGATGGGTCACAAAGGGGGAGAGGCCAGGAAGGAACAACTAGGGACCGAGGGTTACAAGGAAATGGGCCACAAAGGAGGAGAGGCGAGGAAGGAGCAGTTAGGGACTGAGGGTTACAAGGAAATGGGACGTATGGGTGGGCTCAGCACAATGGAGAAATCTGGTAGAGAGCGTGTGGAGGAAGAAGGGATTGATATCGATGAGTCCAAGTTCACCAACAAGTGATAGTAGCGCGCTAGCTAGTGTAGTAGTGTCCGCTGCAACATTATGTAGTAGCTAGTCTGAATAAATAACCTTCTAAGGTTTGTGGTTTGCAGCGAGTGTCTTAGCTGTTAGGTTATGATGTAATGCGTCTAGTTTTTTTTTTAATTATTATGTCTTGTTGTACTAACGGTAAGATTGTACCGCTCTGGAAGTTCTTGTAGTTTTTTGGTGAGGGTGCAATCAAATAATATGCGGTTATGCTTTGAAATGTTGTTTTACTCATTGCCATTTATTGAAGGTGCGACAGTATGGCGCCTCAACATGCAACAAGAGACTTGAAATTATGAGCTTATATATGTATTAACTTTTGTGTTTGGTAAGATGACCGTTAGAAAACCTGATCAAATATAATTTAATTAGTTATTGTAATGCTTACGGACTACGGTATATGAGGTACGATATTATTGTTGCTTAGTGTATTTACAAAAGTACGTGTTCTTTTTTTTTCGTTGGTCTCAACTCTCAGACAAAATTTGATGTGTAGTACTACTAATTAGTCGAGTAAGATTTTTGAAGTACTTTTTCTTTTGTTTTTTCGCTAGTCTTATAAGACGAGTAGTATTGAGATTATTTGGACTAACATTAACCCAAATCATAGAAGGGGCATAAAAAAAACAAAAAAAGAGCACATACACAGCGATTAGAATTTTGACTCGATTCGGTTAAGTGGTTACAACAACAATAGTTGTATTTAGTGATGGTAAATGGTACATACATTTTACAATATCTTAAGGCTAGTACGATGACGCTAATACCTTGTTATCGACCATCCGTGCATAATAACGTACGTCAAGAGTTTTAAGTGCATACCTTTTAATATAACCCAAAACATTTTGCAATTGCGAAAATCGAGCTAAATCAACTTAATTTGACGAACTCCTTATCATGAATCCAATTTAAATCAACTTCTGTTAAGATTGATTATCATCTAAATCGAGCTCAGGTAAACTGATTCTACATTTTAAACCATATGTTCTTAGTTGTGGACCTTGTGGTTATGTTCCCTTTTGTAGTTCTGGTCATTTAATTTCACTGTTACCGAGAATTAAGAATTATTGTCTCTTTGCTTTTATGTCTCAACGTAACGTTTAGGTTAAGCGCCAAAGGCCAACCTTTTAAAATTTTAACGTTACTGTGGACGGATGGTGGAGGGTCCATATCGTTATAAGACTTTAGTTTTTGAAAAACCACACATGGTGGGTAATTAATTATTTTGGTGTCTTAGAGAAACAAAAAGAAGGATAAATTAAGCTAAGCTGGAGTCGTGTCAAGCAGCTCGTTAATAACTGTAGCAAGTTGACTGAGTAAGCATCAACATGTCGTCTCCACACAGCCCACACTCTCAGGTATCGCCGCGTTTTATTATCCACGTAGCACTTCACTTTGCGATTCGTTTTGTTCCCCTGAAATGGAAACTTTCTATAAATGTGAATATTACGTCGTCCGTATCTATGTCGGATCATAAAACCAAGTAAGAGCTTTTAACTAGTACATAGTACATCGTTCGTTGTCTTTTTTTGTTCTTGGGAAATGGCGTCAAAGCAACAAAGCAGAGAGAAGCTTGATGAGAGGGCCAAGCAAGGAGAAACTGTCGTTCAAGGAGGCACCGGCGGCAAAAGCCTCGAAGCCCAAGAGCATCTCGCTGAAGGTGTCTGCCTTAACTTACAACTTTGCCACTCCTTTTTGTACTTTCATTTTTGCTAAATATCTTGAAATTATCTATGCACTCTCCTTAGGAAGGAGCAAGGGAGGGCAGACGAGGAAGGAGCAGCTAGGCACTGAGGGTTACAAGGAGATGGGACGTGAAGGAGGACTCAGTACAATGGACAAATCTGGTGCAGAGCGTGCGGAGGAAGAAGGAATCAAAATCGACCAGTCGAAGTTCACCAACAAGTGATAGCACCTAGCTAGTAGTGTCCGCTGCAACAATCCGTAGTAGATAATCTGAATAAGTAACCTTCTAGGTTTTGTGGGTTGCAGCGAGCGTTTTACAAATTAGGGTTACATGTAATGCGTCTAGTTTTATTTCCATGTGTATGATATAACTACCGTAAGATTGTACCGCTCGGAAGTTTGGGTTCTTGGCGAGGGTGCAATCAACTTATATATGCAGTTGTTTTTACTCATTGCTATTCACTTATGGGTGCCACGGTATAAGACGTGTTTTAACATGCAACATGAGACTTGAAAGAATTGAATCCCCACAGAAAGTCTCCAATCTTTCTAACTTGCATTACATGGTTCTCTCCGAGCAGCACATACACGCACAGCGATTACTAATACTTACGTGATTGGGATAAGTGATAATGACGATAATTGTTTCTAATGATGGTACACACACTTTACAATATCTTTTAAGACTATAGTCGATGCCACCACTTACAGATTTGTGGTTCGCAATAGCACATTTGCTTTCGCCAAAAACGACATCAAAATACGCTGTTTCAGTGACTCGATGCTAATGCTGTGATGCTAATGCTGTCACGAATATGCCTAGCACCAAGAATGGCTGGGCGCTTGCCTGTAATTAAGAAGCGTGTTCTTGTTAAAAGACCAAATCAGCTTACAGATTTCTTTAGATAGTGTGTTAACTGCTATGTGCACTTAGATGGCTTACCTGGTACTTGACGTCGTATTTCACAGGGTCTTTGAGAAAGTACTTAAACTGCAATTTTGAAGAAAGAGTGTAATAATCAGACGAGTTGTGACAAGAATGTAAGTTTGAGTATGCGCAGTACTGTTATATGTCCTTACCTGGAACACAATTTGTGGAATGATCAAAGCAAGCAAAGCCAGCGCATAATAAGGTTTGCCTGATGCTAATAGATATCCTGTGACCAAATAGACAATCATCAGTGATGATGATCTCTACCAAAACATAAATATAGACGCCTCTGCGTTAGCTCATTTCTCTAGAGTCTGTGACCCCCCCGAGGCAAATCATTCAGTTTCATTGATTCTTATGTCATAAGCGTGGTGAATATCCTTTTGATAAGATGAAGCAGAAAAAATAGAAGGCACGCTACATACCGGCAACAGAGAGCTGAGTAACGTCTATAGCACCAACGCATATCCATTTTGCAGCTTCAGTGCCAAAAGCCACTGGGAGAGACTGAAGCCCCATTGCTCTGTCTCCTTCCACACTTTTGAAGTCATTAACAATTGCAATTCCCAACTGCAGTATAACGCAAGTACATGAAGCAAAACCAGACGATGGGAAATAATCACTATATATGGTTGCAAGAGAGTACCCCAGCAATGCTGTACAAGAGTGTTAGAACAACAACATCTGGTGTAAGAGTGCCAAACAAAGCTTGCCCAGCCCACCTATCAATCAAGTGAACAAGTAAAACAAATCAATGAGATGAGAACACACTAGATGTTAATGCACAAGATATCGATCTTACCATGGCAAACTGATATAGCTTGCTCCCAGTGCAAAATTTCCAACCCATCCATTTTGTTTTAGCTGCAAATTAAGAGATACGTTCATGTATTGATTAGTTCTAAACTCCAAAACTTATCCTCTTCCATCAGGAAGACGATACAGAATGTTTTTGTCACTACAGCAGTGGAAATGACTAGTTAGTTATAGAACTTACCTTGAGAGGTGGAGCAGAGTATATATAAGAGAGCAAGGATCCTCCCAAAGCAAGATAGAACAATGTGGGAGTGGTATGTCCTGCCTGAAAAGGGAAGGTTTAGTCACTCTGATGCGTGCTTTAACTGTACTAGTTACATCAAAACCGCCAACTTACCCACACATCTAATATTCCAGCAATTCCAAGACCACCTAGTAATAGTACCCAGACTTGTGTAATAACCTGCATTTACAGAGTTGTAAACAAGAAGGAGAAATCAGTACCAAACAAACAAATGGTTAAAAAGCTTTCAATGTTCTGTATCAGTACCTCTTGCTCTGATATTGCTCCGGATGGAATTGGACGGTATGGCTCATTAATTGCATCGATATCTCGATCATACCAGTCGTTGATTGTCTGAAAATAGACACGTCTAGGTTATGCAGCACTAAGAAAGTGCACAACTATAAGTAAAAACTGAGCTTTTTGTTCTGCCAAACCAGACCTGTGTGTAGCCAGTAAGGCAGGGGCCAGACATCATCATGCAAAGAATCGACTTAGCAACGTCTTCTGGTGTCCAATGGAAGTTCCCTGCCATAAGACAAAAATAAAAGGAATGAAGAGCAACCAAAGATTTAACAGAAAACAAGTTAAAGCTATAAAGAAGATTGAAGATAAGTTTTGAGAGTACATTTCATCCAAAAGACGTTCATATATTACCTGAAGCAGCAGCACCACAGACCACTCCCCACACTAATGGAGGCCATGTGACTGGCTTTGTAAGCTGAAGACGAATCTTCCATTTATTCTGATCACAGAATTAATAAACAAAATTAAATCTTGTTGCCAAAAGAAGTCGATTAGCTAAATAACTAAGTATGCAGAACCAACTCCACAGAGGCTATCTTCAGTAAAGAAACACCTAAGCTATGCAAGCACACATCATTAAGCACAAACATGATGACTTTGTTCTCATTTCTATATCATTAGTGACAAATGCAAGCTCAAATTCAGCTGCATTGAAAAAAACAAAAATTCGGAGGAGATGAACAAATTTACAGTTTCTTGAGCTGCTCCTTTGATACCCAGAAGCTGGTTAATGCTTGAACCACCGGCTGGTGCCTTATCCGGTGTCTGAGATTTAACTGCCATGGGAAAAATTCAAAACCACCCAAGATAAAACTAGTTAATTAAGCTCGAACTGTAACGGAAAACTTTAAAATGTTATGAAAATGCAAAACGGCTATAATTATGAACCTTTATCCGTATCAGTCTCCGCCGCACGCACAACAAATCTCCGCCCTACGAACAAAAACCAAAATCAGTAAAAACACCAAAGACCGTGTTCAGAAATTAACCAAGGGAATAGTAATGTACCTGACGATTCGAAGTCCAACGTCGGCGAAACGAAACGCCGGCGAGTGAACTCGACGAAATCCGGATTCCGGAGTGAGAGAGCTCCGACTCTGTCGACGGAGGTTACTCGTGAGGCATAGATGGAGGAGACGGTGTTGAGAATCGAAGTCATTTGCGAACAGAGAGAATCGTCTCTGGTGGCAGTTAACCGGAGATAGAGTGTTCTGAGCTTTTTGGGTAGTAGCTGTTTCGGGAAACCAGTGGTTGTAAGTTACCCGGCGATAAGAGTCTACGTCACACTTTTTGGCGGCCTCGATTCTTGTCCTGACACGTGGCGATATTTGATTGGATTCGCTATAAAAAGTACCACTAAAAAATCTAACAGATTCAAAAATGAATTAAAACGGAAATAATAGCATATTTTTTGGACATGAGTTTTAGGCCCATGGGGAAAAGCCCATTAGTACCCGACAAAGACACGTGGCAGTAGTCAATTTTGCGGAAAAATAATTGACGTTTTTTTTCTCTGATCCGTTCTTTAACGAAGCTCCAATAATCATCATCAATCATCATCATCATCCTTCAAGGCTTCAATAATATCTTCAATTCGACTACTCTTTGAAATCACAGTAATTGCGTTAATGGAGATCGCTCCATCTTCGAGTAGATTTAAGCTCTACGATCAATTTGAGCTTCTGGAGTTTCCTGATAAGTACGTAGTCAAACCCGTCGAATCGCCTCATGAAGGCTTCTCCGTCGATCGGCGCGATGGCAGCATCAAACCTCTTGATGGTAGCCATTCTTTCACTCTTCCTTCTCAGCTCTCAACATTAAACCTTTTTGCTTTCAAGAAAAATGGCATTTTGAGGGATAATTACCGAAATTAGAAGCAAAAGGAATCTGTATTTCAATTTCTCGTTAGATTTCATGCTTAGAATGTTGTAAATTTCTATCGTATTTGATATTGCTGTTTCTCTGCTAATGTAGAAAACACTTCTTCTGGGAATCCTACCAAAGTCTCTACTATCTATGGCGTAGGAGGAACTATTAGGCTCTTAGCAGGTGAAAATGTTCTCTTTTGATTTTTGTTTTTGCTCAAATGGAAGATTTACTGTGTTTGGCTCCAACATGAGTTTTTTCTCTAAGCTGGTTTCCACTTCATATATATAGGAACATACTTGCTCGTTATAAACTCTCGGGAGGAAGTTGGGACATTCCTCGGTTTCCCCATTTTTCGAATTACGGCTATGAAATTCCTACCTTGCAATGATGCGTCAAGGTTTGCTACTGCTCAAGAAGTAAGGTTTTGTAAAGTTTAACCGATATTAAGAATTTGTGATCAAAGTTGAGTTGTCTGATAGCTTGTTCACTACTTGAAAATGGTGGCTTGTGCAGAAAAAGGACGAAGCCTATTTTAGGACTCTGTTATTAGCACTCGAGTCAACCCCTGGATTGTATTTTTCATATGAAACAGATCTAACAGTAAAGTAAGTTTCACTATCTGATGATCTTGAGTAAACAGCGTCATTTTCTGACAGATAGACTCATTCATTCAATGCTGCAGCCTGCAAAGAAGGTTCAAGTTAGCGGAAGGTTGGATGCGTAAGCCCGTATGGAAGCAGGTTAGTTGTTCATCTGTTCTTATGTTTACAAACAGTATCTTCGTGGCTTCCAGTGCAACTGCTTTGATTTGAGTTCGTCGAGTAAATGGTAGCTGGTGGTTTACTTGCTTGTCAGGCTGACCCTCGATATGTATGGAACTGGCATCTTTTGGAGGAATTAATTGAATGCAAAGTAAGCTGTCTGATTTTTGTTTAACTAATCTTCTCATTCCATGTCAAACTTTAGAGATCTAATATTCTCTTATTGTGGCAGCTGGATGGCTTTATTATCCCCGTACTTCAAGGAAATATCCTTTTTATCTTCTTAATCTTGTGTTTCACTTCTTTTTGGACTGCATATATATGTAATGTTGTGTCTTTCAAATATGGATTTCAATAGTCAATACTACAATTAATGTTGTTTAAGATTAACAAAAGGTTAAGTTACCAAGTTGCTAAGCTGCAGCTCAAGAATTCTCCTGCAGTGATATCGTTGATTTCCAGGCGCTGTACACGGCGTCTAGGTAGGGTTTAATTTGTATAATTAGTTCTGCTAGGAAATTTAGTTACATGCATGTTTGTTTATTTGACAGTCGTGTTGGAATTGGCATTCCAGGTACACGTATGTGGAGAAGAGGAGCCAATCTTGATGGGGACACGGCTAATTTTGTCGAAACTGAACAAGTGGTGGAGATTAATGGTTTCAAGTTCTCACTGTTGCAGGTATAGCCTTGTTAGGAACTCATTCCTATGGAGTGTAAAATGATGTCCTCTTGTTAGTTCATTTGCACTATCTGTGGAATGACATTCATTGAGGATATAAAATGCTGTCAGAGGTCTCTTTCATAGCCTTCGAAAACTATTATCCGGTATAGCTCATTTCAGTTGAATGGTTACTATATTTTTAGTTATGATGCGCTCGAAGTTCACTGTTTCAGTATTTTGTTTCTTCATCTCTTGACTCAGTTTATATAAGTCTGATTCCAAAGTTACCTTCATTTCTTACTGATCATATCTGTCTTGCTTTCACTTGCTAGGTTCGGGGTTCAATTCCACTTCTTTGGGAACAGATAGTTGACTTGAGCTATAAGCCACAGCTTAAGATAAATAAGCATGAAGACACGGTAACTTATTGCGATCTTGTTACCTAATTACTTATACGCTGTCCAGCGCTCAACTTTGATTAGTTTACTTTCTACCTCCAGCCAAAAGTTGTGCAGCGTCATTTCCATGATCTTTGCCAAAGATATGGAGAAATTATGGCCGTTGACCTAACAGATCAGGTAGATTTCTTTGTTCCTCATTCCAGAGAACAAAAGTACATGGCATAAAACATATGTGGACTCTGAAATGTAAAATCTCTGACATCGGAGCTTCAACTCTAGTGTGCTTGTTGCTATGCAATTTTCACTTGCTTACTTTCATAATGATCAACTTACTCGCTCACTTTTGACTACTATAGCATGGAGCTGAAGGTGAATTAAGCAAAGCATATGCCACGGAAATGGAGAAGCTTCCAAATGTGAGGTAAGATTCTGCGTACTTATTGACGCATTCACCTTCTTTCCTTTGTGTTTTATCATGTATGTGTTTGGTTTTCGTTTGGGATATTTCCCAGCATTCACTGTAAAGTTTTACCGTTTCCTGACACTTCTTAACCATTTTGCCGTTTCTGTGGAAGTTTGTGGAAGTGTTCTTCGATCAACACATCAACCGGGTTTAGTAATATTGTTAGCTAATGAGATTTTTTGACGCAGATATGTTTCCTTTGACTTCCATAACATCTGTGGAACTACAAACTTTGACAACTTGGGGGTACTGTATGAAGAGATTGGGGATGAATTTGAAAAGCAAGGGTAAGCAGAGAAATTATGGTTTTCTTTCTGTTCGTTAAGATACTTGGTTAGCAGTCAGATGTTGTCCTTTTGGTTCAAATCATCTAGCTGCTAGCTGTGTGCAGAGAATTTTGTTTAAGCTGCAACTAATCCAAGCTGAGCAGATATTTCCTTGTAGACGCAGACGAGAACATCCTAGAAGAGCAGAAAGGAGTTGTCAGATCTAACTGCATCGACTGTCTTGACCGCACAAATGTTACCCAGGTTTGTTGAGTTATATCTTACTCAAATTTTCATTTCCAGTAGCCATCTTGATTGGTACGGTATTTTCTGTATAATGTAAAGCCTTCTTTGTGTCGTCTGAGCTTTTGGGAACTTGGCTATGCATTTCAGCTTAACCCTTTTGCAGGAAAAGATCACTGTTTACGTATTTTGTTTCTAGATTGTCAAAAACTTGTACCTAAGATGTAAACATTATCGTTGAACTGCTTCTGGTTGCATTCTTTAATCATTCTATTGAACCGCTTCTGATCCCTTTCAAAAACCTTTTTTGTTGCATCATATGAAAAGAATTACATGGCCCAAAAAATTCTGAATCTACAACTTCAAAGGATCGGAGTGTTTGATTCTACAGAGTGTGTATCTAAGTTTGAAGATGATTACACGAAGTTCAAAACAAGTAAGTGGTGGTCACCATTTCCGTTTTTTCAGTGCAGTTTCCAGTTTTATAGCTGTAGAGTGCCACATTTGTCTTCATCAGTACGCTAATCATTTGTTTTGGGTAATAGTTTGGGCTGAGCAAGGGGACGAAATTAGCTTGCAATACGCTGGGACCTATGCTCTTAAGGGAGACCTTGTCAGGTGAGAAATGTCTCCTTGTGATCCTTTGAAAGATGTTTTAAATGTTAAAAGTTACATAAGCAATATACGCTATGAGGTATTTTGGTGCAGGTACGGGAAACAGACAGTGACTGGAGCAATAAAAGATGGCATGAGTGCGTTGTCAAGATATTATCTGAACAATTTCCAGGATGGTGTGAGGCAGGCAAGTTTCTTCGACGATCTAATTATAATGGAATCAACAATTTAGAAGATGAGAAAACAAAAAAAGTGAAAGAGATTTTCATATTTTCAGGATGCTTTGGATCTCATAAGTGGTCGCTACACAGTTGGCTCAAACAGCCCTTCACAAATCCAGCCCATTGGAGCACAACCCTCTGTATATTCCTAACCGCTTACAAATACAATCAACACAATTTGTTACAAGGGAAAGAATCTAATTGAATTCTGATTTTTGATTGTTTGTTTTTCGGGTGAGCATAAACAGTTCTTGCCGGTAGCATCAGCATTGTTGATAGGTGGTGTAACAGTGACATCTTTCACAATTCATCAAGGTAAAAAGGATTTTTGATTAATATGAGTATAAAGACTGAGTTGTGATTGATCATTGATCTGAGTTGTGTGTTGGGTGATAAACACAGCGGGAAGAAACACGCAGCAGTATCTGGCGTCAGCATTGTGGGCAGGAGTGACTGCAGGAGTTGTGGCGATGATCAAGGCCAATGGAAGGCACTTGTGTTCTAGGCCTCGTCTTTGCCATCTCATTTGATTCTTCAGATTCATTATTGTGTCTGTGTCTCACATTCTTCTCAAATCCCACGCCCGCTCTCTCTTTTCTTTCGTGTCTTTTTTCTTTTGCTTTCACCTGTTTTATCGTTGAAGCTCAAGTGCAAGCTTCGAATACTGTTTGTTTACAGTAGACTTTTACTTCAAACCAATCTGTAGTTCTGTTATAATTTAATTAAAAAAAAATCTATATTCACCAAAAAGCAATTCAATAGACATTCAACAAAAGTTATCTATTATTTCTTCTTTGAATTTAACATAATGTTACAGAAGAATCCACTATTGCAATAGTGGTTCGTGCACGACCCCTTTGGGTCAGCTTATTTGACCAACGATGTATTATCAAAAGTAACCAACAGACAACAACATTAACTCACTGCACGACCTTTTAACTTTAAAGACGGCTCCGAGTAGCTGGTTTAAAACTCGCAAGGCCCGTTACTTCCCTCCCAGTCACTAAGGTGTTAATATCATAAGTCCCTTCGTATGTATAAATGGGTTCAAGGTCACAGAAAGCCTGCAACAAAATTTCACATTTTTAGCACTTAACTCTCGTACTTCTTCAGCAATAGACAGCCCCAAGGCATATATAAAGAATAGCTCACCTTTGCGACCAGAAAATCAGCTAAAATTCCATTCCCACCAAGTAGTTCTCGGCCTAGCGCCGCAGTTTCCCTTGCTTTCGATGAAATCCATGCCTAATGGAACCACATAATTGGTTATGCAAATGATATTATTCAGTGTATACTACTGAGCTATGTTTCAGTAGAATAGCTCATGCGCATATGCATCTTATCTCAGCTCACAAACATAGTATAATGTCGACCTTCCAAACAGGTCTCTAGCACACAATACTGATACAATCACATTAGCTGTTACTTTCCTTAATCTCTAAACACGGACTTCAGATACCTTTATTCTTCCGTTTAACATTCCGTCGAAGCAAATAACTAATGTGTCTCATAGCAAAATTTATTAGTCCTACCAAATGATTCATAATTCATGCGCTCCTATGGTCGTTTAGACACCATGTTTCTCTATATCGAATAATCAGCTACGAGAAAAACTATAGTTTTATCAAGCAAAATGGATTTATTGTTATACCTTTCCTAAACTGGCTTGACCTGGAGTCATCTGACCGGACTCATATAGCTTGCAGAGGCGCCAACCCATGAGAAACATGGCTTGAATATTACCGAGCATCTGCACAAGCTTCTGTTGGTTTAGCTGGAAAGCAGCCAACGGTGCTCCAAACTGTTTCCTCTCCTTCAGATACCTTGAGACAACACACATTAAACAGGAATTGTATCATAAGTAACTGAGATCTGGTTGTTACCTGTGACACATATCGTAGATTCCCATTGATATGCCGATTGGTTGCCAAGCCACCATCACACGTGAGACAGCCAGGACCTGTTCAAGTAAAGTATAGACAAACAGTTGAATATCAGTAAGAAAAGAGGAAGATGTGACGTTAAATAATGAAGAGCATTTCTGGATCATTTGAATTATCACAACAGTACCTTGCTTGTGTCCTGAAAAGAATTTACCCCAGGTAACCGATCTTCATCCGGAACAAAGACATTCTGTAGTAGGATATCTCCATTCTGAACCATACGTAAACCTATTTTGTTAGGGATCTTGGTAGCTTTTAAGCCAGGCGCATCTTTCTTGACTATGTATCTGCAAGAGGGTCGCTGAAAATTTATTAATGCAGAAAATATGTCTCTAAATGAGGAGTCATGTATTTGGATAGATATATTAGATTTAGTCCATTATGCTCTTGATAATCCAACGAAATTATTTGTTGAGTAGATACAATTGTTAATCAACCTACTTGGCATTCTCTTTAAATCTGGATTTTAACATCTACCATAAGTTGAGATCAAGAGCAACCTCATTAACTTCAGTTTTTCAGAAACGACCTCTACACCTAAGATTCAAAATCTGAGAGATGTAAGAGACCTAAGAATCTGACATACCCGTTGATTTGGTTAGTTGTCGTATTCCTAGCAAAGATGAGCAACAGATCAGCAAAGGTGCTGTTTCCGATCCAACGCTTTTGTCCCTCAATTATCCAACCTCCTTCAACCTAATGAGTAGACAGTTGAAACAAGTAAAAAAAAACATTGAACATACCGGTTATTGCATAAGTAGAGCAGGGAATAATACAAGCAAATAAATTCAGGGAGAGAAGCCAGCCACACCTTTGTTGCAGTTGTTCTTAGACCACTTGCATCACTCCCATTATCGGGCTCTGTCAAAGCCTTTATACAAGTCCAACATATGTAATGGTATCAACATCAGTTTTCCATAACACAAATACTCACTCAAGGGATGCAAATAGTATATGTTCAATATCAACATACTCACCCAACAAGCCACAGTATTCAACTTTGCCAGAGAAGGCAAATACTTCTCTTTCTGTGCTTCTGATCCACAAAGTGCTATTCTTGGAGAAAATCAGAAAGAAAAAGTAAGCTTATGCAAATCCTGGTATGGTGTCTTATTAAAAGAGCTGAACACTAAACAGACTAAGTAAGAAAATTCAGGAGATCCTCACCAATGGTAAGCATGCCCAAAGAAGAATGCACCAAAACGAAAGTGGAACAGCTTGCATCAACTCTAGCTATTTCTGCTGTTGCGATCGCGTTGGCGGTGATGGAGAGACCAGGACAGCCATAGCCCTAAGAAATCAAACCAGAAACATATTGAACTTTCCATCCACAAGATCAAACAAGAACCCAAAGACAAGCATTGCAAATCACCTTGATCGAGCCACCAGCAACACCCATAGCCCCAAGCTTTGGAACGATATGGAATGGAAACTCTGCCTTCTCCCAGTACTGAAGAGCAAAAATCAAAGAAAGAACGATGATGCAACGTTACCATAGTATCAAAGTAGACCAAAAAAAAAAAGAATCCATCTTGAAACATGAAGATAGATAGATACCTCTGTCATGATCGGAGCAACTTCTTTCTCCATACACTCCCTCACTTTCTTCCGGACGGCCTGTTCCTCCGGAGTCAATAAATCATTGAAATGATAATAGTCCGAAGCTGTAGCAGCATCCAGTATTGGATAATCAGTTGAAGGCAAATCACTATAAATCATCCAAATGTATATAATCCTTACTGCAAGGTGGAAATTTAGAGGCCGGTGTTGCTTGAGGAAATGCTAAAGAAATGTCCATAGCTGGCAAATCAAAATACGAACTCTTCACCTCCTTCTCACTACTACGATCTGCAATCAAAATTCCATCCGATTTTGAGATTCCAAGTAAGTAAAAGCTTAATTTCCTCGGTGTCATCGAAAGTTCTCAATTCTCAAAACCAAAATTCGCTCACAATTTCTTTGTTGATTCCTATATATCCTACCTATGCCATAATTCGCAGCAATCAATTACAAATGAAACAGTTTCCGTCTTTGAAATCGAAAAAAAAAACTCATAAAATTCACAATCTGCGTTAAATTTCACAAAACTAACATTCAAAAACAGAGTCTCATTGACCGAACCAACGATATAGCTTGGTCGCTCGATGATCGACACGAAAATCGTCAAAAACGAAAGAAAAACTCGTCCATTTCTGGATAAGTGAAACGAAACCAACAAAAAAAAAATTCGAACCAGCGAGCTAGAAGAGCTGCATCAAACGAGAGGAAGGAGATTAAACATGTAAACTTTGAAAACAGAAAGACTGTGGAGACGAAAACGAACCACGATCTGCAGATGATGGCACAGTCATGGCGAATTTGAAATGGAAATTGTATTTGGCTAACGTGATGGAACGAATGTCGATACAAGATGAAGATGGATAGAAATGAATTAAATATAGTAACCAGGACCCGACCCGGTGGTTACGTGGAGCATTTTTCTTTAAAGATAAGATATTTTTACCTTTTTCACAGAAGAGAAGATAATTTACCTTTTACGTTTATCACAGTCACAGCAGCATTTATGTCGAATTAAAAAATTTCATTCCTAATCTGTATAATTCCTATGGTGACTCTGCATGCATGATCTACAATTTTTGAAACCGAAAAGTTGCCAATGAGCTCATTGGCCGAACCAAAATAATCCAAATTAACTAAACAAAAATTATATTATTTTCCGAGGATTGATCACAAACGAAAAATAAAAAGATCGAACCGGCGAGCTAAAACAGCTGCATCAAACGAAAGGAAGACTGTGGAGACGAAAAGGAACCTCGGTTTGCAGATGATGGCACAGTGATCGTAATGGAATGAAATTATTTGGCTTCGTGATGGAAGAAATGTCGATAGATACAATGATAGAATGAATTGCGTTAGTAACCAGAATTCTTTCTAACGCAATTACGTGGAGCAATAGCATGATATTTAATTCTTTTTTGTTTCCATAGAAGTTATCGACTTATCATGGTTTCAAAATTTAGAAGGAACCTCTCCGGAGAAGACAAGAGTTTTTTAATCAGTCTCTTTTTGAATGGGTGTTCTCAAATCTTGGCGACGATCATCGTATGGGGGAAACCACATGGCCAACCTTATTCGCAATGTCGCTGTGGTGGGGATGGAAATGGCGTTGTATTAATGTCTTTAATGGCCAGGGGAAGTGTCGAGACAGGGTGCAGTTTGTGAAAGATCAAGCGAAAGAGGTGACGTTAGCGCACATGAAGAACAACAGGCCTGCAGGATATCGATTGGAGAGGGTTGAGAGGCAGATTTCATGGATGCGTCCAATATCTGGATGGGTGAAGCTGAACACAGACGGAACGTCACGAGGAAACCCGGGTTTGGCAAGTGCAGGAGGAGTTCTCAGAGATGACAGTGGGTCCTGGGTCCGTGGATTCGCTCTTAACATTGGAGCGTGCACAGCTCCACTAGCCGAGCTCTGGGGAGTTTACTACGGGCTCCTCATTGCGTGGGAAGGTAGAGCTCAACGCGTTGAGCTTGAGGTGGATTCGGAGATGGTGGTAGGTTTTCTTCAGACAGGGATTAGCGAGTCGAATCCGTTGTCATTCCTGGTGCGATTGTGTCATGGCTTCATATCAAGGGACTGGATAGTCCGTATCTCTCATGTGTATAGGGAGGCTAACCGCCTGGCGGATGAGTTAGCTAACTATACATTCTCTTTACCATTGGGTTTTCATTCTTTTAGCTGTGTTCCGGAGAGTGTTCACCCGGTTTTTGTTGACGATTTGGCTGGGGTTTCTTTCCCACGTCAAGTTCGATTGTAGTTGTTTAAATTTTAATAAAATGGGGGTTTAACCCCTCCTCCGACCAAAAAAAAAAAATTAGAAGTTGCGTACTCTGTTTTTGCTGACAAGTGACAACAATAGTTATGAATAGAACATTGAACAAAAAGGGGCAGAGAGTGAAATGTTTGGAATTTTGTAGCCGTGAAACTGGAAAACGATATATCGCAAACTCCACAAAATTGTGTCGTTAACGTTTCATTGTTAATTTCGCCGACAGCAATGAACATATTGTTTGTTGTTATTCGTTTGTCGTTGTCGCATGAAGAAGACTATAAATTATTTTGGAAGCTTAACCCTTTCTAAAAAAAAAAGAGTATTATGGAAGCCTTGAAAGTTAAATTGCAAGAGAATATGTGATTTGTACCAATTTGCTATGTTTTTGTTTGTTTTATAAGGACTAATTGTTCTTTGGATTTATACAAGACTTTTAATTTCGGATTTTCATAAATTTTATTGGTTAGGTTGATTGATTTGCTTGTTTACATTACATGTAGTATATTTGACAAAAATAATGTACATATAACATACCGAAATTTATAGTTATAGTGGTTTGTATTTGTGTAATTATATACTATACTGTAACCTGAATTCAAACTTAGAAGTGTTGTCCATGTACGAATTGTGTAACAACAAAATAATAATATACATGCAATCATTCAAATTGTTAGCATCCTTTTAATTTATTTAAGAATTTACATACCCATCAACACAAATTCAACTTTATTGCCAAGCCAATGGGGGACACCATGAAAAGAATAACATTAGAAAATGGCAAAATGCTATACGAGATGAGTGCACTGAAACCTTGTTTTTGTTGCATACTTGAGTTTATATTTGTATGTGGCCCATCGTGCTATGCTTTCTCTTTCGCTTATACCATAGACTTCGCGACAATTGAGGAAAAGACAAGCCCAACACATTTTACTTTAACACTAACTCATCAAACTCTACTATATACACAGAAAATATAAAAAGTTATGTTATGAATTTTTTTCTTTCAATTATTAACATATCCATCGATGATCGATCTACTTGTGTGTCCCGATAAATCCTGCCTTTTAAGTTCCTTGACGACCAAATTCCTTTAGCGTTGTAATAATTATCATTGACCAATTGTGTCCTATATTAACAAAGACATATGATGTAAAGCTTCGGGCCTGGTGGATAGCTTACGGAAGCGGTCAAGCAATGAACATTGACGGATTTATGAGGGATTCGCTGTTGTGACAATATGATATATTTACTTGATTTTGTCAGTCAGTCAAATCATAAGAGACTAGGTTGCAAGATTAGTAGAAGACAGTAAACACACAAGGCATGGGCTAATAATATCAAAAGTTACTCGTTGTTCAAGATATTCGTCAAGACACTCGAAAACAAGTTGGAACCTCTATTTCTTATTTCAGAATTAGATTAAAAAAAGCGTATACAAAGTATAAAAGAGTTTTAGTTCATTATATGGATATGTTGGGAGTAATTTTTTGGAGAAAATGGTGGCTGTTGGAATTTGATCTCCTAGGAAGACATCTTCTCCTTATTCGTGGTATAAGTCACTGGTGCTATGTGTTAGATTTCGCCAGATAATTAAACAGATATGTTATGGTAGGTGTGAATGAATCTCCACATCTTGAGATTTGGTTGGTTAGCAATGGATCAAATGTGAACGCATCAATGGTTGTCCGGAATCCGGATGTAGTAAAAAGACACTTGTAGCTTCTGAAAACATTTTTGTGATCCCACACTCCACCAAACAAGATACATTGCTGTTGCAACAAGCTCTACGCATCTTGGTGGGTTGGTAGGTTTCTAAATATGGTAAGCATACATTAGTATTCTCTCTAAAGCAACCATTGCGGTTTCCACATATTGAGATTTTTAGGGTCCATGCATCTATCCCGCCTATGTGTGTTACATACAATTCTTAGCAGAACACATAGTATATTACAGATACTACATATATAACACGAAAAGACTTTAGGTATTCGAGTCCTCAGCGATGTACCCAAGGAGAATATCAAGTGTATTGCATTATAAAAAACAGAAAACCTTTGGAAGAATGAAGTCATCACTAATATTCCGCATTCTTAGAGATATAAAGATGTATCCAAACCACAATATTATGAAGCTTAGTTATGGGTTGTGAGTCTTGTGACTCTCTATCAATATGTGTTAAATACTATACTGCAGTACACATTATAAGTCCCAAAATGTGTATTTAAAATTCCCCCATAATATATAATAGTAATAGATAAGTTATACATGTAAAATCGGTTTAACACTTTTGTATTATATATGTGTGGTATCGTCGTATCGAGAATTAATTCAGAGTTCTCTATTTTTTGGAAATGTAAAAATACTGCAAACAGTAACAAATTTTTTTCTGTTTTTGTTATGTCGACATAAATTTTTTTTGTTAGAAATTGTGGGAATTTTGATGTTAAACAGTAAAAATCCTATAAAGTGTCAATTTACCAAACAAGTAAAGACCGATTTTCAAAAAGAAAAAGAAAGCAAGGAGACCAAATTATGATTGAGTTTTACAAAAACAGGAAAATATCAGTTGAAAAAGAAAAAGAAAAAGATAGAAAAATATCAAAAAAACTCAGAAAAAAGGGAAGAGACCTCTAGCTGCTCATCTTCACCGTACGCTTCTTCGATCTATGCTTCTCTCTCTTTCTCTATCTCCCTCTCTAGCTAGCTTCGTAGATTCCATTGTCACGATTCTTTCCAAAGCCTAGAATGTGGAACCCTAGATAGCTAAATTTAGCTAGAGCTTTCCAGAGATCTATCTACTTTTTGCTGTATACTTTTACTTTTCCAGCCCAGCGAGCTATTGCTCTGAGCTACAAGTGATGGGCAACTGTTGCAGATCTCCTGCCGCTGTGGCTAGAGAAGACGTCAAATCGAACTATTCCGGCCACGATCACGGCCGCAAAGACGCCGGCGGTGGGAAAAAATCGGCGCCGATTCGAGTCCTCAGCGATGTCCCCAAGGAGAATATCGAGGACCGGTACTTACTTGACCGAGAACTCGGCCGCGGCGAGTTCGGCGTCACCTACCTCTGTATCGAGAGGTCCTCGCGCGACCTCCTCGCCTGCAAGTCGATCTCGAAGCGGAAGCTCAGGACCGCCGTCGATATCGAGGACGTGAAGAGGGAAGTGGCGATTATGAAGCATCTGCCCAAGAGCTCGAGCATTGTTACTCTGAAGGAGGCCTGCGAGGACGATAATGCGGTGCATTTGGTGATGGAGCTCTGTGAAGGTGGTGAGCTTTTCGATCGGATTGTAGCCAGAGGGCATTACACGGAGCGCGCCGCCGCGGGAGTGACGAAGACGATCGTGGAGGTCGTGCAGCTCTGCCACAAGCACGGCGTCATTCATCGAGACTTGAAGCCGGAGAATTTTCTGTTCGCCAACAAGAAGGAGAACTCGCCGCTGAAAGCCATCGATTTTGGATTGTCGATTTTCTTCAAGCCAGGTGTGTCTCTGCGTTTGAGTCCCTTTTGAGAGTAGATTCCACTAGAAAAATTTAGACTTCAACTTATGGGGCTTTAATATTGCCATATGAGGGATTCAGATTCTTCAATCCTCTAGCTTTAGGATGTTTCCACTTACAAGCTTGATCTGATTATCAGTGGTAGTATGGTGGTGGTACAGGGTCGTAGAGGGAGCTTCTTGTTTATGCAGGCTTCGTGTTTCTTGATTGATTGATAGCTTAGATGCAACTTGGCCAGTTTAATTGTCCTTGACGCTATTTTTTCACAATGCTTACAAATTTTCAGGTGAGAAGTTCTCCGAGATAGTTGGAAGTCCATATTACATGGCACCTGAGGTGCTAAAGCGGAACTATGGACCAGAAATAGATATCTGGAGTGCTGGAGTGATTCTTTATATTCTGTTGTGTGGAGTTCCTCCATTCTGGGCAGGTCTGTTATCACCTTCCTCTCTTCTTTATACTCTGCTTGAGAATTTGCTTATATTACATCTATAGCAAGCTCGACTTTAGTAGTGTCATCCAATTTTTTTTTGCTCTCAACCACAGAGTCAGAACAGGGAGTTGCTCAGGCTATTCTGCGCGGGATAATTGATTTCAAGAGGGAACCGTGGCCAAACATTTCTGAGACCGCTAAGAATCTAGTCAGACAAATGTTAGAGCCTGATCCGAAGCGTCGGCTGACTGCAAAGCAAGTGCTTGGTATATACAATCTACCTTTACCATCTGCTCTTACTCTCTCTTTGCCCCCAAAAGATTGATTATGCTTGTTCCTGTTTATGATATCATTTCTCGTTTTCTAGAGCACCCATGGATTCAGAACGCAAAGAAAGCTCCAAATGTTCCTCTTGGAGACGTTGTGAGGTCCAGGTTGAAGCAGTTTTCAGTGATGAACAGATTCAAGAGAAAAGCTTTACGGGTTTGTTTATCAGATAAGCTTTCACTGTTGATTATTTGCATGAGTCACTTGGTAGACCAAAGTTATCTTAATTAAACCTTATTCAAACCCAGGTTATTACGGAATTCTTATCAACTGAAGAAGTAGAAGACATCAAAGAAATGTTTGACAAGATGGATACTGATAAGGATGGTATCGTTACCATCGAGGAGTTGAAAGGTGGACTTCGTGATTTTGGTACACAGCTAGCTGAATCAGAAGTTCAGATGCTTATTGAAGCGGTACACATATTTTTCCCTTCTTCATCACCATTTGGTTTGTTACTGATTGCTTGACAGAACAAGTAGAGTCAAACCTTCAGTGAGTTTTTTTCTGTTTAAACAGGTGGATACTAAAGGGAAAGGAACACTAGACTATGGAGAATTTGTAGCAGTCTCTCTCCACCTGCAAAAGGTAGCAAACGATGAGCATCTCCGCAAAGCCTTCTCTTACTTTGACAAGGATGGAAATGGGTACATTTTGCCCCAGGAGCTTTGTGACGCCTTAAAGGAAGATGGAGGAGATGATTGTGTGGATGTCGCCAATGATATATTCCAAGAAGTTGACACGGACAAGGTAAGTGACTAAGTGTCAAATCTTCTACCATTCTATGCATTGTATAGTCTCATCATCTTTTGCACGACCATATGGAAAGTGTGGCTTTAAACTTTTTTTTACGCTATTTGTTTGATACCAAACCATTTGAAATCACAGCCTTTCAAATTAGTAATGGAAACATGCTTTGCAAAAGGTTCTTAAAGCCTGCAAAGGACAGAATTTGTAGCTTTAAACACACTTTTTATGTTTTGTTTTTTTCCGCCTTTGTCTGTTGTGCAAGCGGTCCCCATATTCCTTAAAGCAAAAATGATTTATATGTTGATTTCGGTGGAAATGCTGTGTGTATAGAGTTCACTTCTCATGTTAGTGCAAATGATGTTTCTTCTGGTTATGGCTGACATTGATTTTTTGGCATTAGGATGGGAGAATAAGCTACGAAGAGTTTGCGGCAATGATGAAAACAGGAACGGATTGGAGAAAGGCGTCTCGTCATTACTCGAGAGGGAGATTCAATAGCCTAAGCATCAAGCTAATGAAGGACGGATCTTTGAATCTAGGCAACGAATAGCGAACAAAAGTGAAGGAAGCCGCCGTGTTAGGGTTTTTAGAGTTTGTCTCTCACGCCCACGTCAAAGTATTATTAAAGCCAAGAGAAGGTAAAACATATTGGGACTCAGAATTCAATCTTTTTTGTAAATCTTTCGGTTTTTTACTTTGTTTATTTTTTGGTTGATTATGTTATTTGTGTCCTTTTGTATTGGTTTGTCGGCTGAGTTGTGTGTGTTTAGATTGTTGTGGTAGAGAAAGGCAAAGACATGAGAATCAATGTTTGATGTGTAGAAGTAAAAAAAAAAAAAACTCAGATCTTTCTGGTAATGATGTTGTAATATTCTGTCGTCTTTCTTAATCTCTCACTGATATAGATCATTCACAATCCTTTCCTCTATTCACTGATATAGATGATTCAAATTACTCCACTAATGTTTTGATGACATAATTACGATTCATTTTCCTAATTTTATAGTTAATAACTTAACACCTATAATTAGAGTTGAGATTGAATTTTAAATTAAGAGTCTAAAGTCAAAGATTCCAAACTTAGACTCAGGCATTGTTTACAGAGATTGTCGATACCTAGTGCCTACTTTCCTAGTCTCAGCCCCTAGGGCATCAACATCAGTGATTACACCAGCAAACCCCTGCATTATTGACCTGCAAAGCAATCTCAAGATCAATCAACGTTTCACAAAACGATGCAATTCAGGAACTAGAATAATCCAACTAACTCCATCATGTCCTAAAGAGCCATTATTAGAAATGAAGCACTTGCTTTCTTTTCAAAGTTGACAGTAACAACCAGCTTCGATCATTTTCAACAATTTTGAGCTTTAAGATGTTAAATCTAAAACCCATTTTCAGAGTAAGTAATCAGAGCAAAAGGTTTACTAATCATACCAAGATCTCAAAGTTTCCGAAATCGGGATTTCACAATCTTGTCAAGAGATGTGTGAATGTGTCAATGTGGTACTAGCAGAACTAGACGAAAAAAAGATTTAAATCAGAAAACCAAGCTCTATTTTTCATGATTGAAAATCTATATTGAAATCTTTGACATATTAAAGAATCAACATATGATCATATTTTTCCTTTTGATAGCATTCATAAGATTACATTTAGAAATGCATAATAGCTATTTTCTACCGTTTTCGAACTTCTTTTCTAGGTTTTCAGACAAAAGTTTCAAAAAATGGATTATTTTGTGTGTGTTGTCGTTGTTGAAATGCGACTCATTTTATCATACATAATTAATGTAATTTCCTGAAAATACAACGATTTTAAAAAAAAAATGTTCATCAAAAACAAAGATTGAGTTAAATAGTAACACTTGTATAATCGTTTAAATTTTCGTGAAACCTCACATGGTGGAATAATATCACCTGATTACATAAGTTGTTAAAAACAGTTAAATAAAAATCAATATATAGCACAAAAATTCCAAGATCTAGTTAATCATTCTGAGCATGCTCTTATTATTCCCTCTCAATAAAAGAGCTATTCACTAAACCACAGAAAAACAAAGAAGAAAAAGAGTTACTAAAAGACTGAAGCAGAGACGCCAACACAACACAACTCAAAGACACATGTGTCTTGTACGAATGCTAGTGTACTATGTTATTTTATCAATTCCGGAACGCTCCACAATTCTCTATATCATTTTGGACTTTTCCCCGATATCTCTTTTAGTTCGGTTTGATATTTACGTGTGGGCATGACCGCATGAATTGACGAAAGGCATCTAAATCACACAATTTAAAAAGTCAAGAAATGATTTGAAGTTTTGTTTCGACAAAGACATATATATAGGTTTGTAAGTAGTTGTTCAAAAAAAAAAAAAGCTATAGGTTTGTAAGCTATGGGAAACTTCGAGGAAGGTCTCTATATGTACTTCTCGCATGCACTTGAGATGTTTGATCGACTGTTTCGATACAATGTTTACTAGGTATTTGTCGATTAATAATAGTTAAGTGAATTCCGAAACAAATTAAGTATATACATTCCCTAGAACCGAACCCTACATATTTTGATGAGTACTTGAGCTAATAATGGAAGAGCCATATAAGAAATACAAGATTGGAAATGGGACTATAATGGGACCATCGTGGTATGCAACTTACAACTACATACGATTTACAATGGATGATTACTTTTACTTAACAGTTTACCACTACATAGTTTTTGAATATGATTTATAGTCATTCAAATTATTGGCTAATATAGGCCCCCCATCCTTGTCAAATCTCGCTAACAAGCACACAGTGTACACTTTAGTATTATAGTTAATGATACTTTTTTGTTTTAATGTTAAGTTAACAACACTTTCTTACATCATAAACATTATTCATACATACATGATTGATCATAGTTTGTATTAGGGTCAACGTATCATATCATGGATTCAAACCCATAGTAATATGCGTGTGTGATGTATGAAAAAAAGAAGATTTAATTATGATTGTTAACCGATCAATCAATCATATATATAGATTTAAGTTATCGAGTTATTAATTTCAGATCATTAGTCTACTTGAATGAGAAAATAACCGCTTCTGACCAAAAAGAAAATAGCCGCTTCTGATCCCTTTTTCTTTGTTCCAAAAATTGCCGTTTAGAGAAGCCAAAGGGAAAGAGTTGAGTTAGATTCGTACAAATAAAGTGATAAGTGAAAACGAGTGATGATGCTACGGCTAATCTGCTACCACACTTCGAGGCCCGTACAACTTTACAAGTTTCCATTGGAAAGTACCTTTCAAGTACACGTGCGATGTACAACCTTCTGGTTTTTTTTTTTCTCTCATTTAGTCATTTTAAAAATAAACATATCATACGTAAAAACGTAACCCACCGAATCATGATCAAAATAGTTCATCTTGACCTGCCGCTATTAGCATGGTACATACCTAGGAGACTCCGAATTAGAATTTGTAAGGAGATCGAGAACTGAAATTAATATTTCTTTTGTTAAAAAAACTGAAATTAATATTGATCGACCGAAATCACAATATCAATTTAAATTGAAGAAAAATATACAAAAACATAGAAAATATCATGATATTTGCTATATATATTATTTATACTATTAGTTTAGATTTATTTTCATATCTAACTGAATGTGTCTTTTAATTTTATTAAATAAAAACCTAATGCAAATAGTTTTTTTCAACACTTTTTCGTACGTACTCTCTTCAATTTATAAGAATTCAAACAGTCTTACGCCACCTTTATAGTTAACCCTCCAATTTTATGTCATCTCACTAATTAATACTAGTTGATACAGAAAAAAAATTCCCAAGAAAGAGATGATATGATCAGAGACAGAGAGAGACATAATTTAGCTAAATGCACAGCTTTAAAATTTTGATTTTTGTTAATACAAAGCAAAAACCTACCAAAAACTTAATTATAAAAACAGAAAATAGGAAACTTCGAGGACGTTGCGTACGTGGACCCAACAATATAATACAGAAAAAATGATACATACATAGATAGAGTCGCCACCTATTTATACAAATCTGACACAACACTCCCAGATGGAGAATCCAAAGTGTTAAGCTATGGGAAGCATCACCGAGCCATGGGCAATCGCCGAGAGCGAAAACGCAAACGCGACCGCCAAGGGTTCCAGCAGGGAGCTGCGACATGGGAGAACGGCGCACAACATGTCGTCATCATCGCTAAGGAAGAAATCAGACCTGAGACTGATTCAAAAGGTTCCATGCAAAACAGTCAAGAACATTCTCTCAAATCTCCAAGAAGTTATTCTTGGCACTAAACTCGCTCTTTTATTTCTCGCGATCCCTCTTGCCATTATCGCCAACTCTTACCACTTGGGTCGCGTAAGCTCTCTTTTCTTTCCTCTCTCAATCTGTATATTTGGTGAATTTTGCAAGAGAACAGGCATGCAAGTGTTGTTCATCATTTAACCAATAATTTCCCTAAGAAGAAAAAGTTCTGTTGAAGGAAATAAGAATTCTTCCCAACCAATTTTAATGAATTTTTGTTATTAATTTAAAGACTTGAGACAAAAAAATTTGATGGAGTTCTTAGATTTAGTTTCCACTAGATTCATCTAAACTGTAGAAACAAACAACAAATTACTTGTTCGTCTATAGCGTAAAACGAAACTTATCACCATACTATTAAATTGCTTGTCTCGGGAAACACTATTTTTTAATTTACGTTACTAATTTGATGGTTACATGTCTATTTGTTTTTTTCTGTCCCTATTCTGCCACGTAAACTATATGTTACCTTACCAATATTTATTTAGTGCGTAAAAGATAAAGACTGGTTTTATTTATTCCTGAAATACATTTCTGTTGTGAAATGTGTGACAGCCGTTGATATTTGGACTGAGCTTGATAGGGCTGGCACCTCTAGCTGAACGAGTTAGCTTTTTGACAGAGTAAGTAATTATCTTACCACAAATATATAAAATAAGATGAGATATTCTCATGATTTCGTATTATTTTATTGTTTTGTCAGCATTTCCTTATTTCGTATTCTTCAGGTGCATGTCTTGTTAATATTTTTCACTGATCATGTTTAGTACCGCGCTGGCTAATTGATCAATTATGTCGACATAAGCTTTTACCGTACTAGATATGAATCAAGAATCAAATTTCAATATGCTAAACAACATTTTTAGCTAGTTTCAGTTTTATACAACCGTGAACCATCATATCTCACATAATAATAAACATTATCGTCCTCTGTGCAGACAACTCGCTTTCTTCACCGGCCCAACAGGTAACGTTTTCATACTGATTAAATTATGGGTTATGATGTCCGAGTAATATTCTCAGTGAACGTCCTTGATGTTTTCTTGGCAGTGGGCGGTTTGTTGAACGCTACTTGCGGAAACGCCACGGAGCTGATAATCGCGATATTAGCGTTGGCCAGTAACAAAGTGGCGGTGGTGAAATACTCTCTATTGGGTTCAATTCTCTCAAACCTTCTCTTGGTTCTCGGCAGTTCCCTCTTCTGTGGTGGTATCGCCAATATCCGCCGCCAGCAGTGGTTCGACCGGGTATATATATTCCCTGCCCTCCGGTTTTAAGTTCTTATGGTAATTTGACATAACCAAACCGGGAAACATTGCATCAGAAATGAACTGAACCGCACCAATACGGAATTGAGTGTAACCAAACCTAACATAATAATTTTATATTGAGTAAAAGAAATTAATATTTTTTACTTAAAACTACTATATACATATATAGGTTTTCTTTCGTGTGATGATGATTCTCTTTTCATTGTTACAGAAACAAGCGGACGTGAACTTCTTCTTGCTACTTATGGGTCTGCTGTGTCATTTGTTGCCATTGTTTTTGAAATATGCAACGAATGGAGAAGCATCGACCTCTTTGATTAACAAAATGTCGCTTACTCTGTCCCGGGCAAGCAGTATCGTTATGCTTGTTGCTTACATTGCTTACCTCGTCTTCCAACTCTGGACCCACCGCCAATTTTTCGAGGCAACAGAGGTACGTAGAAGTTAGCTACATGTTTTATTTGCTCGACAAGTAAAAATGCTAATAAATAATGTAATTAAAACATATTTCAGGAGGAGGAGGAGGATGATGCGTATAATGATGATGTGACTGTTGAAGAAACTCCGGTGATAGGGTTTTGGAGCGGATTTGCTTGGCTCGTTGGGATGACGCTCTTCATCGCATTACTATCGGACTTTGTTGTGGCAACGATTGAGGTAATTACCAATGAGGCAATGAATTAAGTCAATATGTTTAATTAATACTCCTAAATGGAAAAGAATCAACATATTAATATTAATATGATGGTTATATATTGATCAGGATGCATCGGAGTCATGGGGACTATCAGTAAGTTTCATAAGCATCATATTGCTTCCCATTGTTGGAAACGCTGCTGAGCACGCCGGAGCAATCATTTTCGCATTCAAGAACAAGCTTGTGAGTTTCCCCTTTTTCTTGCTTGAGTTACAAGTCTTCTAGATTATGCTCTCTATTGTTTTGTTAGAATTTTTATTTTCGTTTGAGTTTGTGTTATAATGTACATTTTTTCCTAATGAACTAACAATTTTTAAGTTAAACTTATTTGTTGCAAAAAAACTTATCATGAAACTTTCACATGTTAATTAGACCAAAACACCTGAAATTAATCGCTTATTGTGAAATGGTTATAATTGTAGGATATATCTCTAGGGGTCGCGTTGGGCTCTGCAACTCAGATTTCTTTGTTCGTGGTAAGCTATGAAAATATTCGTTGACATCAAATGTTGCATACTATAAATATAAAAGCATAACAAATCTAAAGACAATGGAAAATATGTGGATTTCCGTAGGTCCCTTTGAGTGTTATCGTAGCATGGATACTGGGAATAAAAATGGATCTCAACTTCAACATCCTTGAAACAGGCTCTCTAGCCTTGGCCATTATCATCACAGCCTTCACTTTACAGGTATACTTTTTTTCCTCACACAGTACCAACTTACTCAAATGTAATTCGGTTTGATTATGTTATACGAGTTTTGGTAAACACATTTTGATTCGGTTTAATTAGTCTATTTTGCTTTATATGCCTATTCCTTTAATTAATAATGGTTTGTGTTGGGACATGTTAGGATGGAACTTCTCACTACATGAAGGGACTGGTTCTGATGTTGTGCTATGTTATCATCGCCGCCTGTTTCTTCGTCAACCAAATTCCCCAGAGTAAGTGATAAATATAAGAAAATTTTACATTATGATATCGTCTACAGATTTAAAATGACCAAAAAAAACGTAATAATGATTTTACAGAACAACAAAATGGCATGGGTGTAGGATCTCAACCCAATAACAATGCAGCAGGAGGATTTATCTCAGCTTAATATTCAAATTACTTGAAAAAAGGGCTTGTTTGTTTGAATACCTCATCCAAAAACGGAAACAGACTTGTCAGAGAGATTCCTCAGCATGAGAGAGAGGGAGCTTGATGAAGACAGTTTTTTTTTTTACAAAAACAAATGTTTTAAGGAGTCACATTTCTGTTTTCTTTTGTTTGTGTGGCATTTTATGTTTTTTCTTGTATATATATATGTTCTTTTTGTTTTCTGATATAAAGCTAAAAAGAGACGAGCTGGTTGTTATATAGTTAAAGAATTCATTTTGTCTTTGTCAGTTAAAGGATTATTATGTTTATAATTTACCATATCTATCTAAATTTTCACATGTTCTTAAGCAGTGCCGTTAACTCTTAAGATGAGTCTCAACTTTAGCAATAGTTTCTCTGTCACTCATCTCTATTAAATAACCATAACCACATATTTGTCATTTGTATTTAAACGCAGATGATAAAATTGTAGATAAGTTGGTTTATCTGTATCATGTTTATTTTTTTGAATACATACGTAACTTATTTTATCCAAATGGTATTTTGTAATATCTAATATGGTATTCTTTCAAGTTGTGTTTTTAAAATTTACGATTTTACTATTGCATATTTCTTACAAATTCTTCTACAAATCAGCCTAAAAAGGTAAAAAACACATTCTGAGACTCGTTGAAAAGAAAGAAGCCCATAAAGCCCAACTAAAACGCTGGAGCCTGGAGCCGACGGGCCCGAATAGATTCGCGCCACTTGGGGAAATGAAATCTTTTTTATTCCTGTTTTTGAAACGCCTTATCTCTTTCCCTCTAGTGACTAGTCTCTTCGTAACCATGGAAGAAGACAGAGCCATTCTCACATTTCACCGTATCCCTTCCCTCAATTCCTCCATACTAACCTCTTCCCCGGCTAAATCCGGCACCGTACAATTCCGCCGCCGTGCGTGGCGGAGTTCCGCTCGCGGAGACGTCGGTCTGGGTAGTAGATTCGCATGCATTTCCCTGGTGGAGAAGTGCGAGCCGAGGGAATTCGCTCCGACGCCGGTTCAGCTCTTGAATAACCCGCTTGCTATCCTTGCTCTCGTCCCCAAAGATGCCGCCATATTCGCCGCCGGTGCTATTGCCGGTGCCGCCGCCAAAACGGTTACCGCTCCGCTTGACCGTATCAAGCTTCTTATGCAGGTTTTGGACTGCCTCTCTAATTTTTTCCTTTGGTAATTTTCTCTTAGGTATAATTTTATTCTCTCTTAACTCTCTGGAGGGATTAATTTTTGAATTTCAAATAAAACGAAGTTTTTATGTTCAATTGATTTCGAAGCATATGGAAAAATACAAAAAGAGTAACTGATTAGTCCTGTATCAAGTATGATTACAATATATATATATATCAATATATATATAATATATATATATATATATATCAGTAGATTAAGATGAAGCTTAGCAAGTAATTTATCTCACCGTGAGTTTTTTTTCTCTTTTCTTCTAATCTGAATATGGTTTATTCTGCAGACACATGGTATACGAATCGGACACCAGAGTGCAAAGAAGGCAATAGGATTTATGGAGGTAGTTTGTGTGGCGTTTTTTTTTTCTTTTCCGCTCTTACATTAGTCTTTCATGTTCTAACTGATGCAAGAGTTATTTGTAAATGAAAAACAAACAGGCAATCACTTTGATAGGCAAAGAAGAAGGAGTGAAAGGTTACTGGAAGGGAAATTTGCCTCAGGTTCACTAAATTTCTTGTTTTGAAACTTGTGTTTTCTTTAATACACATGTCAGATGTTTCTCTTGAGTTGTCTGATTCTCTGTTTTGAAAAATGTGACACCAGGTGATAAGAGTGTTACCTTACAGTGCGGTCCAGCTTTTGGCTTATGAGACTTACAAGGTGAGTCTCTATCATCAATGGCTCATGTGTTAAAACAGGGAAGCTAATTTCACTGCTGCTAGAAAACTTTGCTTAATTCCATTACTTTTGCTGTTGTTCTCTGTATTGAAACTCACAACATTTAGTTTAAAGCAACTTTTTTTGCTCTGTCACTCTATTACTAGTACCGTTGGACTGATGGTTCCAAATTTTTGAATTCAGAAATTGTTCAAAGGTAAAGATGATCAGCTCTCAGTAATCGGAAGACTTGCGGCAGGTGCTTGTGCTGGCATGACGTCTACTCTGGTACGTAATTGTGGTTAGATGAATCTCCTGGCAGCTCAAATTGTTTATCCTTTTTCTTGTTCTGTTCATTTGTTAAATTATCAGTCTGCTTCTTGCTTCTTACATCTTGATTCTTATGCAGTTGACATACCCACTAGATGTTTTGAGGCTGAGATTGGCAGTCGAACCTGGATACAGAACAATGTCTCAGGTGAGAAGGCATCATTCCTGATTTAATCTCTCAAACTTTCATTTGTAAATGCAGAGCTTGATAAGGCTGTGTTTACACATTTATTGATAGACATATGTGTAATGTAAAACTCTTGCAGGTTGCTTTGAGTATGCTCCGTGAAGAAGGAGTTGCATCTTTCTATTACGGTCTGGGACCTTCTCTTGTGGGGATAGCTCCATATATTGCTGTAAACTTTTGCATTTTCGATCTGTGAGTCTCCTAAACTTTCACTCCATCTGTTTCAAGTATCCATATGAAGAAAAAAGTTCACAAATATACTTTGTTTCCTTCATAACTGACATCAGGGTGAAGAAGTCTTTACCGGAGGAATACAGACAGAAGGCACAATCGTCTCTATTGACAGCTGTTCTTTCGGCTGGTATCGCAACACTGACGTGTTACCCTCTAGACACTGTGAGACGCCAAATGCAAATGAGAGGAACTCCTTACAAATCAATCCCGGAAGCATTTGCTGGTACCAAATTTAAATCTATTTCATCATGCAACAACACATTAGAGCAAGATTTGTCATCAGTCGATTTACACGATTTACACGTACATACAATACTACATGAACTGAGACAGTTTTTTTACATCTGATGTGCAGGAATTGTAGACCGTGATGGGCTTATAGGCTTGTACCGTGGCTTTTTACCTAATGCATTGAAAACCTTACCAAACAGCAGGTTAGACTTAGCATTATCATTATCATTATCAATGTCTTTTAAGTAAGATGACATTAGGCAAAAATCAAATCATAATGCGAACTAATGAAATTGTCCATTGTCCTTTATGTGTTTATTTTGCAGCATTAGGCTTACAGCCTTCGACATGGTAAAACGCCTTATCGCCACAAGTGAGAAACAACTTCAGAAGATCAACGATGATAATCGGATTCGAGACCAGCAGACTCAGTAACCAATTTTTTCATAAAATTTTTGGAGCTGCTGGAATAATTTTGTTGTAGTCACTAGTTATAAATTCTGTTTTATTTTGATTTCTTCTTCTTTTAGTTTATGTCTGAAGAATAACCAATATCTCTGTCCGGGAAAAGAATCATTATTATTTAAAAATTATCAAAAACCTTGAGATTGAAGAGAGTTTAAACAAAGTACATGGTTTGTAAATCTTTTTTGTATTGGGGGACTCAGAATTCAATCTTTTTTGTAAATCTTTCGTTTGTTGTTCAACGGAAATTCAAACACAAAGACAGTAATCTATCGGAAGCTAAGCCAAAAAAAAAATCAACTTCTAATTCCTCTACAAACACACACAGTAATGTAATTCCAAAGAAGAAACAGAGTTAGTACCTCGTCTTCTACATCAAGAGATGAAACACTCTCAGACTTCAAAGCTGGACTTGCTTGCCATGTTGTGATCCAGCTCAAGTATGTAAACCTCTTTCGGTTCTTTCCTCAGTGGTGTTCCAGATCCGCTTCTCAGGCGGGTAAGTAATGCTTTATAGAACATGTCGCTGTATCTGGCATGGGTTCCCGAGCTAGGCCAGCCGGTTTCCGCCACAATCAAGGGAAGATCTGCGTGGCCCATCACGGCCATAGAGGTGATCACAGAGTCGACCACCACATCGAAGATACTACGGTAGTCAAGTCCGGTAGCGAGGTCGGTATGGTAACTCAAAGGACAATCACTGAAAAGAGCAAATCCAACTGTAATGGGGAAGCAGCATCGGTAGATATCAACGGGATAGAGATTGATCAGGAAAGATGAGTTGGTTCTTTCTATGAATCGTAAAATCGGCCTCATAGACTCTTCTTGTTTAAACCGCACCGCCGAAGGAGGGAAAATCGTGGTGACGATGTTTAAGAAAGAGAAGGTAGTGGATACCGAGATCTGGAAGATTCTCAGGTCTGTGAGAGATCGATGGACATTCTGCATCGCACCGAGTAGGAACGGCGAAACGTCCGGCGAGTGTGAAGCCGCGTCGTACCCGACGGAGATGGTTGAGATCTTGGAGAGAGGGTAGAAGGGAAGCACATGGCGCTTGACCCAGCGCTTGGCGAAGAGACGATCGGAAGCGAGGCGTGGAACCAGATGAATAGGAACGGAGAGGAAGAGGGATACGTTGGTGTTGGCGAAGGCGCGAATCATCGCCCGATCGGAGTCCAGAAGCCTCACCGCCGGGATCTTCCTTGAAACAATCTTCTCCGCGAACCTGTTTGGCGAGAGTAGTACGGAACCGGAGACTGAGCCTGGACTCGAGTACGCGCCGCCGATCGTCGGGGCGGAGGTCGTCGGAGGGATAGCTGTGGCGGTTATCGAGATAAGGAGGAGGAGAGAAAACGCGACTGACTGCATTTTCTTCACGCGCTTCGACAAATTCTGAATATGAATATTAATAATAGCCTGTGAGTCTGTGACTGGATTAAGTACCGTAAGGTCCAAGTATTTATACAACTCTAACCCTAATTCTAAAAGGAAACCTATTACAAATAGGAAACTGAATATTGGAAATTTTCTTCTTGTTTTTTTTTTTTGCCAAGCGAATTGGAAATTTTCTCTTTCTTTATTTGGATCCTAAAAAAGATCAAAAAATATATATGTTCAGGTGTTGATCTAGTACCTGTTATCCAGGAGAAACAAACATATAGAAAAGGTTGATTTTGATTTCTGCTTTTGCAGTTGCTATATGGAATTGACTTAATTTAGGATTACATATCTCAATTGCTACAGGAGTCTTGGCTTTGAAATAAGAGAATGCTGTTGTGTTTGAACTTTCAGATGAAGAGTACGAGAGATCATGGGAACAAAACGAGGAGTTGGGTCTCAACGACGTTCGATACTTTTGCAACTGATGCTGCTTATGAATCCACAGAGAGACTGTTAAACTACCTTAAACCTTATAACTTGTGGCCATCCTCTGCTACTCTGCTTCCCTAGAAAGAGAGTTAATAAAAGACTGAAGTGGGCACCATGAGAAGCAGGGTCGCCAACACAACACAACACAACTCAAAGACACATGTGTCTTGTACGCCTATATTACTAGTACCGTTTGGCTGATGCTTTCAAATCTTTGAATTCAGAAATTGTTCAAAGGTAAAGATGATCAGCTCTCAGTAATCTGAAGACTAGTCAGGAAGTACCACAAGACCTGGAATGTCAAGTACAAAAACAAGTTTCTGTTGTGAATTTTGCTGCAGGCTGAACTGAGGTTGGCACGTGAAGCTTAACGAGTTTTCATGGTCTAAGAAGCTTCACGAGATGAGTGTGCTTATGAGTTCACAGAAAAAAAATCCAGAAATGGTCATATTTATGGAGAAGGGAACTCAAGATTGTATCGCAAACGCAGAGCTTAAGATTCAGGTACTTTCTGCTCTTGATGTAGAAGCAAGGATTTGGCTAGAAACCTATGGTTGTGAGTACAAGAAGCGAATGTTGCTGATTTTTAAACAAGCCAAACGTGTGTGGGAGCCTGGTGGAATTTCAGCTAGAGATAGAGATATAAAGGTCATACAAAAGATTGATGAGATCACGCAGCTTGAAACAACGACTCCATACCTATTACATCTTATGGATGTGTGTGTTAGGGAAAAAGAAAAAGAATACTCTTATTCTGTTAATTGAGGTTGGTAAAACGGCTAGAGTATGTGTACTCAGGTTGAGAGAAGAAACAAGGGAGTGATGCGAATGGAGAGAGGTCCAATGATACAGTAAAGCAGAGGCTAAGGATCCATGAGTATGGAAATAAAAAGGAAAATGATAAATCTCTTGGGAGATGTTATGATGTAAAGATGGCGTATCTTCTGCAAAATTGTTGTTAATGTTTCGCCACCACAAAGACATTGGATATCTCAAGGAAGGGTGCTTAGTGATAAACAAATATGGATGGTGAGTAATGCAGAAAACGAGAGGCTAATGGTTTTTGTGTTAGTTCATGTGAGGAAGCAATTTGTATGTCCAGGAAAATAATCATATTATTATTTGAAAATTATAGACTGAAGAGACTTTGAACAAAGTACATGGTTTTTGTTTTTGGGTTGGATCACTAAAGCAGACATTGGTACATTCTTCGTTGATAATATAAGCTGGAAACAATACTCGCGAAACACTAACAACTGTTTCGCTTTCTTAGGAAAAGAAAAGAAAAAAAGCACACGTGATTTCGATCTATAGTTGTCAACACACAAATTACAAAATACTTAGTTACGCCGTGAGATACAACTTCTGATTTCCGTGAGGTTCAGTCTTCTTCTTCCTCGTCATCATCAGCATCATCATCAGCATCTTCCTCGTCATCTTCATCTTCATCTTCATCTCTTTCTTTTTCATCAGCTGCCTTTCCCTTCTCTAGCTGTTCTTCCTGCACAGAAACATTATGCAAAACATATTGTTCAAAAAGCTATAACTCACACCAAAGAGACTGTAAAGGAAGAACAACTAGAAACTCGACATTATTTAGTAAAATCGTTACCTCCTCGCTAGCTTCATCTTCATCGTTCACCTCAGATCTAGACTTTTCAGATTCATCACTCCCTTCCTCCTGCACCCCACATTGCAACGAAATCAGAGTGAGCCACGTAAAGTATTTTTATATGTGAGATAAGGCTTCGGGCTTACCAAGTTTTTGTTGTATGCATCCATCTGCTTTTCATATTCGGCTTTCCTCTTTGCTGCCTTCTCTTCATATGGAGCTTTTTCCTTCAAAAGGAAAAGAGGTGAAACTCATGTCACAATGGTCATTATAGATTCCTTTTAGTCCTGTTAAATGATTGTGCAGAACATTCTTTCTACAAAAGCTTACAAGGCAACTAGTTTCATGGAACAATTATTTCCATCACAGTATCATAAAAGAAAGTTACACATATACTTACAGCTTGAGACATTGACTTCCATTTCTGTCCTCCAGCTTTCCCAACCTTCACAAGGAAAAGGGAAGACAAAGACCATGAGGACTTCATCCAATAAAAGACTAAGCACGTCGAAAAATATATTCAAAGAATCTGCCAAAATGCTTACAGCAGAGACAGCTTTCACATTTGGATTTTCTTTCTTGAAAGTTTGCCTAAAATCTTCTCTGAAAACAAATAAACCAGAAACCAGTAACTTTACAATCAGAAACAAAAGAAACCAGTAAATTCTCTGAAAGAATACAAAGTGGGAATCTAATTCAGGGAAAGCATTCAAAGGCACTTACAGAAAGACAAAGAAGGCACTTGGAGCTCTCTTTGGTTTGTTTGGGTCCTTTTTGGCCTTCTTCTCTTTACGTGTCTCTCGTTTTGTAGGCTTCTCAGCTGGTGCCTTCCTCTTTCCCAGCTTTCTGAAAATCAATCATAATAACCAAAGCTTTTGGTTACATTTGGATCAAAATCACTAGAGACAATGGTAAAACCAGTCTCTCCAACGCCAAGCACAATCCAGCTGAAGCTAAGCCAGTTTTGCAAATATACTTTAAATGACGATTCAGCAATGAAAATATTCCTTTCGTTGTACAAGTTTTCAAAGGGGTGATGGATTTAACCTGTCGTCGACTGGCTTCAAAGCTTCCTTTGTGGTCTTAACTTTATCTTTACCCTTTGCTGTCTTCATCGTGGTAACTGTAGAGAACCAACGAATCGAATAAATTTCTTTATCAGTTAATCTCAGAAAATTCAACATGGAGCAGAATCACACTACTCTACAGAGAAATGAATAACCCAATCCTATCAAAATCGTAACCTAACAGACGAAGGAAAAAGTCAATGTAAGCTGCGAGCTAAAATTAGAAATCAGAAAACGAAGGAACAGATGAGGAAACTGAGCAGATACTAATTCATCGAAATTATACAGGAAAACTCTCGAAACACCAGAAGATTTGAAGAAGCAAAAACAAAGTGTTCACATGAAAACAACAGATTTAAAGCTCAAAAAGTACTAAATCCTCAGCTATCACCACGAATTTCTAAAATCCAACGAAGCTAAGCTCCAGATTCTCTCCAAAAAGAAGGGAAACACAGTTAATTGATTCGAAACAGCAAAATTAAAAACGAAGAGATTCTACAAATCAAAACTAATAGAGAGAAGCCATTACCGTAAAGAGTATGCGAGACGAATGGAAGATCTCTTCGTTGAGCAGAATCAAAAGAAAAAGACGATCAGAGTCAGAGAGCACAGGTTGAGCATGAGGGAGAAAGAGATGCTTATTACCGGTTACCTGCTAAACCTAGAATTGGCGTTCGCCGGTTAACGAAAGGAAGAGTCTAGTGACACCAGGTGCTTTTACCTGCTATACCCGGTAATGATAATTGTGAAAAGAAAGTCGTTGATTTGAACGGTTGTGATGAAACGGTTGCCGCCAAATAAGATACGATGATGTTCTTTGATACGATAAGGATGCGAGGAGTGTCACGTGTGGGTGGGTCTACGATGGGCCAGACTTGATTTAAGATATGGTTTTGGGCTTATCATTTGAAGCTAATCCAAAACCATATTGATTTCATGATTTGTAACAAGCTTAGTACTTTAGTAAATGAAACAAAAATTAGTGTCAGAGATTAGTTGAATTTGATTGAAGTTTATATGAAATCAAGCCAAACTGATAATTCAACCACCTTAATAACACCTGAAAAATGTAAAGATAGATTTGTAAACAAACCGTTGTGCTTCTGGCAGGAACACGATGTAAACACACATATATGGTCTGTCTTATTAAACATATACATCATCAAAGTTGTTATTTGTGTGGGAAACCACAAGACCAGAGAGGTGACCAAAAAGAAGCAAAATTCGAGACTGAGGAAGCTAACAATTTGCAGACGCTTTACACAAATAAAGAAGAAGTTAATTTGTCACAAACTAAAACTTCTTATGAGAAAGTGGATTGTGCTTCATATGTTCACTTCAGTCACAAGGTCAGCTCCAGATGGTGTGGGCAATTTAGGCTTCATATGAGGAGGAGGATTGTGTTTGAGTCTTGTGAGCACTTGACGCATACGAGACAGATCAGTTGGCTTCCCAGGTTTTGGTCCCTGTATCACATTTATAGAAACTTGTTTCTTCTTCCCTTTCTTCTCTATGACTGGTACTTCACGAGGAATGAGTTCCGCAATCGCCTTCCAGCTGTTTTTGTCAGCTTCTCTGTAAAACTTTTCTTGGTTCTCCAAAAACAACTGTCAATAAAAAGAAAAAATTAGCCATTTCATTAACAAATCAAAGAAAGCTTGAGACTTCACAAAGACAACAGATCACCTTTTCTTTCTCGCGGTTGGACTTCTTGTTGTTTTCAATAGTAACGCTAAGCTTGCTATAAAAATCTGCCTTGTATTGCTCTGCTGTTTCTATGATTTGCCTAACCATTTCTTTCTCTTCCTTTTCCTTCTCTTCCAATCTCAGAGCATTTAGCCTTGAAGACACACAACACAACACTTTTGTCATATACAAGCTATTTAACTAGACTAGACATTCCTAATCGATTATGCTCATTTAAATTACTAAAAGAATGACATAATCATATTCATATCAAATTATCAACCACAATTAGTAACATTGTTAAACACATGGACTACACTTTTGGCTTTTGTCAATGTAAGAGAAAACTTATTGAACAAACTAAAAACACTGGTCAACGGTCAACGCTTGGAGCTGGGACTTGGTCAATGAAGATTTGACAGACTTTCTAAAGAATCAAAAGATTAGCCTAAATTCGTGAAAATCTCTAAGGTAAATAATCGACAATTCAAAAGATTGTATTATCTATAAGTATGAAACTATTAAATGATCTAAAGCTGCATGCACGAAGAAAGCGTTTACCTTCGCCACTCTCTGAGAGGGAAACCTTCCTCCTTCTCCATGACCGATGGAGGCGGCAAGATCGGACCGTTCGTAGGTTCGGAACCGTTTATAGACGGCGAAGATTGAGTTTCCGGTAATTCCTTCTGTGACGACGAGAAATCCTCTAGGTTGGTATGAGGAGACGAATCGCCGTCTTTCTCCGGTTGGGCGTCGAAGTCGGAGAAGGACGAGTCAAACCGCTGCGACTGGAAACGAGACTCGTAAAGCGTGTGATTTCCTCTGTCGCCGCCATCAACTTCCGTCGAACGAGTTGACTCACCGAGACCTGAATCGTCGTTGCTCATCTTTTGAGTTCTGTTTTTCTCGAAAAGTCTCCTTTGCTCTGCTTGTGAACACACTTGTTTTCGTAACGACGAAGTTCTTCTCGTAAGCTACTACGTGGCTTTTTCTTATTGGTTGGAGAGTAAAGACACCAAAGCAATGAAAACGATACCATCGTAAGTATCGTGGATCTGACTCTATCTGATTGTACGCTTACGTGTATTGTTTTATACGGTACAAAGAAGCATCCGTACGGTGGACCTTGGCGTACAGGATTATTATCGTCAGATAGCCCAATGGGCTTTTATGAATAGAAGGGCTATAATTTGTAACCTTTTAGGACACATGATTTTATTTTCGGTTTATGAACATTTCTCTTCAGTAGTAAACTTAACGGAGGAAAAAAAAAGGAGTACACAGATTGCATGTGACTCATTCATTAATATTACACCGATATCTGAGATTACATTCGGAATATATAATAACGAGCAGCCATAACAACTTAGAACAAAGTGGAGGAGCTATACGTTGTTCCAAGACTCTTTTTGGGAGGCTGGTTCGGCTTTAAGGGTGTGAAGCATGTAGCTACAAGCCTCCACGGCTTCTCCTACCGTTAAGAACATCCATTCTTTGCCCAAATGTTCACCAATGAAATTGGATCTTGTTAATTTCTTCACCACCTCTCCTTTTGGATTTGCCAATACTAACTGAAGATTCAAAAAAGAAAGAATGATATTATATGAAGAAACGAAAAACATATAATATAACGTCGACGTACTACGTTACCTTTAAAGCTCTTCTGTCGATGACTTTCTTAATTTCCTCCATCATGCTTATACCACTCGTGTCAATGTTACCAACGGCTATTTTGTTCAACCCACACATGTATACAAAAAAAAGTAAGCCTCAAACGAATACAGGACTACGATAAGAGACAATCAAGATCATATAATTAATTACCGGACATATCGAGTATAATATATTGCAAGCTGCTTTCTCCTGATGCTTTGACTCTTTCTTCCTCTTCATCGATCCACCTTGTTATTCTGTGACCGATATATGATTCATCAGAAAACCTAATTTAATTAGAACCAAAATTTCCATTATTGGCATTTACATATGAATTAACGTTAGATTACCTCTCACGCAAGTAACCGGCGTTGGCAAAGTAGATTGGAGCATCAATCTCCAAGATGAGAAGACCAGGAACGGTTCTTGAGTAAGGATACTGCTCGGTGTTCCTATAGATCATGCTGTTTGGTATGTTTCCCTTCATTGCGGTCCTTGGCCTTGACACGAACAGCAACAACCTCGCTATCGATATCGCCACCTTCATCACGCCGAAAGAAAATCAAACTTTAAAATATATAAAATAAAGAAGTTAAACTAAAAAAAACGCAATCAAACAATCTGAAGTATAGGTAAATTGTGCAATAAGTTATATACTTACTGCAACGACGAGTCCAATCTCGACACTACCGAATACGACGCCAAAGTAGGCGCTCATGCAGACCAGGAAGTCGAATTTGTCTACTTTCCAGAGATGAATGGCAGCTTGATAGTCAATGAGTCCGAGCATTGCGACCATGATGATGGAAGAGAGAACAACGAGTGGTGTGTAGTGGAAAAGCGGCGTGAGGAAGAGCAATGTGAACATAACCGCAATCGCCATCACTATGTTCGACACCGCGGTTTTGCAACCCGCGTTGTAGTTCACGGCCGACCTTGAAAAGGGTCCTAGTAGTGTGGTATACGTCGTGAAATAGTAAGATTTTTCGTATTACATATTTAATTAATGTGATATAGAAGCTTAAGCTGTGTATGGATGTACTTACCGGTTGTGAGGTAGCAAGATGTGAGGGAACCAACGATGTTCATCATTCCAAATGCTATCATCTCTTTGTTCCCGTCTATGTTGTAGTTCTTGAACATGGCAAAGCTCCTCCCCACAGCTATTCCTTCCTACATTTTACACATGAATTTTAGTATATACGACATAAGTTGCACGGTCATCAATGCTTGTTATTAACAAGTGTAACAGACTCACAAATTATATGCTCTACCTTATTTACATCAATGCTTGTTATTAATTAACAAGTATATATGGGACTTACAGCTAGAGCGATGACGCCAGTGATGAGGCCAGTCTTGATAGCTGTCGACATGTAAGGCGAAGTAAAGACGAGATCATTAACGGAAATTGGATTCAACCCTTTCTTCAAGTTCCCTATCTGCACAATCGTACACCTTCGTTTATTTTTATCATTTCCTCTCCCTTTCGGACAAAATTACAAAATATGCCAAAATTGCCCATGAGCCCACTTCTATTTTTCCCCCATAAACTACAACTTCTTGCTTCTTGTTTCTTTTCTCAACCACAATATTCTACTCAACCTTTTCTCCCTTTTGAAAAATTATATTATCTTTTTAGATTTCGGTGAGATACATACTCTACCTCTTTAGTCTTCAACTCTTAATTGAAAACATGTTATTTATTTTTATCATTATTATGATAAAGTAAGGAGATCGAAAAATACCACTTGAACACCATGTTTCTCAGCGTGGGTGAAGTAAACCAAGAGGCTTCCAAGAATCACTGAGGTCAAAGGAGCCATTGCCGCCACCCAAAAGAATTTTGGTTTCTTCGTGCTCTGCATCATCAATTCGTAGTTAAACACAATTAATTACGTTATTTCAGGATACATTCCATTACATTGGTTGTCAATTAATTGTCGTGTTCTTTGCAAGAAAAAAGATTGATAAAGACGAAGAATGAAAACTAATTGGAGAAATGTCATTGTAGCGTATTTTTGCTAAGACCCGCCTTGTCGAAAGAATTATATATAGCTAATTTAAGTGTGAATGAGAAATAGAGTTCTTACGAAATATTTAGTGGAAAAAAGGAAAAAAAGGAAACCACAGCCGAGAACGCCACTCTCCCATCTCCACTACACAACAACAACAACAACAACAAGATGACAAAACAGAACACATGTTTAGTGGTTTAAATACAATTATTATTATAATTGGGAGAATAAATATCAACATTGGGAATGAATTGTTGGATGTATATAAAAAAAATGGAAGTGAAAGACACCTGGTGAGTCTGGGAGAAAACGGAACGCATGACGGAGATAACATCAGTGGCGTCGGTAAAATGTTTAAGTCCGAAAATACCCTTAAGCTGTTGCAGGCTAACCACCGTCGCTGCTCCTCCCATGAATCCCACTATCGTTGCATGCGATAGAAAATCCACTATAAACCCTAACCTGCATTTCATTTCAATTTTTTTGTTTAATTTCCTTTATTTAATTTTTTATTATCTCTATATCGTGTCCATTTGAACTAGGAGTGTGACAAATGACTAAGTAAACTAATAAAAAAATGAAACCGATCATACCAGTAAAGTAAACATTCCCGTAGGATTCTCTAAAGTTATCTCGCTTTGTCCCCTATTGGCTAGTTTGTCAGCAACTATATTTCGTTCACGTGACGTAACTTGCGATGACGAGTTTCACTCACAGCCTAGTGCTTTCTGAATTATTAGAGTGTTTATTTTTATTGTTACGTACAAAAAAGCAAGGTAAAACAAACTTTACTATTTGGTTAGATATTTTTGATGCCGGAATCTTTTTCAACATGATTTGGATCCAAACTATAGCTCAGGCTTTTATTACATTTTTTGTATAAATAAATCCTTGTAAAAACGGAAAAAATATATATAGGAGAAAAGAACCTGAAAATGCCGAGAGATGCTTCGAGAACGCCGGCGAAAAACGTGGCGGTGAAAGCAAGATGAAGGTAAAGCTTAGGATCTTTCTCAGCATCAACTTCTTTGCTCAGCATTGCACCTGTCAAGAGAGACGCAACCGCAACCGTTCCCACCGCCAAATCCCTTGAACTCCCTAGCACCGCATATACCAATGGCGGTACAAAACTCGAGTCTAAACGCAAAAAATAACAAAACACAAACAATAATTAGACCTCTATAATTTTAAACAAGATAAACGCTTTGATATAGTTAAATTAATACAAAATGTCTAGAAAAAAAAAAAAAAAAAAAAAAAAAGAGAAAACGCTTACAAAGGCCAAGAATTGGAGGCAAGTTAGCGAGCTTGGCGTAACTGATGCCCTGAGGGATGGCGAGGCTAGCAATGGTGATTCCGGCTATGAGATCCGATTTCAAGAACTTGAGATTGTAGCGTGGAGCCCATTCGCATATCGGCAAGAAGTATTTGAGTCCTAGTACAATCTTTTTAGATGTCTTTTGGTTCTTAAACTGCCTAAAAGGATCGTCTGGAAACAGAGTTTCCTTCACTGCGTACTGAAGTGACTTCAAGAACGGCTGAGGCTGTGGAGCCTCAACCGTGTGGAGGCCGCGATGCGGCTGTTCTGCTCCTTCAGGGAATGTGTAGTCCTCCGTACCCATTATAAGACCGCTCGGGTCGGTTCGTGTTTAGGAAGGTTTTGTTAGGAATTTATGGTTTTTGTTTTTTTTCTTTTTGCGGCTGAAAGTGAGGAATGAGGAGAAGTGCTGAGGTGGTTTCTTCTTTTTATAGGAGTTAGTGTGCGTTGATATATTAATAGAAGAAACAAATAATTCAAAAGCGTTGATTTTACTATTTTGAATAGATGATGCCTCGGTGAAATTATGATGAATTACACAAATGAACCACTCATCATAACTATTTCAATCTCAAAAATGGATAAAGCACCGATTCACGGACGTGTGACTCTGATGCATGTCTTGTCCCGACACAGAGAGGACGCAAAAGCCAGAAAGCTTACGTTTTCCACTTCCAATCATACTGTATTTCTTGATTTTCCCATTCTATCCCCAACTTACCGACTACTTACAATGACATCATCATCGTTCCCATATATCATTACTTTGTAATGTATGGTTCTGCTGACACTTGTCCATTATCGTAAGATAGGTTAGTTTCTCACTGCCATGCCACTTTTTCCCTAATTAAAATCTCTACAATGGTTTTTGATATTTCTAAATTTGCAAGTAATACATGTTGATTCTTTTTACCGGTCTTAAGCTATAGGATTTTGGCATTTTGCGTTATGGGATATTCTCGAAAGTCATCTTGAACGTGCCTAACGTTAGGAGTTGGAGATGACGATTCAGCAACAACAAATGGTCACAATATTTTAGTCGGTGTTTGATATTATACCTTTTTCTGTTTTAATATTTTGCATTAGTCATTAATTATTAATGATTGAGTTTTGGTAACGGTTGCAAACACATGAACTCCATGTTACTGCAAGTAAATCATTCGTATTAACCGTTCCAAAACTAAATCAACCGAAAGTTGACCAACCATGTAATTTTTGGACAACGGTTTTTTTTTTATGACAGCGCTAACGGTTTTTTATTTAACTGAACAAAAATCAACTGTTGTATATAAAGATTAAACAAAAATTTCCTGACGAAAAGGAAACCAAATTGATTTTGAGCTACAAACTCGATTCTCCCGGAAAGTTATGCAAGAGCAGCTCAGTTGTAAGTTTGGTTTGTAGCTAAACCGTGAGGATGCGTTAGCAATATACAACATCTTGTACATCTATACTTAATTATTGCAGATACTAATTAAGCCCTTATACACTACTACTACACGGACCGGATGCTAGTCATAAATTTTTTACATACAAACAAACGAAAAAGATGATACTATAAATATCCAAAAAGCTGAGCCTAATCGACGAAAATTAGTATGCCTTTTAGTTTCTTTATTAGTCAGAAGTTGCAGTGCAATCACAGCTGGATGAAAACGTGGTAAACGATGATTTATCCTACTTGTTTAATAACTTGAATGAGTTTTGTATAACAAATGTACCTACCGAATCTCCCTAGCTCCAAATTTGTGTATGACTTTTCTTGTTTCGTGACCCAATTTTTATTGCATATATATAAAATAGTTTGTTGTTACGTATTAATCTTATGTCTAATTATAGTGTTCATCTAACTAAAGAGTATGCTAAAGACCATAATATTACAACTTTGTTTTCAAGCTATATATAGGTGCCTTGTCTGTTTCATGTAGTCGTATAGATTTTCTTTAACGTCTGAAAGATTTCGTTAATAGGAAACAACTATTGAGAAATCACAATGTTAGGCGTTGGAAACAAATAGAAGGACATAATAATAACAAGATATGGTTGATTGTATTAAGGTATAAACAAAAGTGTTTTGACAACAACAAAAAACACCACACGTAACATGACTCTAGTCAAATAAAAGAGGAACCGCTATTGACTCGGAATATAAACAGTCGGTATTTGACGCGGCTCGAATCGCAGCCGCAGCCACAGGTGCTTCTGCCTTCCCACCACAAAAATTCATGACACCTGACGTTCTTGTTTTCTGTTTGTAATGGGATTTTCCACCATATATATCGGAAAAAAACAGTGTATTTTCTTTCTTTCTTTCTTTTAGTCCTCAAAGAAAACGATGGATCAGTTTACGACGTCCTTAACTCCTTTATTCTCCACTTACAATGGCCTCTATCTCACGCTACAACTTATATAAGGAGTGTCATGTAGTTACCGCGAAATAAAACATACACTAAAATAAACAAGATGGTGAAATAAAAGAACCTCAGAAATTCTGGAACCTGTGAAAGATTACTTACTTGAAATATATAAATTTTGCAAGGTGTGTAGATTATTTTTGAGATAAAAAAGAGGATTCTGACTTGTGAAGGAGAAGGTATCGGCCAAGGTCTATATTATATCAGATTTAGCGACATGAATTCGTTGCTTCGTTTTTGCATTCACTGTCACTATTAAATCAAAATATAGAGTAGATCTTTGCAATACATAATAGACAGACTTGATGGGTAGCTTGGTCGTGTTGCTTTAATATTTTTATTTGTGTTTCATTCAAGTTGGATATGTTTATTGTTTAGTGCTAGATTTACCTTTTTGTCACCTAAATCTTATCAAATATCTTCGATCACAAAACCTAAACGAATATAACCTACGTCTAACCAATAGAAATTTGAATTTTAGATACTTAATCATTCCAATGGATCTAGCTAATCACATTGCATAATAGCTGTCCATCTAAATCACATGTAATAATCTACTTAATTAACTCAATAGAAAATATAAACAGGGAATTAAATATAGTTGATATAAGCTTTTGGATAAATATTAAAGTTTATATGAATTTTCTGAGGAAAAATATAACAACCTTACAGAATTTTGCCTACAAGGACAGTATAATGGGCCGTGTTATCATGACGATGGTACACATTAGCCTAAAGCCACCACAAGTTTACTTACTTGTATAGAGAACAATATAATTGACTAAACATCGCATCAATCACACATTCGGGACAGGTGCAAGAATCACTAACTCAATACTTTTCGTGGCATAGAAAATGGGAAATTGATAACAACCTTGCTGAATTACTAAAAGTAAATTCTATCAACGATTTCACTTTAAACACAAGAACAGTTGCATAGATTGATTTACGACTTTTGTCGTTTCAGGTTTTCAAAGGCTATTTGTAACATCTCACTATCTCAGTACATACGGGATATATATCTAGCACTCTTACCACTTTATGCATTGTTAATCTTAATCATATCTACTAACTAACTAAGTTTTGGCGTCTCATGCAGAATAAATGAATAATATTAGTTACTAATCTGGCACCCAAAATGGAGAATCCCTTTGTACGCTTTACTGCTTAGAAATATTTTTAATCTTAACTGGAAATCTTTTACACAGAACCAATTAAATAGAATTTGTAAACAGTGGCAGATACAGACAAAAAAGTGACAAAGTTATCCATGTAAATAAATACAGACATTAATGGAATGTAGACATAATCAGTAAAGGGTTAATTTGGTGAATATTCATATTGGGAGATTGATATTAACAATATAGCCATAGCAATTCTTTGGCTAGAGTACATGAATACATTCATCAAGTTTTACCATAATTACCCCCTTAATAAACTTATACTATATAGAAAAATTAAGTATACTTAGCTCTATTTTAAACCCAAAATCCATAACCCTATACCCTAAACTATAAATGTAAACCTTAAATAAAAAAATTCTAAACCCTAAATCCAATAAACTAAAACCTAAACTCAATAAACTAAACCATAAACCAACAAACTAAACCCTAATTTAGAAAAAGAACCCTAACCCTAAAATAACCCTAAACTCAAAATACTAAACCCAAAACCACAACTAAAACCCCAAAAAATTGAAACCAAAATCCAAAAATATAAATCTGAAACCCAAAAACTAAACCCTAAATGCAAGAAACTAAACCCTAACCCCAAAAAACTAAACCCTAAACCCAAAAAATAAACCCTAATTTAGAAAAAGAACTCTAACCCCAAAATAACCCTAAACTCAAAGTACTAAATCTAAAACCAAAAAATTGAAACCAAAATTCAAAATATAAATCCTAAACCTAAAATCTAAACCCTAAACTCAATAAACTAACCCCAAAACACAAATATTTAGTTCGTACTATTCCATATAAACAAAGAACAAATAGTATAGAGTAGTTTCAAGGTTAATATGGACAATATTTCAGAAAATATGGCTTGTATTCTAGCCATGGTTTTGATATGGTTACTTTGTTAATTTGCTTCTCCAATATGATTATTCATTATAATTTCCCATCAGTAAATAAATACATACATTAATGGAATTTGTAAACAATGGCAAATAGAATGTAGACATAATCATTAATCCATACAATACTATTCTAAAATTTAGTGGGTACATAGTTACATACATTTACACTCCTTTTAGCCCACATGCATCTGCCCCTGATTGTATGTGTATAAGTCGTTTGTAATTCGGACTCTATATATATAAATCGTTGACTAAGCGTGTATATTAAATTGAAGCATCGAAGTTTCTGAAATGTTAGTGAGATATTCTGGCAGACAACATAAATGGGTTCTCATATCACACATTCACACCTCAATTATATGTACTGTGACATTGGCCAAACACTGAGCTACAGTGTATAATGTTATACATACCCTAAAGTTGCATGGTTATATGATTTGCATCCACAGTTTTTGGGATGCATAATTTGTAAGTCACACGTATTGTGCGGACACAAATGTGCCACTTGCTGGACCCATTAGAGTTTTACTCATGTGCGTATGTCTTTGAGCATAAATATATTGGATATATCGACAACAAAATTTTGGATTTGTAAAATGTAATTAATTTCGTATGGCAACAATAATTGATGTGAGTAGAATATATGTCAAAGAGTTTCTACTCAAACGCCTGCGGATATCCTTTAACTGAGACTTTGACCATCCTTTCTTATAAATAATCACTTACTTGTATTTATATGAAAAACGAAATCGATAGTTCAACCTTGTTGGATCCACAGATTTGTTTTGGGAAAAATAAGTAGATCGGGTCCTTTGAATACATGTGGAAATGAGTGGACCAACAACAAATTATTGCTTACAAAGAATGGGGGAAAATCGATATCATGGGTTATGCAATGATTACAAGTTTCGATAGTAATCCCCATATATAAATTGAAAAAGTAGGCAAGTCTTCTTCAGATCCCATCCATTTTAACATAAAAGGGAGATTCCCTATAGATGGGTTGGGGCATTGGACCCACTGGCTTCTACTAAAGGTTATAGTTATCTGCAGAGTTAAAGAGATGTATAGTAACAAAATGGTTTTTACTATTTAGATGTGATTTTTTTTTGTTTTTATATGGTTGGATAGTTATCTGCAAAGTTAAAGAGTAACGTTAAGGTTTTTACTATTTAGGCAGGGCAGGCTTTAAAAACTTTTTGTTGTTATACGGGTGTGATTGATATGATTTTTTTTCACCTTTTGGTCTTATATCTTGGCATTCTCTATTAGGACCAACTAGTTTGGAAAAGAGAATAAGGCAGTCGTGTGATGTCTCCATATGTATTGCATGGGATGGGAGATAAAGCAGGTGGTCTCATTAAAGCAAAGTTTACACCACACACATGGATCGCATATATTAGGTCCAACTGGACTAATCATTGATGTATCAGAAAGCTTTACATTTAGTGTCATGAATTTAGGTAAAACGTTGGTTTGTAGTAATTCATATAAGCATACAAGTTCAGATTTTATGCGTTTCATTCTCACAAGTCAAAAACGCATCATTACACAACTGTCAAGTTTCAATTTTTCTTTTTCTTTTGTCTGGTAACCATGTGATAACACAATTAAATTTGACTTTGGTAACGTGGGAGGGATAACACTTTAAATTTTGACTAAACAGTTAACGAAATGTTTGGTCAGAAACGTTAGAATCTATCTTGAGAGTCCGGTTTTTCTTTTAAACTGTTTATTTTGTGATTTTCTACGCAAACAAAGCTTGTTGTTAAATTTGCCTCGACCTTTACAACACACATCCTACGAATCAGAGACTGATGAGTATTCCATACATTACACAAAGATGAGAGATCACGTAGTAAACAGAAAAAGAAGAAGAAGAACAAAAAAAACCAGATACAGGACAGTTTTCAAAAAGACATTTTGTATGTTTTGGAGTTCTATATAGGACAGTTTTCAAATATTCGAATATTTATATTGTGGGCCTTGACAATAGATCAAACAGGTACAGCTCTTGCAAGGATCCAAATGCCAGTAGTGTTAAGCAAACTATTTAGTGTTAAACCTTACCTCCCTTCTCTATAACTCTTTCAAATTCTCCTTTTATCGGGCTTAGCCCAAACTTATGCCCAACAATGGCCTTGCATCATTTAGCAACGTCTCCACGATGAAAAAGTGTATTGGTCCCAAAACATAATTTCTTTTTTCTAATCGACAATTTTGAAGGAAACTCATGTATGTTACTACACTCAATTACTCACCTTACTCGAACAACAGAAGTGGATATATTACTCTAGCGGCTAAATTAAGCATATCGCTTAATGTAACTTTAAACAAATTGTAAAAGGAAGGAGAGATGTATCATACTGTATCTTTTACTTTTGTGCGTAATAATTTTGTTAGAGTAGAACTAAAAGAAGTTTTTAAATTTTAACATTGAGAATGTAAAACTTATTCTCTTTTCAAACAAAAATATAAATTAAAAAACAGACTTATTAATGCATTGATAGAAATAATCGACAAGTGCTTATTTCGATGAAATAGACGTTTCGATGATTAACGAGAAGCTAAGACGTGGTTTTGTACAAATACTTTGATACACTTTTCCAGCAGAATCTAGGCACTTATCGCTCCTAATACTTCGATTAAATCGCGCTAACCAAAATATTTTTGTCGGGTCTCCCATATAAAAGGAATGTACCATCGATCTACCCATCCATACTTGTGGGTTTCAGTCTTTTAGTTGCTAGAATATCACTTTACAAGTTTTTTTAAAAAAATTGAAGAATACATAATTGGCACATTGTTCATTATTAATTGATTTTGGGCTGGAAACTCATTAAACTTAACAGCAAGTCTCATTATTTGACCGTTAATATTTTCCAACTATTACAAATTAATGCATTTAAGGATATAAATGTCCCACATAGAGAGGGATTTAACATTAAGTAAGCTGTGCCATATTACAAAATAACAAAATTAAAGCCTTTATTACTGTGATAATAAAAGAAAATTTACATTTTTTTTAACCAGTCGTCGAATTTATAATAATTCTACTGTAGTTTTCTTAGGACGGGACATAAACAGTCTGATGCAGCTATAAGCTGACCTGTAAATCTGTAGCAAGAGCCAGATGTCGAGGATAAACACGTACCACAAGGCGCAGTAAAAAACCATCAAGTGTCACTTGCACTGTTTGACACATGTCTGAGAGTTACCTGATCATCAGAATAGAAAAGGTGGCTATAGGGAGTGTACAGTGTACTGATTACAGGAAACATCCAAGCCGGCCAATTAGCATTTGTTCCATATAGTCAAAAAAAAATTATAAACTGTTTGCTAGTGTTGCTATTTTCTTTTACTATTTTTTAGCTGTTGTTCTTGTGCAAAACTGTGTTCCAATATGACCAGGCCTGGTCATGTAAAAAAAAATATTAATATTATTGTATATATGTCCATCCGGTTAAGACAACTTGACCCCAAACCAAATGTCAATAAGAACGGACCGCCACATCAACACTAATAACCAGTTTCAACCAATGAGCGAATTTCACTTCATCAATGGTTTCTCTCAAGTTGTAGTAAAATATATGAGATAATGGGTACCATGTGAAACCATACCGTACATTCCTCACCTTTGAATTTCCAGAAGTTTCGACTCCAAAGGAACTAAGGAAGCGCCACCCACTTTTTGTCTTCTCATATTTCCAGAAGTTTCTAAATTTCATAAGTTGAGAAATGCGAATAGTTTATTACATTTTCCCTCTTCTTATTTTATTCCATTTAATCTCATCACTCTCTTTCCACTCTTCCTATTTAAGCCACCTCAAACGGAGGCTTACGTGGACATTACCTTCCTCTCTCTTTTCCTTTTCCTTTTCCTTCCTTCCTTCAACTGCCATAAACGAACTCCAAAAAATCCAAAATTTGATCACTTTCATCATTCTCAAATTTCACTAAAACCATGTGAAATCCTAAGAAGAAACCAATTTTGGACTTCGTTTCATTGCGTCATTGATCCTTAAGGATCGGATTACAAAGAGAGAGAAAAAAATCGTGTTTTCAAGATGAATCCGTTTCTCATAGAAAGCGATCCTTCACCATCAACACCAAAACCGATTGAAGGATTGCACGAGGTCGGTCCACCTCCGTTTCTGATAAAGACATTCGAGATTGTGGAGGACCCAAACACAGACCACATCGTATCTTGGAACAGAGGAGGCACTAGTTTTGTCGTCTGGGATTTGCATTCTTTCTCTACCATTCTCCTCCCTCGACATTTCAAACACAGCAATTTCTCAAGTTTCATCAGACAGCTCAACACTTATGTAAGTCTTCTATCTCTATTCTCATTTCTCTATGTTCTCTGACCCCAAACAAAAAGGAAAAACAGAGTGCTCTGTTCAATGCTCTGTTTTTCTTTTTTTACTTTCCTTCATCTTATTATAGTTGCTGGAAAAAAAATCAAGCGAAGTAATCAGGATTCAACTTCAAAAATTACTTGGTAATGAAAACAGAAAAAAACCAATATCAAAATTCAGTTTTTACTGCAATTTTAAATTCAGCATTCTAGAAACATCGAAATGTAGATTCCGTGAGATAGTGGGAGTAGAAGAAGGTTTAGTAAGTTCTAGAAACTCATTTCCGTGGCAACTTGTCTTCTAAAATAATCGTCAGACACAGTCATCAATCTTATCCATATTGTTTATTCACTAATCAGCTTTAACGTTGCCCACTTGTTCTATCCTTTTTATTATAATAATCAAACCACATCTCACTCCAATTATTGTTGTTTTTTAAATCTGCCGACTTCACTATTTTCAAAAATTCAGTTTTTTTGTATATTAACATCAAGAAATATTTACAGGGTTTCAGAAAGATTGAAGCAGAGAGATGGGAATTTGCAAACGAAGGGTTCTTGTTCGCACAGAGACATCTACTGAAGAGCATCAAGAGAAGAACGTCTTCTTTCGCTTTATCAACTCCGTCAAGTTATGACCCTTGCGTGGAGCTTCGGAGGGAGAAGCATTTGTTGATGATGGAGCTAGTGAGTCTGAGGCAGCAGCAACAAACGACGATCAGCTACGTCAAAGCTATGGAACAGAGGATAGAAGGAGCAGAGAGGAAACAGAGACAGATGATGTCTTTCTTGGCTAGAGCAATGAAGAGCCCTACGTTTTTGCATCAGTTGCTAAAACAGAGAGATAAACGGATAAAAGAGCTTGAAGATGAGGCGGCGAAGAGGGAAAGAGGCTCATCGATGTCGGAACTGGAGGCTTTGGCTCTGGAGATGCAAGGGTTTGGAAAACAGAGGAATATGAAGGAAGAAGAGGATCATTTGGTGGTTGAGAGAGAATTAGACGATGGTTTCTGGGAAGAGTTGCTTAGTGATGAGAGTTTGGCTTCCACTTCAAGCTAGTTTGGTTTTTTTTTGTTTTAGTTGTGTACTTTTAAGCTTGTTTTCTTGTTTTACAAAAAAAAAAACCTTTTTTGTATCTTATCTATTTCCAATCATTTCCTTAACAAAGTTAGTAGCTGTGTAAAAGGACAAAACTGTACGATTCTTTAACATTATGTATATCTGTGAAAAAGTTATGATTTGTAGTTAACGGTTGAATATATAACTGTTTGTAAATGAGTGGTTGGCTTCATGTTTGATCTTGGAAATGTGAAAATAAGACATTAAAGTTTTTGCAGGGGAGTGTTAAGAAAGGTTCTAGATAGTTCTAGAACATTCGATTGTACAGTATATCACTCATATATGTGTGTAACTGGTGAGATAATGACCAAGTTGTATTAGAATACGGATAGAAGTTAGTTTGTGTATATCTTTGTAAAGGCTATATAAGAAGAGCATCACGTTATCGTCCCAAAGCTCTTTCTTGCGTTACACGATTTGGTTTTTGTTTGTCTAGGGTTTGTAGATCTAAAAATATCCGATGGCTTTAGATTCAAGTTCAGAGGAAAGTCTTGTGCGTCCTATGTCAGATGAGATAAACGTTTCCAAGGAGGGAGAAAGTAAACCGGAATCGTGGTCAAGGGATTCGAGTTCATATCACTGGAGCTCAAGCAGAGTCAAGGAATATATTGCGAAACAAGAAGCAGATCCTGCGTTCCAAAGGTTAGGTAAGCAGCTTGCGAGATGTATTCCAACCGCATGGCTCAACGGAGGTAACATACATGAGAATGACCATGACCAAGAACAGTTCCATAAATCAGTGAGGCAGGTCTTGGAAAGCCCTGATTTTTTGACACACATGGAGCACAGTAATAACCTCCGTGCGCAGGATCCTAATACTCTCAGGAACAATAGACCAGCAGATACTTTTATTGAGCGTATGGCGGCGCAAATCGAAGAAGATCCAGAATTGAAGACCATGAGAGCTGAGATTGACGCTCGTGGTCTCTCTGCTGTGATGAAGGACTTGGATGGATAGCATCGCGTGACTTCTTTTGAGTTTCTCTTTTAAGCTTCTCTTTTCTTTATTTCCCTTTTTGGATAGACACTTTCATGGTGTTGTCAAGTCTATCCTATATGTGGCCTATTCCTTAGTCTTCTATGTGATAGCTATTTTATTAGTATAATTTACTCGAAAAAACCATTGATATGGGACTGACAGTTATATTGTATATGCAAAAGAAGTAACATTAACATAGATAGATAGGATCTCTCTTATAACATGGTGATATTAGTGCCTTTTATTTTGTTTAACATGACATATTGAAAAGTTCTTATTATAAGAGCAAAAACAAACCCATTTTTAAAAAGAAAATGCTAATAAGACGCAGCGATCATCATTTTGGAGAACTCATGGAAAGAGAGAAAACCATCGCCGTCGAGATCGGCTTCTCGAACCATATGCTCCGCCTCTTCCGCCGTTATCTTCATCCCCATGTCCTTCATTCCTTCTCCCAACTATGTAATAATGTACATTTGATTTACCCCATTAGTTTTTACTTTTTTTTTTGTGGGTATAAAACTAAATGTGTCTAAAGTCAAACAAAGAAACAACTAACTGTACTTACCTCAAGTGGAGATATGAAACCGTCACCGTCTCTGTCAAACACTCTGAATACGTCCCTTAACTCATCCGATGCCGATTCCTATACCAAATCCTCTTTTATTTTATTTTTTTTCTAAGAATTTTAATTTCCATTTTTACTTCACTATATGACTAAATGTTTTGAAGAAATACATATATATAGATACCTGGGAAGTGTTTTGAGCCATGATATATAAGAAATCATCAAAAGTGATTCCACCGTTGCCGAAGATTTCGACATCACTCATCATCTCTTGAAGTAGTTCTGCCTTTGGATTCTTCCCCATAGACTTCATCACTGTCGTTAGTTTCTCCTTCGTGATAATCCCTGTTTCATATATTATACAAACCATATATTCATCAATCTAACTGATTCTGCTAAAACTACCGATCCAAATAAAACAAGAATAAAAAAGAAAAACAAAAGCAGACCATCGGAATCTTTGTCGATGAGACAGAAGGCTTCGTAAAACTCCTGGATCTGCTCATCAGAGAAAGCGTCCGCCATCTTCGACGATCACAAAGAAAAGTCAAAGCGTTTCTTCTTTTGGTTTGTTTTATGAAGGAAGATGATGATGAAGAAGAGTAGAGAGCATTCTATCTTGATTTAAGTACATTCATGACCTCACAAACCTCTTGGCTATTGCTTGGTCAAGGTCAGCACAAATGACCTTGCGTTTTCACTTGTTTCTGATTTTTTTTTCTAAGGCACGACTCCAAGTCACGCGTCTTTGTTCAAACATTTGACTTTAAGCCTTATTTTCATAGTTTTTTAAATCACGATTAATTGATGTAAGGATTCCTCTAGTTAAAAAAAGAGGATTTTCAAGTATTGCGCGGGTTTGAGGAATCCGAGTATTATAAGCCGCACAATAAGAGCAAGTTGCATTTTTGAGATGTAAACTATCGAGGAGTATGGACCCGGTTCCTCTTGATCTTCGACTTTTACGGTGTCCTAATAATGCATTTTCAAGACCAGTATATAGACAGGGAATAGCTACATTTTTTTAATTCGAATATTGACTTTGGAAATAAATTAATCAAGAAACAGTGGTCTTTGAGGGGAAAAAAAAATCGGAATCAGTTTTTTGAACCAATTCATACGTTCATTTCTAATGAAACCAATTTGGAACTTCAGAAAAGAAATTCAAATCTTTCAATTCAAGCTAAGATAACTATGTTATCTACTATGATGGTCGAATTTAAACTTTTAAAATTTTATACAGCAAGAACAAGTTTTTTTTTTCTTTTTTTTGTGGCGATCCACTAGAGAAAAACAAATAATGTTTGTATAGTTACATGTTTACTTTCATTTAGAAGAAAACCAAAATCCTTCTCCAGCGACAAATAATAATCAAATCAACTTCGATCTGTCAAGTTATGGAAATCAAAACATAATCTAAGTTAATATTCCTTCCTCACTAGTAGTAACTTGACTAAAAAGGGAAGTTTAAGATGCGACGTTGTATATCCTTAAATGGATGTGTGAGTCGACATGTCCATTTTGGTGACACCTAAAGATCTATGCTTTGATATAGACGATGCTCTTTTCTTGTAACAGTACTTACCAATTACCGACAACTCAACAAATCAAGAAAGAGTCAATGTGGTAAGTGTCATGTCAGAAACATTTATGTCTGAACTGGTAGATATGATTCATAATCGGAGTCACGTGAACTCACGCACCCACTCCACTTTAGTTAGTGAAGATCTTTTCAGTTGCTTCCTAAAATCCTTACTTTTGTTCTACCTTTTAAGCTTTTTTGTTTAATTGTTGTTAGCTAAACGTTCCATTTCATCACACTAGTTTATAATTAACTTCAACGCCCATATCTTAATTCCACGAAGCTCCTTAAAAAATATTTGTCTCTTTCCACCAATAATAACACCATATATATAAATATAGTAATCATTATCATAGAGAAGCCAAGCAAAAAAGGACAATACAAATAAGCATCAAATCGATATGAATTAAGTCTATTGGACCATCTACCAATTTACAAACTAATATAAGCTCATTCTAAATAAGTAAATAGTCTTGGAAGCAATTAAAACGTTGAAGATAATCAATTCAGATTCAGTAGGCCTCAAGTCATAGGAATATTAGTTGGGAATAACCTCGGAATTATAATATGTAACGAAGCTAGCAATTCTTCGCATTTGGTCTTAACTTATTTTGGTATACAATGCTTTAATCCTAATCATATCTAATACTAATAAATCAGCAGTCACCTCATGGCTTATCTAATCGATACGTGTCATTGGAATTTTTTAATTGTTTTTTTCAAAATTTTCTTTTTTTTTCTCTGTTATTTCCCTAAAAAAGATTTTTATTTTCCACGATCTCGAAAACCGCATCATTCCCCACGATCTTCAAATTCAGAAATCCACTTTTACGATAAATCTCTGATTAAAACGTTTCCGATTATCTCATACTCATAACTTCCTCTTCTTCGAATTTTACATTTGCGGTTTCCAACAATCAAATTCATATCTTAAAATCAACTTTCTGATTGAGCAAAGAGAATGCTACTGCCGTGGAGGAAATGAACATGTGGCGCCGGCCAGCGAGAAGAAACCGAAGAAAGTCAAGGAAGTGAAGGAGAAGAAGCCTGTAGCTGCGGCGGCTCCGTAAAAGAAAACCGTCTCTACTCATCCTACTTACGAAGAGGTATGAGAAATCCGGATCTAGCTTTTTTATTGGTTGTTTTCTCGCTTTTATCGTGCCAGATTCTGTTCTGATTCTGAGATTAGAGATTGATTGATTTTGTTGTTGTTTATGATAAAGGATGCTATCGTTGAAGGAGGGAACGCCAATCTGCGATTCAGAAGTTCATCAAGGAGAAGCATAAGGAGTTCTCTCCTACATTCATGAAGCTGTTGTATAGAGAAATTTACCAGAAATAAGATTTGGGGATTCAATTGGATGTCAAGGTACGGATCTCACTCTTTCTCACCTCTCTGGTTTTCGGATCATTAACCTTGTGTTTAATTTTACAACAAATAAACTATGCAGACTCTGTTTCTCATCGTACCTTGAAGCGAAAAAGCATCTTTTTGTTATGGTTCAAAAGATCTTCTATATGTTGGTTTACCCATATGCTGAAATTCTTCAAGTTATTATTTGGGTTCAAGTTGTTTTTTTTTTTTTTCGATTCTCTACTCTACTTTTCCAGTTAGATGACATGCATAACACAATTTCCTAAGGTTTCATATCATATTTGTTTTATTGTGGTTAATAATATTTTTCAGAAATTGCAGTTTTTAAGGTTTCATTTGATGAATGATTCTTGCCGTTTGTTTATGTGTGATAGGATTATATACCGACTGTGCTCGACAATTTCAGTGCCAATGTCGCTGTGGACGGCCAAATCTTGAATTTTGGGCTATGGGACACTGCAGGTATAAACCAAAATTCTGTAACTTAATTCTGAAACCATTGAGCCAAAGGATTGAAATTTATGATTCATTTGCAGAAATTATTAACTCTCCTTGGTTTTGTTGTTTTTGATTGGTGTTTTTTAGGACAAGAAGATTACATACAGAGGAGCTAATATTTTTGTCTTAGCAAAGCGAGTTACGAAAATGTACTAAAGAAGGTTAAATGTTATAAAATTTCTCCTTGCATTCGAGTAGATTTAGCTGATTGTTTATGTGTATTGAATTGTATATTCGTATTGTTGTTTTTTCTGACAGTGGTTGCCTGAATCGTATTGTTTATATATGTATTGAATCGTATTGTGGTTCTCTGAATTTGAGCACCGATACTAAAAGTTGAAAATAGTTTTTATATGTATTGAATCGTATTGTGGTTCTCTGAATTCGTATTGTTGTTATATTTTCTTATTTTTGTTATGACTTCAATATACAGTATTATAATGATGGTTAAATAGTCGTTCAAAAAAAAGTGTCTATGACTCAAAATACTAGTTAATCAATAAACGTTACAATACCTGGTCAAACAAGAGACCAACGCAATCGGTTATTATATAGACGCACCTTATATATATTATAATATTACATGAGCCAATAATGCGAACCGAATCGAGATTGAAATAATCTCATATTTTTGCAAGGAAAATTCATAGATAAGCAAAAGGCAAAAAGAGGAGGCTACGCCATCTGTCAAATGTAGCCGTTGCACCTTCCTCTTCCTTTTAACTCCTTTTTAAATACTCTTTTTAACATTTCCACAAACGCTCCAATTTCCGTTTTTTCTATACCAAAAACTAACAAACTCGTCTTGAAATTTCTTGATGCGATGGTGAGATCAATCCAAGAAGGAATCTTGATGTCTTCATCTTCTTCCTCCACCACAAGCAATAGCACCACCGACTCCGACGATTCCCTCAGCCCATCCGCCTCCTCCAAAACCTTCCTCCTCGGAACTCTCCGCCCGCCGCCGATCACCGGCGCGTACAAGCCACTCGCCGTCCTCTCCGCTCACGTAGGCTCTGTATCCTCCTTGGCCCTCTGCGGCGAGTTCTTGCTGAGCGCGTCTCAGGGGAAAGACATCATCGTCTGGCAACAGCCAGATCTCAAGATCTTCGCGAAATTCGGTCAAGGCGATGGTTCCGTGAAGGCTTTAGTCAGCGTTGGAAGCAAAGTGTTCACGGCGCATCAAGACAGCAGAATCAGAGTCTGGAAAGTATCTCGGAGAAACTCAGAGAACGCTTTCAGGCTCGTCGACACGCTTCCCACGACGAAAGACTATTTGGGGAAGTTTATGAAACAGAGCAATTACGTGCAGACGAGAAGGAACCACAAGCGTCTCTGGATCGAGCACGCGGATAGTATTTCGTGCCTTGCGGTACACGCTGGGATTATCTACTCCGGATCGTGGGATAAGACGCTCAAAGTCTGGAGATTGTCTGATCTCAAATGTCTGGAGTCGATCAAGGCTCATGACGACGCGATTAACGGTTTGGTCGCCGGAGAGGGAAGAGTTTACTCTGCTTCTGCGGATGGGAAGATCAAGATATGGGGGAGAGAGAAGAGAAAGATTGATTCTTTATCATCCTCTTCTTCTTCTTCTTCGTCTTGTGTGCATGTTCTGAAGGCGACATTGGAGGGTCGTGCAGAGGTTTCAGTGAACTCTGTGGTGGTTTCCGGTGACGGGAAATGGGTGTACGGAGGAGGGTCAGATGGGTTTGTGATGGGGTGGGAGAAGAGAGAGAAAGGTGGAGACTTTGAGGAGTGGAGATTAGGGTTTGAGATGAGAGGACATAAGATGGCAGTTCTGTGTATGTGTGTGGTTGGGGAAATGGTTTGCAGTGGATCGGCTGATAAGAGCATTGGGTTGTGGAGGAGGGAAAAGAGTGGCATTCTCTGTAAATTCGGAGTGATACAAGGGCATGAAGGTCCGGTGAAATGCTTGCAGGCTTCGCCTAACAATGTTGGTGCTGGATTCATGCTTTACAGTGGAGGTCTTGACAAGAGCATCAGGGTTTGGTGGGTCCCAAAACAAGAAAACACAGAAGAGAAGAAGAAGAAGAAACAGAGTTTTGAGACATTGTTGATGAATAAGGAATGAGTGAAAGATATAGTTTTTGGTGTTCTTTTGCAAGTTTTCATATACGATTTGGTTTATATATTTTTGATTTGTTATTCAATTTGTAAAGTCAAGAGGATTTTTTACATAATAAGAAATTATATTTAATTCGTTTTGATGGACTTGTGTCTCCTGCAATCAAAAGAAACATTTGCTTACTGTAAGTTCAAATACTCAGATTATCAGTCAAATGGCTGAGAAAATGAATGTGATTCTTCTTATTTTGGTAGCTTTTGTGTTTACCAGCTGTTTTGGTCCTAATGATATAGCAAGAGTAAAGTCTTATGCTTCGGTTTCCTTTGCTTTGTATTGAAACTGTAGCAATGGTTGTTCGTTTGCCAAAAATATTGTTTTAAGCCACTTTTTGAACTTAGATCACCGTCCAATTAGCAAAGCAAGAGTTGTGCACCTTTCTCCATCATCAGCATGCTTTAACCATGTCCCGTTTAATTTTTTTTTCTATTAATAAGACGCACCCATCATAATGGACCAACCTGGTGTTTTGAAAGTGAAGCATATACCCAGTTTTGTTTATTCCAAAATATTATCTGTAAAAGCAGAATGTCACAGTTTTCAATATAAAAATGATATGAGAAAGCTTTTAAGGAATGTATGGAGCCATAACATAAGTGTAATCATGTGTGTATATGCCTTTCTTTTTCAAGTTTAAATAGATTAAGCAAAATGTGAATGAAACCTCTTCAAACAGAAACATTTTCATTTTGTCTAGTCGAAAAGGCAATAACCTTGAACATTTATGAAACATTTTTCGCAAAAAGGGCATTTGTATATATTCTACATCCTTTGTGTTACATGCTTAAACTACGTCTTCAAACACACAAAAAGACATCCCAGATAACAATAAATTTGATCTATTTAGATGAGAAATTGACCTTCCTGTTCCAATAACCATCTCTCATAGGCCTTGAGTTTCTGTAGTTAGCATTGTAGCCACATGAGTCATCTCTTTCTCTATCTTGCCTACCCCAACCATCACTCGAACGTTTCGCATCCCAATTTCTTCGTCTCGTGTCACTCACTCGATCGGTTTGCCAACCGCCTGCATTTCCCCCATAATCTCTCAAACCTACATTGTCAGCTTTCCATGGATTATATCCCTCATCACGCCACTCCTTCCTCTCCCTAACTTGGTTTCCCCATCCACCACCACTACCCCAACCTCTCTCCTCCCATCCTCTACCAGAGCAACCTCCCCAAGTAGTTTCTTTAACTATCTCCTCTCTACAACTAAGCTTGGCTTCCCAAGGATTGTCACACTCTTCGGCCGAAACACTTTCAAAACCTTTTGCTTTCTTGCTTTGATGCCCTGACCTATCCCAGCCAGACTTCTCCCAACTGTCACCATCTTTACTTTTCCACTGTATCTCGTTTGTATCATTTGCTTCACAACTAGGCTTACCTTTCCAAGGCCTCAGATGATCAGTACTACTACTGTCAGATAAGCTCCAGCCATCCGATTTCTTCCCCAAAGCATCAGTCTTTAACATACGAGTCTCTTCAATGGGCACTAAGTCACAACCACTACTCCAATTCTTGTTGTCACGACGCGCTCGTTTCAAACCATTATTCACCTCATCAGGAGGAGCAAAGTAAGCCCTTTCTAAATCCCTAATCAGTTCTGGCTCAATGGAAGTATCCCAATCTACTTCGCCGATGAAACAATCCGGATCAGGAAGTGAGATATCACAGCCGACTCCATAAAACTGTGACCAGAATCGTTTCTTCTCATTGTGGAAAGTCTCTTCGCAGGCGGAATCATTCCAAGTGATTACATTGCCTTGGTACCAGCTCTTGAAACTGCTAGCTTCCACTACTTTTTGCCATGGCACTGATCCAACCACTTCGCAGAATCTCTTCTCCCAAACCGGAATCCCATCGTTTTCACCATAAGCTGTGACAAAGAGAAAAAAAAATCAGTGAAGTGTTTATAAGAAATTTCCTAATTTACGGTAACAAGAGTTCGTCAATTACTTTTAGGATACAGAAATTAAAGAAATTAAGAGTCAAGGTTAAGATCAGATGAATGTGGAAAACAAAGGAAATACCAGAAGAGGAAGAAGAAGAATGTCGGTCGCTATACCATCGCAACGGAGATCTGCGACGCTGGTTTCTGGATCGATGGGATCGATGGTTCCACTTTCCCATCGAGAAATCTCAAACCGACGTGATGGATTCTCGAGAAATTCGGAGGGAAAGAGAATAGGGTCCGCGGGAGAATTTGGGAGAGAGAAAAGCTGTAGCTGATGATGGAATTGGAACGAATTGGAAATTGCAGAAGGAGAGAGCAGTAGAGACGGTGGTGTTTAATTTCCGGTTCTGTAACGGCCCGAATTCGTTAAATGTGGGCTATAAATTGGCCCAATATAGTAAGTCTTGTGGCCTTTAAAAAACAGAATTAATTGGGTTGACGAGAAAGAAATTGAAGCCATAGTTTTGCAACATTTGTTTAAGGTCAAAAAACAACTTGTCTCAGCAGTTATTTGAATCCCTACTAGTCTTCCCTAAGACCTACAAGTTCAAGCATCGAACAAGGTTTTCGTTTATGACCACAGAAATATATGTCTCCACCAAACAGACATATATGTATATATACCTTATTTGGCCTAATCTCATTACTTTATTTAAATCATGAGAATATGTTAATTATTTGACTGAATTCATGTAGATATACAAGTGAAGAATTTGAGTGTATTACTTTGTAGCAAGACACAATAATGAAAATTTACAGGTTTGTTATTTTGAATAGATCTCAAAAGTCACAATATGTTTTTTTTCCTCTTAAAATGAGGTCTGGTTTTTGTTGAGGCTAGTGGAATGAATTTTGAATTTTTGAATTTTTCTGACACCGGTTTTCATACGTATTACACTCACTTTCAAATTCAATTTTGAAACTAAAGAACATCAGCTCGTAATAGTTTTATTGGTTTTGGACTTGTTGCTCTTGGGACCAAACTTAGCTTCTCAAAACTTAATAGTCGATCAATTATATATAAGTAATTTTGTTTTGGAATCAAATGCTTCGAAAAGAGTATCTACAACGCAAGTGCTTCTAATGATGTCCCTCCCTCGTATCCTAGGAACTTGTTCACGAACAACATCAAACTTCGGAACTTTCTCTTTTCCAATGTCCACAATATATGTTTATCTTTTCATTTCTTTAAGTAAGTTCAATTAATTAAAGTGTCTACGTACGTTAACAAGAAAGCAGAATATGGTTAAGTTGTTTTTTTTCTCTTTTAATGTTTTGTGCATGTCAGCATTCCCAGAGATGAAGCTCTTGTATTGAGACGTTTTACATAAATTTTGAAAAACAATTTTTTTTCGTTTGTTAATTCGACCTTTGAAAACACGTGTCACGTATGCATTTTGGAGTATTAATTTATGCATGTAATCTAAGTCCCGCAAAAACTATGCATGTACACATGTCTCTGCGTTGGTGAATTGACTACATGCTATTGAACTAATACTAGAATATAAGTAAATTTACGCTTGTTGATTGAATGGTCAATGGTGTATAGAGAATCCATCATTCAAATGCTCCACACCAATCAAGCAATAGCACCGATCAATTGCTCCACACCAATCAGTAAAATGACGTCGCCTTCCACATTCGATTCGCTCTTAATATTGCTATTTATACTCAAACAGATCTTTCTACTCTACTTTTGTAGAAAATGCTATTATTTGAAAAGAAAAAAAAAAAGGAAGTAGGAAAGACAGAAAAAATGGGCCCAATTTTAAGACAAAAAAAGGTAATTGCACGTTGTGTTGCATTCAACCCTCTGACACCATCATTCTTTACTCTTTTGCTTCCACTCTCCTAGACACCCACGCGCACCCATTGGCCATTATTCTCACGCGCCGATGATTATCGATTTCAGGAGCCATAAATAATTGAGCTCTTCATTTTCATTTAATTGTTAGTTGGGTTGGATTGGGTAGGTTTCGATTTTTTATTCAATCGACAAACTGTGTGTGCCTCTTTCTATGAAACCAGTACCAACGGTCAACGATGCCCCCAATCCATTTATTTCATCAACTTTCAATCTCCTCATATTAATTGCCACTAACTAAATTTCTAGGGATGACAATTATGCTAGTCTTAATTAAATGCATTACCCTAATTTTTATAGAATGGAGTGTGTATAAATACGTAGTATGGTTATGTTTCGTCTTCGTTTGTATAAGACGTGTTACCCTGAATACGTAGTATGGACATGATCCCTAGTCAATGTCTTGGTCTCCGTTGGTTTCGAGCCTATTTACTATCGTACAATCTTATTAACATTTCGCATATTTTGATACAATGTTTAATTTGATAATAAGCTCAACTTGATCCCTAGTCAATGTTTATTAGCATATTTTTGTTGTCATTACTCGAATTTAGGTCTTTTAACATTTTCTCTCTTGTGACTAACTAGCACTAGTTGAGTTACTAATATTCAGCTATAAACATTATACCATTTTTTCGATTTATCCTTGCACACACAATGCTAATTGTCTCTATATTGTACGAATATTATCAGGAGTCATTCTTAAATAACCATTTCAGTTAACCTGCATTATAATTGACTAAGACAAATTCCTAAATTGTCGATTTATTTCTCAAGCCATTACGCGGCCTAAGGACGTCTACACGTTCCTAACTAACCAATTTCTGGAATTATGGTGTTGTTGTTCAACAATGTCTGACTAGGTGCCACACATCTCATGACTTTATTTTAACTACCTGATTAGGTGCCACACATTTTATTTGTTAGTGTTAATTACAAATAAAGGACATAGATTTGACACTTCACATATCATCTAACTATATAAAATATTAAAAACTGAATTTTGGAGTATATTTGTGGAAATGTCTCCACAAAACACAACTTCTGCAATATATATCCCCACACCACATGGCCTGTGTGTTGGCTCGTGGGATCCCATTATTTTCTTCCTCCTATTTTTCTATTTCGAAGTTGTTTTTATTATAAATCTATGGCGAAATTGTTTCAGACTTTGTGCAATATGAGAAAGTCTGAAATATTTTATCACCTCAATTTATCTCTCAAACCTTATGGTGCCATTTGCATACTTATCCTGCCCGTTTCATATTAACCATACTTGTTCTGTCTGTTTTGTGAATATATAGATTAAATTAAATGAGAAAATTTATATATATCCATGACAACTGAAAATTGTGGTTATACACACACACACACATCACATCATACATGTGTATTAGTATGTAGCCAAACACAAAATGGCCCTCACATTCATTTGAATTGATCATAGGTCAATATGATGAATTGAAGCACCTTAAATCCAAATTTCACATAATAGAAGGGACATAGTTGTAAGTAGACCACAAGTCGGAAACTATTTTTGTAATGTTGTGTTTTAAAGCATACACAGTACACACACTCTCTCTCTTTCTCTTTCTCGCGCGTGCCCCACCACACACACCACTGTCCTTGGCTTTGCTAAATCATTAAGGAGAGACATAATATCACACAATATGGAGATATCTTTCAAAAGTCTTTACATGCAATACGTGCATAACATTCTTCTTTTCTCTTAAATCACGGTAATTGCCATGGATGTATCACCTACTCTTTTTTACACTTTCCACCTCACAAAGTTGTATATGAACGAGGACAGAAGACCTACTTCCCAAATCAAACCTTAAGACTATAGTTGGTTGAATATCACCAAAAGTTGGATTCACAAGTTGGAGAGAGTGGTTAGAGTGAGAGGGTAGCAACTAGCAAGGACAAGAACAGACTTGCACTTTTCAAACCCAAATTGTAATCTCTTTTCCTTTTAGTAAATCTTTAGAGAGATTACACTTCTTGTCCTATATATATCATATCATATTACATCATCTTCTGTGGTCCATGATCACATTACACATTAAAACTAGAGAAATGGTACACAACAATCTTTCTTCTTTCTCTTCTCTATCTCTTACATCAATTTTCCTGCTTTATTTTTTACACCTCTGCATCTTTTGGTTATTAAGGGTCTCTCTATATTATCAGTTGTTTTTTTTTTAACTTCCTCTGTTCTTTTCTCACCTTTCTTCCTGCAACAATAACAACAAAGAAACTATTGACCTAACAAGATTGTTGTTCTGTGTTTCACCATCCATTACTTTTAACTCTTTCTACCTGTTTATATCATATCCCGACACGACAAGTCGGTCCACCCCTACCGGGTAGCATTCCAATAGCCGGTAACCTATTTTAGATTCATGAAAGCAAATGTTAGAAACCATTTACTTGATAGCAGAAAAAATATAAACTGTGGTTGAATCTTGAAACCTAGGCATCTGGCAGTTGAAAGAGTTGAAGGAGTCAGAAAGTGTAGAAGGAGTAGAATGATCATCATTATCAGAAGAAGGCGACCACAAATCCGATCCATTATTGTCTGAAGACTCAGCAAACAGAAGCAAATGATTAGCAGACGACGCAAATGGACTGTCTGGCAAGCTATCCTCCAACCTGTAACAATCACCCAAAAAACCTTGCTGTTTAATCTCTTAGCTTCACATACAAAAACAGTTTCTTGTTCATTGAGTAACTTACCTCTCTGGTAGATTCATTGTATCATCATCAGATCCTTCTTTGGAACTTCCTTTCCCTGTCTCTCTTCCTACATAATCCCCTGCTTTCGCCGGCAATGGGCGTGGGGATGCAAGTGTTTGGCTGAAAGGATTCGGGGAATGAATCTGTGTAGGTGAACTGAGTTGGAAATGCTTCTTGACATCAAGAAGCTGCAGATTCATCAGCCTTCTGCTCTGTAGCTCAAGAATCTCTTCTTCAAACTTACTCCTCCACAACACATCTTGCGCGTTGTTATAGAACCCTCTCCCGCCTGCACCACAAGCAAATCAGTATGGGGGCAAGCAAAGGTTCATTCAACTAAACCCCCAAAAGACAAGCTTCAGTTTCATTTACCTAGAACATCCCTGGGGCTAGAATCAAGGCCTGTTGGGGACAAATCTCGCTCCGTTGTTTGGTTAGTTCTACAAAAAAAGGACAAGGATTCAAGTAAAAATCTGGCCTAAGTGTGAGAGTTACTAGTACTAGTGTGTAAGTACCTGTATTTTTCAGGAACTTTGCCTTTCTCCTTGTAAGGCTTAACAAGAACTCTGGAATCACAGACAAAGTGAGGGTTCCCTTTTGCAAGAATGCTCTTGACAGTCTCAGGGTACACAAATGTCACAAACCCAAACATCCTCTTTTGCTGATATGGTATCCTCACATCTTGAACTGGTCCAAAAGTACTATACCCACCATAACAACATATTAAGTCTTTTTACAAAATCACACACAAGAACATACATTCAGACCAAAGAGAAGGTGATTGTGTTGTCTTGGTTAATGATTTACCTGAAATAATTGGACACATCTTCCTCCCTGAATCTACTGTCGGCAGGAAATGTCAGATAGATCTGCCTCGAAGCAGGACAAGCCATAGCAGAGAGATCGATCCTTTCAGGCCTCCATCTACCAAGCTTCTGCAATTCATCTCCTATCATCAAAGCAGCAGCTCTGCCATGAAAATTAACACAAGTTAAGAAAGAAAAAAAACACTCTGTAGTATAAATAACGAACAAGAAACAGTTGGGAAAAAGGTGGAACCTTTGAACATCACTCTGCTGCAAGCTAACACCTTTGGGAGAGAAAGAAGAAAGTGAAGAGCGAGTCATGAAGTGGTGAGCGAGTCTTGGAGGAACAGAGTTAGACCTAAGAAGCTCGATTCTGCTTGGAGAGCCAGCAAATTCAGCTCCTCCTCCATCACTATGAACGAATCTGCAGCTACTTCCGTTTTTGCAGAAACCTCTAGCGAAGTAGGAACAAGGAACACCTCCAAACCCTAAGTCGGTATCACCATACCCTAAACCGTCCAACACGCAGCTACCACTTCTCGCATGCACAGAGCCCAAAAAATCAGCTCTTGGGTTCACATCATCCATGAACTCAAAATCGTTGGTCAAATCCCTAGAAGATCTTCCTCCATTGGCGTAGAAGGGCAAAGAAGCCGGATTGAGAGAAGAGCCACGGTTGTTCTTGGGGCTAATTAACTCCTCTTGACTCCATGAAGGCCTCATGAGACCTAACTCTTTCTTAGCCTTGACTATTACAGAGTGAACAAGAGTCTCTGGACCAAAAGCTAATCTTATCATCTCTTTCTCACCGTGATCTTGGAGAAGGAGAAGACCCATGATCTTCGATGCGTTTTCTGGGTCTAAGCTTTGGATTCGAGAGAGCACAATCCGAGTTGCTTCATACCCATCCATGGCTTTTTTCTTTCTTTCTCACTCTCTCTCTCTCTCTTCTATTAGTTTAGAGAGAAGAAGAAGGAAGAGTGGTGTGTTTTGTAGAAAGAGTGTTTGTTGTCTTGTGTACAGAGAGGTTGTTGTCGTTAAGAGGTCTCTCTGGTTTCTTGTGTTGGATTTTAGTTCAAAGTTTAATTTTTCTTTGCTTTCTAAACTACAGTTTTGTTTTTTAAACTATCTACAGTTTTTCATCTCAGATTCCTGCGAAACACAGCAAAAAAACAAGAGTAAAAAATCAAACTTTAAAAAGCGGAAATGGTATAAAAGTTCATTTATCTTCTCGCGTGCTTGTAAGGAAGACGAAGAAGAAACAAAAAAAGAAAAACACTTTGAGAAAAAGAGTCGGAGAAAAATAGGAAAAAGTAAAAACTTTTTTAGGAAAAAAGACGAAATGAAGTTTTTGCATGCCGAATTTTTTTACATGGAAACAAAAGAAAAAATCATTGCTTTTTTGTTTTGTTTAGTAGACTGTAGACGGTTACCAGTTTCAACTGAGGAAGGAAAAAAGTAAATTTTTAATTACCTGAAAAAAGTCAAAATGATAGACAGTTGAAACTTCTATGGAGAACATTATTGGTACAAGAGTGAATTTCCTGCAGGTGACTGACGTTTACTGCTCCTTTTGTGAATAGATGAAGAAAGATGTGTCATCATGTAAGATTCTTATCACCAAAATTGAAAGTTTAACAGAGAGAAAGAGAGAGAGAGAGAGAGAGAAGGTGTACGTACATGATTGTGTGTGTTGAGTGGATCTGAGTGATGACTTATGAGGAAGTTTCTTCCGGATTTGGGATCTCTGTGTTGAGTTGTGTTGTGTGTGTGGATCAGGAGAAAACTCTCTGGTCTTTCACGAGTGGATGAAGAAGAGAGAGAGAGAAATAGAGAAAGATTTGTAAACTGTTTTTAAAAGCAAATTAACAAAAAAAAACAAAAGATGGTTGCATTGCACGTTCTCTGACATAACCCATTTTTTTCATACAAGGACATTTGAAATCCACGCGCTCTCCGTTCGGGTGTGTTAACGCACGCGCCGGTGATTGATATGCAGACCAGCTGTATTGCTGGGGTCTCCACTCTCTCCTACCGTCTCTTTCTCATTTTCATCATTATTTTTTTGTAGGGACACATTTAAGTAAAACTATACTTTTGGTTAATTAAAAAGGAAATAAACACCTGGTTTCTTCCCTAATCTGTGTTTCCTCCCCTTGTTATTAATTTCCTTTTATTGTCATTTAAGATCAAAATGAGTAATTATGAAACATAAAAAAACATGTCATCCAAATTGTCACTTATCCAGCTTAATCCCCTGGTACTGATTTTTTTTGAAGATAATTAATTGTTTGGTTAGACACTTTCGTTTTGATTTAGTACCGCTGGAGTATTTGATTCAATCATTATTGCACGCTTTTATCACATGAGGCTGAAGAAAACTAAATAAAAACAGTATCAATCTGTCGTAATTAAACTCTCATGGCATATATAAATTGTAAGATGTGTTGACGAGTTTCATTTGTTTCTTATTTGAAGCAATTAACTACCTTTGTCATAGAGTATGGACTAACTATATAATACAATCTTACGTATGTACTTTCACATATTCAAACTTTTTTGAAAAAAATGAAATGCTCAGACTATTATATTGTATAGATGAGAGGGTAGGATTAAAGATGAAAAGACATGATTGTTCTAAATGAATGTAGGGTAAAAGGAATTAGTATTTTTCAAAATTTTAAAATTTGAAAGGGCCTTTTTGTAAAAGAAGAATGACCCACAAGAGAAAGCAATGATTATAATAGTTTTTTTTTTGGGTGTCAAAAAGCAGTGGTCTAGTCTAGTCACAGGAGCCGAGGCACCTAACACCTCCTCACTCTATGATTATGTGTTCCAATATTAGTATTATTATAAACTCTTGCTGAATAATTACCCCAAAAATCTAACATTGCGGCCTTATCATTGACCCATCCATATATATTTTGATTCCCATGTAAAATATTACATGGGAGAATGATTACTATTGTGCAAATATTTGAAACAAATTGAAGAAAAATACAATGATTGGGGCAGTACACAGCAATGGAATTCATATGCATGCCTCAGAAAATATGATTTAACAACACTACACATGTGTGTATGATGCATACCTTATCCTTATTAATTTGGGTTTTCACCATGCCCACAAATAGAGAATCTATATATGGACCCCCAAAGATCTTCCAAGCCCACAATCAACATCATGCATACAGTTACACTTACAAGTAACCACAATCCTCCTCCTTATTTCAAATCAAATCTAGTCAATATGTTTTTGGTACCCTTATAATAGACATATGGAATAAGCTACAATCTGTGTATATGTTGACTATTGTATGCCATAATTAGACACCGTATATGTATGGATATATGCACAATACCACGAAATGTAAAAAGCTTAACGTGAGAATGGTGGTGAATGGGGAACAAATGAGTGAATAGCATCTAGTGATTGGCTCTCCTCGCACTCGACTCTTGCCGCTTCACACATCACATTCTCTGTTGCTACGTTGCATCCACCTGTGTGATTACACGAGATTGAAAATGTGTTAGGGTTCGGCCTAGGTCAAACATAATCCAATCTAAAAAGCCAGTTTGTTAGAAAATAACGATGAACAGTTTTTCATTTTCAATGCACGTGTGGAAAATGAAAAAATCAGTAGTCTATAGATTCAACTCAATTATTTTGGCTATTTTATTACCGTATTCCGCTAATTACATACTGTATATTAACCCTATTTGCTACTTCTTGCTCTTTTCATTGTGACATTTTCATAACTTAAATAGATTTTTTGGCAATCAAATTCATCTAGTAAACCAAAAACAGTAGAAGACATTCACCTTCTTTGAACACAAAACCAGAATCGTTGCATTGTTTCTGAAATGAGAAACCGGCAAGTTCACCATCAATCATCCCCTGCATCTCTACCAAAAGAGTCCGGAGTCTGATGAATTCGGTTTCCACAATTGCTTGGCTTTGAAGCTTTCTAAGCAAATGTCCGTTGAGAGTTTCCAATCTCTTCACTTCGTCTTCAAGGTACGCAGTTCGAGCCTTCTTCTTCTCCCTATACCTTCTCACTGCCTCTCTGTTCCCACATGAGCGTTTCTTGTTGCTGCTGTCAGAATGATCATTCTCTTGCTGATCCTATTAACAATATGAATATAATCATATCTCTCATATCAGAACCATATCATATTATATGGAGAAATAAAGATATATGTATTTTTATTACAGGGATGATGAGATGAGTGTGAGTGTGGAAGCATATGTGTGAGTGAGAAGCATCCTCTGGACCTGGAGGGTTGCAACTATGAGTGTGGCTACATCCTCTCGATGCTCCGTCCCAAATTTTTACTTCTTCTTCATCCATCTTTAAATCTTTGATTTCAAACTCCGGATCTTCAAAGAAAACACATCTTCTGTTCAAAAAATGGGATATGGAGTTATGTGGATGTTATTAGGTTATTTGATTAAAGCGAAGATGCTGTTGAAGAATTTGTTCCTGATCAGACATAGTGGATGAATACAACAGTAGTCAACTATTTTAAATTTTATTTTTTAACACGACCGAAAGAAGAAACGGATACAGAGAATCAAGACAAGAGACTTGTTGTTTTCCTTTGCAAAAAACAAAAGATGGAAGATCCAAATTCCAAGAAAGATATGGTTTTTGATTTTGAGATCACAGAAACAAAAATAAAAAGTTGCGAGGAGAACAGAGAGGATGATAGTTTACCTTGAAACGGTCTCTATGACTTTACTGGAAGAGGCATAAGCTAGTTTACCATATCTTATCGCAATAAATATTCTAATGAATGGAAAATGAAAAAAAAAAAACAAAAGAGAATTGATTCTTTAATGTCAACTTGTGAACGAGTAGAAATAAAGAAAGAAGACTTTTGACACATGGTTTTCATTAATGGCATGCCATGTTCTGTAAGTTTCCGAGTCAGTTTTGTCCATTATCTTCATCATCTTCTTCCTTCTTCTCCCCAGACTTGAATTTTCAGAAGCAAAAGAATTATGAGTTTCATTGAGGCATGGGGTTTAGCAATCGTTTCATTGTGTTACACTTTCTTCATTTCCAAATTAGTTCCAAAAGGAATCACAATGCTGATACTGGTCATCCCTGTCTTGCTCATTTTCTTCATAGTTCCTCTCTCAATATCTTCCATACATTTAGTCGGCATCACAGCATTTTTCATCGCTTGGCTAGCTAATTTCAAGATCTTCCTCTTTGCTTTAGGACGAGGTCCTCTATCTCCAAGCCCTAAACCCCTCTCTCTTCCTGTTTTCTTAGCTGTGTCTTGCTTGCCCATCAAGATTCAGCTGAGCCCTAAACCTCCTACATCTCAATCCAACGGAGATTCCAGACAGGGTCCATTGAGTTACACCATAAAGGCAGCTCTTCTCGTACTTGTCACAGTAGTCAACGATTATTACAGGAACCTCCCCGAGAATGCCGTGTTGACTCTCTACGCGATCCACATCTATTTAGCCCTCGAGCTCATTCTAGCCGCCACCGCAGCCCTCGTTCGAGCCATGTCGAATCTCGAGCTCGAGCCACAGTTCGACAAGCCGTACCTGGCAACATCGCTTCAAGATTTTTGGGGGAGACGATGGAACTTGATGGTTACAGGAATCCTACGGCCAACCGTGTACGAGCCAACGGTCCAGCTGTTCTCCGTCTTGGGCCGGGACTGGTCTCGGGGTTTGGCTGTTTTCGGGACCTTCGTTGTCTCGGGGTTAATGCACCAGCTCATCTTCTTCTACATTGGACGGTTGAAGCCAGACTGGAAGGTAATGTGGTTCTTCCTTATAAACGGAATCTTCACGACTTTGGAGATCGCCGTCAAGAAATCCGTTAGCGGAAGGTGGAGTATTCCGGCAGGTGTAGCTCGGGTTTTGACTATCGGGTTTGTGCTGGTGATGACTTTGTGGCTGTTCATGCCGGAGTTTAAGCGGTGCAACATTTTTGATAGGGCCATTGAAGATTACGCATACATAGGCGCGGTTGCAGTCAGGACAAGGAAAAGCATGACCGCATCTCTATTTGGACTTACCATGTGACAAATCTTGAGTCATCTCTATTGTTTTTGTTTCTGTATTTTTCAGTCGCTACAACAATGCCATAGTTTATTCAACTCCATTATTTTAAACAGAGTACTAATCAAGCAAATAGTGGAAGTTTGTAACAATATATACAGAAAACCTTGCAAACATGATGTATGGAACTAAAGATGATGGGAAGAGAACCTCTTAAAGTAAAGACAATAGCATGCAAAATTGATAAGCAAGATCCGTCTAAGTTACACATCTTAAATCTATCTATGGCTGTTAGATTTGTGGACAACTCCTACAGCTAAATCAAAGCAGATGGAGTTGCTTTCTTACTGATAACACGTCCAAGCTTTCCGTGGAAGATCAATTCCACTTCACCACGAAGGCTTTCAACATCTTCAGCATAGTCTCTCTTGTTTTCATCCGCCATTGATTCCTCCAGCTGCAGCTTCATTCTCTCTAGTGCTTCTTCCAACCCACAGAAGTCTCTCAGAACCGAAGGCTCTACGGATTTAAGTTGAAGAAGAGTCTTGATTGCTTCAAGAGCCTGAAAACACACATCCTGAGTTAGAAGGAGAAGTGTGCCAAGATTCATAGAGGGAAAATAAGGTCATGGGACTAGTTTAACCTTTTCTTGGAGATCAAGATCAAGCACAGCGATCAAATCGACCACAGACTTTAGGAACACACGGTCACTGAAAATAGGAAGTTCAGATTTCTCTGTGTTCTGTACTTGACACTCGGCCAGATCACCAACTAAGAACACAGCTTTCCGTCGCAGTTTAATATCCAAGCTCTCATTCCGCATCACATCCTACAGAATGAAGAACCTGAATTGGTTTTTCTCTATTTAGAGAGTAAATGGACAAAAAACTGAGTCTTTCTGGTGTGCTCACCTGAAGCATAATGTATCCATGTGCTGCATAAAACATGTCTTGACCAGCTACGTTGTTACGTATCAAGGCAGACACAGCAAAGAGTGCTTTCACAGCTTCTTCGGTAGAGCTTGAGTTTACCATCTTTATCAATGTTGTTAAAGCCCCAGTTCCAAGAACCTATTCAAAGAAGAAAAAACATGATTTGCTTTTGATGGTTTCTACTTTCTACACACTGTTTCCGCTCTGCAAAACATACCTGCTCTTGAACAAATGGGTTGTTTTGGCTAGCCGTCCCGAGCACCCACGCAGCTAGTTTCCTTGTATCCGAGTCAGAGTGACTAAGCTCTCCTGCGACAACTTTAAGCCCTCCCGATTTGCTCAAATCTGCACAGAGAAGAATGATGAGAAACTACAACCAAGGGAACAAGGCTTCCGGCTGGATAAGAGATTTTTTTCTTAGTTACCATTTGCATTATCGATAGGCTCAACGAGGATCAAAAGCTCCTGCAAAGCACGGTGACGATCTTCCAGAGACAATGAAGAATTGTTCAAGTCAGATACGGCTATTTGCATCAGCTTGGCGTCTGATGGCATTTTCAGCTTCTCCACCAGCTCCTGTACAAGACTAGTTTCAGCTGGGATTCCAGAGAAGAACAAGCAGAAACTAAAACAGAGTTACCAAAATTATGCACCTTTAACTCCAACTGACGCTTCTGTAACTCATCCAGAGACATCTTCTGTGAGTCTTGAGCTGCTTCCTTCAGTGTCGCAGGATCCGAATTACCTATCGGAGATATTCGGCGTAGAATCAGATCTGGAAGGGAAAAAAATAGTAAAAGAAGAAGATGAAGAGTGGGAAAGTTAATTTTACCTATGGCCCAGTGTAACATCCCATCCAGGGAAGAAAATCCACCGTCGATTTGATCCTGCTCTCCGATCACCACGCCGGAATCTTCTGCCAATCCCGCCTCATCTCTCGCAGTGGACCAGACCATTCCCCCAGAAGAGTTAACTCGCTCGGCAGTGGAACGACCGACGAATGCGATCACAAGCAATAGAAACATACATCGGAAGATATTGATAGCCGTCATATCTTCTTCCCGGCGGCAGTCAAAATCAGTAAAGGAAAGCTTAAGGTTTTGCAGTTGTGCGACTTAGCAGCATTTCTTTGTTTCAGATTTTTTTTATACGGAACTAATTTTCTTACAACGTGTTCTTCCAATCGATTAATTACACGTCATCGCTCCCCATCCATCGTGCTTAAACATCAAAATAACACGTGGCAGTATCTCAGCCGTCGAACCAAATAGTTGTGTGCTGAAGGGATGGTCGGATGGACATGGTGAATAAATAATCTCTAGTCAATTAATTTTGATGATAAAGATGTGAGCGAAGCAGACTAATTACTTTATTATTAGTCCAGGGTTAACATATAATTAATTTAGTAATCAGGTGTAAATTGTAAATTCTTCTTTACAATATGGAGTGATGATAAATTACAGAGTCGGCTTTGGCATAATTAGAAAGAAAAAAAAATTGAATAGAACAAAATAAAATAACATCATGACTACTCCACTTCCCTGATTCTAAAATCAATTGTCGCTAAATTACCAAAATGACTTCTCACGCCATTAAACTCCACACCTTTCCCTTTCCCATTTCTTCTTCGTCCTTCTACATTCTCTCAACTCGATGGGTTATCTCTCCTGCAAGGCCGGATCCGCCGTCGCAATCGTCGTCTCATCGTCCGCATCCACATCCGGATCCACCGTTAGCAAAGCTTCTCCTCCGGAATCTCCTCCCGAAGACCGCCCCAAGCTGCGTCGTTTCCTGCATCGCGACCTTGAAGCTGCCACAGGCGGATTCGCCATCAACAATCTTCTAGGACGTGGAAGCCACGGAAGCGTCTACAAGGCCGTCATCGGTTCCCGTCTCGTCGCCGTCAAGAGGCCTTCGAAATCCAGAGAAATCAGCCGGGAGTTCCACAACGAATTCGAGATTCTCTCGAGGATCCGGAGCCCTAGTTTCGTGAATCTCCTAGGATTCAGCGCTGATAATGCCAGGAATCCTCTCATCGTGGTGGAATTCATGTGGAACGGAAGTCTCTACGACGTGATCCACTCGGAGTCGGCTTTTAATTTCGGAGCGATATCGAGCTGGGGGAAGAGAGTCAAAATAGCTCTTCAGATAGCAAAGGCCGTACAATTGCTACACTCGCAGGAGCCACCGATCATACACAGAGATATCAAATCGGCGAACGTATTGTTGGATAAGAACCTAAACGCGAAGCTAGGCGATTTCGGTCTGGCGATCAGATGCAATGCGGATGATCAGAAAGTGAAATCGACTCCGCCGGCAGGAACAATGGGGTACCTAGACCCAGATTATGTGACGGCGGACAGATTGAGCACGAAAACGGATGTGTTCAGCTTCGGGATCTTGTTGCTGGAGATAATCAGCGGAAGGAAAGCCATCGACGTAAGGTACTCGCCGTCGTTTATAGTGGATTGGGCGATCCCGATGATTAAAAGAGGGAAGATCGGCGGGATTTATGACCCGAGAATCGGGCCGCCGGTGGACGTGAGCGTGAGGAACCACCTGGGATTGGTGGCGGCTAAGTGCGTGAGAACGTGTAGAGAGAGACGGCCGGGAATGGAGGAAGTGGTTGGGTGGCTCACGGGGCTGACCAAGTCGGTTAGGTCACGACGGTGGGATGAGTTAGGCATTGGAAACCCGTGTATGATGGTTGAAACCGTGGGTCGGCCCGTGGAATGATTTTTTAACAACTTTTTTAAATCAAGTGCTTCGCTTTGAAGCCAAATTTTTATTTTTCTTACTTTTTTTGGTTAATTTGTTCATTCAACGTATTATATAATGTAGACATCACATTGCGTATGGTATGATGGGATCATCTCGTACAGTGTATGTACGTATTCGAAATATTCCAAGGTCAATACATTATCTTTCTTACCCCAAAAAATGGCACGGAAATGTTTACATTAACATAAGTGAAACTTCAAATGTCTAGACTCTAGACGACTAGACAGGCGCATTTGGGTCGCCATTTACATGGTAAATTTATAGCTACGTTGACTGTAATAATGCTCCATTTCACCCAATAGCTCACTGAGTCCGTTGTCTATCAAACCGGCTAGAATACGACTACCACAAAATTATTTACTATTTCTCCACTGTTCATACCAATGGTTAGTGGCTAGTGTTATCATTTATTGGATTAATCGTTAAAATATATTCGGAAGAACACTACACCAACTGACTCTTCGAGATATATGTTCAATGAAACTGAAACAATAATTTAAAAAAAAATAGCATGAAACACTCAGATAACACGCACAAATCCATAAATAGTCCAAATGATTTTATGCAAAAAACAAAAATCACCAAATCAGTGTTTTTAATATTTATTGAGATCGTTTTTCTTTCAATCTTGTAAACCAGGAAACAATCATTTTCCTGAATCGGACTCACATTTTTTTTTTCACCACTAATTCAAACTAACTTATCCCAAGCTTTAATAAAAAAAAAAGTGCAATCATTTAGCTTAGTGTTTGTTTTCATACAAGAACCCATATCAAGTTGGGTTTTGAATGACATTTTTTTTGGGTCGGTAATTCCAAGCTTAGTAAAATTTAATTTACATAACTATTACGAAAAGCTTCCGTCTTTTCTCGCAACAAGCAGAAACGCGAGAAGACAAAAAAGAGAGATGGTGATAACAGAGGCCGACGGCGAGTCGTCGGCGAGAAAGATACAACGTAGAGCACCAACGTCGATCCAGTCTTTAAACGGCGACATATTGTGCATAATCTTTTCTTTCCTAGATTTAGTTGACCTCGCCTACTCTAACGTTGTCTGCAATTCCTGGTACTCCCTCCAATTCCAATCCCTAGCTTTTCCCCTAATTCCATGGTTTTCAACTTTCAACTTTGAAATTTCCAACAAAGTAACCTAGCTGAGAAAATTCTGAGTAATTTGCAATCCCTTGCTGACTTTTATTCCCGTAATTTTCTCTATTGCTATCGAGGAATGCTGTAATCAAGAGGCAGAAGCTGATACAAGCTTCATGCCGGAAGATGCAGCAGCTCGGTTCCGAATTCCCCAGCAGCTCCGCGTCGCAAGAGCGCCCAGCTGAGATAGACGTGGAGAATTGTGCTATGAAACATCACAATTTAGCATTGCTACGAGGCCGAATCGATATTGAGCGATGGGAAGCTCATTCATACCGGTGAGGCAACGTTCCCGTTGTTCCAAAGATACACTCTTTGCCCCAGATTTTTCTAATGTCCTTTTATGTCAGGGTTTCTCAGTGTCGGATGAAGAAGGGTTTGCTTCTTACTGGTGTAGGTGATAAGGTGAATGTTCCTTATTGTAAATTGGCTTTTTAAGTATACAATTTTGCGATTAGGGATCGTCTTGGCTAAGATAATCAATCTCTGGCTGCTTTATCAGGTGATGCGCCTCTGGTCATTAGATAGTTACAAATGTATGGAAGAATACTCCCTTCCTAATGCTGCTTCCTTGATTGACTTCGATTTTGATGAGAGTAAGGTAAACCTCAAGTACAATCCTATGTTATGAATGACTTCTGCTAGTTTTGATGTTTCAGCTACATAGCCTACATTCAGTCAAACTGTTCTTTACTTGAACTGGCAATTAGTTTATAAGGAATTAATGATCAAAGTATAGCTTGTTTTCATGTTATCGTTTGTCTGACTAGATATCTAGAATCGATCACTCTTCTAGCTGGATGTTTGCAGTAGAAGTACTATGTTTTTTCTTTTGGATGAATCATGTTATTGCCTTTATAAGTGTAGGAAATCAGAAAAAATAAACTATCTTGAGCAAGAGCAGAATCCCTAACTTTGAATTTTCTTTTTCAGATTGTTGGCTTGGTTGGTACCCGCATAAGCATATGGCGGAGAAATGGACAACGAAGCATGTTTCCATCTCGTGAAGGCACGTTTCCTAAGGGCCTTTGTATGCGGTATGTCAAACAATACTCCTAAAATATCGAGTTGTTGAGAACCCTTCCTGTTTATTGATATCTTAGCTCATTTTGTTATAAAATGACCAACTAGTGCTTCATGTTACCTGATAATAACTGCTAATATACCCTGGTAAAATTTCTATTGTCCACTCTGAGAAAGCTTTTTGTTTTTGTTATGAACCAGTTACATCGACCCAGAGGCTGTAGTTGGATGTGAGGATGGGACAGCTCGTGTATTTGACATGTACAGTAAGACATGTTCACAGATCATTAAGTATGCTACGAAACACTCCTCTGTCTGTTGTGTTTTGAAACTGGAAAATATTGGTATCGTTACAATGCTGTAAACTATTTAATTGCAGGACTCACGGTGGGCCAATAACATGCTTATCTATGAGCGATAATCAACTGTATCTTAGCGGATCTTCACTCGGGAGAGTCACACTATCTGATCCTCTGTTGGATCAACCAGTGGCTACTCTTAAATCCACAATAACTGCAGGAGGTAAGTACAACAAACTCCATATCAGATTGCATTTCCAGTGAGAATGCCTAAAGCAACCCCTCTTGTTCTCCACAGGTATACAAACCATATGCTTTAACCAATGCTCTAATCTCGCCTTCTCTGGAACAACTGCTGGATATGTTTCATGCTGGGACCTCAGGTATTTGTTTAAAATATGCAAATTTGAATTGTCTACTTGGAAATGTGTTATATAATCAAATCTTTATCACAGGAAAATGAGACAGTTGTGGGAAGAACGAGTGAGTCCTAATGTCGTCTACTCAATACAACAGCTACGAAACGATACATCGGTTATGGTTGTTGGTGGAATAGACGGTGTGCTGCGAGTGATTGAACAGAAGAGTGGAAGAGTTCTCTCTAGCTGCATAATGGACGATAAGGTCTCAACAACTCAGAAGAGAAGGATTGTCGAGAAAAGGAGAGGCAAAAGAGTTTCTGAAGACATTGAAATTGATAACATTGAATGGAGAAATCGGTCTCAGATCAGTTGCTTAGCGATGGGAATGAAGAAGGTAGTTACAGCTCACGGTGGTAAATTCATAAGCGTATGGAAATTCAATCTCTCAGGAGGTCACAAGTAGAGAATTGTTACTGTTTTTAAGCAGATACTTTGTTGTATTTGTGACAAAATGATTCGGTTTCAATATAGCATTTATAAATGATTTGAAGACAAAACTCATTGATTGTACTATTGTTGTGAATGAATTACAAAAAAGTTGAAACACTGGAAAAAAAAAAAAAAGAAGAAACAGATTCGTCGTCTATTTGGCGGATTTCTTGGATGGCTCAGCTTGAGATTCGGCTTTGAGGATATTAAGTTGACCACCTTCTTTGCAAGCCGCATTTGCTGCTTTCACTTCATTGCAATGGTTTATGAACTTTGTAAGCTCCTGCTCCATTCAACAACACAGTAACCACACTTTTACTATTAGAAGAACACAGTTTGATCAAATCGACTCAGAATTGAGGAGATGGAAGGAAAAGAGAAAGTACCCGATCGGTGTCTAACTCTTTTGTCGTCTTTGATGGTTTCATGAATCTCCTCCCTGGATGAAGAACGATTGATAAGAATCTGAGAATCAAGTGTAAGCTGCAAGAAAAAGTGTATACCTTTACGATTTTGAACTGATTTGCCATGGCGATTTAGAGCAACAGTCTTCTTCTTTTGCCCCTTGAACTGATTGCTCTTCTGCGTCATCTTTGATCGTTGTCTCTAGGGTTTTCCTTCGTTTCCACACTCTGCGACAAAGGTTTTGTTAGTAATAGAAGAAATGTAACACTCAAAGCCTATACAATGGCTCTTTAAGGCCCATATTTCTTGCTCTTTATTAAGCCCACTTAATTACGAACTGTAGTCTTCTGAGCTCAAAGTCTCAAACGGCGAATTTTTGGGAGCGAGAAGATATCACTCGAGGAACACACAAAGCGGTAAAATCCTTCTTCTCCTCCTTGTAGAAATTCCTTTTCCATTTCCAGAAGATTCTCTCACAATCCTTCTTCGCTTGCTCTCGGCTTTTTTTAGCTTCTTCGTCTACATCTTCGATTTTGGTTTCGATTCTCTGTTACATTTGTTTATTCAGTGACCTCATGGCGTCGCATCTCTCTCATCACTCCCGTTTGCTATTGAGAAATCTCTGTTTTCCTCGGAGAATTAGAAATCTGGGCAACAGGAACTATTCTCTCATCTCTCCTTCCCTTGCACGCGCCGCGAAGGTGATGCTCACTTGTTTTGTGTCGCTCAATTCTGTGAGCTATTAGCTTTGTTATTGCTGATTAGTTTAAGGATTTAGTAGCTGGTGTCACTGTTACGAATCGGAAATTGACTGTTTCTTCTGGGAATATGATGTGATATCTTTCTCAAGCGACCTTGCTGTTTAATTCTGCTTAATTCAACAATAGCCAAAAAAATTAGTCGTGTAAAACTGATCTTGTGGTATACTTGTTCTTCCATTTCTAAAATTCCTTGCAACTTTAGTCCAATGTTGATGCTCACATGTGTGGAGCTCAGTGTTATTGCAGCTCCACCTATAATTTGGAAGCGGTTGTTTCTGAAACCTCAAATGAGGCGGCTAGTGGCGATATATTGAGATCTTCTAAAAGCGAAGATGTGGGGCTAAAGTCGATAAGATCTCCCTTCAAGTCAGAAGAAAGAACAGCAAGCAGCGCTGCTTCTTCGAATGGGAAAATGATGCTTATTGATGGGACATCCATTATGTACAGGGCTTACTATAAGCTTTTAGGTATGCAACAACTAGTGTGTACACAGAATGTAATTTTTTTTCCTCGGGTCTCACTCACACTTGCTGACGTTTGATTGGGAAAAGTGCAGCAAGGTTGAATCATGGTCATCTGACTCACGCTGATGGAAACGCGGACTGGGTTTTAACAATATTTTCAGCTCTCTCTCTTGTAAGTGATAATTTTTATATTGTGCTTGGGATGTTCATTTACATTGTACTTTAGTCTGATGATTGAGAAAAGCTTCTTGTAGCATTTCGGATAGCTGATCAAGTAATCATGGCTGCTTAGAGTTGTGTTTCTCAATTTAAGGCTTAAGTATCTCTTTCTTGTTGCCTGTTCAAACTTTAGGATTCGACTTCTTACCTTTTTTGCATTGTGTTTTCATATGCAGATTATTGATGTTCTGAGATTTCTCCCATCCCATGTGGCGGTATATTCCACTCTTTATTTTATCTCTCATTGTCTGCAATTGTCAGTTGGGTTTTCACGTCTCCCTACTGACTTAGTGAAGTATGTCCTTGCAGGTGGTGTTCGACCATGATGGTGAGTCCTAGTGTAAGCAGACATTGGGTCTGCCACAATTTGTTAAGATTGATGGACGTGTAGGTATTTTTTGTGGTGTTGTAGGAGGAATTCAGGTTTTTTTTGGGGGGGACTTTTAGTGTCTATAGTTAACCACTTTAGGTTTGCGTGGCAGATAATATGAACAAATTGGTTGACAAGGCCTTAATTTTGTTCTAAATCGGTAGTTATGGCCACTGAATTTCCTGATACTTCTTGCTCGAGTATGTGATTGCTTGACCCTGATCTGTTGATGCTTGTTTTCTCCGCAAGTCATCTATAAATGTAATATTCATTATTGAACCTCTTTCATATGAATTCATATAACTGTGTTCAGCTTTAATTTCACGTTTTTTACTTCATTTGTTTCATAGTGGTTGATAAATTTTTATTCTATATGCCGAGGAGAAAGCAGGCCTCCACCTAGATTGCGATATGTTTTAGGGCAAAAAATTTGATCACTTGATGTGATAATATTACTGTCCTGTTGATTAAATCTCCCACTACAGTATCAAGAGATGGTTTTCTACTAATACATGATAGTGATAATCTGACAGTGATATCTAGTAAGCTGGGTTATGTGAAACAAGAGGTTAATTGGTTTGTGCACCTGTACGTCTCTAGTTTACACCTTTTTTTTGTTGACTAAGTAGCCTTTTTCAGGAGTTCCTTATGGCACTACTTCTGATTCATCGAAAAGTTATCACTCTGCAAAAGGTAAAGCTTATGTCCTTAGTCAAGCTATAGTTAATAATTTTAGTTAGATCAGTCGACCGTATAAGAAATCGGTGTTATTGCATGAGAGTTAAGTTAGTATGCTGACTCGATGGTGATGAATGTAATATCGTCGCTGAGGGTATTAAATTGCTACACGAGCCAACAGTACATTGCTTCTTTGAATCTTTACTTGCAGATTGAACTGATTTCATGCTGTGTGCCTAAGAGAAGTTATTCCAAATGTTATTGTCTACTTGCCAAGTGTGACATTTGAAGGGAAATGCTAGCGTTGTTCTCTATTGGGTTGTTTGCTGGCAGAATTTAGGCAGTGATAATCGTTATTCTGTACTTTTTATTTTACAGGCATGAACTTCCGTCATACTCTCTACCCCGCCTATAAAAGTAATCGTCCTCCCACACCTGATACTATAGTGCAAGGACTTCAATATCTCAAAGCATCCATCAAGGCAATGTCTATAAAGGTTATAGAGGTAAATCATACACATGATTGTCATATTTCTTTTTATTCTGTTAACTTATAATTATTCACTAAAGGGTAGAAATTCCATGAAGACAGGTGCCAGGTGTAGAAGCTGATGATGTTATTGGAACACTGGCTATGCGAAGCATTGGTACCGGTTTCAAAGTAACTATTGTCAGCTATTCAAGAAGTGTTCTCTGCTTATTTATTTTTTCCTAGAAGTGAACTGATCATTTGTTTGTTGCCGCCTCCTTACAGGTTCGAGTTGTCTCTCCAGACAAAGATTTCTTTCAGATTCTTTCTCCCTCACTGCGTCTTCTTCGAATTGCACCACGCGGATCAGAGTAAGAAATTAATGGACTTAGATGAATCATTGTCTCATTATAGAAATTTGTGGATTAAGGAAACTGTGCTATACTCTAGACATTTTTTTCGTTTGTAATTAGGATATAGATGTGGCTTAGAAGTTTCTTTCAGATATTCCTTGGCTGTTTTATATGTATGGTTTTTTCACTCAGTGTTGTCAATGCTACCGCATCTTATGGCCAGGATGATTTCTTTCGGAGTAGAAGATTTTGCTAAAAAGTTTGGAAATTTGGAGCCATCACAGTTTGTTGATATCATCTCCCTTGTTGGAGACAAGTCTGATAATATTCCAGGTTACGCCCCGACTAATCTACCCTTTACGAATTTGTTTCAGATATTTTTTTCTGAACATATTCCTTTCACAGCTGTATTTGTGTCAAAAGTAATCTGATGATGTATGAGTTACGTGCAGGAGTTGATGGAATTGGGAACGTGCATGCAGTTGAACTGATATCTAGATTTGGTAAGTCGTTGGCACATATACTATAGTCTTTGATTTCATTGGTTTGTGCCCCGTGTTACCTGTGAATCACTCTTATTTGTATCAACAGGCTCATTGGAAAATATGTTGCAGTCTGTTGATGAAATAAAGGAAGGACGAATAAAAGAGGTGAGTGAATGGCTTTGCTTAGGAAAGCTAGTGCTTCTGTAACAAGCCAGGCCTAATTTTTCTATCTCCTTGGTCTTTGCAACAGGCCATTATAGCTAATGCAGAGCAAGCCATTCTAAGCAAGAAGTTGGTAAGACTTATGTTTTTTTTTCTCCTTCTCTCATTCATTTTCCCAGCTGTTGAGTAACTTGAGTTTCGAAAGGTATGGATGATGAATTTTCGTTAATGGCAGGCACTGTTACGGTCTGATCTCCCAGATTACATGGTACCATTTGACACGAAAGATCTTACTTTTAAGAAACCGGAGGTTGGTATGATAATAATCTGTTTTACACTAAACGAATTGGAAAAAAAGGAAGTATGAAAGGAAAGAGAGAGATAAGTAACAGTAGGAAATTGGAAATGTGTGCAGGACAATGGGGAGAGATGGAAAAGCCTGGTAATCGCGATGGCGGCATACGCAGACGGATTCTCAGCTGAACCAGTCATCGGAAAAGCGTTCAAGCTGTGGGAGACGCTGGAAGTAGAAGCAACATCATGATGAAATGGTGCATCTCTTACTTCCCTCTGTTTGTGTTTTTCTTTTCTTCGGGTACATATGATAGAGTAAGGTCACACTTAGAGGATTCTCTCGCAAAACGTTATGGGTAGACACTTGAACAGTCCTCTTGTAAAGCATGTTTTTATTGAAAGTACCGAGAATGATGAAGTTGATACTAGTTCGGAAGCTTACTAATTGTTCTGATACAACAACTGTGACCGACTTGAAGTTTTAGACTGTTTTTCTGCAAATATGAATAGAAAATAAAATCGAGTAATAGTTTAATTAAGCATTGTTGAAGCTACCATTGACATTACTCTACTACATACATTCTCGTGTTCAATGGCCAGTCAGTGTCGCCTACGTTCTCAATCGACCATAACTTGGCAATGAACAATCGATCAAGCAGAATTTTTAAAAAAACTCATAAGGACTAAAAGAGGATATAACAAAGATTTTTGTCATTCACACTTTGAAACAAAGAGAGAAGGAAGGCCTTTTTGCCAATTCTCTCTCTCTCCCGTGGTGAAAAGAAAGCCGATTTGGCCAACTTGATGATTTGTTCTCACGTTGCCTTTGGGGGCTATTTACAATTTTTTTTACATTCCATTTCCAAATCTATTTCCCTAAAACACACATAATACACCCTTTTGATTTATAAGGGGTGAATTTGAAACACACACACAGTTTCCATCTTTATTTGCCGACACTCTTCTTCGAGCGCGAACACCAAACTTCTTCTAAACCTTCCTGCAACCTGAAACAACAATACAACAAGAAGATGACGATAAGCAACTTGAGCAATCTCTCAATCTCTCTCTGTGGTGGTGGTGGTTCAGTGTTTACCTAATTTACTTTCACCGACTCAATCCCTGAAGATCACTGCATCTGCTATCTCCATCAGCGGTTGCAGTGATTCCGGAGAGAATTTCCTGGCGAAGAAATAGTCTAAACTCGAGTTGGATCTGCGCAGCGTGTGAATCAGCTGCGGCGAAACCTCGGAGGCACCGTACGTGTGCGGGTGACCGCCGACGCTACCGGTCCAGTTGACACGTGTGAGTGTGAAGTGGCTACACCCTTTGGGATCCTCGAGAGACAAGAGAGTCGGGAAATAGTGTTCTTCAGGGTAGCAGGACTCGGCATCGAGGCACGGCAATCTGAATTTCCTCCAAAGCTTCCTCTCCTTGATCACCATCAGAGCGTGGCGTTTCGCGAGCACGAAGAACTGAGATCCCACGCGGAAGTCTTCGTACCGGATCTCCGGGAGCATCGCGTCTTCGCCTCGCGCGTCGTAGCGTTTCGGGAGGAAAGGCTCGTCGGAGAGGATCTCGATGAAGCTGGGGTGTGAGGATCGATGAGCGAAGAGGTGGTTGTGGATGTAAGAGAAGGAATGGAGAGGGATGCAGTGCTGCGAGATTAGAGCGAAATAGAGGTTGTTTGGATCGTCGAGGATTGCTTGGGCTATCAATCGCCGCTCCGCGGAAATTAGCGTCGGGGAAGCTCGCGTGGTTTTCTTCGCCGGGATGAATTTGGCGTTGATTGACGAATCGAGGAGCGGTGATACGCCGGAGGATGGATCTGCGTGGATGTAGGCGTTGTAGAGATGTTCGTGGCCTTGGAAGAAGCTTTCCCAGAGAGGCAAGAAGGTGAGATCGGAGTTTGTGAGGAAGAGAAATGCGATCTTAGGGGGAGGAATCGGGGAGAGGGAGATGAGACGACGGTTGTTGGAGGATGATACGGCGGCGCGGTGGAAGAGAGAGAGGTCGTCGAGTTCATCGGCGGTAGAGAGGAGGTTGTGGCGGGAGGAAGAGAGAAGGATGTGAGGGGAGAGGAAGAAGAGGAAGAAGAGAAGAGAAAGAGAGAGGAAGAGAGTAAGAGAATAGACGAGAGTAGAGGAAGAGAACATCTCCGGAAACTACACAGAGAGACACAATTAGAAATTTCTGAGGAAGAAGATGAAGAAGAAGAGAATAGGATTGAATGATTGAATGAATGAATTAAACGAAATTCTGATGAGACAATAAAAAGGGAAAAAGGGGAAATATGACGTCAGCGAATGGGGACACGTGAAAATTTAAAAAAATATTTTTGGACAAATCGACACAGTTGCTCTATCGCTATTTGTTGCGTGGGCCTCTCTCTCTATTTAAATATTGAGAGTTGATACGGTTTTTTCAGCAACCGATTTTAAAATTTTCAAAGCATATCGATGAATAATCTAATTATAGTGATAGGGACATAAAGATCCTTTGAAAATACAGAGAGTCTAGACTTTTTATTGTTTTTGCTTATCCACTGAGTCATCATTTATCTCACAGGTCCAAATGTGTTGTGTGTGAAACTGTGAATAGAGAAAATGAGTTGGATAGATACGGACTCAGATGCTGTGACAATGTGTGTGTGTGAGTGAGTGATAGATTAGATCTATCCACCCAAATTTTTTAATTATTTTTGTTTTCATCCTATCAAAGATTTAGATTTTTTCTTTCTTTCTTTCTTCCTCGCTTTCTTCAATTATTCTATTCATCTTTCTCATGGCGGCTCTCTCCACCACCTTCTACCACCCACTCTGCAAATACCACAACCACCGTACAACGAGACAAGCCCCAAGCAGACACAGCAACAGATCTCTGACTGTGACTTCTTGTCGGCAGCAGAAATTGCCGGAAGAGGGGGAAGGAGTGATCAAGAGAACGGTGACAAGGATGATTTCAGAAGCTGGGAAGTTTGGGAAGAATCTGAAGCCAGAGAAGAAAGGTGACATGAAGGATCTGATGCTTATGAGTCTCTCTTTCGCAGTTTATGTTTATATCTCTCAACTAATGGTCTGTGCTTACTTCGCCTGGACACATGTCAACCTCCCCAATCCCTCATGGTAGTTATAGGGCTTATAGCTAAGCTAGTTTCTTCTATTTTGTAAATTCTTCACATCATTAATAAGATAAGAGATTCCATTTCTCTCAAAGTCATTGCAACAGAAGTTTGGTGTTTTTATAGTTGAATTTGTTAAAGCTTCATTGCCTTAATCTGCTTTAACTCTCTGACGACGAAAGATCCGGCAGAAAAGGGAAACCAACCATTGCCATAACACTATCAACCAGTTGGTGCTCTTTGCCTTGGCACCACTTTCTTCTTTCCCTCTAAATATGCCTTTGTACATCTCCTTTTGCTTTTGGTAAACAGCTTTCTCTTGCTCTGCAACAGCTCGTAGCTCCCTTCTAATCGCCATGTCATCAGGAGCATACTTTTGCGCTTTTCGAAAATCTTCACGAGCCGAGTCCATCTGTCCTAGCTCTGCCTTCGCCTTCCCTCTTCTGAACAGCGCTTTTGGATTTTTCTCTTCTTCTGTCAACACCTGACAAAGTTTTTACAGCTTGATTAGATTTTGAGAAACCGAGTACGAAAAGAAATGATCTCTTGCTTGATAATGGGTCTTACAATGTTGCAGTGACCAATTGCTTCATCGTATCGTTTCAGCTTGATCAGGCAAGCTGCCATGTTTAGGTGGCATGGGTTCTTGACTGCCAAAGCCATATCTTGGTACTTCCCATACAGCTGAAACATAAAATCATCCCCCATGTATGCAATAGCCTGAGACAGCAAAACCATAACTTATCAAGGGCTGAGATATAACACAAGAGCTTTTGAGCATACTCGATTCGTATGCCTGAAAATCAAAAACTTTGACCGTAATTGTAAAGGAAGAGAGAGATGTATCACCATCTCATACTGTTGCATGGCCTCCTCCAGTTTATCCTCCATAAACAGTGAATTCCCATCCATTTTCCTTCTGTCTGCTGCTCCTATCCTCTCCTCCACAGTCATATCACTGCGAGCCTTTCCCTGTACAGTCATCCTCTAAGTCAGCTGTAAGCTAAGAGCTTGGTTGTGCAGTTTTCAGGGTAAGGAAACAAGAAACTGCAGATGAAGGGAAATAAAACTTGCCTCCTTGGTTTCATCAAATCCGATAACTTCAACCTCATATAACAAGTCCGCCATAGGTGCAACATTCGGAAAAGAAAAGTTCCCATCTTTCCCATATCCCAATTCCCAGCCAACATGCAAGAGCGCACGCTCACCTGACTTCATGCTAGAAACACCAATGGCCAAACCGGCCAGTTCTTTTTTCTCTGTCTCACAAACAACATTTTCACTCCTTAGTGCACAATCTTGTTTTAAAAAATTTGTATAGTAACATCAACATGGCTTTGAAGTGAAAAATTTTCATAGAGGATACTGAATTTATTTCCTCCCAAATATCATTTTCATTAGGTTCAAGATATACGAGCTGACTCTGCAATCTACCAATGATGATGCATCCAACGAGAGCGAGGGATAGAATACATAACGGACAGCCACGTACCTTTTCCTAGAACCAGTTCAATGGGCTGCTGCTCTTGCCATGTATCCTCAAACTTATGCTGCGTGTTTTTGGTCCATGCTCTATAATGCACTATTGGCAAATATAAAATTGTTCAGTTAGAGATAGTCAAACATTTCAATCTAATTTCTCCAGGAGACGTTGGTTCCTCACAAATCATTCACACCTAGAGGAAACATTTCAATCTAATTTCCTTAATCGGAACCGCTAGTTCACCAAATTTCTACCACATTTCAACCCTCTACTACCTGAAAAACTTTTTTTTATAGCACACATCTTCCAATTTTATATCAATGATTACAACTAACTAATTTTCTGAAATCAGTCAAGAGGCTCCAACAAAAAGGGAAGACAAACCAGTGACATTACAGAAGTGTAGCCAAAAGTGTAGAAAGGGAACTTACAGAAGCATGTTGAGTACTTGGATGGTTTGGAACCATGACCTTCCTTAATGATCTGCTTACTGACTTTCTCACCCAGGACCTCAGCTTCACTATCAACTTTAGGGGGAACACTACCATCTTGAGCAGGCTCACCATGCACAACAGCACTACCTTCAGTAACTATTTCGTTCTCTTGGTCTTCAGCTGAACGATGCAAGGGAAAAAAACATAGTGTAACCATTCTCAGTTATTAAAAAAGAAAAGTTATTTGCTCTACCAAATACGTTGTACATGTTCGCTACAAGACCTTATAATGTGATGTAAAACAAAGCAGTTCACATAATTTGATACGCGATTAGTTTTAAACAAATCATCCAACTGAATATGGAGACAGAAAAAAATCTGAATTTCTAAGTCAAAAAAAAAAAAAGACGCAGCAGGACCAATATTTGTAGCTAACAGCTTCTGAAATCAAATGTAGCGAAGTCATAGTCTGAGTGTAAATAATTGGCACCAGAAATGAGAGGCAATTTACTTACCACGGGGTTGATTTTGCTGCTCCAGAGATTCATCCATTGTTTCCAGTCGGAGCTTCGATCCTGTAATGGTTTCTGGAAATAATCACGGCCTGAGTCAGAAGAGAGAAGTTTTAGAATGATGATAAACATTTATTTGAGCCTATAACAACACTATTTCATGATCTCCAGTGATATTCCCCAGAATTGAGATACATATCGAAACATTCATTTTCAACGGTTGTATGAAATGGTATCTGATTAGGATACAACAACGCACAATTGATCAACTCTAAGCTCAATTTACGAAGAATAATCGAACCAGAAAGACTCAGTGACAAAAGCCCATAAATACTTGGTCGAAGTCAGCTAAGGGAAGAAGTATATCATCCAAAACAAAATCAAGTGTTCTCGTCAAAATAGCAGACAACGAAAATAGAGCCGTGGGTTTGGAGGAGAGATGAGTGAACTTACAAATTAGGAGAAGCGGAAGCTCAGGGGGGAAGTTCAATTCGTCGTCTTTTCGAAGTGACCCACGAAGACTACTCCGATCGAGAAAGATCTACGAGAGTGTAGAGTCTAGAGACGGATGGTTTTTTACTTTTCAATTTGGTTAAGGAAATATCAAAAACGTCCCTAAACTTTTCAATTAAGTCAAAAGAAACCTTTATAAATAACTTTCACTAATTTGAGCCGTAAACTACTATCGAAAGCCGTCCAAGAAACCCCGATAATAATGGGAATTTAACGGCGTTACGGTCGACCGTGCGGGGACCGTTTTGTGTATTTTTTTAAGTTTGGTTTTGCTTTTCATTTCAAAACGTCGACGTTTCTCTCTCTGTACGTGTCCATTTTCCTGATGTGTGATGTCTGATGTGCGAGTGTGATACCTACTCTGTTAGCCACGTCACCGACGTCAAACTCCCGTTGAATGCAGGGTTTTAAGTTAGTTTTCAATAGTTCAGGGTTTAAGATAGAGAAGGTTTTTAGGAATCTTTTTTTCTTGTTAAGTTTAGGAATCTTCTTCATTTCGATTAACAAGTTGGACCCAAAGAATTGAAAAGACTAATATTAGGCAGAGACATTTGGATAAATATTCGCATTAAACAATATGTACCAGTAACAAGCTGGAACAATTCTTCATATTCAGGTCAACTCCAAGTTCTAGAAGAGAGAACAACAATCAGAAATAGATATTCCGAATTAAAATTGAATGGCCATGAGTAGTAACATATTTTATAATTGATTTGATTACAAGGAAAATAATGTATCGTTAGAATTTTTGTAAACGTAGAAAATAAAGTATTTTAAAAGTTTGCTTTATGGTGGTCATGTAACTCATGTTGACAATGATGAATGATGATGAATGGTGAATATTGGGGAGAGAAGGAACGTGAAAAAAGGATCGACAAGTCTCTTCCGTCAATTTCTGAGTAAAAAAACATTCACATCCTCTCATTCACTAACCCCTAAACCAAATTGGAAAGTCAAAAAACAAAAACTCAAATCCACAAGCTTTCTTCAAGAAACAATAATCCCACAAAAATACTATACGAAACGACTAAGACGACTAGGGAAGAAGAAAGAGAGAATGAACACAACTACAACAAAAAACGTATGTGGAGACAAATGGTATCTTAACCTAGACAAGCCTGAAGAGGCTTTGAAGTTTCTTGGTTTCATCGCCATTTTCGTCATCCGAACTCTCCTCCATCATATCATGAAGCCCTTAGGCCAACCTTACCTCACCACCGACTTTGCCGTACGTCAAATCTCTTCTTCGTCTTTCTATACTTTTATTGCTTTCCAAAACTAATCCAACTTCTATATATGCCTCAGATAGGGCTAATTCTAGGTAATCTTCCAAAGTTTCGAGAAGCATTCTCAGGTCCTTACTCTGTAACCCTAAACAACATCATCGAATTCGGAATGATCTGCCACATGTTCGTGATGGGTCTAGAGATGAATCCAAGCGTCCTTCTAAGACCACCAACAAAAGACGCATTCATAGCATACACAAGCATGTTCACAACCTTTGTTCTCGCCTTCGTCACAACACCTTTCCTCCATTACACCAAAACCGCTCCTTACATTTTCTCCCTCGCTCTCTCCCTCATGGCCTCGAGCACAGGCTCTCCCATCCTCACACGCGTCATCTCCAACCTCAAAATCAGGAAATCCGATCTCGGGAAGCTCGCGTCAGCCGCAGGTGTCCACACCGACATGATCTCCACCTTGTTCTACTGCTTCGGATTCATTTTCTTCCCGACAGACAAACCTCTCCCTCGTCCCCTCCACAGATTCTTCAGAGCCCTCCTCATGTTCTGTCTCTTCCTCGCTCAAGTCACTTTCACGTCTATCGTATCACCAATCTTTCTTAACTGGGTCAACAACGAGAACCCTGAAGGCAAACCACTCAAAGGATCTCATCTTGTTATGTCCTTAGCGTTTGTTGTCTTGATCTGCAGTTTCCCAACTTGGCCACCGGAGTCAATGTACAACCCAATCCTCAGCGCCTTTACGGCCGGTCTCTTTCTTCCGAACCAAGGAAGGATGTCGAGATGGATCATCAACAAAATTAATTACTTGCTCAGCACGGTTTTCTACCCTATTTTCTTCTTCTGGGTTGGATTCATTATCCACATGAGAAACTTTGACATCGGAGATAAAATGGCGTGGGCAAGATTCTTTGCTCTTCTTGGCACTGTCATTTTCGGAAAAATCATCGGAACAGTCTTGTGTGGTGTACTTCTCGGATACCATGTCCCAGAAACCGCATCTCTCGGACTGCTTTTAACCACCAAAGGCCATTTTCATGTCTACTTGGCCGCTTTAGCCATTCGGGTACCATCAAGCTTTCTCTGTTTTTATTTTCTTTTTCAAGTTATCTTTAAAAACAAGATCTTTACTCTACTTTCTTTCCGTTTGATGCAAATGCAGACAAACAGGGTGAAAAATACAACCGGAGCAATGATCATTTTCGTCATTGTCCTCACAGTGGTCTACTCTCCATTCGTGGTCATGGACATAATCAAACGAGCAAGAAAGCGAGTGCCTGTGCACATCATGGCCCTTCAGTGGCTCGATCCAACAACCGAGCTTCGGATCTTGATCGGTCTCCACGGTCCTCATAACATCGGTTCCACGCTCAACCTCATGGAGATCTGCCACGGAGGACGTGAGCCAGGGTCCATATTCTACGCGACTGATATGGTGGAGCTGACTGATGAGATCGCCGCCACGCTGAAAAAGGGAGGAGGAGCTGGTCAGAGTAGCGATTCAGTGACGGTAACGGATAGGTCGGTGACAGAGATGAGAGAGAGTATAACCGCGGCTGTGAATGGGTACGGTGAGCTCAGAAACGGACAAGGTGTGACAGTGCGTCGGATGCTGGCCTTGTCTACGTTCATGACCATGGCACATGACGTCTGCGGTTTAGCTGATGAGCTTATGGTTTCCATTATAATTCTACCGTTTCATAAAAGACGCAATCCTGATGGCACTCTTGACTCTGGCCATGCAGGGTTCCGTCATGTGAACCGCAAGGTAATGATTCCATCTTTCATTTCTTTTATAGTCACTGAAGCATCAGAGATGTGATTTGGATTTTGTGTGTGTGTGTGTGTGCAGATTCTGAAGAACGCACCGTGTTCAATAGGTATTCTCGTGGACAGGTCGTTCGGGCAAACAGAAGAGGCGTGGAGGCCAGGAGCGTCAATGGACATTGCTATTATATTCATAGGTGGCAGAGACGACCGGGAGGCACTAGCCTTCGCTGCACAAGTGGCTCGACACCCTGCTGTGAAGCTAAACGTGATACGTTTCTTGGAAGACAAGAGCTCTCAGAACGCACAGAAACGCAGCAGCATCCTGAACAGAGCGAGCGTGGTAGAGCAAGAGGAGGAAATGAAGCTTGATGACGAGTGTTTTGCTGAGTTCTACGAAAGATACATAGCTGGAGGAGGAAGAGTGTCTTACATGGAGAAGCATCTCACCAACTCCTCAGAGACTTTCACAGCACTGAAATCACTGGATGGAGTTTATGGGCTTGTGATTGTTGGGAGAGGAGGAGGAAGAGCGAGCAGCGGTTTAACCACTGGTCTCAATGATTGGCAGCAATGTCCAGAGCTTGGTCCCATAGGAGATGTTCTTTCCGGATCGGATTTCTCACACAACACATCCATGTTGATTATTCAGCAGCAGCGTACACGTGGTCAGCTAGAAGGCCTTCATGATGATTTCAACATCCTGTGAATATTTGTTCACGTACACTTAGTAGCTCGAGAAAGAGTAGTAGCTTCACCATCACAACTCTTTGTATAATAGTTCAAACATTTTAAGTGGTTCTTGTAGATAGAATGGTAAAGAGATGATGTAATCTAAGCATTACTTCTTAGCAGCCTGAAATGGCGTTCGATACATAGAGTTAAAACAAATTACAGGGGAAGATTTGTTTCTGATTTATACAAGCATAATTAGAAAAAAGTTCACAAGCTCATGATAAGTCTTGTGGTTGGTGCTTGGATAAGAACACTGTGAAACATTTTCCCCCAAATGCCGATGGAGAACTCTAAGTTCCTTAGTACTGAGGAGTCGAAAACTTGGCCACCTCTGCCTGAAAACACACAAGGGTAAAGCATAAGGCCATGTGTATAAACCTTTGATATTAGTCTTAGACTAATCAACAACAACTTGAGATTATACAGATAATCCTAGAGGAAGAAGAGCTAACTTTCTCTACCAAGTGGGTTTCACACAATAAAATCTAATCAGGACTCTGGAGAGAGAGAGACAGAGAGGGACTCTTTGGTACCTCAAATTGGCTCTTCAGAAAGTCAAGCTCTTTGTCGAGGTCGTTGATGGCCTGATTGTACGCTTGCATTGGGGAAGACTGGCTTGTAGTGTGAATCTGCAAATAGAACCAAAGTCACACTTAAAACTACAACATCCAAGATAATTTTATGAGTTCTTCCTAATTAACAATCAATCTGAATCCTAACACAAGTCAGAAAACAAGCAAGAGAAGCCTTTAATCCAGAGAAAACTGTTGACTATGAGCTCATATTCCCAAAACATCGACACTGTTATGTTCCCAAACCAGTACTTGGATCATCCTAAGATCAGTCAATGAAGTGAAAAATCCACAGAAGACAGTAATGTTCCTTGTAATTCATAGCTATTCCAGTAGAACTTGGGGAAAAAAATGAACTTACTCTGACTATAATCTTGTACTTGAGAGGATGGGGCAGTTGGTAACCAGCAAACAAGACATTGTCGTCACGGTGAAGTTGCCTAAGTTCATAAAATCCACAAAAATTAGAACTTCTTCTGCAAAAAAAAAAGCTGAGAAATTCAAATTCAAATACTTACATGCGGACAATGTTTCCAACGGTATGGTCTTCTCTCTCAATCGTGAAGGAAGCAGCATTGATGATCTTCGTGTCCCTATCATATGAAACCCTAGAAGAACATAGGAAAATCGAGAGGGTTTAGCCACAGAAACTACACTAAGAAAGATGAAGATTAGGCTTCGGTTTCGATTGAAAGCTTTCAATACTTGTTGGTGCCTTCAGGGACGACGAATCGCTCGTATCGGTCGGGAGCATTCATGGTTGATCGGAGATCCTTCGCCGCAGGGAGGGTTCTTCAGTTTCTCTCTGGCCAACGAATTGAAAAAACTTTGTCAGCCACGGCGTCGTTTTGTATATGTGCGTAAAAAGAAAAACGAAAACAAAATTAGGAGAATCTCCACGTGTTATTTTATTATTGGTTAATAGCCTTTGGGTCGGATCGGGCCGATAATCTCAGTACTTTTAATATATTTTCGTTTAAGGCTCAAAGTTTATGATATTTACAGAAAAAGAGCGTGTGATTTAATTGGGAAGAGACCTAACAAAATTCATTATTTCAGAAAAAAAAAGAAGTCAGATCCCTAAAAATCGAACCCGAAAGCGTAAAACTTGAAAACCGACTATGGCCTTTCACGTAGCTTGTCCAATTACATGGTATTTTTTTTTTCTCTCTTCTCAAAAGCTCTTTTTTTTGGCGCCTCGTGAGGCTTCTTCAAGCCTATCGGCTTGTTGTTTCACTTATTGAGTTAACACGAATTGTTCCAATCGCTTTTTATTTTCTTTCTTCGCAGCCGGAAAATCTGCTTCTGCTTGTTGGGGTTTCCTCGGAATCTTCACGGCAATGGAGTCAAGGATGTGTTTCTCAACGAGATCCATTCTCTCGGAGACGTCTTGCGAGACCCTTGGAATGCTGGGGTTTCGACGGAAGGTACCGTTCAGATCCATGTGCCTAAGCTCGCTGTATTCGATACTGGTCCTCGCATTGCGGCTAGAGATGTTGTTGCTGCTGGGAATGATTCGGCGATTGAGGCTGCTCCATCACCGATTGTGACACAAGCCAAACGCACTGTGGTGCTTAAGAGGGTAGTTGAGGATCGTGCTGCGATTTCTGGTTCCGGCGACTTACCGGTGCGTTTACTTGTTTCTGTGGTTACTGCTCTGTCGATTGAATTGAACGAGTATGTTGATGATGACTTGAGGAGAATGATTAGTTACTTCAGATAGGCTAGAATTGCTAGTTACAGCCTTTGTTTGAGGATAATGCTGTGAAACGTGATATCCCGAATCGTGTGTGTAGACATCACCGTCGTTGTGAGACACCGTTTTATTCAAATACCAAGCTTAAACCTCAAGTTTGTTTCAATCTTCTGTGTTTCTCAGGTTTCTGCAAAAGAGCTAAATGGAGAAGATCATCAAGAGAGTGCAAGCATTACGTGTCACATATGCTATTCGGTTGAAGTTGGGAGGAGTGAGAGAGCGGCAAAGATGCTTTCTTGCAGTTGTTGTAGCAAGAAGTATCATAGAAACTGCTTGAAGCCTTGGGCTCAACATAGAGGTATTGTTTCATACTTCATAGGAATGTGATGCTTATGAATTCTTCTTTTTAGATTCTTACAGCGGTTTTTGCTAGCAGATTTATTTAATTGGAGCTCTTGGGCGTGCCCCTCTTGCCGGAGCTGTGAGGTTAGTGATTAATCATGTTTATTACATGCTAAGCTAAAATGAAATTTTCTCAATATGACGTCAAGAGAAATTGATATTTGAACATTTTACATGGTTTGACAGTCTCTACACACAATTAATAGGCTATTTATCTTGTACATAATGTTTCCTTTAGGCCTGTGGAACGTTAGGGGATCCAAAGAAGTTGATGTTCTGCAAAAGATGTGATGATGCATATCATTGTGATTGCCAACAACCTCGGCACAAGGTATAGTTTCTCTTGCTTCTATACAAGGTTCTCATCTTGTCTTTTGCAAATTGATTTATTTTGCATCACTAAATGTTACAGAGTGTAAGTTCCGGACCCTATTTGTGTCCTAAACACACCAAATGTTACAGCTGTGGGTCTAAAGTCCCTGGGAATGGCCAGAGCTTACGGTACTCAATTTTTTTGCTTTGGTGATGTATACTTTTAATTGAATCATTTAAAGTGCACAAGATCTCTTATCGTTCCTTTTAAACTTGCAGTTGGTTTCTGGGGCATACTTGTTGTGATGCTTGTGGAAGGTTGTTTGTTAAAGGGAACTATTGTCCTGTATGTTTGAAGGTATATCTTCGCACCCTCTCCGTTGCTGATTCTGAAACGTTTTCTCTGTTTCCACGCTTCATATTTGGTTATGTTTGGCCATAAGAAATGTGTGTGGTTATGTATTTTACAGTTGTTACCCTATACTATCAGACAATGCAACATTTTTATGTATTCTTTGTCTTGCTTCGAATTGAATTGACCAACTTATCTTGCTTTCCATCACATAGGTTTACAGGGACTCGGAATCAACACCAATGGTGTGTTGTGACTTTTGCCAGCGCTGGGTTCATTGCATGTGCGACGGAATAAGGTTCATATCGTTAATCTAATTTATATAACCAATTGCACTTCTGTGTCTTGTAAGAATGTTTCCCAAGTCTGTATCCAACTTACATTAATTTTGCAAACAAATATTGCAGTGATGAGAAATATATGCAGTTTCAAGTGGATGGGAATCTTCAATACAAATGTTCTACTTGTCGTGGAGAATGCTACCAGGTGTGTTTCATCAGTCCTTAGTCTTTTTATTTGTTTACTATCTTATACTTTCCTAAAGCTTGTGGATTGCTGCCGTTGATAATATAGTGATCCCATTTTCTCTCTTTGGTTTTGCGTTTATGATGGTAGGTCAAGGATCTTGAGGACGCTGTACAGGAAATTTGGAAGCGAAAAGATATGGAGGATAAAGAGCTGATTGCTAGCCTAAAATCCAGTGCACGAGTTTTTGGGAAAACTGGCGGTGCCCCTGTTATCAGTCCTCCTGGTTCTGTAGAAAGAAAAGTTGCTGAAAAAGTTATTGCAAGTGGTGAAGAAGAGAAGCCACTGAGAGTTCTCAGGATAAAAAGCAGCAGGCCTCATGATTCGGAGAGTGAGAAATTTGGAAAACACACTACAGAGCTGAACACTGTGAAGACGAAAAAGTTGGTGATAAGTATAGGTCCTCGAAAGACTGATACGAGCGGCGATACATCAAAGCTAGCCTCCAAATCCAATGGTATGTGTAGTGGAAGTTTTTTTGCATGTTCAAATCAGACTACGAATTTACATTGAAGACTTTATTTGAAATCTGATTTTTCTTTTATTGATGTACAACATACACATGATAATAAAAGAAGCTTTGGTGATTTCAGGAAAGCATGGGAAAGAAACGGCTTCCGGAGAAGAGCACCAGATATTGTTGGGAAAGAGTAGTAAGGAAGAAAAGGGAGGGTCTCACAATGAAGGTGAGGGTGGAGTTATTGGGAGACACTCAGATGGCAAAGGAGATTCATTGCAGAAAGATTCAAGACGGTTGCTGAAAGTGAAAATAAAAAAGCATAAGCCTGAGAGCCAAGAGGTTGAAGCTCCCGCTAGCGTTGCTGTCGAAGAAAGAAGTAGGTCGGGTAAAGGACATAGGTCTAAGAGAAAGAGAGCATCACCTCCAGCTGAAAAATCAGCGTTCAATGAAGATGAAGACGCGTCACTGTCACGTGACGACGGTTTGTTAGACGAAATGCTTGATGCTAGTTGGATTCTGAAGAAGTTGGGGAAGGATGCAAAAGGGAAAAAGGTTCAAATACACGACGCCTCTGATAATTCATGGTATAGTGTTTTTGCCTTAGAAGATCTTAATCTTTAGATGTTTCATCTATTCTAACAACTTGGTTAAAAAAACAGGGAGAAAGGAGTGGTGAGTGAAGTAGGAGGAGGAGGCACGTCGAAGTTGATGGTAACGCTTGAGAACGGAAAAGTGAAGACAGTGGAGCTCGGGAAGCAAGGGGTTCGGTTTGTTCCTCAGAAGCAAAAGAGGACGAGGACGTGAGAGACCATTCTTGAGTGGTCCACATTTGGACAGGCATTTGCAATAACATTTAGCTTCTTTGTCTTCTGTACTGTTAGAATTTGTCTTGTAAAAATATACACATTTTTAAAAACTTGTTTAGCTTCTTATTTGCCTGGGAGAAATATAGTGACGAAGGTTCAGAATTGCAAAAGATTTGAGAAAAAACAAGAGAGTAGGCTTTGTTGTATTTTATCAAAAACATTTATAATGTGATATTGACAGATGAGAAATTTGATGCTATTCAATCTTCAAACTTTAGAAGTTTTTAAAAATATAGTCTTGTTGGTATAACATTTGTAAATGTTAATGTAACGTAAACGTCATCTGTGAAGTATTATAAAATCTTATGTTTTAGTATAAAAATATGCTAGTGGTCGTTTTAAGTATAATGATTTTAGAGGAATTTTCTCATTAAATATCCAAAGCTAGAATTTGATGTGATATTTCTACAGATTTAACAAACAACTTTATTAAATTCTCTCAAACATATTAAAATCATATAAAATGGTCATCAAAACATCAATAGATTAATAGTACGTGCTTTAAAATTGTACACAGCTAAAAACCAAAGTCAACCTCACACACGATGTATCTGGAGATTGCCACGCGTTTACCGACATGGCGTACAAGTACTAGGAGTCTAGGACCTACGGATAAGAAGAGTCTCAATTTAACAATCAGTTTTCGAAATGACACAAAGTAATAACATGGTTAATAAATATTCCGAATAACTCTCGATCTGAAAGTGTCGGTCCAATATAAGTAGAACATAGCAGTAAGTGCTAGAAATGGTAGGAATCATATGATTACATAAAGTTAAAACTGAGAGCTGGATGCTGTAGAAAGAGGGTAACACTAACACGTGATGATGAAACCAATCTTCTTATCTCTTTCTAATCTTACGTTATTTCAATTTTGTTAGGTACCACAACTAACAAATAACCAAAATCAATACCAAAAAACAATTTCTGATCTGCGTTTTGTCCTGAAACAAAAAAAAAGTAGAGAGAGCGAGAGAGAGAGAAAGGAAATGTTACAGCTATTTTTCACGATAGCTTTCTCGGCGGCGCCGTTAACGCTGTACATACCGCCGATCAGATGTTTAACGATGTTCGTGGAAACGATGGAGGAGATGGGAATGGAAGGTGGTGTTTATAGCCGGAGACTCTTCCCTCGCGCCAGAATTGCTTGGTCTCGGCTTCTCGATTGCTTCTTCTCTTCTTCCCGCCGTCCCTCTTAATTTGTTCGTCTCATCAATACCTTTCCTCTGTAGATAATAAATATGCTCAATTTCCTTTCTGTGTTGATCACGTATAAGTGTCTTTTTTCGATTTGGGATAATTCGAGATAGAAATTTAGTTTTTTTTTTTGTTGTTGATCTTTTAATAAGGGTTAGGGATGGAGATCTGAATTCTCTTTTTGTTCTATCTCTCTTTATTTATTAAACGAATTTTATGTATTGTAAAAGTGAGATTGATTCAAAATTGCTCAGAACTACATGTGGAATCTGAGCAAGATCTTCATCTCGTTAGTTTTACAGATTGAATAAAATGAATATAACAAAAGAATGAATTGAATATAAGAAAGAAAACGTTGGTGAATTGGTGAAAAATCAAAAGTTTTTAGTTTGCAATTGTGCAAGGCTTTAGGAACCAGAGCACGTCCAAGCCTCTCCCTTCCTTGCTTTCTCCACTCTTTCTGCTCTTCTCTTCTTCTGCTTCTTCCTCCTTTCTCTTCACCGCTTCTTCAACCTGTATACAAGAAACCACCCAATTTGTTCTTCTTTCTGTACTTTTGTGATTTCAGAATTTGAAGTAGTATGTGCTTGTTATTAGCAGGAAATGACAATATGATTGTTACATACCGTAGATTTGGTCCTGAAGGTCTTCAAAGAAGCAGTCCGGTTCTCTGAGAAGCATTGAGGAGATGGTGGGTTTGTTCTGATCTGCATCAATCGTTCGTGTCCTTTGCTCTTTAGATTCTCCAGCTTTAGAGGGATAGGGATGTTCTCTGCATCATTTACTTTCCTGAAAAAAACCATCACATAGCCCCAAAGTTTAGTACTTTTGTTTATTGAACTCATCGTTATGCATATCACAGGCCTAATTGTGCAGAAGCAGAACTTACTTCTTTCTTCTACAATCCTCTCCGTTGATCTTTACGTTCTCCACATTAACAGAGACAGGAATGTTCTCCGCATCATCCACTCTCCTGCAAATCCTCTATTAGTACTAAACTCGCTTCAAAGATAAACAAAACTCACAAATAGGAAAAAGCTCACTTCTTTCTTCTACGGTTCTCTTTAAAGGTGCTTCCTTTATCTTCTGAATCATGGAGCTTCTCTTTGGTTACTTCGAGCAGTGGCTTTCTCTCCTTTTTCAATTCTAGTTCACGAACAGAGTAAGGCTGATTTATCACACCCGCTTGATGAATCTCCTTCACTTCAGATTTCCCAGTGTCTTCTCTCTCAGTCACCCTTGTGGCTAATCTCTTCAGCTCGTAGCAGAACTCTGAGATATGGCCTAGAATGTCTCTCCCTGAGAACAGATTCCTTGCTGATTGTGTGCTCTTTAGTCTTGGAATCTCTTTGTTCATTTTCTTGACGGAAGATGATTTAATCGCTGCTCGCCATGATTTTGCTTCTTGGCTTGGAGGCGTGGACAAGTTCGGATTCTGGTTTTCATTGTCTTTGTTGTTTGAAGTAGAAGAAGATAAAGCATGTCCCTTCCACCTGCAAGTGACATGAATAACAGACTATGAAGAAATCCATGGCGAAACATTTGATGTTGCTGATTTCGAGTAGAGAGTTAAAGAAGCAATCTCAATGTACCTCTGATTCTTCTGCTCTGTAACTCCTTGAGTCTCAATCGTATCCCTCAGGCATGGATGCTTCAAAATACAGAACCACAAAAATGGAAACTTGAGAAAACGCAGGAAATGACTCATGGGCTTGCCAAGAAAAGAAAGAAGAAGGAGAAGCAAACCTTGGAAGAAGTGGGCGTCGAGAGGAAGTCCTCAGGTCTCTTGGGATGGTTACAGTCTTCAGTCGAAACGAAGCCAAAATTAGTAACATCAAAAGAGGAAACGGAGATAGAAGAAGAAAGTGGGAGAGAGAGAGAGATTGTTACCAGGTTTGCAGAACCAAGCATCATCGTCAATGGAGTCTAAATGGCTTGGGGCCAAGAAATCGACCCATTTGGGAGCTCGGATGTGTTCGTAGAAGACGTCTTCAACAAAACGAGAATCAATTCGCTTCCAATCGATCTGAGCAGGCTCCATTAGAGAGAATATTCACAGAGGATAGAGAGAAAGATAGAGAGAGAGAGAGTTAAGAGTTTGTTTGTTGGAGAGAAAGAAAAGGAGAAGAAGAAATGTATGTAACCGTTGTGGAATTAACGTTACAAGCCATCTGCACGTGGCAGCATCTTGTTACCGTTGCAGCTTTATTAATTGTTTTTTTACATTAAACAAAAAATCCTAAAAGCCAAGCCACGTGGAAAGTAACGAGACGTAAGTAGGCCGTTTCGGCTCGGCCATACTCAAATTGGCCCGTCATGTTGTGAAGGAGCGGACCACCCCTTAACCGAATTATTGCTGTATGTATGTATTTTATGAATTGACAGTAGTATAATTCCAATTTGGGTTTTAATCTAAACATACAACAAAAGATTACTAAATTATAGTGCTTACCCGAAGGTAAACGGCGAAAGATACGGATTGAAAAAAGAAACCAGTGTTCTTAAAATGTAGACATGTAGTTAACAATTGTAAAAAATCTACTTCAAAATAATCTTAACATTAAAACCAAAAAAAAAAAAAAATCTACTTCAAATGAAATGAAAACTGTTTGAATCATTTTCTTCCTCTAAACCAGCCATGCTTATATTCAAACCAAAATTTCTTGCAAAACCTTCAAACACCATGAAAACTCCCTCAATTGATCTAATATGGCTAAAAGCAGGGTCGGCCCAGAGCTAAAGCCCTAAAACATGGGCTTTAAGCGTCAAAATTCCTAAAATTGCATAGGGCGCCAAAATATATATAAGTTTTAAGGGCATTATATTGATTTTATTAAATTTTGATGATATATCCTTTTTTGATGATATTAAATTTTTTTACATATAAATTAAGTAATGTAAATTAGATAAGTATATTTAATATAATGCTTCACATCTTTTTGAGTCATCTTTTTGAGTTTTTAACTTTTGATTTTCAACTAATCCTGATTAACAATGTTTTTGTATGGGCCAACTTTGGATTGGGTCGGGTCTCCTAGCAATCTTCCCGGGTAAGCCTCCACTGAAACTTGAATTGATAAGTTTATTTTTTTAATCCCGGCGCGCGAAAATTCCGAAATTATAGAGGGAAGCGAAAATTTAAAAGTTAAATCCTCGATCCCACACATCACTCTTCTCCGTAACCAAGCCAAGCTTCTTCGATCTTCCTCGTGCGGTTCCATTTCCAAAGTCGTAAGTTCTCTTTTACTCGTTTCCTCCAAGGTTTTCGTAGATCTCGAATTGGATCTGAACATAAGTATTTACTTGATTCGTAGAAGAAATGATTCGCGGGATAGAATTGTTAGGAATCAGAAATTATCGTAGAAGGAAACCCAGTTCTGGAATCGTTGAATTGAGTAGAGAAACCCCTAAATTTCTGGGCTGATCCATTTGCTGCTTTCTTCTGATTACAGCTATTTTCCTTCGCTTGAAGATGGTAGATGAAACGGTTGATGGCATCGAAGCCAAGTACGTCTCTGGTCTCAGCGCCGTGATGGTTGCCACAATCCAAGAAGCCAAAGACAGAATTTCCCAGATCGAGTACATATTTTGTAGCCAGCTATTCCCAAATTTCCAATCCAAATCCAAAACCTTCGAAAAAGTTTACTCAGAGGCCCGATTAGCTGCTTCTAATGCCTGGAACGAGAGAGAGAAAGCTCTGTTATCCGAGATCGAGGAGCTTAAGCTAGAGAATCAACGCGTTAATTCTGAGAATCTCAAGTCGAAGAATAGATCTGACCAAGTTCAGAATAGCATAGAGCTTCACCATAGCTTAGTTTCTGTGTTAAAGGTTAAGGGCTCGGATGTGCTCAGCAGAGATGGGATAAATATGATTCTCTCGGAAGTGAAGAGCCTTAAGGTAAAAGCAGAGTTTCTTCAAGAGGAACTTTCCAAGAAAGCATTGGTGACTGAGAATCTGCTGAAGAAAGTAGAGCATTTGTCTACAGAAGCTGCAGACAGCGAAAGGAAGCTAAGTAGCTCTGAAGAAGAGAAACAAAGATTGACAACTAGGTTGCTGGTTTTTGAGGAGAATGTAGGTAGACTTGAAGAGCTACATAGGCAGAAAAATGACGAGCTTGAGGTTTTGCAGTGTAAACTCAATTTGACAGAGAAGGAAATGTTGGAGTGTAAACAGAAGATTGCAGATCATGAGAAAGAACTTGATGGTATGCATATGCAGGTCAAACATGGAAGCTACTTGCCTGAGCTAGAAGCTCTGCGTCGCCAGAGTGAGGAGAAATCATTTGAGTTAGCTATGGAGATAAAGAAAAGAAAAGACTCGCTCACTGCTTACAAAAAGCTGAAGTCCCAATATAACTTTCTCTGCAAAAAGTTCGGTCTTACTACTGACAGTGCTCTCAACCAAAGCCACCTTGAAGATGAGACTAACTCAATGGAACAACATGAGAGACCGGCCATCTCGATTAGTAAGTGTTAGTAGTCTCTTAAGCACAGTCTCGTTTCAAATTACTTGTTGGCATCTTAGTTAACTCATCAATTTTGACTTTTCTCTTTATATTACAGCTCTTGAAAGGAAACACCAAGAAGCAGACAAAGCGAGAGTTGGTACTGGCTCGAGTGGTGAGAAGCAGAGTATAATCAAAACGGTGCAGACGCCTATTACTTCCATATCACCCATGTTGCAATCACCTGGTGTTAGAGGTGACTCTTCTGGTACAAAATCTTTACAGCTAAGCGGTTTAAAACGTCCAGCTTCCATTTGGAGAGACACAAGGTCTCGTCAATCACCTGGTGGCCATGATCCTCATGATGATTTTCTAGATACTCCCATCGAAAACGTCAAGAGGGTCGTCGCTGGGGAAGCAAAACATGTTCACGATGCTGCTAACAAGGATGATTCAGACGACGAGACACAGGACATGAATCCTAAACCGAGTCCATCGAGGCAGCGAATTCAAGTGGCGGAAACGAGTAGAAAAAGTTTCAAGCATGTGGAGCCAGTGAGGAAGAAAGCTGATCGGGAGAATTTGAAAGGGATAGAGTGTAAGCAATGCAAGAAGTTCTACGATGCTGTTCTTCCTGAGAATGAAGGAAATGGTAAAAGCATGAGATGTGAGCATCATGAAGGTGTATCGAGGCATCGCTACAAATATGCTCCTCCAATGACTCCTGAAGGATTCTGGAACATTGGGTTTGAATCCGAAATGTGATTCCTGTATTTGACATTCTTTCGACTTCATGTTTGGTTTCTTTGGATAGGAAGGCTAAATAGTAACAAAAAATTATACACTACTCTCCAGAAAAACTCTTAGGATGATTTATGAAGTTATGATCAATAATTTAGAGTCATTTTCCTATGCGTTACAGATAAAAATCAATAATGCAGCTTAAGTTTAGCTTCAATTACAAATTTACAAATACGTGTGCAGAAAATCGTTTTTGTTTCCATAAGTTTTACAGTAAGGTAGAATTAAGTAATTTTGAAACGCTTGAGCTCTTACTATAAGGAAACGAAACCATAGGTATCCAACTGAAAATATAAACAAAGTAGGGGCCTTCTTCTTAACCTGTGTGTATATATTAAACGCCCAAAATTTGGTCGATTTTCTCAATCCGATTCAATCCCACTGATCGTTGGTCTCTCGTATCCGTTTTGTCCGACCTCCTTCCGTAGACTTTCGCCGGAAATTGATACAGGTGACAAATCTCGCTGTTTTTGTCTTCCTCGTTTGTTATTATTGAATTAATTGTCTGTGGATCTTAATTTGATTATCCTCGTGTGATTCCGAGTCGATTCATTGTTGAAACCTAAGTTTTCATCTGCCCTGCAATTTTGCTTTCGTCGTTCTTATTGGATTCTGTTGTTAGCTAATTTCTGACGCCTAAGCTTGAGATTTCAAAATTTGTTTTTCCACCACTAAATTGCCTTCGTCTTGATAGATATGCTTTTCCTTTAGCTAATTCGATGGAATCGAGGACGATAGCGCTTTAAGAATTTGCTTTGATTGAATTTTATCAGAAAAAGACGTTTGCTATTGTATTGTTCTTGCATCGAGCTTAAGTTGTTTCTGAATCGTTTGAGAGCTTATCTGTCGAACAGTGAATTCAATATTACTATTGCACTTGGCTCGTTGGCAATGGAAAAAGGAGCACCTCCAAGCATGTTTGTGAATGACGGGTCTTTCATGGAGAGATTCAGACAACTTCAACAGGAGAAAGATAAAGAGAAGGATAAAGTTGCCCATGTAGAGGAGTCTAAGCCTGTGAAGATAATCTCTGGGATATCAAATCCTAAGTCTTATGCTAATAAAATCTCCATTGGATTAAAGACCAATGATGCCCAGAAGAAAGGTGGCAAGCTTGCTTTCAGCTTGAAACAAAAGTCTAAGCTTCTTGCACCTCCTGTACTTGGTACAGAAGATGATGAGGACGAGAGGGATGCGAACAATGATCAAGGCTTTGGATCTGTAAAGCGTCAGAAGTTAGAGCAGGGAGACACGCCTGCAAAGTCATCGAAACCATCAGATGTTGGTAATGGCTATATATATAAATCTATGTGTTTGAGTGGGTCTTTTGTGGAAGTCTCTGTGATTTGGAAAGATTTGGAAATATCTGCCACGCGTGCTACAAGAGTGATTTGCATTCCTTGTTCCATGGACTCGGTATTAATCAGTTTTATAAGTGATGTGCAGCACCACCTTCGCCCAGTGATCCTACTGTGAAGAAAGTTGCCGATAAACTAGCAAATTTTGTTGCTAAGCATGGAAGGCCATTTGAGCAGATTACACGCCAAAAGAATCCTGGGGACACACCATTTAAGTATGTATATCATTGGTTTTTCAGCATCAACAGTTTAAAATTCCTGGACTCTCTCTTTCATACACATACTAATCTTGTGTCCTGTTTCCCAACTAGATTTCTTTTTGATGAGAACTGTGCGGACTACAAGTACTATGCATTCAGGCTGTCTGAAGAGGAAAAATCCATTTCACAAACCAAGGAATCTGGTGGGCGAACGTCGACAACAGCAAACACTTCGCAAAAGCCAAGTCAGCAGCAAACAGGTTATCAGATCCCTGCTTCAGCTCTCTATGATGCTCCTGAGGAACCTAGAGCTTCCTCTAGATCTGCTCAGGGATCAATGGCAAGACCTAGCAACAGTATGTTAGTTAGCCTTATTTCATCTGCCTAGATTCCCTCATATTTTTTGGTATATAGATTTGATTGTGGGTTGGTTACATGTGTGTCCATGTTGCAGGTGACTCCTATAGTGCACCGAGGGCTGCTGACCCTATTTCAATGATGGAGTTTTACATGAAGAAGGCTGCCCAGGAAGAGAAGATGAGACGTCCTAGGCAGTCTAAAGATGAAATGCCCCCACCAGCTTCTCTTCAAGGCCCATCCGGTGAGAATCGAATCCTGTTTCTATTTTACTCTCTTTTGTTAGGCAGCTGTGATGTCTTACCGCGCAACCACGTTTGATTTCAGCAACTCCCTCCACAGACCCTGGAAAGAGAGGTCATCACATGGGTGACTATATCCCAGTTGAGGAGCTAGATAAGTTCCTAGCAAAGTGTAACGACGCAGCTGCACAGAAAGCCACAAAGGAGGCAGCAGAGAAGGCCAAGATCCAAGCAGATAACGTTGGACATAAACTCTTGTCGAAAATGGGTTGGAAAGAAGGTGCTTACTTGCCCTCGCTCTTGTTTCTTTCTGTATCTCTTGTGCCTTAATGGAGGACAAGGAGGTTAAAAAAGTTGGAGGAGTTGGATTACAGGTGAAGGTATAGGAAGCTCTAGAAAGGGTATGGCAGACCCTATAATGGCAGGCGATGTAAAGACAAACAACTTGGGAGTTGGTGCTTCTGCTCCAGGGGAGGTCAATCCTGAGGACGATATATACGAGCAGTACAAGAAGCGAATGATGCTTGGTTACAAACACAGACCCAATCCCCTGGTACTTTTGCCCATCTTTTAGCTCCATTCTTTTTTGTTATAACACTTCTTTTACTCACTCTATGTCTCTCAATTGTTCTTTACAGGGAAATCCAAGGAAGGCGTATTACTAAGGAGTCAATCAACGTGCTGCCATTCATGAGGAGCTATCTCGCTACCCCCAGCCCTAGCTGAGATTTGCGTTTTCTATTAAAAAGTGTTTTTTTCCAGTTTGCTGATAAATTGAAGTGTTGTTATGGATTGACTTTGCGTTCTTCCAAGTGTGCAAATTTAGTTCTATCAGTTTGAATACAATGGATCTGTTATGGAAAATGACTTGAGATTTTTTTTTTTTTTTAACACTGGATTGACTAATCTATTACACAAATATGAGAACTGTTACAAGGCAATTCTAATTACAAGACAAATATAGACCTCCTGTAAGCTTGTCTCCAATAATCTGCATAAATTATTAATAAATCGCATCCGCCGGGATTCGAAACCCATACCTCCTGGTGTAGAAGCATTAAATCCCTTCAACCACTAGGCTAAGGGGCTTTCACAATGACTTGACATTTCGATTTCATTCTTAAATCTTTATTAATGATCAAAGTCTGGGGCAATAATACACTAAACAGCGTATTTATTAGAGTGAAATGTAAATGGGAAAAAAAAGAAAGAGAGATGATGATAGGTCGGGTCCTAGTTGATGACATCACAAGGAGGGAAATTAGCAGAGCATCTCTGAGGAAGCTGAAGAGCCATGGAGCGGTCAATGCCAGAGAGTGGAGGTCCATTGGCGAGGAGGCAAAGACAAGGACGACCAAGTGTGACGATGGCGGAGCAACACGACTCAGTCGGTGGTACGGGGCTGAAAGGAGCCACTGCTGCTCTACATGGTATAAGCTGCACCAGCGCCGAGAAGAATGTTCTGCTGCATCCTCCTACTTCCTCAGGCAGCATCGGTGGAGGTGGTTGCTGTGCTGGGTCCTCTAGCTGTGCCGTGACAATGTTAAGAAGGGTTATGGTCATGACAAGTGTCATTGCTAAACCAACTCTCATAGATTTCATCATGTATAAAACAGTAATTAAAATACTGAGATGATCATGATGCAACGAGATCATGCTTCTTTATATATACATAGTATGAGTAAGGGGTGTTATGTCATGCCGTTACACACCTCTCTCCTACCTCACAACAAAAAAGCCCCACGATTACTCCGTGTGTTTCCCACTCTTAATCTTCGATCATTCTCATCCATTTTACCATACTGACAATGACAACTAGCTGTGTTTTGTTGATACCTCATAGCATGAAGGCACAAGAGATACAGAAATAATTATATGACAATGATCAATATACCATGGCTAGTATGATATATTTCATATATGACGGTGATGGTTTATCAATATCGTAATATGGTTAAAATGTTAAGTTTGATTTATGATATAAATCATTTACGTCAAAAGAGACTTTATATGTATGTTTATATGCTTAATAATTAAAATCCCACCAGACTGTAACAGACATACAATAAAATCCGTAGTTGTAAAGCGGAACGGATTAAGACAATCATACTAAACAGCACATACCGTACTTTTGACTTTAATGGCTGTGAGGCCTTAGTTTCATCTTAAAAGTTGTAAAAGTTAATTTTTGTTCCAAACAGACTTTAATGTCCCTAAAGCCCTAAATATTCTCCTTAAGGATCTCAAAGTCAACATACCTGTGTGTGTTCATCACGTAATAGACCACATTGACTGTTTACCGTTGTCATCACAAGTGAATCAGTGATAATCGCCAATTTAATGTGGGTATCTAAACTTACTTGATTTCATACGATTTTACATTTAATTGGCGCATAATTCCCGCGTAAAAAAAGATAAGCCTAGAGAAGGCCCAACAAATAAAGCCCAAAAAGAGAGGGGTTGGTTAGTCTCTTTCTCTCCTACTACTCACTTCCAGCTCTTAAGAGTCAGAGAATCATCAGCCGCCTCTTTCACTTCAACCCTCCTTAAACCTCATCTCTTTCCTTACTCCGCCGCTCCCCTCGCCGTCGCCGCCGTCATCCCATTTCTCTTGTACCCTCAAGGTAATTTTCACTTTCAGATCCTCTACTAAATCCTATATCACTGCCTTGCTAATTTGATTTCATCACAACCACGACTTTTTCCCCCTTTTGGATTGTGTTGCTTCTTCCTCTCTGTTTATTTCAATTCAACGAGATTCTCTAATTCACTCCCCTTTCACCATTTCTACATGCTAATTCGACCTTTTCGCTTTCCCTCGCTCTCTTTTAATACGTTTTGTTAACCCGATAGGTGAAATGGCTGGGAAGTCGAACAAATCGAAGGCCAAGAGAGCGGCTCAGGCTCAGGCTCAGGCTCAGAGCTCTACCACCAATTCCACTGATGCCGCTATTCAATCCGATGCTTCTGCTGCCCCAGCCACTGCTTCTGTTCCTGCTTCCGATAATGGAGTCGTCGTCCCCACTGTTGACTCTGCCGCTGTTGACTCTGCCGCTGTTGAATCTGCCGTTCCTGAAGCGAATGAAATTCCAAAGGCTGACGAAAGCGAATCGCAAGTAGCAAATAACGAAGCCCAACCCAAGCAAGGTTAGCTTTTATGCGTTTTGTAAGAAGCATCCAGTTTGTATTATATCATTCAGACACATCCCTTGTGTTTTGTTTTAAGTGTTTTATATGATTGGCTTTCACAGGTGAACTTCGTCTTTATCCTGTTTCTGTCAAAACACAGAGTGGGGGTAAAATGGAGCTGCAAGTGAGTTTAAACTTTCTGTTTTTCCCTAATACACTATTGCTCTGTCTTAGAAAGTCACAATTTTTTTTTCCTATTTACTTTTTTCTTATAGTAATTACTCTACATATATTTCGTAAAGCGTTACCCTTTAATTCCGTTTTTTTTTTGCTATGTGACTAATTGAATATGTCCAAATGGTTATGTTTTGCAGTTGAACCCTGGAGACTCAGTGATGGACATCAGGCAGTTCCTCCTTGATGCCCCAGAGACGTCGTACTTCACGTGCTATGAATTATTGCTCCGCAGTAAGGAGGGAGAGACTCACCATCTGGAAGACTACAATGAGATCTCTGAAGTAGCTGACATCACCATTGGTGGTTGCTCCTTGGAAATGGTTGCAGGTACTGCTAAAACCATCTTTCCTTCATTTTTTTGTGGTGAAATTTATTTCCTGATATGTATCTTTTTATTCCACAGCATTGTATGATGATAGATCGATCAGGGCACATGTTCACCGTGCTAGAGATCTTCTGTCCCTTTCGACGCTTCACTCTTCCCTGTCAACAACACTTGCCTTGCAGTATGATGCAGCATTGAACAAAGCTCAGACTCCTGGAGGTTTCGGATTTGAATATGTTTCGCTTAAAAATATTTGCTTTCCATGCACTGCAGAGGGTATAATTTTGGCCTCTTTTCTGAAACAGACAAACCAAAAACTGATGTCCCGGAGCTTGAATGTCTGGGTTTCATGGAAGATGTACCTGGCTCTCTCAGGAAGTTGATAAATTCTCCATCGGAAGAGATCAAGTGTGTGGAGAGCATTGTCTTCTCATCGTTCAATCCTCCTCCAAGCCACAGAAGGTATAGAGCCGCTGATTTTATTTATTTCTACAGGCATAAGTTTACCATTGATATTATATCTCATTAATATATCTGTTGCAGACTTGTAGGAGACTTAATTTATTTGGATGTTGTGACCCTCGAAGGCAACAAATACTGTATCACGGGTACCACAAAGGCATTTTACGTTAATTCTAGCTCAGCGAATGTTCTCGATCCAAGGCCGACTAAATCTGGGTTCGAAGCTACTCTCATTGGATTATTGCAAAAACTTAGCTCTAAGTTTAAGAAAGGTAGGAACCAGTATATATGTGATGTGTCTAACTTTATATATTACTCTTTTTATGACTTAATAGTTATCATTCAAATTGCTAATTATATTCTGTTTTTCCTTTGACTGGAAAGCTTTCCGCGAGGTCATGGAAAAGAAAGCCTCTGCACATCCCTTTGAAAATGTTCAATCGCTTTTGCCACCACACTCATGGCTGAGATCATATCCTGTTCCCGGTGAGTTTGTCTTTAATAGCATTTGAGTCCTTATCAACTTTTGCACATATGGAACTCGTTTACTGCAGAATGTTTTTTAAGTGCTACACAGTAATTTGGTTTAGTAGCTCTGCTCTGTCATTTTGAGGCCAGCTCTAGTGGTTCTTATAGAAGATTTTCTCCACATTTCTAGTTATAACCACTGATAATGGCTCTGAGATATTAACATGGCCCCCAAAGGAAGTAGCGGGGTTGAAATTTAAAAATTATGATTTATAAGAAAGATTTGCATTGATCCTAGTTTCATTATCTGATACCTCTTTCATGTCTCCGTGTCTTTGTGACTGCATTTTAAGGCCCAAGTCATATTTCTCTCTAGGATGTTCATTTTGATATTTTTTGCCTAACTAATTTATGGAAATTAACGTATTGGTAGTTTGTTGTCAAAATTGTTGCTTTTTTTATCGTCTGCATACTCATTTTTGTTTTACATATAGAACATGCGCTTCTGCTTGTATGAGAAGTTAAGTTCCTGTTGTATGTGGTTGATATACAAGGAAATTTAAGTTTAGCCGGTCTTTCTCTCCTTTTCTACAAAGATACAGTTAAAATAAGTTTCTATTAGATCTGAGCATTGGCTCTTCCATCTGGCACAGATCACAAGCGTGATGCAGCGAGAGCAGAAGAAGCACTGACCATTTCTTATGGTAGTGAACTGATTGGTATGCAAAGAGATTGGAACGAAGAGTTGCAATCTTGCAGGGAGTTCCCTCACGCTAATCCTCAGGAGAGGTAAATGTGATATTTGACTAGTGATTATTTTGGTAGCATGTTTTTTTTTTGGAATTTTTTTCATTTTGTGTATTGCTGCTTCGTATTGATTTTTTTTTTGTCTTTGTAGGATCTTACGTGACAGAGCTCTTTACAAAGTGTCTTCCGACTTTGTCGATGCAGCGCTTAACGGAGCAATTGGTGTAATCAGCCGATGTATACCACCCATAAACCCAACTGATCCAGAGTGTCTGCACATGTCAGTATTAATTCTTTGGCTTTTATAGTTGATTCTCTATAGTTAACTTGTATGTTTCGTTACTTTTAGCTCATTGTTGCCGTGACTTTTGGTCTATTGAATAAATCACTTTTTTTCTAAAACATGAAAAAATGACGTGAAGCGTTTTTATTTACATGTTTGTGTTTATTCACTTTCTCAATTTTGATTTTTGAACACTTGTTATGATTATACCAATTTTGAACGTGACATTTTTCCACTGTTGTAGGTATGTGCACAACAATATCTTTTTCAGTTTTGCTGTCGATGCCGACATTGAACAGCTATCTAAGAAACGTCCATCCGTGACGGAGAAAGTGATCTCATCTGAAAAGGTTTCATGCACAGATGGAACCTGCGATGGAGCCGAGGACACCAGCTGTAATGAGGCGCCTCTTGTTGAAAATGAGCAGGCAACGTATGCCTCTGCAAACAACGACTTGAAAGGCACAAAGTTATATCAGGAAGCAGATGTCCCAGGGTTGTATAATCTGGCAATGGCCATTATTGATTACAGAGGCCATAGAGTTGTTGCTCAGGTTTGTACTTAAGTCCCTTTTCTTGAGATTATCTGTATCTTGCATGTGCATGTGTATATTTTAATAGCTTTCATTGTGCTCCATGTGTGTTCTAGAGTGTTCTACCAGGCATCCTTCAGGGTGATAAATCAGATGCGCTTTTGTATGGTTCAGTCGATAATGGCAAGAAAATATGCTGGAATGAAGATTTTCACGCTAAGGTAAACTGATATAGTCGGTCGTTGTTAGATTTTGTAGGCATTATTGTGATATTTATAGTACTGATCGATCTGTATTATATATTATTGTATACGACTATGTTTGTCCTAACTAATCTCTTTATTCCTGATTTATTCTTTCTTCAGGTGCTAGAGGCTGCAAAGCTTCTTCACATTAAGGAACACGCTGTTATTGATGCTTCTGAAAATGTCTTCAAGTTGGCTGCACCGGTGGAGTGTAAGGGGATTGTTGGGAGTGACAACAGGCATTATCTTTTGGACTTGATGAGAGTGACGCCTCGGGATGCCAATTACACAGGTCCAGACTCACGGTTTTGTGTCTTAAGACCAGAACTGATCACATCATTTTGCCAGGTACATATTCTCATGTTCTTTTATTCCTTAAAGCATATTCACTTGAGTTTTCTTTTGACAATAAATTTTCGTGATGAAGGCCCAATCTGTTGTGGAAAAATCAAAATCTAAAACCAAGACTGATGAAGGAACGGATAGTGTTGCTGATCCTTCTGATGTTGGTGTCGATGCTTCTAAAACTGGTGATGAAGTGATCCATGGAGAGGAAAATGGGGATACAACTTCTGATAAGGTATGTGTTTCCCTTCTTATTTAGTACTGATTAACTTCTATATTTCATATGGGTGTTGTATACTGTTATTTAACATTTCAAATTGGCTTGATATACTCTGTCTAAGAACAGTTGTATAAATGGTAATTGCTGATACTGTGAGTTTTCTACAGAAAACTGTTGCAGAAAATAAAAATACCACCGCCCAAGATTCTGCCGCAGGATCTTCTGAAAGTTCCAAACCATGTGATGAAATAGCATTTAACCCTAACGTCTTCACCGACTTCACATTAGGTGGCACACAAGAGGTATGATATGTTTCTTAAAGGTAACTTTTTGTTGTCAGATCATTTCTTCATATTTATAGAACTTGATCGGATTTATTTTTTTGGGGCTAACCAGGAGATAGCTGCTGATGAAGAAAATGTGAAGAAAGTTAGCTCATACCTTGTAGATGTGGTACTTCCAAAATTCATTGAAGATCTTTGCTCTCTTGAAGTTTCCCCTATGGATGGTCAGACTTTGACTGAAGCACTCCATGCTCATGGTGTTAATGTTCGTTACATTGGAAAGGTAAGTCCATCACCTGTCAATATCATTTTATTCCGTATCTTCATGCTTGGCTTTATTAACAGTGGCTGTACATGACCAGATTGCTAACGGTGTGAAGCATTTGCCTCATTTGTGGGATCTTTGCCTGAATGAGATTACAGTCAGATCCGCAAAGCACATTCTCAAGGTAATTATATATATTGTAAAAATCACACCACAAATAAACTCCAAGGAAGAGTTATGGTCTCAGTGGACAAGCTCGTCGTAGGTTATAATTTTTTTCCCTGTAAGTTTTTTTCTTTGTCCATTGCTATACTAAGTTTTAATATTGATATGCAGGACATTCTAAGAGATATAGAGGATCACGATATTGGAGGAGCAGTCTCACATTTCCTCAATTGTTTCTTTGGAAACTATCAAGCTGCTGGGGGAAAAGCTGGCACCAACAGCTTGAATGCTAAAACTCCAAAGAAGGTGCTTATGCACTATCAGAGTTTTTATATCTATAGTTCCATGTTTGTTCATCTTGAGTTATGCTATTTCAGTTCCTTGGAGCCGTCTCGCATGAAATAAATCATGCTTATTGTTTCTGTTTGGTATATAAGGTGCAGTACTGACTCTTGAGTTTGAACAGGGTCAAGGAAGAGGTAAAGGAAAAGCTTCTGCAAAGAAAAGTCTTTCATCGTATATGATGGTTGACTCCAACACTCTATGGTCTGACATTCAGGAATTTGCCAAAGCTAAGTATGAGGTATTCAATCTGTTCATTATCTTGAGCAAATAATTAGTTTATTGATTATCTATTTTAAGAGGTTTCACCTACTATAAGCACCTGAAGCTAATTCGAGATAATTTTCAGTTTGAGTTGCCCGAGCTATCAAGAACTACAGCCAAAAAAATACCTGTTCTTCGTAACCTTTGCCAAAAGGTGATTAGAGAGATACATTTCTTGTTCCTTCAGAATCTATTTACCAGGGAATCCATAGTTGTGCATGTTTATTTTTGTTACTGATCATTTATTACTTTTTTGTTAAAAAAGGTTGGTATCAGTGTTGCTGCACGCAGTTACGACTTTAGTTCAACCTCACCTTTCGAAACATCAGATGTATTAGACATTCGACCCGTTATTAAACACTCGGTCCCTGTATGCTCTGAGGCAAAGGATCTTGTTGAGATGGGAAAAGCCCAACTGGCTGAGGTAATTTTGTTATTTCATTTCACATTAGTGATACTTCTGTGTTGATATTTGGGTTGGCAAACAACTATTTAATAAGCTTGGGTCATTCTCTTAATAAAATTATTAATCTCTTGTAGGGCATGCTTAGTGAATCCTACACGTTCTTTTCGGAGGCGTTTTCAATTCTTCAACAGGTAAGTGGTCTCTTTATGCATCATCTTAAACTGTCAAATATTGTGACACCAAATGTGTTCATCATATGAATCTGATTCTAGGTGACTGGCCCAATGCACAGAGAAGTTGCAAACTGCTGCAGGTAATTCCTCTACTGGCTACTGGCTGATGCTCCACTGATTACATATCTGTGTTTGACTTAGGCTATTATTTATGGACTTCCTTTTTTATTTGCCGTAAGATTTCTGTTTTCCTTGGCTTTTCAGGTACCTGGCCATGGTTTTGTACCATGCAGGAGATATGGCCGGAGCCATAATGCAACAACACAAGGAACTAATAATAAATGAACGATGCCTTGGCTTGGACCATCCTGATACTGCTCACAGGTATCTTTTACTTTCCTTTTTGTTTTAATACTGTAACTCAACAAATTTTCGTATCCTAAAGACATGTGGACTGACTTCGGTATCCGAACTACAGCTATGGGAATATGGCTCTTTTCTACCATGGACTTAATCAGACAGAGCTCGCTCTACAGAACATGGGCCGTGCCTTGCTATTACTTGGCCTATCATCTGGCCCTGACCATCCAGATGTTGCTGCTACATTTATTAATGTCGCCATGATGTATCAAGATATGGGGAAAATGGACACAGCTCTACGTTACCTTCAAGATGCTTTGAAGAAGAATGAGAGACTTCTTGGCCCTGAACACATTCAAACTGCAGTATGCTACCATGCCCTTGCCATTGCGTGTAACAGTATGGGCGCATACAAGTTCTCTCACCAGGTATTACCACTTCTAATAAGGCTTCTGGATGTCTTCATCTTTTATAAATAACTTTCTTGTTTTGGTCACAGCATGAGAAGAAAACGTATGATATACTTGTCAAGCAATTGGGAGACGATGATTCCAGGACACGTGACTCTCTAAACTGGATGAATACGTTCAAGATGCGTGAGCTGCAGGTTTGATGCATTGATATTTACCGAGTATTATTCTTTTCCTACGTGTGCATTCTCTTTGTATTTCTTAAATTTCTGGTTGGACTTTGCATCAGATGAATGCACAAAAGCAGAAAGGACAAGCAGCCAATGCGGCCACCACGCAAAAGGCTATCGATCTCCTCAAGGTGTCTAACTTGCAGCTTTTGTTTTTGTATGATTGTGCTCTTTCCCCAAATACTAATGAAATCTTTTTCCTTAATTGGTTTGGAACAGGCGCATCCAGACCTGGTACATGCGTTCCAAAACGCAGCAGCTTCTGGGAGGTCTAATGCACTCAACGCAGCTGTCCTCGGGGAGGCACAACAACCTCGGGGAAGAGGTTTTGATGAAAGAGCAGCACGCGCTGCAGCTGAAGTCAGGAAGAAAGCAGCTGCTAAGGGGCTACTGGTTCGTCCACAGGGCGGTGTTCCAGTTCAAGCTATGGCACCACCGCTCTCTCAACTCCAAAACCTGATCAATTCAGGAGCTGCAAACACTTCTGAGAAAACTGGAGAGAATGGTGAGGCAAAGGTAGAAGAGAAGAAAGAATCCTCTGAAAACGGGAAAGCAGCGAACGTGGCAGCTCCTGCAGGATTAGGCGCCGGTTTAACATCTTTGGATAGGAAGAAACAAAAGGCCAAAAAGTAAAAAGAGTAGGAGGAGGAGCTTTGAAGGGAAATGGTGCTCTCGGAAGAAAGTGCACACGATTCTAAGTAGTGGAGCTTGGTGTTTTTGTCTCTCGGTTGCGATATAACTACTTGCTGATGATTTCATTACATGATATAATACTTTTTTGTACTATAAGCTTTGGTTTTTTCCGCTTCCCATTATGTTTCAACGATTTGGGTAATAAGTCCCCATTCCAGTTATGTCTGGATTTTTTACTTTCTTCTTTTCCCCACATTTCTTTGGATGTAATCTTATCTCACAAAGACTATTGATTTCTCTAGTAACTAGAATAAGGTCACAACAATTTACCCTTTTGTTTTAACCGCATTTAGAGTTGGCCTCTTCTTTCACATCTCCACGATCAAACATTAGCTATTGATGCTCAGGTTGGTGGTTTTGGAAGATTTACCCATGTGATTATCATTTTGTATTTGGAATTTTGGATAATGGAAAGAAACCACTTGATATCATGAAGATGAAGCCCACATGGTTATTGAGCCCAAATTGGAAGCCTTAGTTAGGCCCAATTAACCAGAGAGCTTAGAAAGTGAGAGACGACGGCTAATGGATAATGTTGATGATACCACAACACCTTCTTCTTCTTCTTCTTCTTCTTCTTCTCCATTGATACCTTTAATTCTCGAACTCTTCTCTGATAATGGCCACTTTCCTTACAGCTGTTGTCTCAATCAAACCCTCAGTCTTCTCGTTCCAGTCTGAATCCTTCACCTCTTTGCAGACGCAGACCAATGTATTCCTCCCCAAATCATTTCCTTCTCTCGCCGGAACCATTTCCGTCTCCCTTCCACGGAGCTCTAGGATGAGATTCATTCCTCATGCGGTGGCGGAGACGGAAGAAAAAGCAGTTTTGGACCCTAATTTGGAATCCTCCAGGCGTGTCTACATCGGCAACATACCCAGAACGGTGGATAATGAGCAGCTCACCAAACTCGTTGAAGAACACGGTGCCGTTGAACAAGTCCAGGTTATTGTTCTCACATCTCTTCTTCTTCTTCTTCTTCTTTACTTGGTCAGTTTATCATCAAAGTTCGTGAATTTGATGCATCAGGTGATGTATGACAAATACTCCGGACGAAGCCGTCGATTTGGGTTTGCTACAATGAAATCAGTTGAAGATGCTAATGCTGTGGTTGAGAAATTGAATGGAAATGTGAGTTTTTTTTCAATCTCTAATTGCTTGTTTCTGTTCATTTCTGGAAATGTAAAATTCTTAAAAATGACCACAAAGCTTCGTCTTTTTTGTTTGTTTACTCAGACAATTGAAGGGCGTGAGATAAAGGTTAACATAACAGAGAAACCAATATCATCATCTCCTGACTTATCACTGCTTCAGTCCGAAGATTCAGCATTTGTAGACAGTCCTTTCAAAGTCTATGTAGGAAACCTAGCAAAGACTGTCACAAGAGAGATGCTTGAGACTTTGTTCTCAGAGAAAGGGAAAGTAGTAAGTGCCAAAGTTTCAAGAGTACCTGGAACTTCGAAATCCACAGGGTTTGGATTCGTTACGTTTTCTTCAGAAGAAGATGTTGAAGCTGCCATTTTGGGTCTCAACAATTCTGTGAGTGGCCTCAACTTTGTTACCATCTTCTTCACTTGTAAATGTAAGAGTGAGTGTTGCAGAAATCTTGTTTCTCATTTTTGATGGGGTGTTTAAACTTGCAGCTGTTGGAAGGACAGAAGATTCGGGTGAACAAGGCCTAGTGTGTTTTGGCATCATCATAAGAGAGTGCAGAGAATCGTTTTTTGAAGAGTTTGTAATGCAAAAACATTTAGAGCCTAGTGTATTATCATCTTGTAATCATTCTGAATTGAAATATTAAACCATTTAGTTTATTTTTCTTTCAAAACTTCTCAAGCCTAAACTTTTGTTTAAACATTGATGGAAATTAGAGAAAAATGAAAATACACAAACTTTAGCCAACAGAAGAACGAAGCCTCCAAGAACGGTTATTTGCGGTTTGGTCAATCTCAATTTCCAGAATATTTGCGGTTTGGTTAAAATTGAGTTACTTTTTCGGTTTGTTTGCGGTTTACTGTCTTATGTTTCCAAAATCAGTTAAGGCAGAGAGATGAAATTGAGATAAGCTTCGATGCTTAGCTTACAGTGTCTTCCTCCGTTCTTCTTCTCCGGCCCAAATCGGAGCACCAATTCATGCTCAACGGCTCCGCCTCGTGCGACCGCCGACTTCGCTGCTTCTCCTTCTACTCTAATCTCTCGCCGCCTTATCCTTCTCCGTCACGCTCACAGTTCCTGGGATAATCTCTCCCTCAGAGGTACTCTTTGCTCTTCTTCTCTCTTCGTTTCTATCAAAAATCAAAATCAAATCTTAACCTTTCTCTTGGCGATAGACCATGATCGTCCACTAACTAAGACCGGGCAAGCCGATGCAGCCAAAGTTGCTCAAATCCTCTCCACAATTGGTTGGCTTCCGCAACTCATTCTCTCAAGGTCTTAAATTTTCCAAAACCTTCAGTGATTTCAGTCTCAATTTGCTTCGTGTGATTGATTGAGTATGAGAATCCGATTCGTTCGTGTGTTTCGCAGCGACGCGACTCGGACGAAGGAGACACTGAAGTCAATGCAGGAGCAAGTGGATGGGTTTATGGAGGCAAATGTACAATTCATTCCAAGTTTTTACTCCATTGCTGCAATGGACGGCCAAACCGCCGAGCATCTTCAACACTTTATCTCCAAATATTCAACACCTGACATCACCACTGTCATGTTAGTGACTGAGTTTCTAAAAAATCCCCTTTTTTGCTTCTGCGTATGTATCTTTATCTTCCTTGTGCTGTGTTATCAGTCTTTCATGATTTATACAGGTGTATGGGGCATAATAAAGGTTGGGAAGAAGCAGCCTCTTTGCTCTCTGGAGCTTCTGTTAAGTTGAAAACTTGCAATGCTGCTTTGCTTCAGGCCTTTGGCAACTCCTGGGAAGAAGTTTGTAGACTTTATCCTTTTTTAGATTAGCATTACATTCGATAATGCCTGAGGTCGCTTTCTCTTTGATTTGGAACTAACTGTATCTTTTGGCAACACAGGCTTTTGCACTGGCTGGGCCTGGTGGATGGAAACTTGAAGGTGTTGTGGCTCCAGATAGCAGCATCTGTGTGTGAGAGAGACTGGAGCTATCCAAAGCTTCAAGTTTCCAGTTTCCCCAGGGTTGTTTTCTTCTCTACGCTTTCAACTTTTGCTACTATCTCATTCTTATAGCTATGTGTAAAGGTTGTAAAGTTTTATCCTTGTCTACACTTCTCATGTTTCAATTAGTAAAGCTAGTTTTTAGCTGTTGATGGTGAGCAAAGCAAGAGCAGATTGCATCTCTTTATTAGATGTTTGCCTTATGTAAGATCCAAAATCAGTGATATGTTCAAATGCAATCACATTACTTGAACAAAATGGGGATTTTGCATTTTACTTGAATGACTTTTTTTTCTATTGATGGGTCATTTTATTCATGTTATCATACACTTACTAACATTTTTTAGTTGGGAATGTCGACAAATCCTCAGAGATTCCATGGGTTATTGTGTCTTGGAGGGTCAATGTCTTTCAGGGCTTTCCATACAACACTATTGCATTTAAACCCTGACCCGAAACCGATCTGCCAAACCTTATCTCCTCTTTTCATCTTCCCCTTGTGTTCCAAGTAAGCCAGCTCGTACCATATGCTGCTACTTGATGTATTCCCAAAACGTTCTAGTGTCCTCCTTGACGCCTCCATGTTCTCTTCCGACAACTTGAGATCCTTCTGAATCTCATCAAGCACTTCCTTACTCGATGCCAATACACATATATGCTCAAAGGAAGGCTCAAGACGGGCAAGCGTTGTGATGTTTGCTTTGAGAGCACTGCGAGCAACTTCCATTACATCACTAGAGACATAGAGTCCTTGCTTCCCTTCTCTGTCTTCTCTCAGCTCCATGCTCTTGTAACTTTTGTCCTCCATGCCTTTATGTGTTCTCACTAGCTGTTTCATTTCACCACTTATAATATCAATCATCAAGCAAACAGAGAACATAGCAAGAGTAAACAAGACTGTTTCCTTGTCATCATCACCTGCGTAAGTTGATATTTGGATCGCCATCGATCGATACGACGACTAGAGAGCATAACAGCAGCAGCTCCCATCCGAAAGGAACAATTTGGTGGGATCAAGGTAACGTCATTGCCAGAGTACCAAGTGAAGCTCACAATCTCTGTGCTCACCACCAAAGCGTATGAGCCTTGATGAGCGTTCAGAAGATCTTTGGCCAAATCAATGGCTATGATTCCAGCGCTACATCCCATACCACCAAGATTGTAGCTCTCTGTGTTGTGCCTCAGCTTGTAATGGTTAATCACCATGGCTGATAGAGAAGGCGTGGTGTTGAGGACTCCACAGTTAAGCACCAGGATCTTGATATGCTTCACGTTGATTTTGGTCGCTGCAAGAAGTTGATCAATGGCTCCAAAGATCACCATTGCTGCTTCTTCACGGCCATCACGAAGGTTGACCTTGTGACCAGGCTTGAACACCACTCTTGGCATGTAGCTCTCCTCTCCTATGCCTGATTGGTCCAGCAGTTTTCTCTGAAGCTCTATGGAAGTCTCGTTGAAGTTGCCAGACTTCACTGCCAGCTCGATGAAGTCGCTTTTATTGATCTGTACAAAATGACAATGAGAAGAAGGAGAAAGAAAGAAAGAGAAGAAAGGTGGAGAGACATGACCTTGAGATAATCCGGTGGGCGGTAACAGGAGAAGTTGAGAAGGTAAACAGAGGAAGGAGCAAGAAAATGGTAGAGGAAGAGGAGGAAGAAGATGGATAAAGGAAAAGCCAAGACTGGGAGAAACTGAGAAGCAAAGATGAAGAGAAGGAGAAGAGGAGGCAAGAAGAAGCAAAAGGTATTGGAGAGAGAGAGAAGGTAAATGTAACCAAGCTTTACGTATTTCAAATTCACAGAGCCGAGGAAATTGGGAAGGCCCTTGCTTGACTTTGAATCAATTCCACCATTCACCATCTTTGTTGCCTCTTTCTCCATTTTGCTAAGCATCAAAAACTTGTGGTCTCTGTTTAAATAATCAAATGAAAATGAGTCACTCTGTAACAGAAAGAGGGCTTCTTGGGTGCATGTCACCGTTGAAATGGCGGGTTTTGCTGCATCATTCAGTTCATGTGGTGTAACTAAACCGAATCTCGGTTCAAATAATTACCAGTAAACTCTAATTCTCCAAGTTAATATTTTCCAAATTGAAACTTATCATCTTTTAGGTTCACCAATATGTTGTAATGTTCAAGAGGATTATCACCAGAACTTTGCTGATTCTTCTCTGATTAAACTACATTTAAACGTAAGATTAAACTTCTTACATATAACCATAACATTCAACACAAAATGTTGTACAGCACATTTCAAACCATATATCATCTGAACCTTACCCAACTCTCTCTCTAATGAAAACTACTAAAACTCAACCAAGAGATCTCTACAATGTATTATTACTCAGACCAAAACTTCACAAAGGCTGTCAAGAAAGATTTGAGAACCGCCAAAAGGGGATTTGTTTCCTGTGCCTTGTTAGATTGCTCTTTCCACGATTCCCTGCAAAGAAAAAGAAGAAAAGAAAGATTAAGGCACAGCGAAACCAACAATCCCACGGCACAACTGAAACATGGAAAGGTTTGTTTGCTCACGGTTTAATTCTGTTTAGTGTTGCAATGTTTCCTTTCTGAGAGCTGGAACTATCTGATGCTTCAAGTTTCCCTTGTTCCATGGTTGCCTTCTCAGCAATTGCGACTTCATTCCTGGCATGGCTACTCATAGTCTCCACTTTTGCTTTGTCGTTCTTACAACTTCCAGTCTGCTACACAATTTAAAAGGTTTCAAAGTTTTCATCGTTAAAGATAGGAGGAATCAACTAACAGCTTTTACATGAATGCAGTATCAACCTAATCCTCACAATCCGAGTGTTGGCTACCAAAACAGCTAAAATGACTCGAGAGGTTTACTATTCCACCATCAATTTTCTTCTACCACAATCATGAAATACTTTATCTCTAAACTCAAACAAGAGATGTTAAAAAGAAGTCTTGCAGCTAACATAACTAAATCAGGACAACCTGCTGACCAAAAGGCAAAAGCAATTTTCTTGCATGAACACCATAAAGAGTATTTAGTTCCAAACATATTACGTGACAAAGCTTACCTCATGGATGTTGCCAATCACAGGACTCGCAACCACGGTTCCTTTAATATCAGCAATTTCAACATCTATTGAAGCAGGATACACAATTTTCTCTTCAACTTGGTTTTCCATAGGGACAGAAATATGATTTGGCATTTGACCAACAATGACTTCTGTCCCCTGTTCTTCAGGTACAGCAAAAATGGATGAAGAAATCTCTCCAACATCAACGGAAGTTTCGGTGCTGCTACCAGTTTCCACCTTTGCCTCAGTTCCTTTCCCACCCTCACAAACTTTCTCCCACTCATTAGGCTGGACATCAGATAACTCCGTTGCTGAAGTCACAGAACTCACAGGAAATGTCTCAACAACTGTTTCTGATGGCAAATCAATTGCGCCTAATGTATTCTTTTCGGCCATTGCTTCTCCAGCATGATTCACTCTTTCGTCACTGTTAACAGGTTCTGTACCTTCTGACTCAATGAGAGGTATTTCCTCAAAGTCTCTGTCTTTGTTATCCACATCGAGTTCTTCCCACTGAGGCGTGGTGGCTAAACTGTCGCACACTGTCTCCACTCTAGTTTGTAGTCCTGTATCATTTTCTTCACTGCAAGATGCTTCAAACTGAGTCTTGGATATGTCAGTAGATCCCACAGACTCGTGTACATCTTCTTCGGGAAGCTTATATCCGTTAACTTCCCTTTTCTTCAAACTATCGGATCCTCTGTCTTCCGAGGCATCCTGGCTACCGTTAATGTTTCCACAACCTTCAAGTGACTTAGCCTCCACAGCCTCGGAAGAAAAACTATGACTTTGATCCGACTGAGAATGGAATCCGTTCGGGGACAAAGATAAAGGGGGCACAGGATCCATCAGGAGTGAGCTTGACAGGCTTTGATCTTGCAAATGGTCAGAGCCATTGCTCTCAAGAAACAAGTCACTAGTACCAAGAACTCTATTTTCTTGGATGATCTCTCTCACAATCTCCCTTATAGTGTAGAAAGATCCACCAACCTCCTTGTGTGTGAGGCTAAGTGAAGGAAAACTCCCATTGTTTAGTCTTTGATGCCTGTAAACAACCAATCAGTCACCAATTACAATAAGTACAATGGAAAAAAAAAACAAAAATCAAGATTGTGGATACAGAAAAAAAGGTGTGTTTATACTTCTTTATGAAAGACTCGACCAGTGTCTTCCTCTCCTCTTTGGGAATCCGATTACGAGTTCTCTTGCCTAGAGACTCGTGGGGCTTGGCTAGAGCAAATATTTGCCCAGCGTAACTAGTCTTCAGAGAGTGCATGTTGTCTCTCTCTCTCTCTTTGTTCTATGTATTATCTGTTGCAGAAGAAGTTCAAATGATTAAGTCACAAGCACCCAAAAAGCGTTACTCTACCATCAAACTAATAAAAAGCATTACAAATCATTGAAATAGATCTGTCTAGTTCATCATTTCCAAACAAAAATTGTTAATTTAGCATACGGCGTATCGGAGAGTATCAAATGTAGAGAGATTGCAAACACACGAAGCGAAATTCTAAAACATTAGAGAGAGAGAGGGCAATTGAATCATTGGAAAGCAAAAAACTCCATCGATAGAGAAGAAGAGATGAGAAAGCAAAAAGAGCGGTGCTTACAGTTTGTACCTGCGACCGGGGAGAAAGCGAGAAAGATTAGAATGGACTAAAACCCTACGCAGTACACAGAACACAGTTGTGAGTGAGAGTATTGGGAGGCGCAAGCGGGAATTTGGGTAATTCTTTCAACTTTCGGGGCAAAATCGTACTTTTATGTTTTTACTGACTTTCTGGTTAATTATCTTCATCTTAACGGAACACAGTTATAACGTAAGAATGTTGTAAACTGACTGTCCTTGGACCTCTTGATTGATTATTGTCAAGAGCATTACGTTGTTTGGAACAAATTTTGTTGAAGCGAGGACAAATAAATTTGTGGACAAAGAGACTATACATACAAATACAGATTAGACAATTGTTTTCACACAAGCACAAATGTAGTTAGATCATATATACCACTAAATGAAGGCAAACCAACGAAAACATGTCAACATGAATCAATTTACCTCAGAATTTCAGAGATAGGTGTGCTTGGACTCGAGTATGGTTGGGTCCAAATATGAATTTATTCAAAAATATGTTTACGGATTCAAAATCAGCCTAGAATACAAGTACAAAATCAAACGGTCATGGATTATATTTAATAATCACCAGAAAGTAAAATATACATTGTCCAAGAGAGGAGAAGATTATATAGCTCAGAGTCGGTCAAAGATCCTTGTGGCTGGCCGCCAAGGAAATTAACGACATCTGCGTACATCAAAAGAAACAAAAAAAATAAATAGAATCTTTCGACAAATTGTTCATATCTTCGTAGAAAACTTGAATTCTGGGTAATACACATAATGCTATTTCATTTTGAATATTTTATTTCTTTTTACCCGAAATTCATATTGAAATTTCAAATGAATATTGGATTTAATTGTTGAGGTCTATTTTATTATTTTATTAAATTTTAAAATTCTAATAGATTTCCAAACACAATGAAATACACAACAATAAACGTCATGAAACAATCAAAATACATTAAAAACCTTCAAAATCTAAATCCATCAAAACACACTCAATACCTTAAACCCAATAACACCCCCTAATCAAAGTTGTTATTGCAATAAGGTAATTAGTTTTCTATTTTTAGTTTATTTAGCAATGAAATGCTTTATAAATTGTTTAAATGCAATATTTGTACACAAACTAAGATAGAAAATTTAAATTTTACTGTAATATACATGTACTTATCGTGTATGTGACTTGCCTCATTCACAAATTCCCGGACTATCAATGGTTATTATCGATCTAATCTACAATTTTGTTTAATTTTGAATCTTTGACTTTAGTATAAGGAGAAATTGTCTAGAATAGTCCAATATAAATTTTAAATGTGTAAAAAGTATCATTTTAAAGAAAATTGTGAGGATCTAATATTTTTAAAATACCATCGCTAAATGTACTTGGTGAAAAATGAAAATAAAAGGAACAAAGATTTAAAGTCTATGTACCCATTATATACTTGAACATAGTACAACTACTTTCATGTTTTTCTTTGTTTTGCTACAAACATAACTTTATATATTACCAACATAAAGCATTTTATTGTTACTAGTAAGTGTCTACATTCACAGAATTAAAAGGATGCTCTCAAACTTCTGCCTCCGAACAAGTCTCCAAGAACTGGATTAGTTTCAAGCGTTCGTCCTCCAAAAGCTCAGGGTCTTCGCTCGTTAGTCTCTCCCGGGTTGCCCCATCCACACTCGTTGGATCATCCACTACCTGTTTGAAGAAAACAGCAACATTACAACACTAACTCATTCACCAAAACTTGTTCAACTCTACATGTTAAGAGAAAGAGACATTTTACTTTTGCGTAGTTATTGGTGTGGCCGTCTTTGTTAGGTCCTATAAACGGCTCGAGCTCATTGTGTGTCCATTCACCATCTATGATGTATTTATATTCAAACTGTCCTTCCTGCGTTCAGAATTGTAATGGCGGTTGGAAAATGATTTACAGAAGTAGAACCTCATCAAGAAAAGAAAAAAAACTCACAGGCAGTTCTCGCTTTAGGCTCCAGATTCCCTTGTCCAGTGTTAGAGGTATCCTCTACAGAAAGGGAACCAAAACTATACAATTTAATTTTACCATATACTTTTACTACCAAAATACTTTTATTTGATTTATAAAAAGGCATATTCACCTGTCCCCATCCGATGTCAAGGCCAGAAATTTCTACTGTGGAGAACCCTTTGTCTTTCAGTTTCAGAGTAACAACTTTCTTCTTGAGTCCTGTGAGCTTTTATATCCATATAGCAGAAACCAACAATCAGAAATCAGAAATCAGAAATCAAGGAACTATATGACCATATTGTAACTTATGCTAATCAATGAGACTGAGAAGGTACAAACATATGCGCAAGCATTGTGAAATTTAAAGAGAATGACTCACAATATCAACTGTTGCATTTTTTATAGCATCCAGCTTCGGAAAACACGATCGCTTGCTCTGCAATATCAAGTGTAGACCAGTGTTATATGCGTACCGCTTTAGAAAAGATGTCTAGATATTAGAAGTGGATTAGTATATCTTACCATAAGTAATTTATGAGCTTCCATAAGTTTATAGCCTTGCACCCAGTACATGTACGTCAACTGTGATTCAAAATTAACACCCCATCTCAGTATTAGTCAGCAACAAGTCAACCCTTGTTCACTCGTTGCAACAGTCAGTAACAGGTTTCTGAAACATACCGCAACAGCAGGAGCTCTTCCCATACCAGCAGTGCAGTGCACGTACGTAACTCCTCCATTCCGTTTAACAGCTTTGTACAGTACACTCATCACGACAGGAAGACGCATTCTCAAATCAAATGCATCAAAGTCTCTGTTACATCAAAGATTAATAATATGTCAACTCTCATGATCTCTCCTCAGTTTAGTACAAACTATCACAAATTCACAACCAGATCATTAACAAGCGTAAAAATTTTAAAATCATGGCTCGTTGATTTACAAAGGTCTTCTTACCTTATTTCACAGCGAATATGCTCAATGTCATCGAACTGCTTAGCATATGCTTGAATGCTTTTTATATCTACTCCAAAATATCTGGAAATAGTGGTCAAGGCACTCTAATCCAGATCATTGTTTCTCACCAAAAACCAAAAGGGGACTTGAGAAAAATTCATAAAAATGAGGAGAAAAAGAGGGCTTTTTTGGAAGGATACTCCAAGTCTGGATCTTGTTGCAAGCAAAATATGGTTTTAACCCCAATTTTACGGAGCTTGTCAACATCTTCAGGGGTCTAGCAAACAAGCAGAGCAGAAGATAGTAAGAATTTGCCAAGAAATTCACAGATCATTTCCACACAAAGTTATAATAATTCTTTGACAGAAGGATAACAAAGAAAACCTGTAAGCAGGATCCGACAATTAAATCTGGACGAATGAAGTTGTAGTTCATTCCTAGTTCGTGCCTGTAAGTCAAAACTGAAATGAAAACATATAAGCATTTGGGAAACTTGGAAACTTGCGTTTGCTCTTCAAATGGCTAGTCCAATATACAGTTGGGAGATATATAAGTAGAATATAAACGTACCAGCACCCATAGCTTGAGTCATGTCTTGGCTATATTCATCAGATTTCTCTTCCTTCTTTGAAACACCACTCATCTCTGTGCTCGATTTTGAATCTGATACCGCCTACACTCGAAGGATTTTTACAATTTTTTTTTTTTTTTTTTTAAGCAGGCAAAAACTCAACAACATTCAAATTGAATAACAAATTATCTGAATAGAGGTGAAACCTGTAAAATAAGTCGAGATTTTCCAGGATCATTTGCTTTGATCGGTACTAGCATCTTCAAAGAAGACGACGAATGGTCTCTCTGATTGACCCCGAAGCTCAACAAAGGTGAGACTGAGGATCTGAAATCAGCGACGATCAATAGACAGCACAAAATCAATCGAATCAAAATTACCCAAATCAAACAGCAGGAAAGATAGGTAAATTTTCTGGAAATGAGAAGAGAAGATACCTGGGAAGATTCTGAAGACAATTCATCTTAGAGAATGTAGAAAAAAAATCAGAGGAAAAGGAAGCAAATGGAGCTGCTCTCACTCAATCACAAGCTTGACGATAAAGATCTTAATTTCAATTCAGGTCCAAAACTGCTGTGAGAGTGTGAGAGTATCGCGACAAGAAAATTTGGACCCCACGCTCGGGAATGCAATCGCTTTTGTTTTGTTTCCTACGTAAAGGGACAGTGTTTAAAAAGAAGCTCCAACTTTTCAATTTAATCAAAAACACCCTCTAGGCTTTAACAAACAAAATTAATTTTGTAACGTAACCCACCTCTGATTCTGACCGCAAATAACATTTATGATCCCAACACCGTCACCGACGACGACCGAATTCGCAATCTCTATGGCCGTCCGATTCGATTGTACTGAGCTTTTAGGGTAAGCTCTGTGGGTCCACAGAATATGAATGCGTATTATTCCGTCCGACACACATCACCACCGTTCAAGTTTTTGTTTTGTAGAATAATTTTACAGAATATTTGTTAGATATTTCCCATTTTCCCTATTTGCATTTGAACCAAGTTCGAAAGTGTTACTGTTTTTGATATTTTCTCGCTTCTAAAAGCCAATGGGACCACTCCACACATTACGTCATCATGTCTATAAAAGATCTTCTCTGCACTTCAACTTGTTACCCTCAACATTTAGATTTTTCACCATACGTTATTCACAATAGTAGTCAGTAAATTGATCAATAATGAAATCAAAGAAGACTGTTCAAGACGCCAAAACAGCAAAACGACTTAAATTTTACTCCAGAATCAAAAGAGTTGTTGTCAGACAAAATCAGAATATTGAGAGTGATAATTGAAGAAACATTAGAAAAGAAAACGTGCAACAAGTTTTAAAAGAAAAAAAAAAACAAGAAAAAGGTCTCCTGGATTTTACAGCATCCTCTTCTATAGGTCCAAGTTCCATTTTTGATGATCCTCAGTTGGCGTTGAAGAACTTCCAAAAAGACTAATCTTTGGTCTTCTTTGATCCTTCCCCATTGGTAGCCTCCAGAACGAGTCTGAGTTCTCGAAGAATATGTATGCAGCAATCACTGATGCCATGAACAAGCAAAACAGCAGTGCATAGATTTGCCACTCTGCACATCAAACACAGATAACAGAAATGAGTGAATTATATATGTGCCAATCCCTATTCTCAGAAAGAAAGAGATGAGCAACACACCTTTCCACTCCTTTGGTACACTCAGTTTTGTCACCATCTCACCCCACTCGCTTGAAGTTGTCAACATAACCCTAATCCCCAAGTTAACAAAAGAACCAATTAAGATAGATCAACATCCCTAGAAACAATGCTAATCCAAATCCCAGTAATGAGAGGATTTTTTCAATTGTTTAACGACATACCTTTCACTCGGGCAGAACTCAAGTGAAGCAATGGACTGACCAAGATGTAGCCTCTTGCTGTAGTGGTAGATTTCCATTGTCTTGACTTCAGCAACAGATACATCTCCATCTTTGCCACCCCTAAAAATTAAGGTGCAGCATGTGAGGTTTTAAGCCTTTGTACAATCAAAAGCCTGAAAGCTAAAACCAATCAAGTATATGAAGAAACACTTACAAAGCAATATATTTTCCATCTAAGCTCACTGCCATTGTTGAAGCAGTCTTCTTTGACAGCTTCTTGAACCCGAGCTTCTTCCATGTACTAATGTCGTAAACATTGACCACAGGAATATCACCTGATTCCAAATTGTTTTAAACTTTCATTTATTGTTCCGAAACTAAAAACACTAGTGCTGCTTGTAATGGTTTACTCAAGAGTCAAGAGTCGCTATATTATATACCTCTCTGAGCAGCACAAAACAGAAAAGGTTTTGTTCCATCTTTGGAGAACCGGCAAAGTTCAATATTTTCATCCTGCAAACATGACCGTATCAAAATCAGGATATCTCAGAAGCATATATGAATCTTGAAGACGTTACTGGCGTTCACATGAATTCACAAAAAAAAACCAGCGACATTAAACTCATCCTTCAAGCAGGTTTTTATAAAGAGTTATTAGTTTGGAAGTATAGGGATGAAAATTCACATTATAACTCTCACTATTACATACCCCACTACGTTCCAAAGTTGACAAAGGAAAACCATCTTCTGCTTTCCATATTCTAGCTGATCCATCAGTTGATGTTGTGGCTAAGAACTCTGAGTCAAGACTGCAACAAAAGATGCAGATATGAGAGAGATGCACACGATCCGCTTTGTTTCATAATCTCCATTAGCTTATATTTCTGTTGTATGACCCAAGTCCCAAATCTTTACATAAGACCCTTTTTTTTTCTAGCTCAATTATGCTCAAAACTGAAAAGAACATAAGATTCCGGTCGTTACCTAAAATCCATATCCCGGATGGATTTGTGTGCCTTTGGCTCATCCAAAATCACATTCAGGTTTGGCCACTCCATAATCCTGAGACATCCATCCTGGAAATAGCTTATAGTAAGTAAGCTACAGCAAAAATTATCGCAACAACGAATGAAAAAAGAAAAATCTTATAAAGCAGTTTTGGTCCATCCTTACCACTCCCCCAACAGCTAATTTAGACCCATCAAAGCTGAAGGCCACACACTTTTGCAGTCCAGCATTTTCCAGAGGAAGGAGTTCTTTGGCTAAGATCGTAGTCACTCTTGTTCCTCCGACAATCTCAAACAACCTGAAAGCCATATAAATTCCATTTACCATCTAGACAAGGAGGCAGATAGTGTCCAAAATGGTGCAAGTCCATTCCAGTTCTCTAGGAAGCAATACCATGTTCAGTTTTAGTCATAGATGTCTACTTATCATGACGAGATCGAGAAGCTATCCTAGTTTTAACAAATACCAGCTCAAACGAATTTAGAAATATTGTATCAGAGGAAGAAACGTACTTGCAGCCACCTTTGGAGGTTGAGCAAACAAAATAATCTCCACCAGGATGCACTGAGATTGCCACGGGATCACCATCACTCTCTTTAAGCGTATGCGTTGCCTTTGATCAAACAAAGAATAAAAAAAAAAATTGTTTTGGTTTCATTAGTCAACCGAAGTAAATACCAAAAGAAACGAGCTTGTTCTGTTTTCTCAGAATCAGTGTGAAAGCGAAAAACCCTAGATTCCTCCCATGATTCAGAAAAAACCCAAATTACCCAATCCAAGGAAACAAATTAAGATTTCACCTAAAACCCAATAAGATTCCGGAGCTCGATACGATACGTTTGAAAACAGTAATTTTCAAAAAAATCAGTGGTGTTGAGAAGAATTTACCAAGGGAGAGGAGGAGAGAGAAGTAGTGATGGGATCGAAAGAGAAGATGTTGAGGAGAGCAGGAGAAGCAGCTGAGCCACGGCGTTTAGCAGCTTTGGCGATTATGGCCCAGTTTACTTTCCTCGGCCGACGAATCCATGATCCGCACACAACATGCCCACTTTCACGGCTGGCTTCTTCAATCTCCATTCGATTTTGATTGATTTGTTGTTTTTCCCTCTTTGGTCGATGTGTTGTGTTTATCTCTTCCACGCCAATTCGGATCCTTATATATAATTTTTTGTTGTTTTTGTTTTTGTTTTCCAGAGCTGAAGAGGAACAGAAAGTAAAACAAAAACAAAAAAAGGAGTTGACTTTGGAAATTGGACAGATAGATTTTGGTGGGTATATTTAATGGGGATTGCAAAATCTCAGATTTAGCAAAAGAAGAAACAAATGGAGATTTTGCGCTGTAGTTTTGAATTAAATCGTGCATACGTTGAGATAATTACACAAGTCAAAGGACGGTGTAGGAAAGGATATTCCTTTGATCCTTGTTCTGATGCCAAATTTTAATACGACTATGGTCACATCGTGCTTCCGCCATCTAGAGCAGACTTTCCTATTGGTGTCATTGTCATTTGTTAAAAAAGTGTATGTATCACATTCACAATTTTTTTACTAATGCATACAACTATGCAAAAAGTATTAATAATACGAAAATAAACATTGGCTTATGGCATCTAAATTTTGGAAAAAAATTAAGAGCATAATTTTATCAGCGATTAAAAATCCATTACTCTATACTATTATTTGCCAAGTGATTTTGTGAAACAAAGTTCTCTCATTAACTCTTACAATTGAAAAGTCCAAATTACCATTAATAAAATAATTTATTTGGCAATTTATTTTTGATAATCAGATCAAAATTTGGCTATATAATTATCATATATATAAAATAAATAAGAATTAGTGTACACCCTAAATCTCTTTTCATTATAAATAGTTTAATTTTCCTTACCATTTTAGAATAATCAGGTTGCCATTTTTTCCTTACTATCATATGGTTTAGTTTTGTTCTTTTTTTTTTCGTCGACGGTTTAGTTTTGTTCATATGTGAGAGTTATTTTCAGGAGCTTTGCATGTTTTTTATATAGTAACTAGATTAAGACTCGCGTATACGCGAGTTTATTTTAAAATTTTGTAATAAAATCATGGAAAAGTATTAAACCAAATTAATTTGATCATTTTAAAGTAAACAGAATAATATTAAAAACTCGATAAAAATATTTAAATAAAATAAGATCGGTAACATTTTTACGTTTTTATTGTAATTGATATTATTTTTAATTCATGATATGAAAAATGAATTAATTTGTTTTATTTTTATTTTTATCCATAGAAAGACTTATATATGTCTAAATATGATCAACTGATTAATTAATTCAACAAAACTTTATTATTCCATTTAAGAGATTTCAATTGATGAAATCTTTATTTAATAATTTTTTACCAAACAATATTGAAAATTAAACTATTTAAAATTAGAATATCGGTTCATTATATTTTCTTAATATTAGTTAGTTGCTTGATGATGTCAAAAAAAAAGTTAGTTGCTTGATAATTAATTTGTTAGTTTTCTATTTATATTGTTTCTTTCTCAATTTTTTTTTTGACTCAGACAATTATAAATTTTCATTTTCACTATTAGTTAGGTTTTTTTATATTATTATTATTTTTTTTTTCTAGTTTTTATATATGTTTAACATTTTTCCAATGAACATGTCTTCACCGGATCAAATACATGTAACGACAATAATTTTGATTTCTATCCAACCGATATAGAGTTAGATACATGTATCGACAATAATTTTGATTTCTATCCAACTAATATAGAGTACTTTAACTCTCTTTTTATAGGGGTTCATGTAACTTATTCCATGTAGTTATAGGAAATTTAGTTTACCTAACTTATTTTATGTACTAATATGATTTTATTTATTTCATTAATTTGAATATTATATGTGTTTGGATAATATAAATTTGATGAATGGGAAACCTTTTTCTATTAGGATATGACAAATATAATTTGTTTTTTCTTAACTATAAAAGATTAAAATTTCGTTTTTTTCCTTTATCTATTTTTTTAATTATTATTATTTTTTTCCTTTTTTCTAAGACACATGTCACGATCTTAACGGACATAACATTAAAAATGACACATGTCGCAATCATAAATTTTATAAAAATCCTACGTGTCGCAACCACGTCGCGCGCATCCAACTTTATATAATAAGATTATTGGCTTTTTTTGTCAACAATTATTGGCTTTTATTGTTGTTAATTGTTTGTTTTCTTTGAATTTGATATGAATCTAATTTTTTTTTCTTCAGTTTTTTAACTTTTAAATTTTAACAGAAAGTGTTTTTAAAATCGAACCGGACAGTGAACCGAAACTTTTTTGGGTCATAGGTAAATTCGGTCTAACCGGTTCAACCGGGCTCATACAAATACAATACACAACTATATATAATAATCAATATACTTTACCTTTTCTTACACTGCCCTTAATAAATACAGCCAATTAATTAATTGACAAAACCCTAAAATATTATTTTCTCTCCAAAAGTGTGGCCACTCGCCGCCACCTTCTTCTCTCTTACTTCTCGTTCACCTTTTTCTGAATATCAAAGTTTCTGTAAAATCCATTTTTGTTGTTTCTTTATCAATTTTTATATTAACTTGATCACGGTCATCAAATTAGATAAAAGTTATCAACTTAAAACATAGGACAACTTCAAAAAACACTGAAAATTAAACGTGAAAACCTTGCAAAATTAAAAATCGGGTTTGGGTGACTCCGGTTTAACCCGGGTTTCACCGGTTTTAACCGGTTTTTGACTGGATTTTAAGGGTTTTGACCATTCTGGTTTTCTGTAATGAACTAAACCGGGTAAGCCTCCGGTTCGCGACCTAATCGGTTCAACCGGCCGGTCCGGTCCGGTTTTCAAAACACTGACAGAAACCTAAACGCAAAAAGATTAACAGGTTAATTTAACCAAAACAAACACGTTTAACACCCTGATCTCTTAATTGTCTTACTTATTTGTGTCCAACTTAGTATTTGCTATTCTTATCGACAATTTCCATATAATGGAATAGAGGGAATCCACTTTTGTTTAGGCTTTTTGTGTGTGTTTGTGTGTGTATCTATAATCTGTTGGCTATTAAATTGTTGATTGGCTTGCAATTGCTATTTCTTAAGCTTAATAAATTGCATTTTTGACAAAAAAAACATAAACATGAAACTGTAGTTAGCAAGAAAAATAACACATGTTTTAGGAGGAAAAAAAGCTCATCAATTATACAAAAAACCCTAATTAAATTAATTTAATACAGGCTCTACACTCATAGTGACCAAAGCATAATATAGCTTTTTCATCTTTTTTTTGACATTGCATAATATAGCTTAAAATTAAAAGAGCAATCGACTAATGGTAAAAACGAATTTGTTATTTGTATACAAATATAAACAAATCCAAATTTGATCCTAAATGGGTAAATAATCAAATAATCTAATCTAAAGCCTATAGATGAATTTGAAAATGAAGGATATACCCGAAATATAAGACACAACCATAATAAGCATCTATAAAACAGAACTGAATCACATCACCTTTTGGTTTTATCTTGTTCGAGTGATATCACATCAAAATCAAATGATTTGCTATTATATTCATCAAAAGAAAAAGGTTTGGTTGAGTTTTGGTAGGACAAAGAAAAATTATGACGATAATAGTTATCGTTATTTGTTTATAAAATTTGTAAGAGGTTATAAATAAACAGAAAAGTTTTGTTATACGATAATAATATTTATCATTTAGGGCAATTCTCATAGAGTCATAGTTAGCATAAAATGTGCTTTTTTTGGACAAGCATAACCTGCACTCATCACATTCGAAATTTATAGGAAGACTTCATAAATTGTTGTAAATAGTCGAACCAGTGATCTGATGTATAATTTAACTTTAATAAGGTTTTAAAAGTTTCCATAAATCTATATTATAAAAATATATAGTGAAACCGTGGTCTAGTTGTTGATTTGATTCAGTACGTCGAGTTGTTGATTGGACGTACGAAGCCGACACTAGCAGTTGTTGGTTCAAGGGACATACGACGAGGACGTATGCTCCTTTGAAGAGGGAAGGAGGTACTGTGGTAAGCTTGCGAGTCTTGGCCGGTGGTGGTCCGGTTGTTGATTTGACATAAGAAGTCGATAGTACGCCTTGGTGATTGAAATGACTGATCAATTGGTGGTGCAGAGGACACAGATCCCCCGGAGTGAAAATGGCTTGTGGTGGATAATATGGCAGGAGGCTTTGCGAACCCGTGGTCGTGGTCCTGCTGGCGAGTTGATTCAACACGTCAAAGGGCAGAAGCTGGTAGTGAAAAGGACCGAGGAAGCTGTATTCTCACGTCGTTGGTTGGACTCAAGTAGTCGATAGGATCAGTCGGTAGTGCAATGGACACACGTTGAATCCCCGGACCGGAAATGGCCAAGTCCAATCCCAACGAGGAAGCAGTATGGACCATTTGCGTTGTGGAGACGACCGTTGTGTAGGTCACAGTACTCGACAGTTGCTGCTGTCTTGGGAGATTGCCAAGGCTGCTCAATGCCTCCAGACGGTCGTTCTCTTCTTTCAGCGCAGCGTTTTGAGCTTCCAGATTGGCCACCCGAGCCTTCAAGGCGTTGATAACCCCAATGCTGCCGTGAACACCGTCGTCCAAACGATATCTAGCTTCCTCGAACAGAGAGTCAACAAAGTCAGCTCGTTGGTCCTCATGTACTGCACTGAGCATCTTCCCGAGGCGATCTCTGGCCCAGAAGTGGTTGATTGAGGCAAACTTAGGTGCATTGTCTCCGCCAAAACTTGCTGCGAATATACAATCTGCGATACACTTGGTTTTCTGACTTTTGCAGGCAACACACGCCATCTGCAACATCACAACAAATTGGAAGTCGGAATCAAAATCAAAAAAGTTATAAATTATCAGCAAGTCGTTAAAATCATGAGATCGAATCAAAATCATTATCATCAACTTCCATGGAAACAACATCACCCAACCATCTCAAATCAACCATCGACACACACAAAATCATTATCAGCAACATCCAGTTTCAGCTTCGAAACAACATCAACCAAGGAAAAAAAGCTCAAGTAAGCAAGCAATATCTCAGGATCTCGCAAGGAAGACACATACAAATTTCGTCGCCAAATTTCCTTCGACACAAAAACAGAGGATTTCAAAAACTGAGAGACAAAAATAACGAAATATTCTTCAACACACAAAAAGCGCACAGCAAAACCATGAGAAACATAAATCGATTACCGCCTTTGCAACGATTTCATGAAAAACAGTGAGAAAAAAATCGAAAGCAAAGCGATAATGTATAAACTAACCGATAATGTATAACCAAAGCGATTCTAGTACCTTCGATTTCTTCTTCTTCTTCGTTTCGTTGATCAGGAGGTTTAAGAAGAAGACAAAAAATTGTTTTTAGCTTTTATAGTGGGTGTGTTGGGAGGGAGGAGAGTGTGTATACGTAGAGACTGAGAAAAAGCAAAGAAATAGGAGAGAAAAAGTATGTCTCACGAAATGTCAATACTACCCTTTCCTGCTAACGGCCTTTTGCTGTGTTTTTTTTAGAAATAAATAAATAATACAACTTTTAGTTTTTATGGTTAGTACTTAGTACTACTATTACGCAGAAAAATAGAAAAAAGTTTCTCGTTAAAATTGTCTCCGTGACCGTACGATTGAGGCCACGTGCATATTGGGGAGAGAGAGGATGATTTAATGCGGCGAGGAGAATAATCACTTTTTCGAAACCGTTTCTGTCCAGCTGTCTACCAGTTTTGTTAATTTACCATAGTACCCATTTCTCCTCATGTTCTAGATTTAACGGAAATTTAAAAAGTTAAATGAATTCGAAATGAAGCAATTGTTGTTTATTTCCACAACCACCCACACATCATTTTGTGTAGAAGTATTATTTTTTATAAACAAACGTTATCTGATGATCCAACTCTAAACATTGGCCTCTTACTTTACTGGTCATGTTTACAATTTTTGAGAGATTTAATCAATTTTTGTTTTGTTTTTTGTTGTTAAAAGGCCTAATCAATTTTATGGTTAACCACTCAAACCAAGCATTCAAAGGATCTAAATGTGTGGTTCGATGTGTTTTTTCGGTTCAGTAGCCATTACTGGTATTCCATCCGGACCGGGCCGCATCTGAATTCTGAACGCTTTCGTGACGACTGACGAGGATCATTTCGTGCCGCCGCTGCGATCTGACCAAAATTAAAGTTAGAAATTCGATTTCATCGTCTCTCCCATTTCCGATTTGCCGAGCCCTCCTCTTCCTCGAAGTGCTGCCATGGTGCTTCCGCTCCTCCGGCACGCAGCGATCGCCCGCACTTCTTCACTCCTCAGAGCTCGTCTTCTCGCTCCTGTCTCCGGATTCCATACTCGGTACGCTTATTCTGTTCACGCGTCTTCTCTCTCTCGTCTCGCCTCTTTCTATGTTTTGATGTTTCTCTTTCATTTGTGATCCTTGCCAATTCGATAAGAGAACTAGTCTCTCAGTTCGATTTCATTTTTTCTTTCTGGACAATTCTCCATTGACTTTTCGGAGTTCTTATTGCGTAGTGTATAGTGATGTTTAAGAGTTTGATTTTGAACGAGGGCAATTCGATGGATGGAAAGAATGCGAATCTGTGTTTGCTAGAACCAATCGAACTATTATGGAAGAAACGCTTAGAGCTGTTGAATAGTTGTTTTCACTGAAAATAATACTCTGGCTCACTCCCTCGGTGATTGGTTGTTCTGTGTCCACTTTTGTTTCCTCCTTTGTGGAAACCACAGTGAGCACAATTGTATGTTAGGTAGAATTCCTGTTTTAGCTGGCATTGGGTTACAAAAACATTACTGGTGAAAGTAATCAGCTAGCGGTATTTTCTTCAAACAGTTGAATTGACCTAGCCTTTTGTTCATGTTTAGTAGATTGCAATGAGTTGCATTGATAGATGTTGGGTTATCAACTCCCTGAACAACAAACTGGAACTTTTTTTGGGTTATATTTCTGCTCATGGAAGCGAAAACTGGTGTGATTTCTTTTGCTTTGCAATACATTTGACCATGAACTCTCTAATTCAGATTTTCTAATGGACGAAACTACTTGGACGACAAGATTCGTAGCAGTAATGGTGTGAGGTATGTGTTCCATACCACAGATCTTGGTAATTGATGTTGGGTGCAGAAAAGGTTTATCCAAACTGTTGTAGAATCATAGAATCAATATTAAGTTAAGAACGGCATGAACAGTCTATTCCAGTTTCTGTTTTATCCTTTTCTCTAGGTTTGCCTCCATCCTGTACATTATATTTTATGATCTCTTTTTGGCTAGGCGAGTTGTTTGTGTTTGTCTATACAAAGATGGCTTCTCTTTCCTAAAAATTGAGGCACTCAAGGATTAAGATTGTGTTTAAAGTAGAAACTAAGATGGTTATTGAAATCATTCCTATGTGTTATTCATAGCTCACTAGTATCCACTGAACTCGTTTTGTAAGAAAATTGGGGGAATATGTGTTTATCCGTTTTTCAGATTTTGTCTGATCTAAATTTCCAGGTCTGCCTCGATAGACATGATTACAAGAATGGATGATAGTCCTCCAAAGCCCATTGTAAGTTTTGCATTTAGTACTGTTTTTTTTCTCACTTTCATCTAACCCTGTTTCTCACATTCATTGTTTTCTTGTAGTTGAGATTTGGTGGCGTGCAAAACTTTTCATCTACAGGTATTCATAGATTGCTATTGTTATAAAATCTGATGAATAAGGATCTTCACAAATTAGTCTAAGAAGCAATTCCAATATAGAATTACTAAAGCAGTCCATTTATGGGACTTTCATACATGATAAATCAACCTACAGGCAATTGTAAAAATTGATTTACCTATAAAAATTATCAAGACACAAGTATTAAGTGGGTGATAAGAATAACACTCTTTTCTCTGATGTGTTGTGCTTTCATCTTCTCCTAAATATAGCTACAAGAGATGCAATCGATTATACAAGATTCTTCTCTTAATATTACTTGTCTTTCGGTTGTAGGACCTACCGCGCAGACGGTTCTTACAATGCCAGCCTTGTCTCCTACGATGGTAGGAATTGGGACTTCAGTCTTGTAAAAAAACTTGGCCTCCCTGCGAGAAGACAATTTTTTAATGTTTGTTGTCCTTTTGCAGAGTCATGGAAATATTGCAAAATGGATAAAGAAAGAAGGTGACAAGGTGGGTATTTCTTATTTTTGGTTGACAAAGAAAATTCAGAATGTGGAATTTCTCAGTAACAGGTTTATATATTTGTTCTTCCTGACAGGTAGAGGTGGGCGATGTACTATGTGAGATAGAGACAGACAAAGCCACTGTAGAATTGGAGAGTCAAGAGGAAGGGTAATTCTAGAAAAGCCGGTTCATGATTTTGTCGCTTTTAGTTTTATATATTTTTTGTTCCACGTTACCTTGGTATTTCAAATATCTGACTCATTACAAATATATGCAAATATCAATTGGCTTACAATGAAGCATGGGTTCTGTAGGTATCTGGCCAAGATTATAGCAACTGAAGGATCAAAGGATATTCCTGTTAATGAAGCGATTGCAATAATGGTAAGCACAATGATTGCAATAACAATATGATCTCGCAACAGGTGATGCAGGCATCAACCTACATTCATTAGGAATCCCTTTTCTTAATTAGTCTGCTCTTGGCCTCTTCATTTTCTTTTGTTTCCTCGGTTTACTTCCTGGTAGACTATGAATCATAGAGATCTATAGTGTTTCTTTATTAATATTTATTCTAGGAAAAGATGACCAAAATCCAATCTTCGTACTGCCTTTCCCTCTAAATATTACGTCCTACTGAGGTTTAATGTCATGTACCGTACATGATACTTCGTGTTTTCAGTCAGCATCTTGCTACATAAGTTTGATAGATAAGAAACTAATCTTATCTTATTTAATTGTAATCAAGGTTGAGGAGGAAGATGACATTCCAAATGTTTCTGCTACCGCAGAGGGTGGAGGTGTTGGTAAAGAGGAAACATCAGCTCCTCAAGAGATGAAACATGAAGAAAGCACAAAACAAAGAGGTTCCATTCAGCCCAATGCATCAAATCTTCCCCCACATGTGGTCTTAGAAATGCCAGCACTTTCTCCTACAATGGTATGAAACTCCATATTTTATACTAGCTTGTTTTGGATGAGAACGCGTCCACCTTTCCTGTCCTGAGGCTGGAGGCCCTGAATCATTTTTTGGTTTATTGATATGCAGAACCAAGGTAACATTGCCAAATGGTGGAAAAAAGAGGGTGACAAGGTTAGTTTCTGGTGACCCAAGAGACCAAGACTGGAAAGTTAATTAGCATTGCAATTTCACCACAATGAATTAGGTTTTTATGCACTCGCTTGTATTGATTCTCCTCGTTTCCTGTTCAACAGATTGAAGTGGGTGATGTCATAGGTGAAATCGAGACTGACAAAGCCACTCTGGAATTTGAATGCCTTGAAGAGGGGTATACTAAACATCTTATCGTTTATTTTCTTATATCCAATCAGTCAGAGCATAAACAGTATATCTTTTTCTAGGCAATCTGGTTATGTTTGTTCTGTACAGCATTCATAGTCTGTGGGTTTGCTTTTCTTTGGTTGAGAATAAAATGTTGATTGCAAAAGTAAGGTCTGTTCAAGTTTTTTCCCTTAAAATGATCGTGTCTTCTAACTTAAAGATTGAATTCATATTTCCTAGTTCTGGTATGAGCACAGGTTTCTTAAATATAAGAGGATTTACCTGTACTGCTGCATTAGTATTCGGATGAATCTTATATTAATGGACTGTTTAACTTGATAGATGACTTGTGATGTAGGTACTTGGCTAAGATTCTAATTCCTGAGGGTTCCAAGGATGTGGCTGTCGGAAAGCCGATTGCGCTTATAGTAAGTCTTTTAGTTCAAAAGTAAATCGTTCTACTACTGGTTTATATCCCAACTATCCTACTAGCATCTAATGCACATTTTGTGCATAAATGGGTTGGCACTCTTCTAATTCCATGATACTTTATGTATTGCCTTAATTACAAGTTATGCCTCCACACAATTTTTTTCTGATAATCCAATTGCTTGCAGATTGAGGGATATTAGATGCTAATCCTTCTTCTATGTAGGTTGAAGATGCTGAAAGTATTGAAGCCATCAAGTCTTCTTCCGCAGGTGGTTCTGAGGTTGAAACAGAAAAACAAGTCCCTCACAGTGCTGTAGATAAATCTGGAGGGAGGAAAGCAGGCTTTACAAAGATCAGTCCTGCTGCAAAGCTATTGATTTTAGAACATGGATTGGAGGCATCATCGATTGAGGCATCAGGTCCCTATGGTACATTACTGAAATCAGATGTTGTGGCCGCAATTGCTTCTGGAAAAACATCTAAAGCATCTGCGTCTAAGAAACAACCATCAAAGGAGACCCCGTCTAAATCATCTTCCATATCGCCGGCTGAGTCAAAGTCTTCTGTGACACAGTCAGAAAATTATGAAGATTTTCCCAACAGTCAAATTCGCAAGGTAATTTATTATTGCTCTATATGTGAAGTATTCCTTCTATGAAAACAAAGTGATAAGGCCGTTTTGACTTCATTGATAAGGCAAGAACTTTTGGTTACAATTCCCTTGATCTGTATTCTTTAAACTGACAGATAATATCATTAGATATTAGTAGCTTTTGTCTAATCTACGAGTTCTGAAAGTGGATGGGAAATGTTCCATCACCCAAGGAAAACATACTTTTAGCTTTGAACTTTTCTGCTGGGATCATAATGAAATCCTGACTTCTGTTTGATTATTCCCACTTGGCAGATTATAGCTAAACGTTTATTGGAATCAAAACAGAAGATACCCCACTTGTATTTATCATCAGGTTGGTTTTTCACAAACTTTGTATGTCCTTTATGTATTTTGTTTACTGTTAAACATTTGAGTGTGGCTGCAGATGTTGTATTGGACCCTCTTCTTGCATTTAGAAAAGAACTTCAAGGTTTGTAGACTGCTTTCTATCCCACTTCCTTGTATTTGTTGACAACTTGGAAGGCTCTGATTTAACTGTGGTTTTCATTATCTACAGAAAGCCATGGCGTTAAAGTGTCTGTCAATGACATAGTTATTAAAGCAGTGGCAGTCGCACTGAGGAATGTAAGACAAGCTAATGGTGAGAAACTATATTCAACTCGTAAACTAAACCATGGTTTATCCCCAATCATATCGATGAGACATTCGTCCTTTATAAGGCAATCACTCATGTTGGAATAACCGTTGCAATGCCATTGGCATCTGAAAATATTTAGTAAACATGTTTTCAGGTTATAGGACGAGTAGGATATTTTTCACACTGAGGTTGATGTAATGATCTTAGGTTTCTAATCATGTGGCTGGTTTCTCTCCTTGTGCTAGCTTAAACCTTCATTTAAGTTGTTTAAAGTGATTTGTCTTAATCTCTGGCAGCTTTCTGGGATGCTGAGAAAGGAGAGATTGTTATGTGTGAGGATGTTGACATATCAATTGCAGTTGCAACGGAGAAGGTAATGAACTCTCTTTGTGTTAGCTTTTCGGATTACTTGAATAGTGTATCCCTCATCTTCTTGGCATGTGTTGCAGGGCTTAATGACTCCAATTATCAGGAACGCAGACCAGAAATCTATTTCTGCTATTTCCTTAGAGGTAATATAATTTTCTGACGAAGTCTAACGAATATGCCAGGCTATCGAGGAGTGCACTTGTTTGATCAGTTCTCACCATATGTCATATGCTGCTTATCAATAGTTTATAAAATTGATTTCTTTATTGATTTTGTGGAGCAGGTTAAGGAGCTGGCACAAAAGGCGCGATCTGGAAAGCTTGCTCCTCATGAGTTCCAAGGAGGGACATTCAGGTATTCATCATTCTGAATTCTTAAGCATCGTCTGAAAATTTGTGTAACTTAACGTACTTACTGAGAAAACCATGTCCTTATCGTTTCTCAGTATTTCAAATCTCGGAATGTATCCTGTGGATCAATTCTGCGCAATCATTAACCCCCCTCAGGTAGTCATAGCCTTAACGATGCACTCTTAATTTTATGTTTGCGACTTTTGTCGTGCAAGATTTAGTATAGTCTTTATAGATATGCACATGTGTTATTGGATAATAAACCGAGGACCATCGATTGTCTTGCAGTCTGGAATTCTAGCAGTTGGTAGAGGAAATAAAGTGGTTGAGGCAATTCTTGGAATAGATGGTGAGACAGTAAATCCTCTTGGGTTTTTTAACTTTGGGTTGCTATTTTGATGAGGTTATGACAAAGTTTTTTGTTTTCGTTTCAGGAACTGAGAAGCCTTCTGTTGTAACGAAAATGAATGTAACATTATCCGCTGATCATCGGATCTTTGACGGACAAGTTGGAGGTAATGCAACATTCAGTAGTTTCTGTATTGCTATCATTCATTCACTGTGTTTCTTCTTTGTTACTCACTGCTTTTATGAAATTGGTTTCGTTTCAGCTTCGTTTTTGTCTGAATTGCGCTCAAACTTTGTGGATGTTCGAAGGCTTCTGCTGTGAGAAGATTCAACTGTTTATCTGATGAATCTGCTTAATAAACCTTGGACCCCACGTGCACATCCAGAAGATTCAACTGTTTTTCGTATTTTTTCCATTTGGTTCCCTTACTACCAAAAATTGGTTTTGGTTTTGGTTTTCATCCTATAGTTTGGTAACTTGATGAATTATCATTTTTTGTTTGCGCAATCCTCTGAGAAATAAATAGTTTCAGCTGTCAATCACACACAACAGGTGAAATAATGAAATGATAAAAAGCAATTTACCCTCGTATATGTGATCATGGTTTTTAATATGTGGTTAGTTTTCATTTGTCAAATGTTGTTTTTAGCCCCCTAATAAACGACTACAAAATTCTACATTTGAAATACGCTCGTCAAGACTTTAGTCTTCAGATTACAAATTTTATATACAACATTTAGGAAAAAAAGTTCCAAATTCTGTTATGAGCAATGCGGTCAAGAAATTGCTTTGGAATTCGCTCTTGTTTTACGATATAAAAGAAAGGATTGCAATGCATATATTGGGATAACAAATAGAAAGAAGTATAAATCAGTTGCCAAATATGTAATTTTGAAAAATTTGGCCGGAGAAGAAGAAAATATGAGCGGCTTCGCGGGTTCAAAATCGGAGCAGAGTCATCACCGCCTCTTCGATTTCGCCAAGACGGCCATAATCAACATCTTCGCCCATCCTTATACCACTGTATCTAAACAATCCCTCTTCCCCTAAACAACAACAACTCCATTTCCTCTACAAAGTCTCATCCTTTAGCTCCCTCTCTCTCTCTGCGTTTTCTAGGTTTGCGAGCTGTACTGCGGCGGAGATCCCGACATCGACAAGTGGGGAGCTGCTCCGATTGGTCACTACATAGGAATTGGTATTCTAATACTTTACTTATCTACTCAGTGTTATACACTGTAATCATATCAGTACGGCTTGAGGCTTCTCACTCTCTTTTTTTCTGTTTGGATGAATATGTTATAACGTTAGATGCATCGTCTTCTGAGATTTCTTGCGCACGAGAAGCTTGGGAGAGTCCAAGGAAGAATTACAATGTGGAATTCTTTGAAGCTGATCCTTCCAAGGTGAGACCTTCTTTGTTGGATAGACTTTTCTCATGTGTAGCAATCTGGAGCACCATTTCTTAGTTACTGCTTCATTGGTGTGACAGGACGATCTTGAATTCCAGCTACAGAAGAAGGTCGGGCAGGCTGACTTAGTCTCTTGTTGGCGCCATCTCCAGGTTTTGTGATTTTTTGTCGTTTGAATAACTCTGCGTCTATGGAAATGTATTATATCAAGGATGTAATGGACTGATTCCTTGCAAATCTTCTTTCTTTAGTTATGCTTTGAAACTGAGGAGAGTGCGAGAAGACTTTTAAGTAATGTTGCATGTTTACTGAAACCGGGAGGTTACTTTTTCGGTATCACTCCTGACTCGTCTACAATATGGTATGAAAATAAGTACCTAAACTGCGTGAAATTGTTTAGATAACTCCAATATGTAATTTTTCAGTTGTCATATGGTTCCTGTGAATTGGTACTGAGATTTTAAGTTCATCAATTTCAACATTTGACTGCACATATATATATATATATATATTGTGTTCAGTTGGACTGAGTTCCTTGACATTATGGTCACACAGGGCAAAGTACCAGAAAAATGTAGAAGCATACCACAATAGGAGTGGAGGGACGAAGCCTAATGTTTTCCCCAACTACATTCGGTCTGAGAGTTACATGATCACTTTCGAATTGGAGGAAGAAAAGTGAACATCTTTCTGAGAGAAAAAAAAAATCATTTTTTGCCATCAAGTTCCTTTCCTGAACTTAGACTGTTTGCCATGTTGTACTCAGATTTCCTCTGTTTGGAAAGAGGTACCAGCTCAAATTTTCTGGTGACAACGCTTCTGAAGACCATTGCTTGGTTCACTTTCCAAGCTTAATCAGGTGGGTTCTCTTGCACCATGATCTCTCCTTTACAACACTAATTTGATGGTATGTCATTACCATGTCAACAGTCTTCTAATTTTTAGTTATTGTTGTGTTTGTTATTCAGGTTAGCAAGGGAGGCTGGCCTTGAGTATGTGGAGATTCAAAGTTTAACAGATTTTTACGATGATAACAGGTACCAAAGTCTTACAATGCCTACAGATTCTGAGTCTCATCATGAGCTTTTGTGTATCATTGTTGCTTCTTTTTAAGGTTGTATTACATTTGCTGATGCTGTTCATGTCTTATTGCCAGAGCCCAATTTACAAGCTTGCTGATGAATGCTGGCCCCAACTTCATTGACTCCAGGGGAAAGCTTCTTCCACGGGCATTTGACTTGTTAGGTAACTTTCCGTCATCGTATGTCATCTTACCTTATCTTATCTAATCTTATCTATTTTTGATACTTTTTAGTTCCTTATGCTTCTTTTGTGCAGGTCTTTATGCAACCTTCATATTTCAGAAGCCTGACCCAGATCTTGAACCTCCTCTAACGACCCCAATAATAACTTTAGAGGGTTCCAATAATCATGATGAGGCAAGTGCCTTTTTCTTGTCATATCTCATTTTATAAAAGTAGAATTACTCTGAACTTCTATTTCACTTGAGAAAAATGCGTCTTGCTAGTGTAGATTGGGAAATTCATGTTTTAGTTTGACAACAATTGCTTCAGTCTTATCTCTTGGTCCAATTCTTTTAATGGTTCTTCACGACTTTGCAGAGAGAAATGTCAGTGAACACTGACACAAGTGCACCTGCGGAAGATTCATCACAAGGACTAGGGAAGATTAGTGAACAGAAAGGAATATTGGGACCAGGCCCTGCTGATTTACGTTTCTCTGAAGCAATTTGACGCCTCTTTTTCTCTTTGTAGACCAGGCTTTGCCTAATGCTTTGGTGATATAGTGAAGTGTTGTTTCAATAATATAGATGGTTTCGAACGTGAGCCTGGTTTTGTAATAACTTATAAACATCAAATGAAACCTTGATTCAGTTCTCCGAGTAATTTCCATCAATATTCAACAGCACTTAACAGATTTGATAGTTTCCATCTTAACTACATGATGTGAAAGCGAAATGAGCAACAGATTCAAATCTTACAAAGAGGCAGCTGATTATTGGTAACAAGAACCTAGCATTCTTTACCCCTGAGAGAAAAAAGATACATCATGGTACAATTCAACTCAATCGGAATCAGAGTCATGCCTCCTCTTTCTATCCTTCTTCTCTTTCTTGTGCTTCTTCCTATCATCTGAATCCTCTTTCGTATGCTTCTTCCTATCATCTGAATCACGACTGGATCGCTTCTCATGCCTCTCGCGTTTCTCACGTCTTTCATGTCTATCTTCCTTCTCTCTCTTCGCTGGTTTCCTTTCTTCATGCCTATCTTTCTTTTGGTCCTTCTCAGCATCATCCGGTCTCTCTTCAACAGTCTTGATCCCTGTTGTATCTGCTGGCAAACTTGCTGGCCCTGCGTCTTCTTTCTGAGAGGATGTAAGGGTGCTGGGATCTTCCCAAGGTCGTGGCGTTCTGTACAGAGTTGCAGAAAGAAATGTGAGACGAAGGACAAAGGTAAAGTACCAAAACATCAACAGAGTTAAACAATAGGCACTCAGAAAAAAGGAACTTACTTTGCATAGCCAAGACCGTGAACCCAAACTGCATCAGCATTCCCTGCACCTAAGTCCTCTGCCGTTGAATTTCTCTTGACAAGGTCAGTATACTCTTGCTTGTCAAGGCGATTGCCTTGTGGTCTTGTAGAGGACTTTGGTGCCAACCCCAAAGCCTCCCTCATGGCTTGTTCCTCTTGTTCCTTAACTCTTTGAATCTCTTCTTTTATAGCGTCAGTGTTGGAGCCCTTTTGCTTTTTATCTTTAGCATACCAGTTAAGATCTTTACCTGTTCATTATTCGCAGAGACATAAAATGTCAGTCCAGAGTTTTACATTGAAGATTAATCTACAAAAAAAATGAAGAAACAAGAGAAGAGGAATAAGAAAACAAACCTTTTTGCCATCTTCCAACAGGGGCCTTGACACTGTGACCCAAATAGTTCTCTCTATGTTTATCAGCCTTCACTTCATCCCAACTAAATTCTGCACATTTATAAAACAAGTTTGATTAGTAATACAGTCTTCATCATGCATAATCATTCTAAGCGCAGCTAATGTTCTACATCTTGATTCGAAAACAAATTCTCAAAAACGGAGGAAATCAGAGTTCTGTAAAAAGGCCGATAATAAGGGAATTTAACCGATTCACTAGAACTATGGCAACGCTTCTTATCAAAATTCAGCTCATCTCACAATTCCTTATACCCAATCTACATCTTCAACTAGAATGTTGATGAAAAACGAATAGATTGAGTTGGATGCTACATGAAACCCTAAAAGTTGAGAAATTTGATGTTCGGATCGGGTAATAATAGAAGCAAAATCTGAAAACTTACGATCTCGACCACCGCGAACACCTCCCCTCGTCGGATGATACATGAAGACCCTAAAAGTTGCAAACTTTTTCTGTCTTCGAACCTTGATTTTCCCTCTGGAGCCTAATTGAAATTGAACACGAATTTCTCAGATTCTGGTTCGGATAGAGGAGTAGTAGCAGGAAACGGCATTTAGGACGGTGCGTTTTGATTGGTTCGTTGTTTGCAATCTCTGATTTTCCATTTTTAATTTTGGGCCAATTCGTCTAGGATAGGATTGGGCTTTTCTAGGCCCGTTTAGGCTAATACAAACAAAACTTGAGGAGACACGTGTCATAAATAGAGAAGAAGTGCAGAGAGAAGTGACCACCAGAACAATTGTAGCCTAATCCTCCGCCGATTCAAAAAAAACCTAAACACTCTCAAACCTCGTGCGGTGGACAATGGCTGAAGCCGACGAACGTCCTCAGGGCTCGGATTCTCCTCCCCTGAAGTTACCCGATTTCGTGACCAATATATTCTCCTTTCTCCAACCTAAGGCTCCTCCAGCTGTTATTGATGCCGGTGTTCCCAAACCCACCGGCGAAAAGGATCGTCAGAACTCGACGGTCGAGACCGTCTCCTTCCCTTACAATCCGCCCACGAACACTGAGCCACTGAAGGTTGAAGCTGAGGTCAGCTCCAGCAAGACTTCCAACAACCTCGTCATTTGGCAGGTAACTCTAAAGCTGTGGACTTTTCTGCTTATTAGATGAACAACCGTGGAATAGTGGTTTTGATTTGCTTTCAATTGGGAGCTTTTTTTCAACTCAGTAATGTTCTTTATGAGGTGGTAGGGACCAATACTGTTTATGGCAGATGTTGATAATGTTTTCTCTATGACTTAGATTATTGATTCCTCTTAGCTTGAAACTGTTCTGGCCTTTATCTCTACCAATAGGCAGTCTCGAGCCCTTTCTTCTATTGTTAAGTCCATGAAGACTTCTTTGACTTTCTTTTGTAGGCATCTCTGTGTCCTTTAGTCTTCAACATGTAGAACATTTGATTTCTCGATTTGCAAAAGTGCCTACAGTTTGTAAACGTTTTATTGATTTTGGTCAATTGGAGTGTGAACGTTGAAAGTGATTGCAGCTTTTGCTTTGCTCCTGTCTCTATATACAATTGCATGCATTAGAACGCTATAAGGACCTTTAAAATTAGCTGGCTGTTCTGTCTTCACGGAGTAGTTAGCTGCCCATTAGCATTAGTTATAAGAGAAACATACATCTTGTGCTCACAGGCCCTCTTCCCGTTGCTCCCTTATTCTTATTCTATACGGAAATTGATTTATGTCCTCAATGAATCGCTTGGTTATTGAGTAGCATGACTGAATTTTCTCTGATGGTGTTTAAAAGCCTGCAACCTTTAAGATTTTGATTCAGCAGAATGTTCTTTGAAACTATTTTGTTCAGGTATATGCACTTGGAGGGTTTCTTGTCCTGAAGTGGGCGTGGGCGAGATGGAATGAGAGGAACGAGAGAAGTAACAAAAAGGATGCGACGGATGATGATGATCAGCCTTCTCATAGGGAAGGTGGTGACAGTGATGATGATCAACACGAAGACTAAGTCATATTTCACGAAGAAGATGTACGTTGCCTATTTTGGTTTCTGTATAGCAAAAGCACCAACAACTTTAGGGTGAAAGTTTCTTATTTTCCATGTACTCGACTCTTGAGTAAAATCTCCTTCAAGCAACTATCGTTCTCTTCTTATGCCCGCAATTTTTTTTTTCTTTTCCTGGTTTAATCTCATCATCTTCTTGTGTTACCTTAAAAGAATGCGACAGTAATTAATCATCGTTTCCGTTATTCACTTGTAAAATAAGCACACGAACATATATCATTAAAACTTGATTTAATAATTAATAGTACATGTTAACAAACAAGGTCCTACAATTACAAAGTTATGAATCACATACATACAGTACCATTTGCCTCTTCTATAGTTAATTGACTTGGTCTCTCCCAAATTCATACAAATCTGATATAGTCTACATACAGAGTATACAACAACAACTCTCTACTAAGAACCACCAGTAGGAGGTAGAGTGTTGATCACATCATCATACTCACCTAAACAAGCCGTCACCAGAACCACCAGTAGGAGGCAGAGCAACCGGGCGTGTGTAATAAGGAGTCGAATACATTTCTCTACTACGCATAACTGAATCAGGAGGATACAAGCTCTGAGTAGGTGACATGGGAGTATATGTACTTACTTGTCTATCAAAGTTGAAGCTAGTTGAGGATACTTGGTTACTTCCAGAGATTTCACTGCCTAAAACACTTGATGAGCCTCTATAGAGCCTGGATTCTTGAGCATCAACCATCGGTTGACCATCTGGCCTGAACCCTGCCCATAGTTTTGGTCCACCGATGTAAGGAGGGGTGGTTAAAAGGCGATCATCCATTGACAAAGGAGGACTGGTGTCTAGTAATTGGGGAATGTCTCGCTCAGGTATATGGCTGACCAGAGCTCTCTGAGACCTCGTAGCTAGAAAGTTGTTCCTCGTTGATGGATCAGGTGAGAAATCAGAGGGTACTCGAAAAAGTCCAGCACAGCCAACAGGAAATTCTACGTTAGAAGCAGGGAGAGATGGTTTGGTACCAAATGGTGCCTCTATGGGTAGTGCGTATGTGTTCATATAGGAACCTGGCGTTGAAGGACAGGAGCTTTCAGAAAGATACTCAGGTTTTCTGATATGTAAGCTATTGACTTTCTCTTGCAGAGACAACTTAGCTTGCTTTAGCGCAGTGAGCACCGTATCAGGAGGATTAAACTTCTCCTTTGCAACTGGAACTAAGGGATAATCTACATTCTGGATGGTAGTAGTGGCTTGACTAGCAAAGGAACCGCCTCCCGAGTTTGGTCGAGTTAAAGGAGGTGACCGAGTAGTTGATGTAGCTGGTTCAATACAGCTCTGAGGAGGGGAACACTCAGCAATACGTTTTCCTTTGTCTTCAGAAGGAGAAGCATCTTGTTCCACAGATTTGGAAATGCAACTTTTGCAGGACTGATCAGGTGGTGGTGTTACTGAATTATTAGGCGAACCATGCGGCAAAGTGTCAAATGATTCCCTAAAGCCAACTTCATTGGCTATAGATCTTGTAGTGTCATGGAGGGAAGGAACTAATGAGGAACCTTGAAGATGAGATTGGGCTTTGTCTCCGTTACTTTCATCCGTCACATCTGAATGGTTTCCTACGTCACATGAATCCTGCAAGATTTACCATAATCACAACTAGTGAACTATATTCACAAGATCACTCAATATTTTCCAGAGGTCAAAGACTGAGACATGTGGCATACCAGGGCAGAGGATTTATTCTCTTTCTCTGTGAACTTTTTCTCCCATTCCTTTTGAGTCTCTTCCATATCTTCAAAAGATCCGATAACTCGTGCACGGTTCTTTAACGCTCTCTCCAAGTTCATGTCCATACTGTTTCCCTTCTCTAAACCGTTTGAACTTGACAACCTCTGCAAACTTTCGTCTCCTTTCACAAGAGTAACATCAACAACAGTTCTGGATGCTTCTTCGCTCATTTTAGAAAGCCCTTCAGTGCGAACTCCGGTTTCTTGAAAATCAACCGTATTACCATCTCTCTTATGATCTTCAGATACAACCCTGGAACGTTCAGAAATATGAATATAGTTAAGTAATTTTACAATAGCATGACCAAGAAATACATCAAGCCGAGTTATCATGTGCTTGATAAGAGATAGCAAAATATTCAATCTCATGCATATTGGCAAATTTTTGCACAATTTGTTTTTTGATTAGCATGAACACAATAATAGTCATTCATAAAACACTGAGCAGCAGAGGATCATAAACATACCTTGATTCGCTGCGTCTTATCTGTCGACAAGATCTTCCTTGACGATGTCTAGCCGAGGAAAAGTAAGCCGAGTCAAAAACTCTCTGTCTCCTGTTACGAATTTCCGTGATCTTGTCGGAAGAACCTGGTTCTCTCCTGCGGCCTTTCCAGGATATGCTTTTGCCAGACACTAGGAAACAAACAAATTAACAATGCTGAGAATTGTTTGATCTCATTTATCAACCTCTAAATCAGAAACTTTCCTCCACTGAGATAGACAAAACTCTTTACCTGAATTTGTGTGAGAGTAGGTTTCATGATCAGAGCTTGAATCATAAGTATCAGAGACATCAGTAAACCCATTCTCTTCAAGGATTGCAAGAACATCAGCAGTTGCTTGTTCTGCCTTCTTTCTCTGTAAAGACACAATCTTGAGCTGTTCCTCCAGCTCCGCTACTTTATCAGCAAGCCCATCAAGCTTTGCTCTTGCGCTCTTGGAAACAGCTCTTTCAGCAAGCAAACGTGCACGAAGAAACTCAATTGTCATTGAAGTCGGATCTTGTAAGTCTGAATCAATCGACCTATCATATGCACCGAATCAAAAAAAACTGATGAGCCCATAAAAAATTCCTCTGATCAAAGATCAACTAGATTTATAAAATGTGATTCGATTGCAAATGGTTGTTGGAAGTAAGGAAGCGGTAAGTAAAAAAAGCCAAAAGGAGAATATTTGATTTGGAAAACAGACAGAACTATACCGAGGATCCAAGTTGTTGTCTTGATGCGCCATCACCAAGAAGACAAAGATCTGCGAACCCGAAGATTGTCTGAAAAATTTAAAGAAAACTGATGTGTAGAGAGCCTGCGGTGTGAAGCCGTCTCTCTCTCTTTTTAATAAATCAACTCCATAAGTCAATGACTGCTCTCTTAAGATTTTTTAATTTTACTAATAAAATACTTTTTCTCTGTTCTCATTGGTTGTAAATGATTACTAATTAATTAGAGATAATGATAGCTAAATTTATTTATCTTCGATTTAATACTTTGGTTAGTTCTTGTAATGTAGATCGAAGTTAGTAGTAGTAGACAAAGTCTTGTGGTAAATAAGTAGAAAGTATTTTCACTTTGATTTTTCGCCACATTTACTTTTCTCCTTTTTAAAAAAATTTGATTTTTAAATAGGTGTAAATCATATAAAAATAGTGCGGACGCCAAAAATATATTGAAATACGGTTTTATTGGCGTCTTTAGGTTACGGGGATTTTCTCTCTCCTTGTTTTCTCTTTTCTCTCTATCTCTCTTCCATTCTCTTCTTCTCCTCTTGTTCGAGCTAATACAGAGAGAAAAATCGCCCTGATAAAAACAATTTCACTTTCTCTGAGACCCGAAATTCAAGGAAGCCTCTTTCTCTTTATAGCTTTTGTCTCCACCGGTGGAATCTCCCTTCTCTCAGTAGTGATTGCAGCTCGCCTTCCTCCCAGGTTCCTTGTTTGATTCTGTTTCCGCCTTTTTGGGCTATCTCCGTTTAATCTCAGATTGACGGAACCCTAGTCTCTAACTCCGGCATCTATTTATATCTCCTCTGATTTGGTTTCAGTATTTATGGAAGACGGGGCTCATTGATTCAGCTTCTCCCCCTTTTCGGCCACCGCCCTTTTTATCTCGTTTTGGTCACGGGCGGACTCTGGAGTGGGTTCAAGGTTACTCTTATGCGATTGTTCTGGATAATTTGATGCCGCAGGATCACGCATCGTGGGATCGGAAGGAGCTCGTGAGGCAGAGGAAGCACGAGAGGCCTGAACCATCTTTCGATTCGGCTTTCAGATGGAGGGATTCGCCTTCTACTCCTTCTTCTCACCATGGTCCCCGAGATTTTTCACGTTGGGGATCTGGAGACTTCCGCAGGCCTTCTTGTAAGACCTAATCCTCTTTTCTATATATTTTTTTGTATCTTTTATTGCTAATTAGGGATTAAATTCCGGCGATATATAGGTTTCCTGCTTGTTTTGATTGTTGATCTAGAGGCATATATCTGTGTTTCTTTTAATTTGAGCTATTGCTGTATCACAATTTAGGGTTTTTTATTTTTTAGAGCTACCACAATTCTGAAGATTGATAGGAAGTGAATTGATGAGGATTGTTACATACGCTGAGTTAGTTTTTTGCTCGTAAATCTGAATACAGATAAAAGAACCTGATTCATTTAGGACTTGTTTCCAGCCGTAGAAGTGTTGTTAGTTTTAGTTTTATACATCTCTATTTTTCACTGGTAGATTTGACACCCCTGTGTTGGCTTAAGGGAAGTTTGGTTGTCTATTGAAATTGAATTCTTGCTGTGTTATGATGGGTCTACGTTTGATTTCCTCTCGGGGAATTGTTAAATGTGTCTTTCCAGCGGTAGAAGTCTAGAGTTTGTGGAGACGCCTTATTTTATATTTTTTGGATGAAGATGGATCTTAGTTTATAATTTCCTTTCCTCTTTTTCTGAAGGTCATGGTAAGCAAGGTGGGCGGCACCAGTTTGTGGAGGAGACTAGTCATGGATACACACCTTCTCGGTCCAGTGCCCGGATGTTTGAAAATGACTACTACAGACCATCAGCTTCACGTGGAGACTGGAGATATACCAGGAATTGCAGGGATGATCGAGTTTCTTTCAGCCAGAAGGACTGGAAATGCAATACATGGGAGATGAGCAACGGATCTTCTAGAGGTTTTGAGAGGCCAGTTGGTATTAGAAATGGTCGGAGGTCAGTTGATGATAGGCCACCACATACTTCGGATATTCATACTAATGTGGTGAACTCTTGGGATCCAGCCAACTCCACTCATCAGCCGGACATTGAGCTCTGTAACCCAGTACGGACTCTAAAGTTTAGAAACGAGCAGAGATTTTCAGATCAAAGGCTATCAGTTCCTTCAGATCCTCATTCTGACTGTCCTAGCTTGTTTGAACGGCCATCTTCGGAGAACAATTACGGCAATAAGTCATGCTCTCCAGCAAAGCAATGCAATGATTTGATGTATGGTCGAAGAGTAGCTAATGATAATTCATTAGATCCTCCAATCCTCAATGCAGAGGTAGAGGGTACTTGGGAACAGCCTCACCTGAAAGACCCGCAAGATAATAGGTTACATGGAATCAGTGATTTAGACGGTGCCAGGAAAAATGGGAAGGAGAGTCCTCTGGGAGCAATGGGAAAACTTCCAGTATGGACCGGTTCTGGCAGTTTTGCGTCTCAGAGTTCTGGTTTTAGTCACTCAAGTAGCTTGAAAAGCGCGGGGGCTGTCGAATCTAGTGATCGGAAAAATGAGGTTCTTCCTAAAGTTGTTGCCGTGACTCAATCTTCTTCAGGAGATGCTACTGCTTGTGCCACAACTACTCAACTTCCTGAGGAGACGAATTCTAGAAAGAAACAACGACTTGGGTGGGGTGAGGGCCTCGCAAAATATGAGAAAAAGAAAGTTGATGTTTACACCAACGAAGATGGATCACCTATGTTGGAAAATGGTACAGACGAACTGCACTCTTTGACCAAAAATATGGCCGATAAAAGTCCTACAGCAGCCACTGTTCCAGATTATGGTTCCCCTACAACTCCATCCTCTGTAGCTTGCAGTTCATCACCAGGTACAGTCCATTTTGTAATACATCGCTCTACATGCCATTATCATTCCTGTGCTATTTGGAGTTATCCGTAACATTTCTTATTACTTACGCTCCTCTGTCATGTATCTGATCTTTTAAACACTGATTTCGCTTTTCTCTATCCATCATGTCTTCCACTTGTTTGTTATACATTCACTTCTACAGGGACAATGTAACTTACCCATCTTTTTATTTTTGGTGTGCAGGGTTTGCAGATAAATCATCTGCGAAGGCTGCTGTAGCTGCTAGCGATGTCAGTAACATGTGCCGTTCACCTAGTCCCGTGTCTAGTGTTCCCCTGGAACGATTTCCAATCAATATAGAGGAGCTCGATAACATCTCAATCGAGCGATTTGGCTGTTTGCTCAATGAGTTGCTTGGTACTGATGATTTTGGTACAGGCGATTCCAGTTCTGTTCATTTGACTTCAATGAACAGATTACTTGCCTGGAAAGGTGATATTTTGAAAGCTGTAGAGATGACTGAATCGGAAATTGATCTTCTTGAAAACAAACATAGGACGCTAAAGCTTGAAGGGGGAAGACACTGCCGTGTTGTTGGACCCAGTTCATACCCTTTTGAGGGAGATGAAAATGTGCCCAAGGAGCAGGAAGCTTGTTGTAATTTAGGTCCTAACGGAGCAGCTTCCTCTGTAGCTGAAACACTGGTGAGAGATCCTGTTCATCAGGCTGTTTTAGCCAAGGTTCCAGATGAAATTTCTGAAGATAGCCCTGGAGAGTTTAAATCTATAGCCCAATCGTTTGCCACTGTCGAAGGCGATGTAGATATGTTGCCCATGCCATCTATGAAGGCAGCTGCTTCTTCCAAAGAGATCAACACATCTGCTTTCGCCAATCAGGAAATTATTGAGCTTTCTTCTGCTGATTACATCATGGCCTCCAATGAAGACTTACTCTGTGCTAAGTTATTGTCTTCCAATAAAAAGTGTGCCAGTGAATCATCTGAAGTATTTAAAGAATTACTTCCAAGAGATTTCAGTTTGTTGGAAGACTCAAGATTCCCTAGCCTAAGTCAAGGGCAGTTTGATTCTCAGGTCAAGGGAAAAGTTGCAGAGAGGATAGAGCTCTTGAGAGCTAGGGAGAAAATTTTACTCCTTCAGTTTAAAGCGTTTCAGCTCGCATGGAAGAAAGATCTGCGTCAGCTAGCTTTAACAAAGTACCAGTCAAAGTCTAACAGAAAAACAGAATTATATCCGAATGCAAAGAATAGCGGCCATCTAAAGCTTCCCCAACCTGTACGCCTGAGATTATCTTCTTCAGGTAAAGTTCTCAAATCTCTTTTTATCTCTGCTTTTGGTCTTCGTAATTTAAGCTTGTCGTGGTTTGTCTTTTCTGGGATGAAATTCGGTTTCTATATTGTCGTAGTTAGTGGTCTTGTCTGTCTTGCTATGTGTTTCTATAGAGAATCTACTTCGTTTTATCCTTTTCCTGAGGTAAATATTTTTCTTAGTTGTAGGGACTTGAAATATTTAATACAGTCAATGAACCATGATGCAATATGTCCTCTGTGCACCTGAGCTGTCAAATAGTGGACATAATTCTGTACTTGCAGGCCAAATTCAAAGTCACTCCTTGTTAACGAGTTTGTTGAATATTGAATGCTAAAATAAGTTTTTTAAGATTTTGGATTTTATTCTAATATTGTTTCCACTGTTATATTCATTTAGTCCTTGTATCTTTTTTCATCGAATTTTAAATTTTAATATTTTACTCTACGTGTGCAGCTTCAAGAAGGGATAGTGTAGCCCCCACCGCAGAGCTCCTAAGTTATATGGAAAAGCTACTTCCGGACACCCATCTAAAGCCTTTTAGAGACATTTTGAGAATGCCTGCAATGATTTTGGATGAGAAAGAGAGGGTGATGTCGAGGTTTATCTCGAGCAATGGACTGATTGAAGATCCATGTGACGTTGAAAAGGAAAAAACAATGATTAATCCTTGGACCTCAGAAGAGAAGGAGACTTTCCTGAATATGCTAGCAATGCACGGGAAGAATTTCAAGAAAATTGCTTCATATCTTACCCAGAAGACAACTGCAGACTGTATTGAGTACTACTACAAAAACCATAAGTCTGATTGTTTTAGGAAAATAAAGAAGCAGCGTGCTTATGGAAAAGAGGGGAAGCACACCTACATGTTGGCGTCACAAAAGAAGTGGAAACGTGAGTTGGGGGCTGCCTCACTTGATATTTTAGGCGCCGTCTCCATTATAGCAGCAAATGCTGGAAAGGTCGCATCAACCAGGCAGATCTCTTCCAAAAGGATCACTCTTCGAGGTTGCAGCAGTTCTAATTCATTGCAGCACGATGGGAATAACTCTGAAGGGTGCTCCTACAGTTTCGATTTCCCTCGCAAGAGAACTGTTCGTGAAGATGTTTTAGCTGTTGGTCCTTTGTCATCAGAGCAGCTAAATTCTTGCTTAGGGACTTCCATGAACTCTAGAGCGAGGTGTATGGATCAACTGAAGTTTGATCCTGTTGTAAAAAAACCTCGGATATCTCATACTACACATAATGAGAACAGCAATGAAGAAGATGACTCATGTTCGGAAGAGAGCTGCGGGGAAACGGGCCAGTTACATTGGACAGATGATGAGAGATCTGCCTTTATACAGGGTTTCTCGCTATATGGCAAGAATTTTGCTTCAATATCGAATTTTGTCAAGACAAGGTCTCCGGACCAGTGTAGGGTTTTCTTTAGCAAAGTTCGGAAATGCCTTGGGTTGGAATGTATACAGTCTGGATCTGGAAATGTAAGCACATCCGCAAGTGTTGATAATGCCAATGAGGCTGGTGGAAGTGACTTGGAAGACCCTTGTGCTATGGAGAGTAACTCTGGCATATGCAATAATGGAGAAAGCGTCAAGATGGGTTTGAACTCACCTACCTCACCTTTTAACATGAGTCAGGAGGTAGCTAATCATTCAGGCTCTGCAAATGTGGAAGCTGGCGTGAGTAGATCAGAACAAGAGACTGGGCTGACATATTTGCGTTTGAAAGATGGTATTAATCTCGTGAACAATGCATATATCAATGGGGCTCTCCCGGGACTAGTTTCGGAACCTGGCAGAGATTTGGTTGACAATAATACTGTTGAGAGCCAGTGTCAGGCTGCAGAGAAGAGTAAGAGCAATTGTCTACTGTCAATGGAAATAGATGAAGGTAATTTAACGTCTGTTGTTGTATCTTCTGATCCCTTGTATTGTGGCTTAAGCGTTCTTTCCAATATTGTTGTGGAGACTCCCACAGAAAGCTCACGCAAGGACTCAGGAGGTCAAGGTGCTGCACTGCCTAAACAGAGTTCAAAGAATCAAGATGGAGTGATGCAAGCTGCAAATAGAAACAGAAATACTGGTATTGAGGCTGAAGCTGCACCTTCAGGTTTCAGGTATCCTGAGTGTCTGCACCATGTTCCGATTGCGGTGGCTGAGGAAAACCTTGTAGGTGTCAGTATACCACAAGGAAATCCCAATTGCCATACAGAGTCCGAGTCACCAAATTCTCTTGTTGGACAAGTTGTCCAAACAAATAACTTGGGTTGGCAGTTTTCCAAGGTAAATTTGGATTTGGGTGGGAGGCTTCAGGGTTTAGGCCATGTCAAAGTTGAGCAGAATGGTCACCCAAATGCGACTTATAGCGAATCTTGTCAAATTCCCCAGAGACCATTCACGCAAGATCTGAGCAGGATAAGCAGGTCTAAATCTGATTTGATTGTGAAAACCCTACGAACAGGTGAAAGCTTCTCGCTCAGCAAGTGTACTACTTCAGCTGCTAAGCCTCTGATAGTATTCCAGAAAGATGGAAGATCTGGTCATATCAGGAGCCATTCTTTTACTTTGCCTGATACTGAGAGACTCGACAAGAATGGTGATGTGAAGCTGTTTGGTACAGTGCTAACCGCTGATGAGAATGGAGGCATACAAAGACACGATCCAAGCGGAAGTGTCGAGTCATCATCAACCATGAGCAGGGACCATGATACGAGACATCAGTACATTAATCAGCAACACCTTCAGAATGTTCCTATTACGAGCTATGGTTACTGGGATGGCAGCAGAATTCAAACCGGGCTCACATCGTTGCCAGAGTCGGCTAAGTTGCTGGCAAGTTGCCCCGACGCCTTTACCACGCATCTCAAGCAGCAAGTTTTGAGTAGTACAGAGGTTCAGTTGGATGCTACTGGTGGAATTCTGAGCTTTGGGAAGCATATGGAAGATAGAGCAGAGGCCTCAAGCGGTAAGGAGGAAGGTAACATAGGAGGAGTAGATGGTGTAGCAGAGGCAGCCACGTTAATCAAAAGCTTCTTAGGGTCATGATTAGTTTGTTTTGGAGGATTGGCATACTCTTTGTTTGCCCTCCTATCTGTATTATATCACCTTTTTAACGTCTTTTTCTCTCTTAATTTAGAGTGTCAGTTAATATAGGCATTTTTTTTTTTGGTTCAGCTTAAGTTAGGTGCCTGCAGAAAATTCATAGCTGCTGTTTGTATTTGTAATATTGCTGATAATAACAGAGAGAGCTAAGCTTAGCTCTCTGTATGTTTTCCAAGGAGGATAACATTTGAAGACTCGCATCACATCTTGTCTAGTGAAAAGACTAATTCAACTTCACTTGCAGGAGGAAAGACTTTTTCTTCTGCCTCGGAGCTTGTTTGGAGGATTGGTGGCAACGGCGCCACTATTTTAACCACCTGTAGGACGGTAATGACATGAGTATCAGCTGATTTAGATAAATGAAATATTCGATCTGGTAAAAGAGCTGGACAGCGATTGACTTCTGTGGCTTCAGCATGATTGGGTTGATACCTTTAGAGTGTTCACCAGGTTTGGTAGCTCTACTTGATGTGCATGAAGATGATATCCGCAGTCCCCAGGAACAGCTTGATTAGGTCTTCGGTAACCTCTGCATCACAAAAATTCAGCCAACGTGCTTCGTTAAAATCATGACACATGCTACAACACTAGTCTATACCAATCCACACTTCATAAGAAACTACCTATTATATTGCATCATACAACGCTAGTTAGCTAGATATTGTGAGACCATTGATCTCAAGCCAGGAATCTAGAAAACGTATTGGAAGATGAAAGTACGAAGAAAAGGGGTCCAAGTTTATACCCATCTTCAGCAAAAGTAGTAGCTTCTACAACATCTGGATCAAAGCACTTTGGTTGTCCGCCTGCAGCATAAAGAGGGTCCCCTGCAGTTTGCTCAACATGTAAGCTATCTGTTTCGAAGTTTCATGTTTGCTGACTTTCTTGCACTGAAATCTAGTGAACATCACCATTACATCGACCACTGCCAAAAGTAAACTTATGCGTGGCAAAATCTTCCTAACCTATGCCACAAGCATCTCATGTCCTAGACTGCGACTACATGTATATTGCTCATACAGCTATACCTAGTCGAAGCATCACTTTGGAGTTGGGACTAAGGCTTCATTTCCCATCAAATTATAATTCCATCCTTTTGTATTCAAATTATAGTTCCTACCACCAGGCACCAGCCAGCAATTTGGTAGTTCCATGATTTCCTGGTTGATAAATAACTAAAGTCGCATAACAATCCATACAAATCATGTCTTTCAAAGCTATCTATCCAACTTTTCTTATTTAATAATAATGAAAGGCTAATGCACAAGTCGCACAGAATAGTAGCTCTAAATGTGTGAGCAGAAGGAAACCGAATTTTTTACCAACTAATGGATGTCCGTTGTATGCAAGATGAATCCGGATTTGATGTGGTCTTCCGGATTGTATCTCCACCTGTTTTGCATGAAAACAAGCTGATTTTTTCAACTTCGCTTTGGTTCGCTTTCTGCGTTATTATCCTTGTGTGACATGCAAGTGTGAAAGCTAATGGCATGTAAAAATCCAACGGCACTGGAAATAAGATGAAAAAAAGAAGAAAGACCTTAACCAGCGTGCAATTCCTTTGCATGTCCCTCTCCAGAACAGCTACTTTGCTGAGAGCAGGTTTGCCTTACATGAGCGAAAAAATAATGTATCACAAATTAGATTTAGTGTGGACTATTCTATCGATATAGCTATTGGTATAAGATACAAGAACTAACCTTCTGGAGAAGCAACGTATAATCCTTTTGCAACCCCAGGATATCGAACCACTCCAATAGGCTGTGTGATAACTACCTTTAAAAATGGAGATAACGAAGAAGCATTGTCAATACTCAACAGACACGCTATATCAGTTGAATAGATAAGCATGTAAAAAACATTTGAAAATGAATTCTCAGCACAAACAAGAAAGTGGCCTTGCCTCATCTTCTTCAACTATACCATCTGCAAGTGCTCGATATATCTTAGATATCTTTCTTCCGGTTCCACACTCTTGATCCAGGTTACTGTAAGAATGAAGAGTTAACTTCCTAAAAACGTAGTGAAAGTACACATACTGACATACAGAAACTCTAACCAGTTCAAGAAACAAATGGTCTTCCGAATCACTGACTAAAAAAACCTTAGCGATAAGACTAAAGGTTTTTTTCAAGAATGAGGCGAGTTAAAAGGTAAAATCATGTATGAACTCACCCGGACCCGACAAGAGATGTTCCCTCAGCAAAATAAGAAGCAAGTTTACTTTTTGCAAGCTTTGTCTTCGCACAGAGAAGTATACCTGAGAAAAGAGTATACTGATAAGCCCAGAGACGAGTGCAACATATGCAGAGAATACTTGAATCTTAATTGGTTAGATGAAAAGAAGAAAAGCTAACCTGATGTTCCTCTACCCAGTCGATGTACAGGAACAGGGTGTGATCCGGTGGAAGAATCCTTTTTACCAAACCACCACTGCAGTTGCTGCAACAAAGTCCGCTGCTGGAAAAGTCCTCCTGGCAATACTTGAAGTCCAGAAGGCTTGTTCAAAGCGATCTGCAATACATAAAATCCACCAAAGATACGTCACTGCAAGTTGAGAGATCAACGTTAAGAGAACAAGAACACACTGATTTGGAACTTCCTATTAACACCAAAAGATCGAAAATTACTAAACTCATACCAAAAGAAAACACAAACAAGAAACCGCATTGGTCATTACTTGTATATAAACATTAAGCAAAGGAAACAACTCGACAAGACTTTTCTCTATTTTCTTTGTTTAGAGCAGGAAGTTACCATATGATCGTCTTCATACAAAATATCTAGAGAGTATGGCGTGTCAGGTTCCTTCCAAGGAAGCCTGTGGTAAACTAACTTCGAACCACTCCTAGAAAAAAAGAAACAATAACACACCATTTCACAAGAGATAAAAGATAAGTGCCAAAACCATTCTACTAAGAAAAAGCTTGTTAGCTGTACCTAAGGAGTGTGTTGGGATCTTCTACAACTTCCCCATCAATTTGTATCTGCAAAACGAGAAATGAAATTACAAAATTCTCCAGAATCAAGTGAGCATTTCCGTGAAAAAATGTGGTATAAAGAGAAACCTGTCCGTTTTGGATTCGTTGAATCCACCTGAAACAAAAAGAGAAAACAAAAATTTAAGAATGGAATGTAAAAAAAAAACGATATTGTTGAAAAGAGTAGAGAGGAAGAAGAGTAGAACCCTAGCAATGGAGCTGAGCTCTTGTACTTGGTGTAGTAGAAATCTGACACCGTCGTTAACTCTGAATTCAAAATTCCCAAAAAATCAAAAAACACGAAAACAGAAGGAACATAAACGATCAAACTTTTTAAAAATTCTGAAGCAATCAATAGTGGAATACCTGAATCAGAAGAAGAGACGACATCTTTGTATACCAAACCATCGTTGAGCTCGGGCCATGGAAAGCCGATACGTTGCTGCTGCGGCGGCGGCGGCGGCGGCGGCGGCGACATCATGACCGGAACCACCGCGTGGCTTCAATTTTGCTTGCGAGATTTTGGTTTTGACTTTACCTTTCAAATCGAGTAATAAATGAAAACCAAAATATTGAAGGAGAATTTAATCAATTTATTGAACCAGACCGGAATAAACCAATCCTATGACTCATCTTCAATTTGTTCGACAGTGGGAAAGTTCAATTATGTTATGGTTAAATAGTACTTGAATCCCAATCTCTTCTTTCAAATGACCTTTTTGCTTTTTTGTTGGTGAAAAATGATTACTTTCTAAAACATTAATTGGTTAACATTGTGAAGATTAATGGAATTATATGAATGAAGATTAATTGTTTCTTGTTATTATAGTCATGATTAGCTAGCAGTTACAAGTGAAGTAACATAACTAGCTCTGGCCTTTACTAGACAATCAAACTTATTAACTTAACCATCCAAAGCCTTTTGAGAGACCAAACACATTCAAAAAGAGAGAGAGAAAGAGAGTTTCTCTATTCCTGTGGAGCTTTCTTGTACTCAGGCTTCAGCTCATAAGTTCCTTGGTTGCTTCCTTTATTGTTGTACATGCATAGATCTTTCAGCAAGTCTTTCAAGAATTGCTGCAACAATATCACATTTCCATTAGCAACACAAAACTTTTCATTTCTCCTACACTATACAGTAATTTCTCTTTTTGCATACCTCTGGTTGGTCAGTTTCCTGTATGAGCTGCCTCAGAGTCCAATTTGACTGTCTTTCAAAGAGATTAAACATGATCTCCTCCATCTCTCTCCGATCCCTTCTTGTCCTCTTCATTTCAGATGTCTTGTTTGGCACTTTCTTCTTATCCTTATACAAAACCAATGAGTTATACACAATTTCAACATCTTTAACCAAACAGTAAAATGTGTGTTGCAAAGATAAATACAGGATTCGCGGGTGGGATGATAAACTGCATTGGCCTCATATGCATTCCACTTGCATTATCAATGACCTGCTCAAGAATACCAGAAAACAATAATTGTTCATGGAAAGAGAAACATTTTTGATCTTGATCTTGATTTGAATCATGTTTGCAAGAGAACCTGGATCTGTCTGTTTTTGCACATATACTTGCTTGCCCTTTCACGACAGAGCTTCCCATAGCTCTCGATGTTCTCGTTATGAGGCCTCATGTCAAATTTGTTTTTGATCTTCCCTTCTACTGACATTTTTCCTTCACCTCAAAGACACATCGTTCAAGAGAATCAACACAAAACAAAAACTCAGCTTTGTAAATTAATTAACAAAGAGGGACAGTAGAATTCTACTAACCTTCTGAAGACTCACAGAAAACAGACATTGGGATGAAATCAGTTGACATATCCAAGGCGTAACGTTTTGGAATGTTTCCAGATTCAGCTCTAGCTAATTCCATTACGAACTGCAGAGGCAATAGAATCGAATCACATGTTTTAGCACCAAAAAGAAACTCGCAGTTTCAGTGACGAGCAAGAAAGTTTCAGAGAAATCAAACGTAAAAACTAGCTTGAAGAGAGTCAATAACAAAGCTTCTGATCTCTAATTTTGCAGAAATGCCTTTCACACGATACTACCAAATTTCTCAAATTACAGCTAGAGAGTTCCAAAATCTAAAGCAAATTTCTCAGACGATGAAATTTCAATAAATCATGCAATTTTTCTGAGGGCGAATCGACGAAACGAGATAGGCATGCAGAGAGAAGGAGAGGAATCGCGAGAGTGAGAGGACGCGAAATCGAAAATGCAAAAGACGTATTACTTTGGTTTCTTCGTCCTCGGTAGCGCGAGGATCGATGGAGAGGACGACTCTCGCGACAGGAGGATGGTATTGATCGTCGGGGAAAGGTATAAACTGGAGAGAAGAAGCGACGAGCGACGGGCATTTCATCAGCCACATGGATCTATCCGCTAAACCCGTCTCCAAACCTTGATTCCCATTCTTCTTCCCCGCTAATTCTTCCATTTTTCATGCAGCAAAACTCAGATAAACGAGAGACAATGCACACAGATGATGATCGCATTTATATATAGGCTTAATCCAGTATTAATGCTTAATTAATTGGATCAACACAAAAAGTTGCGTTTTTAATTCAACAAACCAAAATATTACATGTGTCATCATCATCATCTCTACAACAAGGCTATAAGTAGTAATCAAAGTAATCAAAAAAATCATTTTATGAGACTATAATACATAGTGGAACAGAGAGCTTATAATACATTACAAAGATACAAAAAAAAAGGAAGAGACTTGTTTCATCATCTGGTTTGGAAGTTGAGAGTTCTGATGCAGAAGGCGAAGATAAAGGCAAAGAAGACAGTGAAACCAACGAGAACAGCAGCAACCGGTCCCATAAAGTCAGACTGAAACCCATAAGTCTCATCAATGTACTGCTTCACGGTGATCGGCAATAGTGTCGGATCACGTCCAAGGACGTTGATATTCGTCTCCACATCACCATACTGCGACACTATCAACCCATACACAGTCCAAGCCACAGGGCAGATCCAGTAGTACCAAATCCACCACTTTGGAATCTTTGGTCTCGGGATGAAGAAGCCGGAGAAGAGGTTGAAGATGCCGTAGAACGCCGAGGCAAAGATGGAAGCAACTTGCTGGTTCGGTGTGAGTGAGACAGTCATCATACCGTAGTAAGTCCAGTAGAGGAAAGAGAAGTAGCTGACGAACAAGAACCAGAAGAACTTCGCTGCTGTCCACTCGAACCCGACCATCGCGTAGACGATGATGGAGTAGTAAGTTGTCTGAACAAGAACGTAAGGAAGCTCACAAGTGACCTGTGAGATGGCGTAAGGCATTGCTGAGTACATTCCTGCTGCTCTCTCTCTGTAGAAGACGGTTCTCTCCACTGCAACCATCGGCTGCACCGTCGAGCAGTTGTTTACTCCGACGAAGATAACCGCAGCGTAAAGTGCTCCTATGACCATCGTCAAGTCCCCTGAGTTGTCCCTCTTGCCTCCGATTTGCCAGAAGATGGTACCGATCAGGAGTGATGTTATGAACGTGAAGATGAAACGGACGAGATTGTAGTCCGGTGATCTCCAGTACGTCCACCACTGCTTCCACAGGCATGACTTAAACTGTCCCCATATGTTCTGCGAGTACTGTGTTGCAAAGTAGAGATCCACCGCTCCTGCCGGAGGTACACTCAGCTCTTTCACCAATGCTTTGTTCCGTCTGCATCATCATTAGTTTCATTAGTATGCTTAACAAACAATCAAGATTCAAGATTCAAGATTCAAGATTAAGGATCCAAGATTCAAGATAAAGAGAAGGAAGCTTACTGGTGTAAAGCTGATGACTGGTATAGATCGGCAAAGTCAACACCGAGCTTTAACTCAGCGGCGAGTGAGCTGGCTTCAAGCATCCAAGTGGCAGGGTTGTATTTTTCTGGGATCTTGGGGACTCCAGGGAAGGATTCGAAGTACTCGACGACTTTGTGAGAGTTACGGCCCAAGGGACCAGCGTAGATCACTTGTCCTCCTCTCTTCATCAGCATCAGCTCGTCAAAAGCTTCGAAGATGTCAATGCTAGGCTGATGGATGGTGCAGACAACTGTTCTTCCTGTGTCCACTGTGTTCCTAACAGCTCTCATCACAATAGCTGCTGCTCTTGCGTCAAGACCAGAGGTTGGCTCGTCCATGAAGATGATGGAAGGGTTAGCTACAAGCTCCACTGCGATTGTAAGTCTCTTTCTCTGCTCTGTGGAAAGACCAGTGACGCCTGGTAAACCAACGATGGAGTCCTTGAGACTGTCAAGCTCTACCAACTCCATGACTTGGTCTACAAACATCATCTTCTCTTCTTTGCTGACTTCTTTGGGGAGACGAAGGAAAGCAGAGAAGATGAGAGATTCTCTGATTGTGACTTGTGGGGAGTGAATATCAGTCTGCTCACAGTATCCTGAGATTCTAGCAAACGTTTCTTGAACTTTTGGGAACCCTGAGATTCTCACATCTCCTTCAATGTATCCTCCTGTTTTCCTTCCGGCCAAAACGTCCATTAGTGTTGTCTTCCCTGCACCACTCACTCCCATGAGCGCAGTCAAAACTCCTGGTCTAAACGCACCGGTCACGCCTTTGAGAAGTTGCAGTCTGTTTTCTGTAACTCCTTGCTCCCTCATTTCCGCAGGCATGTCAACAAAGTATTTGACTTCGTCAAAGGACATAGCCAAAGGAGTGAAAGGAAGAACCATTCCTCTCTTAGCGACTCCACCGCTTGATGCTTCACCTGCAGAGTCTGCATTCCTACCAACTCTTCCCATAGCGACCTCTCCTGTTATTAGCAGAGCAGAGTGAGACAAAAGAGTAGAAAGTAAAACAAAAAGAGAGAATCAGATAAAGAGAATAGTTATCTACTTTTGTTTCCATCTGCAGTAGACAGAGATCTACGCATTGGATCTTTCTTCTTATCCGAGTCTTCATCTTCTTCTTCTGGAAGTACACCTGACTGCTTCCCAAGAGCTGTAGTTTACAAGGTTTCATTTAGTCTAATTTTCATTTTCAGCTTTGGTAATCAAGCAAGTATACAAAAAAAGGCACAAGAACTTACGGTTGAGATAGGTAAGTGCAACGGTGAAAAGAAGGTTGAAGAGGATTACGAAACCAAGCAAGGCTCCAACTCCAATCCAGTACCAGTTTTTATTATGGTAGACATCCCAAGAGTTAAGCACCATGGTTCCAAGACTTGTACTGTTGTCTGAAGACTGCAGATGTTCAAAGTGTAGAGAGACTCAGAAACTTTACTATGTTTTGTATAGTAAAAACTAAACTAAATACAGAAGAAAGAGCACTCACCCGTTTGTTCATCCATCTAGGAGCAAACATTTCATTGACTGTTAGAGCGTTGAAAGCATAGGTGAGAGGAGATAGCCAGTAAGCCCAGCCCCACCAATCAGGAATCTCACCTCTTGGAACAAGGAATCCTCCGAGCATGAACACGAGAAGCAGAGTGAGAGCACCACCGGTATTAGCAATCATCATGGTTCTGCAAACAGAAGCGATCAGCCTAAAGAGTGCAGCAGCCATCTGTTGAATCAAGAACACCAAGAGAAACTGCTTGAAGAAGCGTCCAGCGTCAGGTGCAAAACCGATGGAGTAGTAAGTCACAACCATCCAGGCCGTGGACTCGAAGATCGAGGTCGGTATCCCAAGCAAGAAAGTGGGAAGAGAGAATGTCCATGAAGGGTAAAACAGGAGATCCCTCTGTTTGTAGAACACAGGGAGTCTTGAAACCATCATAGCCATCTCTGCAAAACCGTTAAACATGTTGACGATCATAGCAAACAGCAACGCTCCTATGTAGAGGCTTGCATCAGCCTCGTTCCGTGTGTGCATTTCGGTTCTGAGGAAGAGTGTAGACGCGATCGCAGCGATGATGATGATCTGCACTGTCTTGAAGACGTAGAAGAAGGCGTTTCTCTGCATAAGCAGCCATTCTTTGTCCCAGCAGCTCCTGAGAAGCTCCCTCTTCGAGACTGAGTACTTGTCGAACACGAGAGCCGCCTTGTGGCCTTGAGACTTGTCGAACGGTACTGAGAGCTCGTTGGAAAGCTGTTTGCCGACGTGGAAGCCTTTGTATCTGGTGGCAAACTCTGAGACCGGAATGTAGCGGTAAGGCCTGTTCTGGTCCACCCAGTATTGTTCTTGATCTTTCTTGGAAGTGACCTCTTGCAAGAAATCAGCTGTTCCTTTTCTCTCAGGACACTTGAAACCAAAGCTCTCAAAGAACTCGAGAATGTTGTCCCTTGGTCCTTGGTACACGATCTGACCTTCCGACAACAAGATGATGTCGTCGAACAGATCAAAGGTCTCAGGAGCAGGCTGGAGGAGAGACATTAGCACAGTGGCGTCCGTGAGGTGAACAATCTGCTGAAGACACTTGACGATTTGGAAAGTTGTGGAGCTGTCAAGACCTGTTGAGATCTCGTCCATGAAGAGCGTCTTAGTCGGTCCCACAATCATCTCACCGGTTGTGACACGTTTCTTCTGTCCTCCGGAGATTCCTCTCATCATGTCATCTCCAACTATTGTGTCCTTGCATATGTCAAGCCCCAAAATCTGTTCCAAAGCAACAGTCAGTATTCAAGATCCCACAAGAACAAGAGCTAATAATACACAACAATGAGCCAAGTTGTAAGAAGAGGGAAAGGGGCTTACTTTGAGAGTGTAATCAGTGATGAGACTGCTCTTGACTCCTTGAGCAGCAGAGGCTTTCATGAACAGATCAACATCAGCTTCAGGGAATATCCCAGCGTCCTTTTCTCTCCTTGCAAGCTCATTCAACAGATCTGCAACAAGAATCATTCATTCAACAAGAGCGCACAAAGCAGAGCTATAAAGTGAAAATCTTTGAAATGATGTCATACCGTAACGTGTACCAACACCTTGGCACCTAGCAGAGAAGTCAAGAGTCTCCTTAACGGTCATGATACCGACGTGAAGATCATTCTGACTTATGTAAGCAGAGGTTTTCCTCGGAACAAACTCGTCGAGTCGGTGACCATTGTAAGTGATATCACCGGAGACCTCAAGAGATTCGTCGAGTTTTCCGGCGAGAGCCAAGAGAAGAGAGGTCTTCCCGGAAGAAGGAGGACCCAACAAGAGAGTCATCCTGGAAGGTTTGAGGACTCCAGAGATGTCTTTAAGGATAGTGAGCTGAGCTTTCTTAGCAAACTGAATCCCAATCAAGCCAAGAGCAGACTCTCCCATGTTCCTCACCACGTTAAGAAGCGTCGGAAGATTTCTGTTCCCGGAGTAAACTTCGGCTTTGATGGTCAAATGCTCGTACCTGACCTCAACGGTCGGAAGTTTGATTCCGACTCTGTCTATTCTGTTCTTGAGCTTTGTCAAGATCCGCTCGTTGTCTTGCTCTGCCACCTTGAAGACCATGTCGATGAACTTCTGTCGGTCTTCTCCGTCGAGCTTGGTGACGTCGACCTCTTTGCTGAGGAGCTGGTTGCCGTAGACGTCGTCCTCGACCACCGCCGTCATGAGCGTTGTGCGGAGACGGTTGTAGGTCGGGAGTTTCTCGATGGCAGCCCATTTGAGAGCTTCCTCGTCGTCGTTGACTGACTGTGTGCGTCTGGAGCCGGCGGTGAAGATGTCTTCGAGGTTTCTGCTGGCTCTGCTCACGCTTCTGCTTATGCTTCGCCGCATACTCCCTCCTCCGCTTAGCGGAAGATTAGAGTTGTAATCCATCCTGCCTTTACCCTTTTGCCTCTTTCTCTGTAAAGTTGTGTTCTTGGCAAGAAAGTTTGAGTCTTTAGAGGCTGATTCTGATGGGACTTTATATTTGTTGGGAAAGAAACTTCAGAGAGAGAGAGGGAAAGTAGAAGGATGAAGAGAGATGATGGAATTAGAAAATGGATAAATAGGAGGTGGAAGAAGAACACCAAGGTGGACTTTTCCCATTCTCTGTTTGTTAAAAGAAAATACTAAAAAAAGTCCAAGTCTTTGTCGTTAATGTGCAAAGATGATTTTACTATTCAAATATTCAAATGTGAGGGCTGATCACGGCGGCTCCTCTACGCCCGTGTTTATTATTATTGTAAAATCTGGCTAATCATTCAAAGATTTTTCTCACCAGACTTGATCAAATTTTCAAAGTCAACAAAAGATAAAGAGACCCCACCCCAGCTTCCACTAAGTTTCTACCCTTCTAGAGTCTAGACCAGAATATTAAATTCCGTTTATGTTTTCCCATTATTGACGGTAAAAAAAACTTTTCTTGAATTCTAAATTTCTAATCATCAAGGACTAGTTTACCTTAACCAGTTCTATAGACTTTGAAAAAAAATTAACAGAAGTTTGGTGTGTCCCAATCTTCTAGATTATATTATCCCTCCGTGACTCTCCGTCTGTGTAGGTTAAAAGCAAGATGCTTTTCAACAACTTCGTTTTAGTCCTTGTTTAATTACTCTCTCACTCGCCTTCTGCATTATCTTTGTGTGACATCAGGACATCGGACCACCCCAATAAACTAACTTCAACATGGAATTAAAGAAGAAGCATTTTCAAGAGACCCACTATCTTAAACACATAAACAAAGCATTTATTTGGAAATAGATTGAGAAAACAAATCAGAAAGTTCGTCTCACCTTCAACTAGACCATCTATGCTTGAGAGAGCAAAATAAATTCCCATTCTTCTTAGCCATCATCAATTCTTACATTTTCATGCAGAAACTGAGAGTAGGGAGACGATGGAAACAGAGGACTTCAATATAACACTAAAATATCTATTACCACAAAGAAAATTGCCACAGTAGAATCGCAAAAGCCAAAACATAGCTTTTTATGGGTTTGCATTATTCAACGTTAGTAGAATCCAAACCAGAAAGAAAGTAAAAAAAGCTAGTTTTGTTTTCTGATATATACACAACGACTACAATACCTTTATACAAAAGAGTAAGATTGTTTTCCTTTTCAGGTTATTCTGTACTCGAGGAGAATTGTGGATCACGCGCGTGGCCGTTTCGTTCTTCTCTCTGCTAACTTGCTAGTCGCATTTCGTTTGTTAGAAACCTCATTGCTTTGTGCCCTTCTCAAATCTCCACTCTTTGTCGTCTCTTCCTTCTTCTTTTTCATTGCATTCTCCAACGCATCCTTCACGAAAAACTTTAGCCTCCACAGTGTTGGTTCGTCCTGCATACATACAAGAAACCTAAGCTTCATACAAGAACAGAAAAAAGAATAGACGGGTCTTTCGACATGAAACCACAAACGAAAAGTGGCTTTAAAAACAGAGTTTTACCAGTACGTCCATCTCAATAGTCACTTCCTCTGCTCTAGCTTGGAAGATAGGATTAGCCTGAGCAACTATACCCAACACTTTCTGTAGATCATCCGGTGACAGTTTTGCCAATGCCATCCCAATATGAAGCTTCTCCTCAGTTGTAATTTTCCTGATACAAATCAGTCATCGCCGTGAGCAAATTATGATACATTGAGCAGAGGAACATCTCAAAAGGTGTTGACAATTCATTAAAAAGTGATTAGGCCAACCTGCATCTCCCCACAACTATATTCCTTAGCTTCTCCAGCTCGTCATTGGCATTGCAAATCTGGAAAGTAATGTATATATCAGCTGTTAGTTAACATGTTCATAGTACAAACAAAGAGTCGTGGATATCGATAAGACTAACCTCATTGCTCAATTCTCTTGTTGTTTTGGTATGAGTTGCTTCTTTTGCTAGCAGAGCCTCCATTGCTGCTTGCTTCTCCTCTTCCTCCCGTATTTTCTCCTGTAATCAGTTCCGCTTAGGTTAAAAACCTTGGTACTAAGCTCTATCAAGAGAATAGTGTGAACCATCATTACATATTATTACTGACCTCTTCTTGAACCTTTGGAAGAAAGTGTGCCCATTTTTCTTCGTACTTGCCCAGTAATGTTTTCGCCATATAGTAAACGTCACTTGCTTCTTCATTATATTTCATCGCGTTCTCAAACACTAGCCGCATATCAGCATGTACTTGCATAACATGCCAGTACCCGGTGCCATCCTTAGCCTCCATTTGGTTCTTTATCGTGCTGAAATCCATTGGCTCGTCAATGATCTACAATCAGATAAAAGCATGTTCATAAAAGAGATCCCTTTACAAGAACAAAGACAATTCCATAACAAGCAAACGTGGTTTAGTCAGGCAAACGCAGTTTTAGTCAGCTGTTATGTTCTTCCAACAAGAATCAAAAGGGAAAGGTGAAGTTTTGGTAGCTTCTAACAAGGAAAAAGGCATTTAGTCAGCTGGAAAAAGAGAAACTTATACGTTTTACCAAAAGAAGAAGATATCAACAAGTCAAGTCAATTGCTGAGACGAACAAAGATTACCTCAAAGTAGTCATCCAAACCAAGACCTTCTACATTGACAGGATGCATAAACGGCCATGCGCACTTATGCTGAGTTATCTGCAAAACCAATACAATGATCTCAGATTCTTCTTGAAAAGGTTGATTTTTTAGCTTGAAAAGTTTGAATTTTTTACCTGACGGAAGATTGTTCCGAATTGACGCATGAGGTCCTGCATTCTTTTGGCAGCAACGGCTTCTCTACGCGCCGCCTCTTGTTGGATCTTCCTAATCCCCACAACTTGTCTCCCTTTATCTGAATCTTTACCAGAGTTTGTGACGCCAACGATCGAGTAATATTCCTCTACTTCTTTCAGTTTGTGCTCCAGCTGCAGGAAGAAGAATCAACCATCAATTGAATCAACATGTTATACTCAGAATCAGAAGCAATCCTACATAGCGGTCTAAAGTTATGAACTTTTTTGCAGAAAGAGCAAACTGAAGAATATGAGTCAAAGCTTAACAATTCAGAGTAAGAAGAAGGAATCATAAGGATGTAAGACGAAAATATTCTAATTTAGTATCGAGTAACAATTAGATTACTGGTTCTAGTAATAGGAAACAAAAGCTCTAAGGAGAAGATTTGGTTTACCGAATCAACCCAATTTAAAACCTCGTCGACGCGCTGCTTGATGCCTTCGGCCTCGACAGGGAGAAACTGGGAATCTCCGCCGGGGATTTGACCTAATCCTGGGACTGGGTAAGCCATCTTACAGGCTCTCTGAATCAATTAACAAGGAAAACGACCCAGAAAAACAGAAAAGTAGAAGAATTCCGCAAAATTGAAACAGAAATTGCTATGATGGTGGTCGTCGACACTGTAACTGTGAGGAGGCAAGAGCGGTGGCGGAACAGGTGGACTACGTGTCGTTTTTAATTGATTCGTCGTCGAAGACAAAAAAAAATGTAAAAAACTTATTGGGGCGTTCCGAGAATTGAACTCGGGACCTCTCGCACCCTAAGCGAGAATCATACCACTAGACCAAACGCCCTTTTGATATATTTTATGGTTTATTTGCATCATAACTATGGTTTACAAATTGGTCAATGATTGATAAAACTTACTTATTTGATAAATCCAAAAATTCAAACGGAACTCAAAAGTATTATCTGAAAACCAAATTTAGCGAGACAAGATCATTACATGTAAGCAGAAATTATATTATCCTCATCATAAAATATTTTTTATTTGTTTAAAAGAATAAAATTCATCCCTAACTAGAAAGTTGACCGAAAATACATTAGGAAGAGAAACAATTTCAATGCTTGTAGACTTCATGCAAAAAAAAAAAGAGAAAATAATAGTTTCAGCAATTTTATTACGTAACTTGGTATGTGCTTGTCTGTTTGGTGAGTTAATTATCAAATTTTGATATCCTTAGGCCTTAGCCGTGGTGTTAGCTTGGAATGGTGCTGCACTTCCCTTCTCAGTCTCTTCGGTTGTTTTAAGTCCGATCAAGTTCTTGCCAAATCCGTTCTCCTCTTCTGTGTCCTTCTCGGCCTAGTTTCGTGCATGTTTCTTTCGTTAATTCATTCCCCATTGTTGTTCTTCTTCTTCTTTGTTATGTTTTGAGTCTATGTATTGCTTGTTGGGTCTTGACATAGTCTGAAGTTGAATAAGTCAAGCTAGTTTTTAGGAGTCGAATAAGTTCAAATCTGTTAGAGTTTGTTTCCGTTTTAATCTCCTTAGTTTTCTGCTTTTTGTTGTAGTGAACGTTGTAAGGCTTCTATAAAAGCCATCCATCTCTTTTGATTCAATAACACCGAAACATTCAGACTTCTTTGCATACTCTGTTTTCCTTTATCTGGTATCAGAGCAAAATACATTGTGAGTGTGAGTGTTTGAGAAGCAAAATATATTGTGAGTGTGAGTGTTTGAGAGGAAAAACACTGCAGAGAAAATGGCAGATGCCGGAAGCTTTACAACACCTGCTGTTCCAAAATTCGATGGAGATTACGACCACTGGAGTTTGATCATGGAGAATCTTCTCCGTTCCAAGGAGTACTGGTGCATCATTCAACCAGGCTTCGAAGATCTGAGAAGCATCGAAACTCCTACCCCTGCACAACAAAGGGCACTTGATGAGGCTAAGCTCAAAGATCTCAAAGCCAAGAACTACCTGTTCCAGTCAATCGACAAAACCACGTTGAAGACTATCACTCAGAAGGAGACAGCTAAACAGCTTTGGGAATCTATGAAAATCAAGCATCAAGGAAGTGCAAGGGTGAAGCGTGCACAATTGCAAAGGCTACGAAAGACTTTCGAAACCTTGGAGATGAAGAGTGGAGAAGGAGTGGCGAGCTACTTTGCAAGAGTCATGGAGATAACCAACGATATGAGAAACTGTGGAGAAGCCATTGATGATGTGAAGATCGTTGAGAAGATTCTCCGCAGTCTCACCGAAAATTTCAACTTCGTGGTTTGCTCTATTGAAGAGTCCAAAGACATTGATGACCTCACGGTGGATGAGCTGCAGGCGTCATTGCAGATCCATGAAAGCAAGGTGATTGAGAAAAGAAGTGAAGAGCAGGTTCTGCAAGTAGAGAACGAGCCAAGGAATGGCCGTGGGAGAGGAAGGTGGACCCGAGGAGGAAGCAGTTTCAGAGGACGAGGGAGAGGCAGATCGTTCGTTAACCGATCAGCCATCAACTGCTTTCGATGTGGAAAACAGGGTCACTACCAGTTCGAGTGCACCAGTCTGGAGAAAGGAGTCAACTACGTTGAGTTCGATGAGGAGGAAGAGTTACTCCTAATGGCGCACACGGACATAAGCAAGGCTGAGGGAAAAGGTATCTGGTTTCTCGACTCAGGATGCTCAAACCATATGACTGGAGAAAAATCATGGTTCATTGAGCTAGATGAAGGGTTCAAGCATTCTGTTAGGTTGGGAAACGGATCGAGGCTCCCAGTTGAAGGGAAGGGAAAAGTCAGATTTGAGGTTGAAGGGATATTACAAGTAGTAAGCGATGTCTACTATGTTCCAAATCTGACCAACAATCTGTTGAGCGTCGGACAGCTGCAGGAGAAGCAGTTAACGATCTTAATCAAGGGCGGAAGATGTAAGATCTATCACCAGCAGAAAGGCTTGATTCTGGAGACACAAATGACCATAAACCGCATGTTTTTGGTCTATGCAATGAAGAGACCAATCTCAGGGAGCTGTTTCAAGTTAGAAGAAGAGGATTTGGAGAACCTTTGGCATAGGAGGTTTGGACATCTAAACAATAAGTCCATACAGCTTATGCAGAGGAAGCAAATGGTGAAGGGGCTGCCAAACCTAAAAGATGAAGTCAAGGTGTGCACAGTCTGCAACATAGGGAAGCAGCAGCGAGGCAAGTTTCCAAAGAAGAGCAAGTGGAGAGCAAGCGAGAAACTGGAGCTCATTCACGCAGATCTATGTGGACCAATCACTCCAATTTCTCAGAGTGGTAAGAGATACTTGCTCGTTCTCGTTGATGACTTCTGTCGTAAGACTTGGATTTATTTTCTGGTGGATAAATCTGAAGCATTTGAGACTTTCAAAAGTTTCAAAAACTCTGTCGAGAAGGAAGCGAAGACTGTCATCCGAGGGCTGAGGACAGACAGGGGAGGAGAATTCACTTCCGACAAGTTCAACAAGTTCTGCAGAGATCACGGCATCAAACGACAACTTACCGCAGCGTATACTCCACAACAAAACGGAGTCGCGGAGAGGAGAAACCGCACGATCATGAACATGGTTCGTTGTCTATTATCGGAGAAGGAGATGCCGAGGTTCTTGTGGCCAGACGCAGCTCGGTGGACTGCTTACGTACTGAATCGGAGCTTCACCAAAGCAGTCACCGGTATGGTACCTGAAGAGAGATGGTCTGGATTCAAGCCGAGAGTTGATTATTTCAGAGTTTTTGGCTCAGTGGCTCATGTTCACGTTCCGGAGCAGAGACGGATAAAGCTTGATGATCGCAGCCAAAAATGCATCTTGCTTGGAGTTAGTGAAGAATCCAAAGCCTATCGGTTGTACGATCCATCGACGAAGAAAATAGTCGTAAGCAGAGATGTCTTTTTCGAAGAAGATGCTAAGTGGGAGTGGAACACAAGCACGGCAGAGCAAAACACTCTTTCTTGGGGAGACGATGGAGCCCTTGATGGAGAAGAGACTGACGAAGAGGATAATGGTGAGGAAGAAGCTGAGGAAGCCACAGAAATCGAAAATGCAGAGGTAGATTCTGGCGCTGAAGAGGAAACTACAGAAGCTGTTGTGGGAACAGAACCTGCAAATGAAGCACAGCCGAGAAGGGAGAGGAGACAGCCTAGTTGGATGCAGGATTTTGTGATTGGAGAAGAAGAAACTGGGATCAACTTTGCACTTTACATATGCAATGATGATCCACTTCACTTCTTTGAAGCTGCGAAAGAAGAAAAATGGAGAGAAGCTATGAAGTTGGAGATTCAGTCCATCGAACGAAACAATACGTGGGAGCTTGTACACTTACCACCTCATGCAAAGAAAATTGGTGTTAAGTGGGTATACAAGACAAAGCTAAACGAAGAAGGCAAGGTGGAAAAGTGTAAAGCTCGACTTGTTGCAAAGGGCTACTCGCAGACGGCTGGAGTTGACTATACTGAAGTATTCGCACCAGTTGCTAGATGGGATACAATCAGAAGTCTCTTGGCAGTAGCTGCACAACAAGGATGGTATGTTTATCAACTTGATGTTAAGAGTGCTTTTCTATATGGTGAATTGAAGGAGGAGGTCTATGTAGATCAGCCTGAAGGGTTTCTTAAAGTAGGGGAGGAAGACAAGGTCTATCGTTTGAAGAAGGCTCTTTATGGGCTTAAGCAGGCACCTAGAGCCTGGTTTAGCAGAATTGAGAGTTACTTTAAGAAGGAGGGGTTTGAGAAAAGCAGCTACGATCACACTCTGTTTTTCAAGAAAACAGAAAAGAAGATTTTGGTGGTGAGTCTCTATGTTGATGACTTGATCTTTACTGGAAATGATGAGTCTATGTGTGCAGAGTTCAAGTCTTCAATGCAGAGAGAATTCGAAATGACAGACATGGGGAAAATGAAGTTCTTTCTTGGAGTGGAGGTTCATCAAAGCAGTGATGGAATTCACATATCTCAGAAGAAGTATGCGAAGGAGGTCTTGGAGAGGTTCGATATGTGGAATTGCAACTCTGTCAAAAATCCAATCGTTCCAGGCACCATTGTTTCAAGAGAAGGAAGCAGAGGAGCTAATGCAACACTCTACAAACAGCTTGTCGGATGCCTAATGTATCTTACGGTGACAAGGCCTGATCTGATGTTTGTAGTGTGTTTGATCGCACGTTTCATGGCTGACCCCAAAGAAGAGCACATGATGATTGCCAAGAGAGTTCTGAGGTATTTGAAAGGTACGATGGGTTTTGGAGTCTTTTATGGAAAATCACCAAAGCTGAATCTGTTGGGATACACGGATAGTGACTACGCTCGCGATATGGATGATAGAAAGAGCACGTCCGGGTACGTCTTCCTGCTGAATGGTGCTGCAATCTGTTGGAGCTCACGGAAGCAAGACATCGTTACTTTGTCTTCCACCGAGGCTGAGTATGTCGCAGCAACATCCTCGGCATGTCACTGTGTTTGGCTGAAGGGAATATTGCAGGAGATAGGTGTTTTGGGGGATGAGTGTATTGACATCATGTGTGACAATAGTTCTACGATCAAGTTGTCGAAGAATCCAGTCATGCATCGGAGAACGAAACACATTGATGTCAGGTATCATTATTTGCGCAATTTGTCTAATGAAGAAGTCATGAAGCTTGTTTTCTGTGGAACCAATGAGCAAGTTGCAGACATTCTGACCAAGCCTATCAAGTTGGATCAGTTTGAGAAGCTTAGAGGTTTACTTGGAGTTCGGCGTTTGGAGGATTAAACTGAAGCTTGAAAGCATATCAGTTTAAGGGGAGGAATTTGTTGGGTCTTGACATAGTCTGAAGTTGAATAAGTCAAGCTAGTTTTTAGGAGTCGAATAAGTTCAAATCTGTTAGAGTTTGTTTCCGTTTTAATCTCCTTAGTTTTCTGCTTTTTGTTGTAGTGAACGTTGTAAGGCTTCTATAAAAGCCATCCATCTCTTTTGATTCAATAACACCGAAACATTCAGACTTCTTTACATACTCTGTTTTCCTTTATTGCTCACATTCTTTTTTAAATTCACCATAAACCTTTAATATAAAAAATTCAGTTCATCGACTCTAATAATACCCGAACACATCAATTCGATTCGATTTTGGAATCATCAAAAAACAATTGTCTCTCATACAATTATAAGGAAGGGGAAAGAAACAAAAAAAAAAACATATCCCTAGTTTGCCGACAATTCAATTCAGTTTATGTCCATGATTATGTAACGGATATACAGATAGAGTAGTTTATTATCATAGTCCAACCACCGACAAATAATAAACGTGCACTCCATTTCTGCTTCTTCAATTGCCATGCCTTCATATCTCTAACATGACTAATCTAAAGTCTAAACCAAAGAAGAAAAAATGTAACGGAATAAAACTCTTCTATTATTTGTTTGTGTTAGTCTTGAATATAAAATTCATCTTCATTGATACCATTTTTTATAAATGTATTTGCAATTCAAAAACAGGATGATTTTTTTTTTAAACGATAACAATGTGAATTATAATTTATAATTTAGTTTTGCTAGATCATTATGCGATGAATAAGAGACTTATGTGATAAATTAAAACGTTAAACATACATAAACATGTTAAGCACTCATCAACTCACAGTTAAATATGGAAAGTAACCCAAAAAGCTGTCTCAAAACACATTATACGATGCAATACACATCATTACCATTTTCTAAGAATTACTATCTTTCTTACTGACATTTTAGCAAAACTCACTGAAAAACAATACCAGTTCGTTAGTCAAGGGACACTTGAAAGCAACCCAATAAGTAAAGTAATGAAACTGAAATGTTTTAAAAACTAGCAGAAAAACTGGTGATATAAATATAGGAAATATAATGATCCAACTTGAAGAAAAAGTCTATTTAATTTAACCTATTGTCACGGGCACTGTTTCATTCCCTTGGACCCCTTCTCCTTCAAGATCTGTTCCTTCCTTCTTTTCCTCTACCAGATTTTGTATCACAGATCCATCCATTCACTTCCATTTCCATTTCCATTTCCATTTCTCTTTCTTGTCTGAATCCTAGGAAAGATTCTCACTTTCTTTTGTTTAATCGATCTGAGATTTTTTATCTTTCTTTCTCTTCCAGTTTTCAGTAATTGCCACTTCTCAAGTGTAAGTACGCGTGTATATTACGCAGTTACATAACTGTTCATATTTTGTCTACGTGTTTCTTTGTCTTTAACTCATTTCTGAAAAAACTGAAAATTTATTGTCTCCCAGATTCTGCGTTTGATCTATACAGAGAAACGTCTTCAGGGTTTTGGTTTTTTCTCCGAGTTTTTTTGTCCTTACAAAAAAATCTTCGGTTTCTCTCTCACTTTCCTCAAGAAATCCGAGCTTGATTCATCATAATCTGTGAGTCTATAATTTCCATTTACTGCTCTGCTTTTGTATTCTTGAATTAAGTTTTGTTAATCTTCTAGTTTCTTTTTGACATTGAGGATAAATATGTCTTGAATCTTAGGACCAATTTATGTCATTTTGGATCATGAATTAAATCCTTTGGTGTTACATTTGCAGATCATTTGAAAAGAAAACTTAAAATGGGTAAGAGCTGGTTCTCTGCTGTGAAGAAGGCGTTAAGTCCAGAATCAAAACAAAAGAAAGAACAGGTTTTTTTGTACTTAAATTATCTTCATTTAAGATTATTCACATTTTTGGTTATTCAAATCCATAAAATGCTTGCATATGCCTTTGATAAAATCAAAAACTGACACTGGAAATGACTTTGTTGTACTCTGTTTCTGTTAGAAGCCCCATAAGGCCAAGAAATGGTTTGGTAAATCCAAGAAGCGAGATCTTACCAATTCCGGTGAAGCAGATTCACTGCCTAGCAACACTCTTTCCGTTGCCAAAGACGCAAAGCTAAAAGAGACTGAAGAGCAACAGAGCAGACATGCTTACTCTGTAGCCGTCGCAACTGCTCATGCTGCAGAGGCAGCCGTCGCAGCTGCTCATGCCGCTGCTGAAGTTGTTCGTCTCACTTCATTATCACGTTTCCCTGGCAAATCAAAGGAAGAGATCGCAGCTATCAAGATTCAGACAGCATTTAGAGGATACATGGTACTGTATATCCTTTTTGTCTTTTTCATTTCTTGTTTCACTATAAAGGTTGTGTTTGCTAATGGAACAAGTTTCATACTTTTTTGTCAGGCAAGAAGAGCATTGCGTGCGTTGAGAGGGCTTGTGAGGCTAAAATCTTTAATCCAAGGGAAAGGTGTGAGACGTCAAGCTACATCGACACTGCAAAGCATGCAAACACTTGCTAGACTACAATATCAGGTTCGTGAGAGGAGGCAACGATTGTGTGAGGATAAGCAGGCTTGTGCACGACAGCTCCAACAGAAACACAACAAAGATTCTGATAAGGTCAGTAAATCCTCAATTTTCATACTTTTCGCTTCTTCTTCATCTTGGATACTTGAGAAAATCACATTTTGCTTCTTGCTACAAACTTAATGATTGTATTATGTTCTGTGAATGAAACAGACTGGAGAAAATTGGGATGATAGCACGTTGTCTCTGGAGAAAGTAGAAGCAAACATGTTGAACAAGCAAGTAGCAACAATGAGAAGAGAGAAAGCTCTTGCATACGCTTATACTCATCAGGTATATATATCATGCTAGTTCTCTATCTTACTCTAATGTCTTTGCACCAGAATCTTAAAATAGTGAAAACTGTTAAATATGCAGAACACATTGAAAAACTCATCTAGATTGGGTTCTCAAACATTCATGGACCCGAACAACCCACATTGGGGTTGGAGTTGGCTAGAACGCTGGATGGCTTCAAGACCAAACGAGAACATGGCAACCGCACCGGACAATGCTGACAAGAACTCTTCTGTAGCAAGCAGAGCCATGTCCGAGATAACTCCACGCAACAGAAACCCTTCACCGAAAGGAAAGACACCAAATAGTACAAGAGTGTCATCAAGTCCGAGAGTGAGGCAAGTCCCAAGTACTGGTGATGAAGACTCAAAGAGCCACTTGAGTATCCAATCAGAACAACCTTGCAACCGTAGGCATAGCATTTGCGGATCAGTTGCGTCAACTAGAGACGATGATAGCTTAACCAGTACACGTTCTCACTCAGTTCCTGGCTACATGGCGCCTACACAAGCAGCCAAAGCAAAAGCAAGATTCTCAAACCTTAGTCCTCTAGGCTCAGAGAAGACGGCCAAAAAACGGTTGTCCTTCCCGGGATCTCCTAAGACTGTGAGGCGGTTTTCAGGTCCTCCGAAGCTGGAAAGCAATGGTAACAACAATAAAGATAATGGTTTTGCTTAAGAAGGAGATGTAGTTTTTATAAATGACATTGTTGCATTAGGCAAAAGTCTAGAACAGAGGTGATATCAGAGAAGATTCTGTTCTGTTTTTGTTTATATAGCAATTGTCTTGATTTGTTTTTGGGTTCTTTTACTGTTACAAACTTATTTATTCGTTTGATTTTTTTATTGGTTAACTTCTGATTGTTCATGTAACTTTCTACTCATGAGGAGACATATATAAGCAATAGTATTGATTATTTGCAAAGTATTGATGTCAAGATGGTTTTTACAGCCATAAGAATGTAATTTTCATGTCAATAACACATGGAACGTAGTACCAAATTACCAATTACCAATTACCAATTACCATTAAGATTTGTTGTTCCAAGAGAGCCAAAGCAATGTAAAGTGAAGGGGTCATTTTATCAAAATTAAACAATAAAGGGGTTAATTGTAATTAAAGTGAAATTGAAAGGGCCTGTAAGCCTTTTGGGGATTCTAGGGCTTTCACTTTTATTGGTCGGATCGGACGACGATTTACATCTTCTTCTTCTTCTTCTTCTTCCTTCATTTTTCTTCTTCAGTGTGTTTTGGGGTAAAACTGAGAAAGAGCGAGAAAATGAGCGGAGCCGGTAAGAAAATCGCGGATGTGGCTTTCAAAGCGTCGAGGACTATAGATTGGGATGGTATGGCTAAGGTCCTCGTCACCGATGAGGCTCGCAGAGAGTTCTCTAACCTCCGTCGTGCTTTCGATGAGGTTAACACGCAGCTCCAGACCAAGTTCAGTCAGGTTCTCTTCCGATTCTCCCTTATCCCGATCTGATTTTTTACCTCATCCATTTCATTCGTCTCCGATTGTTGCGACTGCTGGGTTTTGAATTTTAGATCTTTCATCATTTCTCGATTCGACAATTAGTAATCTGGATCAGGTGATTCATTGAAGAATTCCTACGATTTCAGATTGTTTGTTGGTGACACTCGTTCGTATATTCCCATAGTTGATCCAGATATATATATATATATATATATATATATATATATATTTTGTTAAGATCTATTTCCTTTTAAGACGTATTGATCGGAAAACATTGTTCCTAGCCTTTGTTTATTTGCTCATTTGCATCTGAAATGTCGAATTTTGCCACCGGTGCTGATCATGTTCTGTTGATATTTGGTAGCTTCGTTTTACTTGTGCTCTGAGAATTTGAATTTGTTATTCTTATCATGCCACTTCCAAAGATATATCATTCATGCTCTAATGTCTTGTTTTACGTCTTGATTTGTATAGGAACCTGAACCCATAGACTGGGAGTACTACAGAAAGGGTATTGGGTCTGGCATTGTGGACATGTACAAGGAAGCTTATGACAGTAAGCTCTCTTTCTTTTCTGCAAATCTTAATGTTGAACATAACCTGTCTTCTTACTCAACCTATGAGCGTATGTGTAGTCTTGAAATCTAGTGCAGTTTATAATTGTCACGGTCGTCTGCAAAAATGCTGAAATATTTGTCATGATACAGCAATTCGTCATAGTTCCCTATTCCCGTAGTTGCTGTTTTCAGTTTTTTTTTTTTTTATTGTTACTATGTAGATATACCAAAGGAAGCTTTTGACAAACTAAGCTGTGTGTTTGTTTTGGTGCAGGCATTGAGATTCCCAAGTACGTGGACAATGTTACCCCTGAATACAAGCCAAAGTTTGACGCTTTGGTGAGCAATAGCTTAGAAACTCGATTGTTTATAATGTTTTTGAATAGGTTTTTTCAGTGAACTTAGTTGTTTTCTGTTATGCTATATGTAGTTGGTGGAACTGAAAGAAGCAGAACAAAAGTCGCTGAAAGAGTCCGAAAGGCTAGAGAAAGAAATTGTTGATGTCCAAGAAATCAGCGTAAGTACCTCAAGAAAACAAATTCCCTTATATGAAGTTGTGTATACTTTTTGCCCTCGAGATCCTGATTGTATGATGATCGTGTTGGTGTTTGTGTAATCAGAAAAAGCTCAGCACCATGACTGCAGATGAGTACTTTGAGAAGCACCCAGAACTCAAGAAGAAGTTTGATGACGAAATCCGTAACGACTACTGGGGATACTGATCATGTTTTCTCCATCCTCTCCGGCCTGGAAAACAAACTTTATTCTCTTTCTCTTTTCTACTACTGTGATTTTGTGAGCCAATCATAAAAATAATAAGTACACCATTCCTTTAAGCAATGTTGAGATCCCTTCATTGGAGAGACCCAATGAGACAATGACGACAAATCCCATTTGGTTTTTAGTTATCTTTTTTCATAAAATTGTTTCTTTTCCTTCTACAGTGAATAATACGAGTGACAAAAGATCTCATGAATAAATCACTGGCTCGTCATTGTTGCATATTTTCTCTTATCACAGTTTAATTTCACCATCATGTTATGTTCTAGGTGCTTAATTTCACCAAGGAACTGAATTAGAAGATTGTGACTATTATTGTATTAGGTGCAAAGACAAAAATACAGCTTTCAGTTTAAAAAAAAAGATAATCGCCGTTGCCGGGGATCGAACCCGGGTCACCCGCGTGACAGGCGGGAATACTTACCACTATACTACAACGACTTTGTTGTTTGAAAGATCCATATGTACTTTCATAATACTTAGATCCAGATAGTTTTCGTAGTAGATCCCTTTGATGATGTAATGTAATGTGAAAGAAAAGCTTGAGTTTGATCAATTGTTATCGTTTTCTGTCCTGCAGGCAGAAAGAGTTGTGGAGTATCTACGACAAAATAAGTAGAAATATTATGATGAGTTTCCTTTGTATGCTTTACCAAATTGTATTATATCTATTACTCTTTCAGATAGAGAGGTCCATTAAACGTTTTGTCAAAGTAGAGAAATCGGAAGGACATTGCTCTGTGTAGTTTTGGTAACAAGCTTGTCTAGGAAATGAACAACCAACTCTGCAACACAAAACACAAAGAGTCTTGTTACTGCTTGTAAAGTTACATGAAATCAGTATTGACTAGGATTGTGCTTAGTCACTTAGAGCATATTCTATATACACAGCATTAATGCTTCACACTTTTTTTTCATTGGTTGTCAAATACTAATGCTTTACACTGGATAGTAAGTAGAAAGACAGATCTTTATTGGTCAAAAGGATCAAGATCCACGTGCTCTTCTCCTACCCTCTTCTGCTCTCTCTACCGAAAGTCAGGCTTTGGCCTTTTGCTAATAACTGTTTTCAAAGAAGATAAGACCATTTCCTCTTTAAAGCAAAACGTGTATCTGTAAAATGCATTAGCCAGAACAGATTACTTCGTAGGTCATCGTCTCATGTCTATCACGTGTCTATGGCCCAAAGAGTGTGCATTTCAGGGTATTTCCGTAAACTGACTCTTCCATTCCCTTCTCTATAAGTAGGTGAGGTGATGTTTGTGTGTGTCCAAGCAAAAAAAAAGCACAACAGAGAGCTTCCTAAAACCTCAACACAAGACTTTAAGGTCAATTAACGGTTCAACAGAAAATCAATTCTTTTGAGGTTTGGTTCAACAACAGTGAGGAAACAAGATGGAAAAGGAAACCTCATCATCAGTCTTGGTCAAGGCCAAATCTGAGACACTCGCTGAAGCACTTAAGTCTAGTTCACTCGATTTCAGCAATGGTGAAGGCAGCAGCCATGGGAGCAAGCAGAATGTGATGGCAAGGACATCATCATCGCCAAGCCACAGTAGCAGCGGCAAAAACAGAAGGAACGCACACATAAGGAAGGCCAAGAGTGCATTCCCTGCTCTTGACCTTAGCGGTCTCACTGGTGGTGCTGCTCTTAGCCGAGCCTCAAGTGCTTCCCTTGGCCTTTCCTTCTCTTTCACTGGCTTCACCCTGCCACATGAAGAGATCGTTTCTTCAGACAGATCATGCAGCAACGACGAAAATCGTAAGAAAACCTTTAAACACGGCACCTAATTGCAAGAAAACCATTTCTTGATGTAATATTTTGGAAGATTATTGGTTTCTTGTTTCTTATATTCTTTCATGTTGCAGTGGAAGATATTGAAGCAGCATCTAGTAGTGTGGTCAAGTTTCAAGCAGAACCAACCTTTCCGATATATCTCAAGGTAACCCATTTTTGTGGATAGATAGTTTTATTAGAAACAGGGGAAATTGATCTTTATGATACTCTCTGTTTGAGCGCAGGCACTGATGGAGATATGTATCTATATCATCAACACCCAAAAAGTCCATAGAAAATATATTAGATTTTGCTACTATTGGTCAGTCCCAACTTCAGTGGGTGTTGTGTATCTCATATGATGTTTGTTAATCAACAAGAATTCCCTCATAAAGAAGAAATGCGTATACTTTACAAGTAGAATAATGTTCATCATTGCATTAAGAGTTTAAGCCACTGGAAACCTCTGTTTTGCCTTCTTTGTTGGTCTAACATTGGTGTCCAAAAGTCAAGCTTTAGGAGGCTCAACTACAATTTACTGGTTATCGGCAACATGTGAAGCAGAGCTTCACGCTGGACCAAAAGGGTATGGTTATATTGGTATTATTGTCTTGTATAAATGAGAGAGAATTTAAGTCCCATCTTCCTGGAAAAATTATGCTTTTCTTGTAAACGCATGCATATAGAAACTTTTTCCCTGAAAAACTTACTAACCTAATCAATTCTCATCATGTGCTATGCAGTTCATAGATATCACATACAAGGTGATAATAACAAAAGGAATAGCATCTTCATCAGAAAAGAGCATCTTGAATGGGATTAGTGGCTCAGCATATCCAGGGGAGCTTCTAGCTCTCATGGGACCTTCTGGAAGTGGAAAAACTACACTTCTCAATCTTCTTGGTGGCAGATTTCATCAGAAAAACATCGGTGGCTTGGTTAGCTACAATGATAAGCCATATTCTAAGAACTTGAAAACCAGGTAATTAGAAGATTAAAGCTCTGTCTCTAGATGAATATGTATAAGTGTACAGTTGACATGGGAAAGCACCATGGCAGGATTGGATTTGTACATCAAGATGATGTTCTGTTCCCTCACTTAACTGTAAAAGAGACACTAACCTACACAGCTCTTTTACGCCTCCCTAAAGTCCTCACAAAGCAGCAGAAGGAGCAAAGAGCTATTAGTGTTATACAGGAGCTTGGCTTGGAAAGGTACATAATCATATACTACTACGTACCATCTAACAACTTAGACACTTCCTTTTAAGTTCTATGATTGTTTTAGGTGCCAAGACACAATGATTGGAGGGTCATTTGTACGCGGTGTCTCAGGTGGTGAGAGGAAAAGAGTTTGTATTGGAAACGAGATCATGACTAATCCTTCGCTTCTTCTCCTTGATGAACCTACCTCTAGTTTGGACTCTACTACTGCGCTAAAGATTATTCAGATGCTACAAAGCATAGCAAAGGTAAGACACTCGCTCTGTAGTCTTTACAGCTACAAATCTTGTTTCTATGGATTTGAGTCATTTGACCATATCCAAGTTCTTACTTGTTACGCAAGCAGGCGGGGAAAACTGTCGTAACAACAATCCACCAGCCATCAAGTAGACTCTTTCACAGATTTGACAAGCTGGTTGTTCTCAGCAGAGGAAGCTTGCTTTACTTTGGGAAAGCATCAGAAGCAATGTCATATTTCTCTTCCGTAGGATGTTCTCCTCTACTCTCCATGAACCCAGCAGAGTTCTTGCTAGACTTAGCTAATGGAAACATGAACGATATCTCCATACCCTCAGCTCTTAAAGAGAAGGCGAAGATGAGAAATTCTTGCAGAGAGAAGCCAAGTGCTACGATTGTATATGAGGTGAGACAAGAATGAGATACCTTTACATATCAATAAATGTATCCTTTTATTTGATTGATGTTGACTGTGATATTGATGCGGAAACACAAGTATCTTGAGGAAGCTTACAAGACACAGATTGAAGTCTTGGAAAAGGAGAAACTTATGGATCCAGTTCCTCTTGAAGAAGAAGTTAAAGCGATGATAACTTGTCCCAAGCGAGAATGGGGATTAAGGTGGTGGGAACAGTATTGCATACTTTCCTTGAGAGGATTCAAAGAAAGAAGGCATGACTATTTCAGCTGGTTGAGAGTCACTCAAGTTCTCTCCACTGCCATCATCTTAGGTTTACTCTGGTGGCAATCAGACATTCAACACCCCAAAGGCCTACAAGATCAGGTATGAAAAGTGAAAAAATGTTTTTGACTTAGAGATTAGTTGTAATTACTAATTAGTATCTTACCTTGAAAATTAAATGGGAACTCTGTCTTTGATATCAGGTAGGGCTACTCTTCTTCATTGCTGTTTTCTGGGGATTCTTTCCGGTATTCACAGCGATCTTCACGTTTCCACAAGAGAGAGCAATGCTGAGCAAGGAACGAGAGTCAAATATGTATAGACTAAGTGCATATTTTGTGGCTAGAACCACAAGTGATCTCCCGCTTGACTTGATACTACCTGTGATTTTCCTAGTAGTTGTATATTTCATGGCTGGATTGAGATTAAGAGCTGAATCATTTTTCCTGAGTGTGCTCACAGTCTTCCTCTGCATCGTTGCAGCTCAGGTGTGTACACATAAACAAAGTACATGCCAAACAGAAAATGCATGCTAACTAGTACTTAATGATTGCAAAATGTTGTTTTTAGGGACTTGGATTAGCAATAGGGGCAAGCTTAATGGACTTGAAGAAGGCCACAACTTTAGCATCTGTAACTGTAATGACTTTCATGCTTGCTGGTGGCTACTTCGTCAAGGTAAAACATATATACAACTTTCTTGTGCAAAAAGAATACGCCGTTGCCGGAGATCGAACCCGGGTCACCCGCGTGACAGGCGGGAATACTTACCACTATACTACAACGACTTTGTTGTTTGGAGGATCCGTTTTGTAATACTTAGAGATAAAAGAGTTTTGCAAGTCTAATGCATTGATTGACACTCTTTCTTTTGTCTTTGGCAGAAAGTTCCGATATTTATTGCTTGGATACGTTACATGTCATTCAACTACCACACGTACAAGCTCCTAGTGAAGGTACAATATGAAGAAATCATGGAAAACGTAAATGGAGAGGAAATAGAGAGTGGGCTTAAGGAAGTGAGTGCTCTTGTTGCTATGATCATTGGTTACCGTCTCTTAGCCTACATTTCTCTTCGAAGGATGAAGCTCCACTCTCCTACTTAATTTTAGATACAAAAGCCATTTACATTGTCCACTTAATTTGTAATGTATATAGGGAAAAACAACTTACTATATTTGCGTTTCCAAATTCTGTAAGCTTAGCTTATTGATAATCCACTTCAAAGTATGAACTTTCAATGGTGTCCACAGATTCTGATGCAGTGTAAATTTTAGGATAAAGATGAATATTCATTTGTATGTTAATTATAGTTATCCTAATTCAATTGGGTTATCTTTGGGGGTTTTTAATAGTTTTAACTTCTTTTATATAAATAGTCTACTTAAGCTTAATGTAATATGGTATTCTTAGAATCACTGGATCTTAGAAGCTTAAGCTCCATCAAATTCTAAGGTATTCTATTTAGCATTGTATTAGTTAATAACTTAATATTAGTTGAAGTGGTAACCTCAACTTTAGGCTCCACTAATAAGAGAGACCTCAATATAGTAGTATATTCTCACTACTTGTTTGAAGAAGAAACCAAAGTTTCAATCTTTACTCTATTAAAAGAAAAAACTGATGGCATATATTGACTTGGGGAGTTAGGAGGTGAAAAAGAGGAATCTATCTCTCAATTGTTGACAGATGCTGAGAACTAACAGAAACGAACAATAGAGAAACAAATATTCTTTTCCTCTTATAATGCTCAAGAGATCCTGACCGTTGATATCTTGGCTTTATGGGTGGATGGGGTAAGCATTAACTACGTGGTCCTTGTGGGCTATCGCTGTAACTCCAACACGCCGATTAGTGTGACTCTCATATATTCCTTCTCTTCTCGAGAAAGGAAAAAAAAAATTAAAAGCAAAATCTTTTCCAGTTTTCTCCTCAACTTGCACAAGAAGAAGTACAAGCAGAAGAAGAAGAATCGACATTCTCAAGGTTTTCTTTCATCCTTGTTCCTTTCACTTTGTTCCTATTTCTGATTTTGGGTTTCACTCTCTTTCCTTTTGGTGAGTTTTCTTAGAGAAATGCGGCAAATGCATTGCTTGTATATGTTTTGGGACCTGTAAATCTCTGTAGAAACAGTTGATGTGGGAGCTTTATGGTTTTTGATGCTTGAAATTGGTACCAAGAATCGATTTTTATCTGGTCTGTGATTGTTAGTGAACTGAGTTTAGACATTTTGTCTGATTTCTCTCAAATTACAGAGTTTTGCATTACATACTATCAATTTTTGTGAATGCTAAGAACAGAGCATGTATCCTAAATTCTCTAACAATAGTGAATCTGTTGAGTATAATTTCTTTACCAATTCACAGGACATTTTACAAATGGTGATTATGGAGCGGCTGAAGTCTCCTCCTTCTCTCATGATCGTCTCTGACCTTGATCATACCATGGTAAGGATCTGATTCTGTTTTTTTTCTTTCATCCAAAACATCTTCAGCTAAAGAAAAAATGGTTTCTTGATGTAAATCACGTTTCTTTTTCACAGGTTGATCATCAAGATCATGAGAACATTTCTCTTCTTCGGTTCAATTCTTTGTGGGAATACGCTTATCGCCGTGACTCTCTTCTCATCTTCTCAACTGCAAGATCACCGATTCTCTACAAAGAACTGAGAAAAGAGAAACCTTTGTTGACTCCTGACATCATCATTACCTCTATTGGCACCGAGATAGCGTTTGGAAACTCCATGGTTCCTGATCATTCTTGGGTTGAGACCTTGAACAGTGACAAATGGAACCGGGAGATAGTGTTAGAAGAAAGCAGCAAGTTCCCTGAGCTAACTCTTCAGCCAAAAACAGAGCAGAGGCTGCACAAGGTCAGCTTTTACATTGATGAAGGTAAAGGTGAGCCAGTGACCAAGGAACTATCACAATTGCTGGAGAAACGTGGCGTTAAGTGTTTTACTTTATCTTCCTATGCTTTTGTTTCTTGTGAGATCTTTTGTTTCTAGGTTTGTGATGATGGTATTGTCTTTTATGTTTTTCAGTTGGATGTCAAGATCATTTACAGTTGGGGGAAGAATCTGGATGTTATACCAAGAGGTGGAGGAAAAGGAGAAGCTCTTGAGTATCTTCTCAAGAAGCTAAAGGCTCAGGGAATGCTCCCGGTGAATACTCTTGCTTGCGGTGACTCTGAACACGACGCTGAGCTATTTAGCATTCCTGATGTTCATGGTGTCATGGTAATGCTACACTCATCAGTCATCACAATCTCTCTCTCCTCAATTCTTGCCAAGAAGCTGACTGGTTTTTTGTTGTCTATGTGGTTTTGTGAAGGTGAGTAATTCTCAAGTAGAGCTATTGAAATGGCATTCTGAAAATGCTTTAGACAACTCAAAGGTTATACATTCGAGCGAGAGGTGTGCAAATGGGATTATCCAAGCCATTAGTCATTTCAAGCTTGGTCCAAGTCTTTCTCCGAGAGATGTTTCTGAGTTCTTGAATCGGAAAACAGACAATGTTGGTCACGAGGTTTTGAGATTCTACTTGTTTTATGAGAGATTGAGACAGGGTGAGATCAAGAGCTTTGAGACATACATAGACAGCTTCAAAGAGTCATGTGTGAGTAGTAGTAACATTAGATGTTTTTAAATGGGAACTAAAATATCTGTGAACCTACAGCACTAATAACCTTTTTCTTGTAACATTTTCAGCAGAAAGATGGTGTCTTTTTGCATCCATCAGGTGAAGAGAAATGTCTGAGAGACACCATTGATGAGCTGAGGAAGCATCATGGTGACAAGAAAGGGAAGAAGTTTTGGGTTTGGTTAGATCAGGTTCTGTTGATAGACACAACTCCTGGGAAATGGATTGTCAAGTTTGATAAGTGGGAGCAATGTGGTAAATATGTTTTTTTGCAATCTGACATTTGATGACTGAATACTATAGTCAAGTCCTATTGGTTTATATATGACATTGATTTGTTTGTTAACTTTTTGGCAGAGGATGAGCGTAAATGCTGCACAACGACTGTTGAGTTCTCTTCAAAGGTATTATTTAGATTCCCGGATTTTGTATAAGATGAGCTTTGTTTATGCATTTTGATTCTTGAATGAAAATGGAAGATGAATTGAAATCTTGCAGGGAGGAGATTTGGTGTGGGAACAAGTGAAGCAGATATGGTCGGAGGAATCAGAGAGAAAGGATGATTACATTTCCTGGATTATCTGAAAAACTTGGAGATTGATATGAATAGTCTTCAGGATTTGTCTTTCATTTCCCCTCATATAGGAATTTATAAGTTTTTTTAATTTGTTTCTAAAGAAACTTGAGATTGGACGGAGGTTTATGGAAAAAAAATAAAAATGGATATAAAAAGTTGAGGGCCCAACCGGGTTCGAACCGGTGACCTCTTGATCTGCAGTCAAATGCTCTACCACTGAGCTATGGACCCATTGTTGCTTACGGATGCTTTTAGAGTCATTAACTAATTAGAACCCATTGTTACACATCATTGTTAATTAAATTTGGATGACTACAAATTTTTTTGTTTATTCCCTTATAATTTAGAACTTTGGTCAACAGATTTGAATCTTTTTGTCTTGTCAATATGAATAGACCTCTTATGGCAAGTAGATTATTTTCTGGACAAGATTCTCCTACCTTTTAAGTTCTTTTTATGAATATTATATTTTCTCTGGTTCATATATTTTTCCCCAAACTAAAATGTTACAAAACAGAACAATATCAAACGAAACTGATTTTTTATTATAAGAAAAACAAAAAAACGAACACCACCTGTCGACACACCCATAGTAGATGTTACTGGAACCACATCTCAGAATGAACCATATCTATATCCTGACTTATTTAGTCCTCATCATCTCTCTTTATTTTTATGTTATCCTATGAAAAATCAGTTCGTTTTTGATATAGAAAGCATACTTTCTATCCTTCACACATTGGACAAATATATGAAAATGAAATCATTCTATTCTTGGCAGTTACTATATCTCAATTTTATACAAGATTCTAATTTTTTTTTTCTTTTTAGTGTCTTCAAACAAATGCGGCTGATCGGACAAAAAACAAGTCGACGGTAGATAACAAAAAATATATATATATATGTGTATTAAACATCGAAAATCTAGCTTTGAGAATTCCCGCCTTATCCCAATTTTAAAGAAAAGAAAAGCAAATATTACATTTTCTTTTTGGGTAAAACATCATCAAGAACAAGCAAACAAAACTGAGAGAAGTTCAAATTGTTCTTGGATCATTCAGATAAAAACAAACAAGATGATGAAGAGGTGGTGACATGGTGAGGCTTTTTAATTTACATAAATAAAAATATAAGATAGGCAACCATTTTATTAACAGGATATGTGTATATTTATGACGCATCGATTGAATCAAATTGAAAATAACTATGAGTTGTTTGTTGACCAAAAGTGGGAAAAAGAAAAATCTTAAAAATAAGAAAAAAAATGGCTCTGTGTATAAAAAGAAAACACCATCTCCTCCTTCTCTCTATCCTCTCTGTCGTTCTGGTTTTTTTTTTCTCATTTCGCAATGCTTCTTCCATTTCTCTCTTCCTCTCTCCTTCTCCGCCTCTCTTCTGCCATCATGTCCCCTGATCCCTTCGCCTTCCTCTCATCTTAATCCGACCAGATTCTTTCCCCCGATCGAGATCCATCGACCGGAGACTATTCACTATTGAGATCGATCCACATATTATTAATAGAAGATATTAAACCCTAGAGAGAGAGAGAATTATGGATAATTCGTTAGGATTCATGGCGGTTTTCGCCGTCTCGGGAAGCGTCGTGTTTCTCGCGAGTCAATTTCACAAGCGCCTCCTCTCCGATTACATGGAGAAGTTCGAATTCGAAATCCGTACGAAAAACCCTCTCTGCATTTCTCCATTTTTGTAATTTTATTATCGAAATTGGTTATGGAAATTGAAAAATTGGGGGAAAATTCGTTTTTTTCTGTGACAGGATCGCGTGAGAATGTGGTGATGAAGAAGAAGGTGAGATTCGCGGCGGATGTGGTGGAGCCGTCGGGGAATAACAAAGAGTATCGCCGGAGACACTCCTCCAAAGCCAAATTCGATAAGCAATTGAAGATGGCGGCAACTATTTGAAGTTTTTGAACAAAAAAGGAGTCTTATGTAATTATTCATTGGATTGTGATTTGATTTTCATAATTAATTTTGGGATTTTTCTCTCATCTGAATCTCTGGGCAGGTCTGTCACAGGGTCAATATTTTTAACTTTTTCTTTTCCTTTTTTTTTGTTTTGGAGGGGTTTTACCTGTAAATATTTTTGTTTGTGTAAATACAAAATGTGATTGCTAATTACTTAAGTTTTGTAACGTTTCTTGTGATTTATTAGCGTAAGTCTCAATAGGCTTACAATTGCATACATATGATTCGCTGGCCTTACATAACTTATGACTATGATTGGTGGTCCAATAGGGTGACGTATTAACGAATTATTAAAACTACTAAATTAATCTTACATTGAGTTAAAGGTGACTTTATCTTATATGAAAAGATTGTGACTTTTGTTTATGATATATTATCATCACTTTTCTATACAGTCAAAATCTCTTTATGTCTTAATTAAATAAAAAAGATCTTTAGGTCATAACTGAAGTTACAAATCCGCCAATTTTTTTGTGTACCAATTTACCCAAACCTTACAGATTTAGTATTTTTCATCATTCTTAAATTAAACACTATTTCATCTTGTGAGTGTTATAATTAAATTTCACAATAAGCTTCTAAAGTAGATGTACAAATTTAATTTATAGTAGTTGGATGTCAAAACTACATAGTACTCTTGTAGTATGGCAAGTGATTGTGTTATTCATTTGATTGATTTTTATTCCATTGAATACAGTACAAGTTAAAAGTTAAAACCCTGGATAAAAAGCTATATATGATTGTTTTTTTTTTTTTAAATGTAACCATTAAGTGTTGGTTTATTGAACCGTGGACCTTCTTGAACAAAGACTTGTTTTAAGCAGAAGGGACTTTGAACTCAAATCTCATTACGTTGAAGTAAGTACCTTTTAAACCAGTTAATTAACTACACTACAAAACACGGTTAATACTTTACGTTATCTTTGCATTAACGTATGAACGCAACATTTCACAAAGTCAGGCCTAAACTAATAATTTTCGGGAAGTAAAGTGGCAGAAGAGCGTTAAAGACTTATCAAACATTCAAGATTTGTCAAAGATTTGGAGTATATAAAAAAACTGTTAATACCAATTGGTTAGAAACGTGGTCTTTAAAGTAATGAAAAGAGTATCGTAAACAAACCGAAGGGCCATAAGGCCAAATTAAAATGTGGCTTACGAGAAGATGGAATTGGTCATTTCATTTGATTAATATTAATCTTCTTACGATTACAACGTGACGACATGCATACTTTATTCAACCATATTCTTATAATAATATTTTGAATCATCCCGTAAAGAAGAGTAAGTGAGGATGACGACATAAAAAGAGGGTACAAGGGACTAATCGATTAGAAGCTTCTTATTCGTTAAGAGAGGAGATTATTTTCCGATTATCACCATCATTAGCGTATGTAGTACTATAACTCTGAAGTCATAATCATGTGGTCTGTTTTTTTCCCATATATATATATAGACTGGGCTAGTGATGGGTTGAGGCCCATTTTGGTGGAAACCATCTCGATTGAGGAAGAGTTTCAGCAAGTATGAATATCGAATTGTTCTTATGGATTTGGGAAGCTTTTCTCTTTTCAGCAGCTTTTTTCTTTTCCTCCTAACACCATATGCGATATAAGCATTCTCCATATTTGATAGTAACATAACTCTTTTGTTTTTGTCTCCTACCAATGTGTATAAATCTAAATGTGATAGTTATTTTTTGGGGTTAAATTATCTCTATTCTTCATTAGCACGAATTTGGCTAAAGAGATTCTTTCATTTTTCCTAAGGAGAGAAAATGTATTATAATATAACAAAATGACTTGAATTGTATCTAATTCATATGGGTGTATAGTATTTTAGTCGACAGTAGGTTAAATATATAATAATATTTCAGTGTTGTGCACAAAAAGAATAGTATAATACTCCGTATTTCAGTGAATAGCGTTAGTTCTTAGTTTCTTACTATTATGCAATGTTTTTCAAAATGTCTTACGTTTTATTATGTGCATGTGCCCAGATCATAGACCAGTTAGCTGTCTGAAATATAAATGTCTGTTGTTCCATTAAATGCCACGATCCAAATATCTCACGCATCAATTTCATACACACGTTCATTTTATATTTTTCTTTAATTCGAAGAGTAGTTATATGAAGCAATCATACTGTAGTCCCAAAAAAAAAAATTGATTTTATAGAGAACTCGCATCTACATTGAATTGTAAGATCTTCCAAATCAAAACTGGCCATATAGTTCGCATCTAACATCTAACAGAGAAGATTCCTAACCAGTTTCTTCTTGAATTATTGCTTAATCAATTTTATTTTTCCTACTAAGAAAAGCCTTGACAGAGACTTTTTAAAAATAATGTATTAGATCAAAAACATTTTCATAACATCAATAGAACAATATGATGTTTTCACTATATCAACCATTGTGTATTTAATACATTCGAAGTACATTTTCATGTCACGGGCTTCTTGGCTAGTTTTAATGAAACGATTATTTGAAAATTTGTAAAATGTCTGGTCATGAGTAAATTCTCGATTCAGAAACCTACGGTTTGGAGACACGTTTATTTTCCTTCTTTTTTTTTTCCGACTTTGATTGGAGCTTCACAACAAAGGTATATGTTTGAAGGCGACGAAGAAACTAACGGCAGCCGAAACGTCGCCGTTTATTGTTCTACGGCATGTACGTAAGAGAATCAATGCGTACTCTAGATTAAGGCTTGGCGTAAACGGTAAACACTAAGGTAGACATATATATTTCCATGGAAGATTTTAATATTTCACGAGGATCTAGATTGAAATGCTTAGAGAAACATAAATATCTGAGTTGTACAAAGGATTACCGGCAAGAATTCTATGGTTCAACGAAATCATTAAAATAATCAGAGATTTAGTAAGAAAATAGTTCGCTGTTCTAGAATTTTTTTGAGAGGGGAGATATGTTTTCTAAGTGTCGCTTATAACTAAGAAAAATAAGGGAAATAGAATTGGTGGTGCTCAGGCGGCTAGCATTCACAATCATATTAAACTATAGGCTATTTAATTCTTATTTATTGGGTTGTCAATAAACTATAGGCTATTTAATTCTTTTTGGCAATATATCATTGTAATATTTAATTATATTTCCACGCTAATTCCCTCTGAGTTTCGACAGTCACAACCGACACTTTGTTTGAGATGCCCGTGATCTCTCCTTTCTTTACCTGTCCTCCTCTTATTTATGTCACTAAATAATGTTAAGCGTTTCATAATACAATTATAATTCCACAAATCCGAATTCTCAACTGTAATAAGTCTGGAAACAAATACTACTTATTTATCATGCGAATTTATTCACGTTAACTTCAAAACCAACTAATAGTAGCAATTTACCCAAAAGCTAAATAGCTCATCTTCCATTATCATGGTGACCATAACAAGTATGGGTAGCATTTCGATTTGTGAAATCAAACATGTTTTCTTTTCTTGTAATTAGACAAAAACGGAAAGTTCTTTTTGACTCGAATTGTGGCATTTGAGTAACCGACACACACAGACACGACACCAGGCTCAAACTCAAAGACCATAGAGCTGAGAATTGTCGAAAAAGCTGAACCCTTGGCTTCAAGCTCAGATTACGTCACTATGCATCTATTTCCCCTGTGGACCAGAAAAAGCATTAAACCCACCCACCCAAAATCATTAACATAAATAAATCAAGAAAATGAAACACAAACCAACAATCAAAAAAAGGAAGAAGAAACATTACAATCACAATTACATCACCATCTCAAAACCTCTCCTTAATTCACAAAACCAAACAAACTCAAAACCTTTCTTCAACTCGCCGACACTTTCTTCCTCCTCCCTTCTCCATCGCCATGGATGGTCTATCCAAATCCAAGCTCTTCTTCTTCCTCCTCCTTTCAACTTTCTCCATTGCCACCGCATTACCCGATAAACCCGGGTCGGGTCAAATAAACTCCAATTCCGTCCTCGTCGCTCTCCTCGACTCACACTACACCGAGCTAGCAGAGCTCGTGGAGAAAGCTCTTCTCCTCCAAACTCTAGAGGAAGCCGTTGGTCACCACAACATCACAATCTTCGCTCCTCGCAACGAAGCTCTAGAACGAAACCTCGACCCCGAATTCAAATCTTTCTTGCTCCAACCCAAAAACCTCAAATCTTTACAAGCTCTCCTAATGTTCCACATTCTCCCCAAACGAATCACTTCTCCTCAATTCTCCAACTCCGCCGCCGCCGCCAGCCACCGCACACTCTCCAACGACCACCTCCATTTCACCGCCGGAAAAGTCAACTCCGCCGAAATCACCCGACCCGACGATTTGACCAGACCCGACGGAATCATCCACGGAATCGAACGTCTCTTAATCCCACGCTCCGTGCAAGAAGATTTCAACCGCCGTCGTAACCTCCGATCAATCTCCGCCGTGTTACCCGAAGGAGCGCCGGAAGTCGACCCGAGAACCCACCGTCTCAAGAAAAAATCTCCTCCAGTCCCCGCCGGAGCTCCACCGGTTCTCCCGGTTTACGACGCAATGTCACCCGGTCCGTCGCTCGCTCCGGCTCCGGCACCAGGACCGGGCGGGCCTCGACACCATTTCAACGGAGAGGCACAGGTCAAAGATTTCATCCACACGCTTCTCCATTACGGTGGGTACAACGAAATGGCGGATATTCTCGTTAATCTCACTTCTTTAGCCACCGAGATGGGTCGGCTCGTGTCGGAAGGCTACGTTTTGACCGTCTTGGCTCCGAACGACGAAGCTATGGCTAAGCTGACCACAGACCAATTGAGCGAACCGGGAGCGCCAGAGCAAATTATGTATTACCACATCATACCGGAATACCAAACCGAGGAGAGTATGTACAATTCCGTACGCCGGTTTGGGAAAATTCGGTATGATTCACTCCGGTTTCCTCACAAGGTAGACGCTCAGGAGGCAGACGGTTCGGTTAAATTCGGTCATGGTGACGGTTCGGCTTATTTGTTCGATCCCGATATCTATACCGATGGACGTATTTCGGTTCAGGGGATTGACGGCGTTTTGTTCCCGGAGGAAGAAACTCCGGTCGAGAAGAAAACGGCAGCTCCAGTCGTTAAGAAAGCCTCTAAACCAAGGAGAGGTAATCAATTTTTAACGACTCTTAGTTTTGGTCCTTAGGTATTTGATATTGACATTTTAACCACGAATTAAACAAATACATACCACTATTACAAAGTTTTTTGTTTTGTCATGTTCTAAACATTATTACAAAAGTCATAAAGCTAGAATAACCCCGAATTAAACAAATACAAGCCATTGAATGATGATTATAGAAAAGGTACTCTGAATTTCTGATTATTCATATATGATTAGTCTTTCTATGGGAGTGCTAAGTAAACAAGTGAGATTTGGGAAAAAAAGTATAGACGTGTGAGAATGGAGACAAAGTCTCTCTAACAAACTTTGGTATGATAATGTTATTTTCAACAATATTATATGATTGTTTTGGGCATAATTTGGGTTTATATAACTATATTAAATCATCCACCGACGAAGAATCCCATGTTAAGAGTGAAAATGAAAATCACAAAGTGATTCTTTTCTTTTTCTAAAGCCGTCTTGCGAGGCTGTGAGTCATATTGGTTGATAAAGACAGCTTGCCGTTTCCTTTTTCTTTCTCCATCTCAATTTGTCTTCAAATTTAAGGATTTTTTGTTTTCTCTTATAGAATTTTCTACTTATTTGAGCATTAGTTAGATATTAGAATCAATCATTTTGAAAATACATCCTTGTTACTCCTGTTAATTCAGTACATTGACAACACGCTGTTTGGAGTACTAATTTTTTTAATTGCTTTTCTAAATATCTTTCAGGTAAATTGATGGAGGTAGCATGCACGATGATGGGTTCACGATTTCCCACATGTCAATGAAATTTCACACATGGCCAAATTAAATCAGGACATGAGAATCTTATAATTCTGTAAACATGTGTTAAAAAAAAGTGAACAGAGGGAGAAAAAAAAAATTAATAATGTAAATGATTATTTTTTGGCACGTTGTAATATGATGATGATAAATTGTAGTTTAAAACTGATTGGTCTTGCAATATGATTCTTTGGTCCAAACTCCATAGGATGGACTTCCACCGTCTCTGCCAGTGAGACCTATAATCATTTACTCGCCGTATTTTGTAATCTGTTTGGATTTTTTTGCCCTTTTCCATTGTTTCTGTTGTGTAATCCGTCACGGCTCGCTGTTTTGGTTTGTTGTTACATTTACTACATAGCATATGAATGTGGCAGAAAACTTTACATTTTTTCTTACGTATGTTTCCTCTGTGCCAAACGACCTACATGGAGAATTTTAGAACCAAAGCGAAACCGTGAAAAAAAATACACCAAAATACAACATGAAACCTCACTCAGATTCCAATTCAGAACATGAAGCAATTTTACTGGTGATGGTGATGGTGATGAGAGTACACGTGTCACGTGTGCTTGTAAGTTTTGACATGAGCTCTAAGGATTTCAATCTGATTGAATTACCCCTTGAAGCTGGCATCACGTGGGACACTCGTGCCACCAATCTGATGAAGTTGTATAGAGGAAAAGTTGCTGTCTTTGACTACACCCGTCTCTCGAGTGAAGGTAGTATAGACCTGTGGGTTGTGGAGGATGCCGGGAAGAGTCAATGGTCGAACAAGAAGACTTTTGTTGTGCCTATCTCAGACATCCGTATCGTCCTCCAGGGTGACTTGTCCATTCAGGGCACCAGTCGTGAGGGTGTCATTAGGTGCTTCCTTAACACTTACTCGTCATTGCACATCCTTTACGATTTGGAGACTAGTAAGATCATAGGAGGGGTTGTATTATGCGAATTGCTGGATCGCCCTTTTGAGACCGAGTCGTTGCATATGAGTTATTGCGATATTTCTGAGAGCATTATGTCTTTGGAAGCTTGAGTTACTTGTGTTAGTTTCCAACATTTTCTTACAAAAATAATGATATTTACGTCTTCAGATTTTTGTTTTTGGTTCTAACTTATAAGCCCTCAAAATAAGAAGTAACCCATTAAATGTTTCACAAGTAGGATGAATAATCTTCCACCACTGCATTAAGACATTAGAAACGTATTTTTGTCTTCTTTGATGGTCTTACCTTAGTGCCCAAGAAATCAAGCTTAGAAGGCTCAACAAACACTTTACTGGTTAACGGCAACACACGCTGGACCAAAAGTCATCAAGAGTCAAATACGAGGACAGTCCTCCAAAGGGGCCTATGCCTACGAAGCTATTGTGTAGGACCTAGACTTGCAGGCGTGTCAACTGCTGTAGAGCTTCTGGATCAGGTCACAAGGTGTTTTAATCGTTGCTTTTAGTAGTTTACCTTTTATTTTGGTTATATAAAATGGTAAGTTTTTTATTATTGTTTCAGGTGGGATTTATATGACTCGAGGACATCCATATCGACATGGGACTGCATGTTTTCTTCGGATGCTACAACAATCTCTTCCGCTTGATGATTGAAACTCATAGTCATGTATAGAATTTTTCACTTTTCGTTTGTTTTTGTTTTTGTTTCTGTGATGATGTAGGTGTGTGCTGATGAAAACCATATTCATACATTCAAAAACAAAGACTGCAAAACTGGAGGTACCTCTCTGTTCGGATGTTGGAGCGTTTTTGTCACAAATCAACTCAAGGTATAAGTGAAACATACTAAGGAATACACTGGCTCGTTAAAGCTCTTGTTGACCCCGTTAAAGCTCTCGTATAATTGGTTCTATCCAGAAAATGTGGGAGTCTAAGTCCTATCGTAAAATACTTATATGACGTAGACTTTAGTAGCACTTTAGTCGAGTGATCCTATCGTAAAGTTTTCAGAGTGTGTAGATTCATATATATGATTAATAATGTGGTTTTGGAGTGAAATATTTTGGAATCAGAAACAATAACAAAGTGGAATATTTATGATAAACTTGCGTTGTGTCTTAAAAAGAGCTTTAAAATATTTGAATGTTAAAAAGATTTAGTTAATAGACGTAAAACAAAGAAAGCATATAACGGATGTACAAACCTTCTTATCCGTCATTGTTGTTCTTCCTTTTCTGACGAGAGATTGTTACCGAAGAAAGCCACTTGAAGAACAATAACAATGGCGGATAAGAAAGTTTGTACATCCGTTTTCCACTCTGAATTTTGTTGCGCTATTTTTTTCACTTCTCACCTCTTCTTCTCTTGGTTTCTCATCTCTCCGGTTATAGGTTTCTAGGTTTCAGAGCCTCACTGAATTTAATTTCATTATTCTGCAAAGAGAAAAAGGAGTCGAGATTCAGATTCTTCAAAACGAATACACTTTAAACTTATGTGAAACTTATATTTCGGTAGTTTGTGTGATACTTTTAACTCTTGTTTGTACATGAAACATGTTATCTGATATAGTACAAGCAAACACAGTTTATCTAGTTAAGAAAAATCAAGAAAAAATAAGATTTGCAATTTTCGGTGCAGATCTAGTACAAGCCAATTTGCAAAGTATCACATAACAAAAACAAGTCAATTATCAGTATGGTGGATAACAAATGATGATTGAAGGATAACAATATCCAAAATCCCAGCTAAAAACTTCAAGATTAGATGGTACTTAAGTAATATCTATACAACCAGATTGTGATGTTGTTTACTCGAAAACTTATTATCTAGTTTTTGTTTACTTTTGTAGTTTTATTTCATCTGTTGACGCTTTTAAGCTCACGTTGAAACTTGAAACAAAAGTTCAGTTTATTTGGGGAAAAGCTAAATTTGGCCAATCGTAGATGTTAATTTCAATTTTTCATTTCTCTTAAACCATAGAGAAGGAAATCCATCTTATCCATTCTCTTCCTCCTCCAAAGACTCCCACTAAAATGTCGTCAGCCTATTGTCCCTCAGCAGTTGCGGTCTCCGCCGCAGCCACCGCTTCCTCCGCCGCTACCTTCAACTCACTACTCTCCTCCCGCTCCAATTTCCAACTCTTCTATCGCTTTCCACCCAAATCCTTCAAACTCGTTGCCAATTGCCCTAACTCACTACTCCTCCACTCGAATATCCGTCCCCACCGCTTCTTCTGCGCCGCCGAAGACGCAATCCCAGCGCCATCTGAAGAAGAAGAAGAAGAAGTAGAAGAAGGAGAAGAAGAAGAAGGCGAAGGAGAAGAAGACGCAGATGAAAAACCGACGGCGCAAGCGAGTGGTGAGGAAGGGAGGTTGTACGTTGGGAATTTACCATACACAATCACTTCTTCTGATCTCTCCCAAACTTTTGGAGAAGCTGGAACCGTCGTCGACGTTCAGGTCCATAATTTCACCATCTTCCTCATCTCTAACCTTCACGAAATTCTGCAATATAGTTTCAAATTTTCAAATTGTGCGTCGATTTGACCAAAATTCGGCTGAAGATGTATAATTGCTGGCCATTATTGGATGTTGCAGATTGTTTACGATAAAGTCACTGACAGAAGCAGAGGATTTGGGTTCGTGACGATGGGGAGCATTGAAGAAGCCAAGGAAGCGATTCAGATGTTTAACAGCTCTGTAAGTTTTCCATCGTTGTGTTTCCCTTTTGATCAGCTTCAAGAACGTCTCTCAATCTCTTGTGTGTATGTATGTGTTGATTTGGTAGCAAATTGGTGGAAGAACAGTGAAAGTGAACTTCCCGGAGGTGCCAAAAGGCGGAGAGAGAGAAGTAATGAGAACCAAGATCCGTGACGATAACCGGAGTTATGTCGACAGTCCTCACAAGATCTATGCGGGAAACCTTGGGTGGAGTCTGACCTCACAGGGTCTTAAAGATGCATTTGCAGATCAACCTGGTGTTCTTGGTGCTAAAGTCATCTACGAAAGAAACTCTGGGAGGTCTAGAGGATTTGGTTTCGTCTCTTTCGGGTCAGCAGAAGATGTTCAGTCTGCTCTTACTGCTATGAATGGCGTGGTAAAGGCTTTGATCCCTCTTCTTTGGATAAAATCAGTTTTGGTTTGGTGATTCATTTGTTTTTTGGTTTTTCGGTTTTGGTTGTTTAGGAAGTTGAAGGACGAGCCCTGAGGCTAAATCTGGCTTCGGAGAGAGCCGCCACTGAGTCTCCTCCTTCTGTAGCAGAAGGAGAGACTGAAGAGAGTAGTCCAGAGAGCAGTGAGGTGCTTTCGAATGTTAGTGCATGAAGCAGCAAAAGCACACAAGATTCCGGACAAGTTTCAATAGAATGAAAATTTTGCTGTCTTTTAAATCTGTGTTGTTGTTTGCTACTGAGGCTAAAGAAGAAGATACTATTATGAGATAGAGCTGTAATATTCAGAAATGGTGTAATGTAAAATCTCTTGATTACAAAGAGAATGCAGACTTTTTTGTTATGACTTGTGCTTAGTTAGTTTCGTGGTGACCGGAAAGCAGAGCATCTGCAGCAGAGTCCAAGTCCTGAGGGAAGAAAACTCTGCAGAAACAATATACACACAAATCCATCAGGACAAAAGCTTCACAGCAGAACGATTCTTTATGGCTGATGGACAAAACATACCTGCAAGTGTTGTGGTACAACGTTGAGCTAAGTTGATTTATATCGCCAATTCCTTTGTAGCCAGCCACCACTTCAAGAACTTGCCTGAAGATAAAAAAAAAGGATTGCCTAAGAAGTGTTCTTAGAGACTGTATGTATATACAAGTGTTTAATCACAGAAGGTACACTAACCGAACTAAACAAGGCTCGTTACGGCCTTTGACAAGGGATTCTTGATCATACTTCTCCTTCTTCTTGGAAGGCCAAGTCGACTTTACAAACTTCATCCCGGCGTGTGTGTTCTTGATGTCACAGTATGGAGAGTCGGTTTCTATCATCATCCTCTCTACCGGTATCCCTTTCATTACATCAAGATTCTCAGCTGTTTTCAACGAGCAGCCATTCACACCTACCAATAGAATCATATCAGCAAAATATAAACCAAGCATAGTCTTTACTAATGGTGGAAAGCTAATGGGAGTCGGCTTTACCAATGTACATTTTGTCGAAAGAAAGAAGCTGATCACGGTCCAATGCACTACCGGTAAACGAATGGGCAACTCCTCCGGTGAATCTGAGAGTGGATCATGCAGTATGCATTAAGATGACTGAAAAGGCAATGTAGAGAATGTAAGATAGCATTAGCGTATAAGTTCACCTGTTCTGGTTTCTTTCAACTATATCACAGAAATCTGAAGCAGCTGCTCGCATATGTAGGAACATAGGCAACTTCGTAGCATCTGCTAATTCGAACTGCTTCTCAAAATACCTTTTCTCACAGAAGATAAACATATTGTAAGTAGAGAGAGTAAAGCAACATTCAAACATGGGAAAGATCCAAATTTTTGTGATCTAACTTACTTCTTTTGTATATCAACCGGACAGAATTGAAGCCTATCGTAATCCAATCCACATTCACCAATTGCTACCACCTAAATATTTATTGAGATCAACACAACCGCAATACGAAAACGGCACTAATCAAATTCAAAGTATCTATTAGAGAAGAAATAGTTACCTTCCCTTTCTGTATCCCTTCTTTGGCTAATGAATAAAGATCCTGGTAATGCTTCTCTGGGTCTCCACTCTCTTCAAACTCCTGTTGAAATATGAAATTACAGAGTGATTCAAGCACAAGACTAGAGTTTGATTACATGTTAAACTCTGAGAATAATCAAAAGCAAGGAAATGACATTAATGTAACGCAAAAAACTGACATTGCATCTAGTTGGATGAACACCAACCGTACAGAACAACCTGCCTGAAAATGAACATTCACAACTATAAAAATAAGATTTAAAGAAGGAAACTTTTCAGTAAACAGATGAATATTTAAAAACACAAACCATCAGTTTCGGCAATAGCAAGAGCTTCTCTTGATTCTTCCAATGACCCACCAGTTACCTGATCAAGCAAAATTGGAATTTGAATTACTCAGCTTCTACACATTTCTAATCATTTAAAACAAAAACAAGAAAAATCGATAAAGGGGACTCAACTATGATTCTATCGACTCCGGCAGACCAAGCTCGGTTCAAGACGGTTTCAATGTCGGGAACATGACAGTTCTTGCCATGGTAAATCCCCTTGAACATACCATCTGTTTCAATTCGGCATCGTTTTAATTGGAACAATTCTCGTATAGGGTAGAAGATAATTTGAGTAGAGAAGGATTATATATTCACAACTGACCTGTGAAGTTGACGGCTATGTCTGATCTTACACAAACACATCAGAAGAAAAGCGAAAGACACATCACATAAGTTAACACTGAATCGTTTTACATTATAAGAAAGATAATCAATCGATGAAAATAATTTCAAAATATTCCTGAAATTTGGCTTGCCTATCATCCTCAACGACGCCATTGTGAGAGAGAGAACAGAGAAACTCTTGTTCGGAAGTTGGATTCCTTTCTTTTCCAATAGTGAGATTTTGATTATCTATACTAATGGGCTTTCTCAAGGCCCACTTCCTTAAATCAGTTTTTAATATCTGCTTAATTGAGAGTCAAGTCAACAATATAGCAAATTATGACTTTGGCGCATTTTAGGAATTCTAAAATCAAGATGTGACTTTCATTAGCACACACAGATTATGCAATTCATGTTTAGTTTCATATTGCGTTTCTTATAATTAAGATCAAACAAATAATATGTCCTGAACGAATGATGATATCTATACACGAGGATGATTTTAAGAACATTACAAAAGATAATAATCAAACTCCAAAAGCAGAGGCCTACGCATAGACCAAGATATCAAAAAACAAAATAGTTTTAACGAAGTAGCCGCCGGGCTGGAGTCGGAGGAGTTGGCTGTGGCTGAGCTGGCACCGGAGTAGCTTGACTACCACCACCACCACCATTGTTCTGCCAAGGCTTAACCGTAAACAACACAACCAAGACCACAATAATGATCAACAAGAAAATGGCGCAGCAAGTCCACTTTCGCGTGTTCTTCTGATAGAACCGCGCCCTAACCAGCGTGTCAGCACCGGACCTAACCAGCGAATTGGCTCGTTTCACGTGGCTCTCAATGTCATCAAGCTGCTCACCCTGGTGCACAACCAACTCAGCCATGTCTAGAAACACCTGGTGCAGCTCGTTCAAGCTCTTCTCAATGTCTTTCACTGCGTCATGCCTCTCTTGTATCTCGTTGATCGTGTCCAAAACTCTACCTCGTCCTTGCTCTTGTATCGCTTTCTGCAAAAATGTTTCGCTTTCCCCTGCAAATATTTATAATTTAAATTAATAAACCATAATCATAAAAAATCTAAGCTAAATTAATATTTGTTTTTATGATTAACAAATAACAACCTTAAGCTATTCTCTTGCTCTTTTGAAATCTAACCGAATTTTGAAATTTTAAAATTAACTCACCTGTGGAGATGAGGCGATCGACGGTATCCTCGTCGGGATTTTCACCGGTGACGGTGAAGTACCTACGCTGAATCGTCTCTCTGTACTCCGTCGAGATCGTCTCTCTCACTCGATTAAAATCATCCATCGCGTTCTTAAGCTTCTTCCTCAGCCCGTTCACCACCGACGACCTTTGCCTGTCCGACGACGAACCCGGTCCGCTCTCCGGAAAACCCCGGTTCACTTCGTTAGCACGATCCAGCGCCTCGAGGCTTCCTTTCACGCGCTTCGCCGTCTTGAGAGCCGCCGAGACATCGGCCTCCATCTTCGCCTTCAGCTCCTTCACCGCCTTGGCGTTGTGAAGCGTCTTGCTCTTCTCGTGGCTCGATCGGAGGCTGTGACAGAGACGATCGAGCTCTTTTAAGTCTCCGTTTACTTCCTCCACGTCGAGGTAGAACTTGTCGAGGTTGTTCCCGCCGTGGCAGCTTCCGCCGGAGACTACGGCCTTTGGCATCTCGATGGCGCTGTGCGAGTGCGGCGGCGATGAGTCGTCCGCGACGGTGCGCTTGAAGGAGAGGGAGAGCAGATCGTTCATGGCTGAAACTTCGGTTCAAAGGAATTCGAAAAATAGATAATCTTTTGATCAGAATCGTGTTTGTTACAAGTGCATTTATTTATAATTGAGTTTTTAATTGAACGAGTAGAGATGAAAAAGTCCTATTAAAACGCGGTTTTGAAATTAACAGTGCTGTTTGCTTTGTCAATTAAAGTCTACCATCGAAACACGTCTTCTTAACCAAACCATTATATTTGGGTTAACCAAACCACCTCGTGTACCAGATAGTATTTTGTATGCGATTATATTGGGTTAACTAAACCATTATGTTGGATTAATCGGTCAAATTTCATTACCTCGTATAATATTAGTCTCACCATAGAAGTCGTTTTATTGGCTGTCAAAAAGAATACAGAATACAATTTTTTTTTTCTTTTCATGAAGAGTGTTTTTGTTGTTGTTGCAATTTCTTGGTTGGTTTGATTGTTGAAACCGGTCGGTTTGATTAGCTTAATTGAAATAGCTGAAGGAGAAGCATACCAGAATTTCCAGGAAAGTGGATAAGGCCATGAATGTGATGTATTGAAATTTAGCAAAATGGAAGATAGTAAAATGCGAATTAGTATTAGTCGCCATAGACAAACGAAAGTTTGAATTCGTCGCTGTCCATTTCCAATATTGTAATGCTAACATTTTTCTAAGATATGATTTTTTTGGTGTTGGTTTTACTCCATTTGTGGTAGTTTTGATAGTTTTTGTTCAACTATCCGGTAGTTTTGGTAGTTTTTTCTTCATTTCGTTTTGTCTTTCGTATAGCCGTATAGGAGTGGACAAAATGCAATCGGGAAAACTCAACCTACCAGCACAAACTTGTTTAGACTGACATTTAAACCAAACAATTATTATCCAATAAATGTTATATTTATAAGTATAAACGAAATTAAATGTTTGAACTAAACTTGTTTATTTTCCCTTAATTCTTATTGTCATAACATAAAAATACAAATATAGGGGATGATTGGTGGGAGCTGTGGTTGCTCTCCACAGCTCTATATCTCTCTAAAGCACTCCAAATTTACCAATCATGCTCTCCTTTTATTTCTTTCCATTTTTGAAACATAGAGCAATTTTATTTATTTATGGAAGTTCCGTAGCTGTGGAAAGCAATTTTTCTAGAGCACTAAATTTAGTGCTCTCTAAATTCTCTCTCTTCTCTTCCCTTATTATTTTGTTTATATCCTTTTTTAATCTCTTATTTCTATATTTTTTTTTTTTTAATATTTCATTTAATACATAATCTACAAAAAAATAAATCTTACAACACTAAAAACTAAAGCCACAGCACTAAAACCTACATCCTAAACTCTACAGCCAAAAATCTAAAGCCACAGCCACAACCAATCAAGCCCATAAACGTGCGCGTGCGCACACACACACACATATTTTGTGGCCACAATCTGCATACATATGTGAAAAATGAAACTATAGCAGTGGAAGAACATTTTTAATTACTGTTTTGAAGTTTATATACATGCTAAACCTAAAAAGTAAACATTTTCAATTACATTAATAGTGCACATTTATCAAATTAAATCCCAAACCGTCCCATTTATCACTGACTTTGTTTCCTGAGAGTTAATGGGACTAATTTCTTTCGGCACTTGTGCTTTTCTTACAACATTATTCCATATTTAACTCTGCTTTTTGTAAATTTGTTCATGCTATACAGTTTTCCATGAAGTCGATCGGAATAAATGGTTTAAAAAAATAAAACTCAATTAAGGGAAAATAAACATTAAACTCAAATAAGGGAATAAATAGTAGGAGAATTCCCAAATAAACCATGTCTCTCATTCAAATTGTTGAGATCTTTATAGATCTACCCAAAAACATAAGAGAAAGAGACAAAAGCTCAATAATATTTAGTCAATCATAAATTGAATATAGGCCATGAATGTTTGATTAGTTTTTAGATTTTAGATTTTGGTTTTTGGATTTTAGTTTCTGATTTAACATTTATCAAATTAAATCCCAAACCGTCCCATTTATCACTGACTTTGTTTCCTGAGAGTTAATGGGACTAATTTCTTTCGGCACTTGTGCTTTTCTTACAACATTACTCCATATTTAACTCTGCTTTTTGTAAATTTGTTCATGCTATACAGTTTTCCATGAAGTCGATCGGAATAAATGGTTTAAAAAAATAAAACTCAATTAAGGGAAAATAAACATTAAACTCAAATAAGGGAATAAATAGTAGGAGAATTCCCAAATAAACCATGTCTCTCATTCAAATTGTTGAGATCTTTATAGATCTACCCGAAAACATAAGAGAAAGAGACAAAAGCTCAATAATATTTAGTCAATCATAAATTGAATATAGGCCATGAATGTTTGATTAGTTTTTAGATTTTAGATTTTGGTTTTTGGATTTTAGTTTCTGATTATAGATTTTGGTTTTTGATTTTGATTTTTCTGTAAAAGTAAAAATTAAAAAAAAATCGTTGGTTTTCATGACAATCTGCAAAAATGTAGATTATAGTTTTTCTTTGAAAATTGGTTGAAACACTCAAAAATCAGATTCCCCATTTTGTAGGAAAACTTATTTTTCAGAATCTTGAATGGCAATAAAACAGATTTTGGAAGAAACTAAAACCAAAAACCACTTCAAAAACTACAAACAATCAAGGCCATAATCTTATCATAAAGGGTTATTTACTTATTTATAACAACACTCAAAACCCAAGATACCCTAAAACCATTAAAACAATGATCAAAATCACCAAATACATATAACAAGTATTTTCAACATCTCGAAATTTCTTCTTCATCAGTATTAGTGCATCGTTTCTCTTTTGCAACTCGTTAACTCTGTCCAAAACACTACCTCCACCTTGTTCTTCTATCGCTGGTTTCTGCAAAAATGCTTCCCTTTCCCCTGCATTATTTGTAGTTTCAATATATCTCATTAACATCATCATGTTTATAAACCATAATAATCACACAAATTTAGAAACTTAAACCTCCATTATTAATAGTTTCTCGATATGATTAATAAACCTTGCCCTTCTTCTAGGTCGAGGTTGTTCCCACCGCCGAAGAACATGGTCTTTGGCATCTCGATGGCGCTGTGCGAGTGTGGCGGCGATGAATCGTCCGCGACGGAGCGAATTAAAGAGCGGGAGAGCAGATCGTTCATGGCTGAAAATTCGGTTCGAAAGCTTGATCAAAATCGTGTTTGTTACAAGTGCATTTATAATTGAGTTTAATTGAATGAGTAGGACGAAAAGTCCTTATTAACGACCAGGACGAAAAGTCCTATTAAAACGCGGTTTTGAAATTGAAAATGTTGCAGTCTGCGTTTGTCAATAAACTTTAATCAAATGAAAGGCCCAAACCGGCCCATTTTAAATGACCCTAAAATAGCTCATCGCATAATCTTAACCGTTCATCGATTCCATTGACACGCGAAGAAAGAGGAGACGACGAAGCCAGCAGCGATGGGGAAACCTTCGAGTACGAAACAGGCGACTGTAGTGGTGGCAGCGTTGGCGTTTGGATGGTTAGCTATAGAGCTCGCTTTCAAGCCTTTCCTCGAAAAATTCCGCTCCTCCATTGACAAATCCGACCCTACGAAAGACCCCGATGACGCCGACGCGGAAGCCGTCGCCGCCGCAATCGCTGCCGCTGCGAAGTCGTCGGACGAGAGCATGTAAACTAGGTTTTAATCAGATCAAAGTTAGTTGCTGATTTGTATCTGTTGCATCTCGTGTATTGATGAATCCGTGGGTTTGATTTGATTCAACAAAACAGATTGTTCACAGTTTATTTATCTTATAGTTATGTGACTTGGTGAGTCAAAATCACTCCGATACTTATGATCTAGTCAAATTTTATTTGGAAATGCATGCTGCTGCTATCTTGAATCTGATGTTCATATGGAAAAGATTAATTGACTTCATTGTTTGAGGTATAATTCTTCACAAGAAGCATGTTGATATATCTTGCAATATATCGAACCTAACAATTACAAAGATTATACATTAGATGGTATAACTCTATAGATTGATATGCCTATTAGAAAACAAGGACTATATATTGTAGAGGAAGACCATTACTTAGAAGAAGTCATGTAGAGGAACTGTTTATGTGTCAAATGAATGACTGAAATCTTTAGTACAAAACAAAACACTTAACTTTCTTTGTCCGAGCACCTTTGTACTCAACAAAAAAAACTTAAAATTCTTTGTCCTAGCACCTTTGTACTCAACAGAGATGTATATATTTTCTTTAAAAGCCATGATTAGCATTTTGTATTGTCCTACTCCTAAATCGAGCCAAAACAATGATAAAAAGACAGCAATGGAGCTTTCACTGTTTTGTTTTTGTTTGTTTTTTTTTTATCTTAAACTGTGAGATTAACAAAATTAATGATGATAAAAGAAAGGAGACTTGGGACGATGACTCAGTTCATATAGCAAACTGCAAAAGTATATCCCTCTCTCATAGAGACTTAGATAGAACTCACAAGACTGCTTTTAGATGGTAAATCTGCAATGATCATTGTTCAGGTCTATTTATTTTCCTGGCATTGGGAGAACTCAGATGATCTCTTTCATTCTACCATTTTTTATTCAATAGTGTTTCAAATACATGATTAAGTCTAAATCATTCATCAGGTTTATCTTCCAATGCCTCAATGGCCAAACCATTTCCGAATTATATTTGCCCCTGTTTATACTCTTTAGTTGTCCCACACACAGCCCAAACAGTGATAACAAGATGTGATGGATCTTTCGCTCCTTTTTCAATCAGTAGATTACAAAATCATAACAAGTGTCTATGTCTGAAGAGAAAGACCACAAACTTAAAAAGTCTCCTTAAGTCATGGTGAGTCTAACTTGCAAGACTTTTATGGGCCATATTGAATCACTAACATCTTGAGCTGAAAATGCTATTGGGTAGTTAATTAATTCATTTTAAAGCTATGCCTAAAAAAATCCAATGTCTCACTCACATATAAGCTGATGGATCGGCAATCTCCGATGAAGATAGATATGCTCTTACGGTCTTACCACAAAATTTATTACATATATAAAAGCTCTGAAAAGTTGCAAGAGCTTGCAATCTAAGCTTAGGTCTAAACCATTTCAGGTTACAAGGGACTATCAAATGTTTTCCTTTGCATATCCTAACTCAAAGTCTCAAACAATGATTAAGCCCTTCAGTGCATTTTTTTATATTATTAGTTTTTAAAAAATTAAAATTATCGAATATCTATGATGATAAAGAAAGGAGACTAATAGACGACGACTCCCGCAAAAGACAAGAACCAGGAAACTACATAAGAAAGACGCAAGAAACTATTTAGATACTTCTTGCAAAACTTCCTTAAACTTCTTCCTCTAAAACTCTTTATTAACAGACCCAAAACCTTGTCTCTCTGTGAAGACTACTACTCGAGTAGTAGTCGATCGAGAGTCATGGAAGAGTGCCGATACGAGACGAGTGAGTTACAGGCGTCGCTCATGATGTCGACTCCTTTATGGTCAGATTCATGGACTTTATGCAACGCCGCCAACTGCGCAAGAAGTATTCAGATCCAGAACATCGCCGGTATTATCTACGTTGCTTTACCTCCGGTGATCAAGATGACTGAATTGGGCGATCTCGTGGCCTTGGAAGTCATCCAAAAAGGGAACTTCTCCGGCTTATCTACATCATTATCCTCCGATGAGCCTCCTCCTATGGTCGACGCTGCTATACTCAAGGGCTTAGAGTCTTCGCTTGCCCTTTTCCATTCACAGGTTTGTTTCCTCTTTGCCAGCTTTTTAATTTCCTGGTTTTGATTCAATAACACTGATTTACCCGAAATATTAGTATTTTATTATTTTCCATACAATGAAATTTCGATTAGTGCGTTGACGTAGGAACAAAGAAACAAATTAAATTGGTACTATGGGAAATTCTTAACTACTTAAGTTCCATCAGAATTTAGTTCTTTTTATGAAGAAAACTGAATTTTCTTAAATTAACACTAGTGTCAAATCGGTAGAGCAAACAAAAAGATGAACAAAGCATTCATTTTAAATTTGAAAGATCTCAGTCTTCTTTATATCTTTACCAACTAGAAAAAGGTGTATTTTTTACCAAAAACAAAAAGAAAAGGTGTCTTTTTCAGAATATCACCACCAACCCCAACAAGCCAATAGACAAATGGATATATAAATCTAAATTATTTTTCTAATAAGAAATCCAGAAAAGATGCGTAGATCAATACAATAACATCCACCATAAAATATATGATGAATAAGACATTGTCGTGACCTCGGATATGATAAGCAAGTTAACTCGAATTTTGGTTTGGTTACCACGTCCGCCAAGTGCTTATAAAATGATTAAAGGCGACTTTACGTTAACACACATCTCTGCAAAGTCATTAGTCTTCATTTTTTTTGTTTGGGCATCAAATTATTTTGAGATTTGTTTTCTAATACATAGGAAAATAGGTCTTTTAAATAGTGATGAGTGCTAGACAAGTAACCATAAACGGTCCATTAGTCTCTAAATTGGTTTACATTAGTAGAGGAAACTGTTCATACATCAAATTAGTTTACGCTAGGCTCGGTTAATCAACCAATGTATAACAACATTTATTAACAGATCACACAAAGATTACAACCGGAAGAAAAAAAGCGTGTGGTGATAACCGGACATTCAACCGGCGGCGCACAGGCCGCTCTCATCGCACTTTGGCTTCTCTCCCAACCTTCGCCGCCGTCATTCCACCTCCTCTGCATCACATTTGGCTCCCCTTTGCTCGGAAACCAATCTCTCTCTTCCGCAATCTCCCGCTCTCGTTTAGCACACAACTTCTGCCACGTGGTCTCCATCTACGACCTTGCTCCAAGAAGCAACGACGATCTGTTCTGGCCCTTTGGAACCTATCTCTTCTGTTCCGAGAACGGAGGTGTCTGCTTAGACAACGCTGCTTCAGTTCGTCGCATGTTTCAAATACTCAACACGACAACAGGAACTCCACACATCGAGGAGTACAGACATTACGTGTTCACACTCTCTGACCAGTTTCTCAAGTCTAGAAGCTTTCTTGGAGGGAATATCTCAGACAACAGCTACAAAGCTGGTGTCGAATTAGCCGTAGAGTCCCTAGGATTCTCTACTGATCACCCGAGTGGCGTGTCTATGAAAGAATGCATAGAAACAGCTACAAGAATCCGCCGTGCTCCGGTTTTGAGGGCAGCGGAGTTACCTATTCAGCTCGCAAATGTCTTGCCGTCGAGACTAGATATTCAATGGTTCAAAGAAAGTTGCGAGGCGTCACCGAATCAGCTCGGTTACTACGACGTGTCCAGACAGTATTCAAATCAAAGAGAGATTAAGGTTAACATGAGCCGAGCAAAGCTAGCAAGATTCTGGGACAGTGTGCTCGAAATGGTGGAGAAGAATGAGTTGCCTTTTGATTTTCACTTGGGAAAGAAATGGGTCTACGCGTCGCAGTTCTATCAACTCTTAGCCGAGCCACTTGACATTGCGTACTTCTACAAGTACAAGTTTCCGCTTCCGGAGACTAGTGGTCATTACTTGGAGAATGGGAATAGACCTAAAAGGTATGTGGTGATTGATAAGTGGTGGAAACAAAGTGGAGAGCCTCAGAAAGAGAAGCGTGCGAGGACTCGATATGCGAGCGCTACGCAGGATCCTTGCTTTTGGGCTAAGCTTGAGGAAGCAAAAGAGTGGTTGAATGAGATGAGAAGCGGGAGTAGTAGTGGTAGTGATGCAGAGAGGCGTGCTTTGTTATGGCGAAAGATTGTTGGGTTTGAGAAGTATGCGGATACGTTGGTGAAGAGGATGGATGTTTCGGCTGATGTTGTGGCGACGAAGTCGAGTTACATGGTGTGGGTCGAGAATCTAAGAGAGTTCAAGAACCGCGTGGGTAATGGAATTGAGATGTTTGTTGATGAGATTGACGCAATGGAGACTTAGTTGAGTTTTAATATCATGCAAATCTAATTTATGATAACAATCTTTATCATTGTTGTTCATCATGTTTCATGCAAGAGTTTCTGATGTTTGTTTTCAATTATGTTCAACAAGTTTATGTCAAGAGTTTCTAATGTAAAATATTATTCTATAACCAACCTGTACTATGATGGTGGTCTAATTTCTGCGTATACTATAAGCTAAACTGCTAAAGCTAACGTAACTTCAGGAGATATTTTTAAAATACATATACAGAAAAAATGTAAGACCCATATAGGATTCTTGGAGATTTCCATCAAACCCATGATCCAAGAAGCTCTATTTCCCATTCAGATTTTCCTTTCCAAGTACCCTCTTTTGTGAGGTAAATAATTAACTTAAATCAAGTCAAAGTATACATTTAATGAATTAGAGACCATACTTGTTCTACAAAACTTATGCTTTCTTGTTTCACCCTCTCTTTCCTTAGTTTGTATTCATAGATACAACAAGTCTATGACACGTCTTTATACAAGTTCAGAAGTTCTGATTCTTTACTTCGTCGTCCTCAATGTTTATTTATTTGGGTTTAGGATTGTTATTCACATATACTCATCGTTTAATTAATTAACTTTAACTCCTACCTTATTGATATACATATATAATATACCTAATTGTGATTTTACCTCCTATTAAAACAAACAGACGCATATATGTATTTCTGCATATAATATAGTAATCGTCTCCATTAACTAAGCCGTACAAATAGCTCAATGTACACCCAAGAACCCATCTCTCCCAAGACGCCATAGGCTTCTTAGTTCGCTTCGAAACAATATCCAAGACTACTGATTAACTAACCATTTTCTAATTCATATCTTATGATAACAAATTCAAAAATATATCAAAGATTCAAAAACCCTTAACCCTGGCTCCCCCAAGAAGCAACAGTGAGTGCACCCTTACGAGGCAATTGCTCCCCAACACTTCATCCACTCTCTACCCTCCACGTGTTACACCCTCTCCACATGCAAAAAACTCACACACATTCATGCATGCGTATATAGTACATTGTTATTTCTGAGAGAGAGTAGAGAAGAGAGAGAGAGAGACATGGAGAGAACAGAGGCCCTGATGTCATCATTTATATGGCGGCCAAACGCAAACGCAAACGCAAACGCGGAGATAACGCCAAGTTGTCCAAGATGTGGATCCTCCAATACAAAGTTCTGTTACTACAACAACTATAGCCTCACTCAGCCTCGCTACTTCTGCAAAGGCTGTCGTAGATATTGGACCAAAGGTGGATCCCTCCGCAACGTTCCCGTCGGCGGTGGCTGCCGCAAATCACGCCGCCCCAAGTCTTCCTCCGGTAATAGTGGTAAAACCGGACTAACTGCTAATTCTTGCAGCTCCGGTGGTGGTGGCTCACCAAGCATCGATCTTGCTCTTGTCTACGCCAATTTCTTGAATCCTAAGCCTGACAAACCCAAACCACATGAAAACTGCGATTTCGCCACAGATTTTCATGGCAATAATCCAATTGACGCTTCCATGGACCCCACGTGGAGTATGGAGATCAATGATCATCATCATCAAGTGGAACACATTGTGGAGGAATGTGGATATAATGGGTTGCCTCCATTTCCTGGTGAAGAGCTTCTTTCTATTGAAACTAATGGTGTTTGGTCCGATGCTTTGTTGATTGGTCATAACCATGTAGATGTTGTTGGTGTGAGTTCGGTTCAGCCTGTTCATGAACCGGTGGTTCATTTCGCTGACGACTCCAATGACTCCACCAACCTCTTGTTCGGAAGTTGGAGTCCTTTTGATTTTTCAGCCGATGGATGATGATCCTCTTATTAATTTGCTTAAAAAGGAGACTTTTATATTATATTTATCATACACCAAAAAAAAAATATTTATCATACATACAATATACACATTTATATGAAATCTTATAGATCATATGATCATTAAGCTAGTACTCGATAATTTAAGTTCATATTTATGGGTAATATGTATCCATAGGCTGTGTAATACATATCTTTTTTTTTGGTTGGTTCTCGATGCTATAATTAGTCGTTTTCAAGATTTGCCCAAGAATCCCACGTGGGAGGTCCTTGTCTTTGGATTCGATTGAGATTTGCTTGTTAATTACTTGAACTTGCAATTCACTGAAAGTGAGACGCACGTGTATCACGGGTGCACGTGTGAGCTTTGTATTACCTCTGGCCTCTGCGTGTGTGTAAAGATCCTTCTCCATAAGAGAGTGTCAGAGAAAGAGCATATTTGTTCCTACTTTTCGTTTACCTCCTTTTGTTACCCTTTCTACAATTTATTCAGATTTTATTTTTTACTAAAACTAATTTTTCTTATCTAATATTTCTATGTTTTTCCACCTCACAGTGACTACGAATGTTAAGTTAGTTGGTCTGGTCTAACTTCATTATTTTATCACGAGTTTGATATTCATATACGGAACCTCTTACTTTGACCCCCAAAAAAAAAGGAACCTCAGCATTTTAATGTTTTTGGTCGTTGTGTCTAATTTTCTCAGAAAAATATAATTATTATTACTATGTACTGTATTAGATAAGTTAAACGAGAATTAGTCTGTTGAAAGAGAGAGACAGCAAAAAGAAAGAAGAAGAGAATGTAGATTTGGTAACCTAGCCACTAGCCAGATTGGAGAAAATTAAGAAAGTTGGTAGGCAAAGAAGTTAACTTGGAAAGTTGTTTATCATCGAGCTTCGTGCGTCACACACGTTCCCATACATCTCCACTTGATCCAAGAAAAATCACATACAAGCTCCTTGTGAAGGTATAACAATATAGAGAAATGATGCAAGACTTAAATAAAGAAAAATGTCCTCCGTTTGGAAAGGCTGAAAAGAGAGTGGGCTTTTTAAGGAAGGCTCTTGTTGGAAAAAATAAATTCGCCGTTGCCGGGGATCGAACCCGGGTCACCCGCGTGACAGGCGGGAATACTTACCACTATACTACAACGACTTTGTTGGCTAAAATATCCATTTAAGGTTTAATCATACTTAAAGATAGAGGAGTTTTCCAACTCTAATGGATTGATTGACATTCTTTGGCACAAAGTTCCGATATTTATTGCTTTGGATACTTTTCATGTCATTAAGCTGCCACACATACAAGCTCCTTGTGAAGGTACAATATAGAGAAATCAAGCAAAACGTAAATGGAGAGCAGATAGAGAGAGCAATTGTTGTTTAACGAAGTTCTTTGGGAGAGCAATTAGCGTTTGCATGTAATTTACATACAAAGATAGAACTTCGACCCAAAAAAACATATACATAGAGAATTACAAAACGTATGTACACGCATATCTACAAGTACAATATTATGCAGTCTTACAAGTTACAATTCTACTACTATGTATATGTGTTTGCAGCATGTAAATTGTATTGTCAATTTGTTTTTTTTGGGGTGAAAATTGTCGTCAGTTACATTACACATATCTTTATATTATTAATTGAGAAGTACATTCTAATGTTTGGATACAAGAATTAGAGAAACATCTATTTGGATAGAAGAATAAATGGAAACAAAAGTTGTTTGGATATAAGAATAAGAGAAAAATCTATTTGGATAGAAGAATAAATGGAAAAAATTGTTTGGATACAAGAATAATAACTTAAAATAAACCGATGGTTTAGAAAACTTCCGTTTTCCATCTCTTAAAAATCTGCAAAAAAAAAACTTAACATAATCTAACGATAATTCCAAATCAATAGAATATGCTTTTTGGATTTTCGGGTTTTTATAGACAAGTTCGGGTTTGGGTGAAAATCTGAGACATAATTTTATAGAGATATATAAATTGTTCGGGTTTCTTTGAAAATTTCTGTTCGGGTTAGGTTCAATTTTTTTTTTCAGTTTAGGGTTTTCCGGATTTTTTAGATTTCTGGTTTTCGGGTTTAGATATATTAAAAAAATTGAGTATTTTAAAATTTTGATTAGGTATTGGGGTCGGGTTCCGGGTGAAAAAGTTTCCAGATTTTTTTTGTTCAGTCAGGGTTTTCGGGATTTTTTTGATTTCGGATTTTCATGTTTAGACCTATTAAAAAAGTTTGGGTTTTTAAATTTTTTGATTAGGGTTTTTTGTCGGGTTCGGATTTAGGGTTTAAATTTTCTACACAAAACAACAACGTCACACCGCACAAACGTGCGGGTACTCTACTAATATAATTGTATTTGTTGTAAAATTTTGACATTTTCATAATTGATGATCCAACCACAAAATAATAAAACTCATCTAAAATAAATCATATACAATAGATGAAATTATCAAGTAGAATTGATTTGATACAAAAAGTTTAATTTAAGATCCTCAATTATCAAATTAAGTTTATATAATAAAACGAATACACCTAAATTTGTCAAAATCACAGTTTAAGATTTTTTTTATAACAAAAATACAAAAGATGCCCGAGTCAAACGTTAAACCACCTCCATGTAATACAGGTCTCCGTGCCGACTTAACGTCCTTGTACATTTGAACCTTTCTTATTTTGTACAATTGAACAGAGTCCTTCAGTTCGCCTTTATTTGTATCCATATATGCATGTTGATCTTTACATACACATGTGCGTGTACGTCACGCGCGTGTATTTTGTAAAATTTTAATTGATAATCTTTTTTTTTTTTTTTTTGGTATGAATTTTAATTTCTTTAAATGATAAATCTTTTATAATTTTTGACAATTGTCGATATTCTCTCCATACCATTTAACTACAACTGCAAGTGGTGGTCGCGGGAGGGACCAGCTTTTCTAGTTTTTAAAAACTCATTTTAGATTGCGACATGGTTGCTCGTAAGATCTGACTTTCGATTTATGACATTTATTATTTACAACTAAATATAAGCATTTATAAGAAAATCAAGTTTATAATATACACAAGTCCCTGTATTTAATGTGATATAGCCATGAAGTGACAGTGGCGGTCAATACTCAGCTGCTGTTGTTCTTTTTTTTTCTCTAATCGGGTAATTATCAACGAATTCAATATTTTTTGTGCTTAAGTCGTTTAGAATAATTAAGTAGAATACCAAATAAGAACACACGATGCATGATAGAATTCTATGTTTAGTTTTGACTCGCATGAACAATTCTAAACTAACTACTACAAAACACTGTAAATAACTACACGCCCACCGTCACCGGTCATGTCTCATGTGCGTTACACTTTTATTCAATCTTAACATATGCTGTTGTTTTTCAATGCATATCTTAACATATTTATATTTTCCTTTCTTGAATGGCTTTCTCTTCTTGAATCTGTATGTTGTCAAAATTATTTGTATACAGAACATGACTAACTATGTTTATAAAGGATAGAAAAACCAAAAGAATGTGTTGTTTGGAAGAGTAAAATTAAACGTAATCCAAACGGAAATTATCTCTGGGGGGAAGTTTGTCAGACCTAAGTAATCTATATTGAGCTAATAACCCAATAAACAAATAAAATTTCTCACGTAAAACGACACTGTAACTCATGTTCCCACCAAGACCATGTTCTCTGATTGCTAAAAACGAGGTGTATAGATTAGATACAGAGATTCTTGCTATATAAACTTGCAATAACGTGCTTTAGGTTCATATATTGACCTCCAAATGCAGTTTCTTTGCAAAATTTGCTTTTTAAAAGTTTTTTTATTTACATTTTCAGATCTTTTTGCTTATTATATTGTCCTTTACGACTTTTTATTGAGATTTCGAAAATCATTTTACCATCGAACGTGTTTGAATCTAAAACAATTTTAATCTATTCTGAACAGTAACAAGATTTCAATAAAACACAAAGGCACATTTATATGAAGGATCTTTGGTATCTACAAAATCAGATAACTATACTTACATAAGAATTTCTAGAATAAAAAATTAGTCCTCGGATGAAATTAATCATGATACATGTCGTCAGTGTCCATATATAGTGGAACCCATATATAAATCAATAGCGGGGGAATAGAGAGATGTAGAACATTCGCACTGCATAAACATACATACACAGTGTTACTTCCACGGACATAAATGGTAGGTCAGAAACGTTACACATGCATGATATATGCATACATATACATATCTCTTAAAATAACTATGATGTAACCTTTTAGGTTATCCACTCAATAAAATTGGGAAGTTGAAAGAGATGTGCTCCATTATTTTGTGGGAAACAAACTAGAAGAATACAAAAAATATAAAGAGCCTAAAACAATAATGAACAAGCAAGTGGGAAACAATAGCCACGTAACTTGTGATTCCATTTATTTCTTTGCAGTTTCTCGTAGTTTCATGAAAAAGTCCACTGTTACGTACACGATGATGAACTTTTGAAAAATACAAAAAGAAATCTAACAATTTGAGCAAAATAATCACTCTGTTTTTGTTTTTGATTGAACTTATACGAAGAATAGCTCTCAAAGAATTGGTTTGTATCTGATATGAGAATTAATCAAACATATACGTAGTTCTATCTTGCTCTTCAAGCAGGATACGAAGCATACATATTTCTTGGGACACAAGGTGATTCCCTCCAAACCCTAGCGTGAAGCTTAAGCAATTCCTTTGCCTTTTCTTTAGTCTTGTTCCCACAACTTACTTGAAGCACCAGACAAAGCTTCGCAACAACTCCCAATTGCAACATCTCCTGCAACAAAGACGGTGTCGCGCAGAACCTCCCAACCGAAAGCAAAACCCTAACCGCCCTCTCGCTAGTTACTTGTGAGACCCTCAATATCTTTTTAGACACAACCGCAATCGCCGCACCATGATTCAAGAAGTCGGCTCTTCCTTCTGCACACTGAGTTAACATATCAAGCACCACCATCGCCATCTCCGAATTTCTTCTCTCAGATGAGAAAGTATCATCCATTACAAGCTCGATCATCATGGAGATCGCTCCAGCTTCCACAGCCTTGTGTCTATTTCTCCCCCATGGACATATGATCACCAAGATTTGCATTGCTGATTTCGTCGCCTTATGAGAGATCTGGTCATGCAAGATCTGAACGACCTCGTTGAAAAGCTCTCGTTCCAGCAATATGATCTGCATTGGATCCGCAACTTCAAGGATCTTCTTGAGAATTAAAGTCGCATAGGCTCTTGACTCGTAGATCCCACGTTGCATAATCTTTGTCAACGTCTTCACAAGATTTGTTCCTTTCTTGTTGTTTAGTAGACTCTTGAGGGCTGTCTCCGACGTGTCGAGATGGTAAAGAATGCTTAGGGCTTCGTCCATTAAGCTCCTCGAAGAATCAAATCGATTCTCCAACATGTTTGACTGACACAACTCGTTGAGGTTCGAAGAAGAAAGCGAAGGAGAAGGAGAGTTGTAAGTATCTACAGAACTGCTTACGATCTTTGCCAAGAACTCCGGAACTTCCGCGGCTTCTAAGCACCGTTTGTTCGTTGTATTCTCCGATACTATTTGACGAAGTCGTTTGAGGCATTTGACTTGGTTTTGATGTGAAGATGAAGAATCTTTGATGAGCTTTTCGATCTCGGATTTACAGATCGGAGGTTTTGGAGTTGGGATTCTCTCCACGCCATAGGATGCGTTGAGAGTACACCAAGATTGGATCAGACGGCGAAGAGTGTGGTTTGGGGTGAGATCGGTTTCGGTTATGACTTGTTTGGTGACCGGACATGAGTTGTTCTTACCGGAAAAGAGCCATTTATCGATGCTTTCTCTGTCGTAGGTTATTCCGGTGGAAACTATCACCGGATCCTTCATGATATCTAGAGAGATCGGACAAATGAAAAAGGAAGGAATCTCTATTTCTTGATCCATTTAACCCGCCGGAAAATATGAAAAAGAAAAGAAGTAAACTTGATGTATAAATCTACGAATGAATCTCAAGAAATGAAAGTTTTGCTTCAAAGTGTAGTAGTTGAGATTTAGGAGATGTGAATTGGTTTGAATAAGTTAGCAAGAAGAGAGAAGAAGGAAGGTTGGGTTTTAAATATAAAGGATAGGAGAAATATTCAGATTAATACAAAAGTCAAAACACGGAAAATACAAATATTGGTAAACTCTTTTTTGGATAGCTGTCTCTGTTTATTTCTGTAATTATTTTTATAGAACGAACGAGGAACGTATATAGATTTGACTTTTTTTGTGTGGGTGATAACAATAACAGAAAACTAAATAATAAATGCTTTATATGGAATATTTAAGAAAAGTGAGACGTATGAAGAGTGTTGACTTGTCAAAGAGATGCGATTACGGCGAAGAAAGTGTAAATAGTAAACGAAGTCATTTGGGGATTGGTCGTGGCGGTGATGAAGAACAAATAGTTTGTCTGCTTTGTGTTTCGAGTTTACTCGCATCGCATGCCATAATTGCTGCTTCCACCTCTTTTTTTGCCATCCCCTATTTGACTTTTTATTTTGTCTCTTCCTTTATTAGTACCATAAAATAAAAATTATATTAGCAAGATTATTTCAAAATTATAGCAATATATGACCATTGTAACCGAAAGTTGGAGGAAGAATATGAGGATTTAAAACCAAAAAAGAATATGAGGATTTTGTCAACAAAAACAAGATTATTGTTTGTTATGTTTAGTTATTTATTTTTTGGTGCCGACAAAACCTAAGTGCCATTAACGGTCCGTTGTTGGATTTGTACTTTGTTTCAGGCTGCTACTTGGATGACACCTTTAGACCCATACTCCCTTGTTATGCTACTTTTGTCTACGCCCTTCCACAATATCTTGGATATTGCTATAAAGCTAAGAGTTAATTTGATAAAAGGCAATGGCCAATGGATCATATTTTTTTTTACAATATGACAAATTAAAAAAAAGTGTATTAACGAAACAAGTTGTGAAATTTAGCACGATATATGTTTTTACTTTTTACAAATATGTTCAATTAGTTATTACATACTAAAAAATTGTTTTCCAAATTTTGATATAAATTAAAGCTATATTCAGAATTATCCCTTCTAGAAATTTAAAATAACCAATGTCATAATATATAACTATAAACCATATTGTTTTGACTTTATTGTAAGTAATAATGTATGCAACTTTTAATCAGAAAGATATTGCAATTGAAAGTTGCGACTTAGATTACCCAAAGCGGTATCTAGCAAGTTGATTTCTCACCGAAACAATATCCTACTTTTGTTACTTTCTTGTGAGAAACATGTTGTTATATGCTTCGCTTTCATATATCAAAATAAAATGAAAAAGTAAACTTCTATTTCTATACATCCCTGAACGTATACATGATGTTGAATCCGTGGTGGCTATAGCAACTTGAGATTGAGTGGGCGTTCATAAAATTGCTGTAGGATTAATTGAACTTCTTTGTTTTTTTTAGTATTGGCACTACAAAGCAATAAATAAAATGATAATCAAAAAGGATAATATGATATTTCTTCAAAATAACAAAATGTGTTAAATCATATTTTGAACAGGTTCATTCATGTCAATTTACCTGTTGCAGAAGGCGAGATCATTTTATCTTTTTATAGACATATAATTTACTAAATAGTAAAAGTTCTGATTTTCTTATGAAGACATCTACTCTTTTAAGGCATCTAATTCGTTGTAATCTGGCTTCCACAGTCTTTGATTCCACTGACATAAGCCATTTGTCCTTATTTACATGGCCTGATGGCCACTCTTTCAATCTATGTGTTTATTATCATTTCTAGCTGTTCATTTGAGCTAATTATAGAAACTTGGATTTCTTTATATTTTTAAAATTTTAATAAGATATAATCAAAACCAAGACAGAAGTAAACAATTTACGTTTATTGTTCGGTTAAGATATTATTCGAAAATATAAATAAGTTATGCAACTCATGAGCACGACCGAGAATCATGAGCAAGTTGCAACTATGCTACTCCTAAATTATTCAGGGTTTCAAGTTTCAACTACAAAATATAACAGTGTATCTAAATATACAATTGTCTTCGATCTCGAGGATTTCTTTATTTAATCTGGTTTATATATGCACATAAAGTTTTTTTCATTTTTCTAGTGGTGGTCGTATATTACAGCCAATAAGTATATGTTATATCCTTGATTTAAGTGTAGAGGAAGATGTTTTATTTTGCATATTTCCCGTGCTCGTTCCAAATTAGTAAGCCACGCCGACTTGTTTTAACAAAAATTCAATACTGTGACATAGTCGGTAGGTTAAAATATGTGATAAAAGAATGAATACTCATTTCAATATCAAATTACCAATAATACAGATTTTTAATATCAAATTACTAAAACTCGTTCCATCACTAACGTGAATATTAACTTCCCATGACGACGTTCATCTATCGAAGACAAATGTGAACAAGTACCTGATCAAACATATTTTAAGCTTTTAGCTAATTCCCAGAAAACGGTCAAAAAATGACCAATACGCAACGAAACAAGCGGCCGTTTTAAAAATTAGTTGTTAAAAATGACTTTTTCCTTTGTGCCAGAAAGAAAACGTTTTATTTAAAGAAAACAATGCTTATCCTTCTTTGACCAAATGTAACGATAACTATAATTTTGGTCAATCTAGTGTAAGTGTGTAACCATGGTATGGGCCAATGGTAAAAAAACATTGTAGACATCACATCATTAGAACAACACTAACCCAATTAAGTACCATATACAATGCATTTCGTGCTAAATATTAGAATTGATAATGTAGTCACTAGTATGTCAAGTTGGGAAATGGAAAGCATGGTCTTGTTCTCTGTTGATTTATTCTATAAAATTTTGACATGTTGAGGATAATGTACATTGAAGTAGCCTGATACAAGTTGATACGCAATTCAAGTCTTAAGCCCATAAGATAGTCTTTTGCCACGGTGGATAATGTACATTGAAGTAGTGTGATACAAGTTGATTCAAGTCTTAAGCCCATAAGATAGATTTTTGCCACGGTGGAATATGTAAATAGTACCTAGGTACAGTATAAAATTTTAAGTCAAGAATAATTGAGCAGCGTAGAGATGATTCATGTATTTGACATGGTACCAAAAATGGTGGTGAAGTGTGTATACAGCTATAACCCGTAAAACTGGCCAGAAAATAGACAACTTCATACAGGCTACCACATAGGATCGGATTAAAAATGTTTTGACTTTACATTATTGGCTATATCTTCTTAGCCAGAAAACTATTTAATTTTTTTCTATTACTGTTTAAATTGTTCCAATAAAAAGATAGGAGTTGAATTTTAGCGAATCGAGCAAGTTAATTGGTTAATAAGATATGGCTATGTATACATGCGTATTACACCAGTCTGTGTTTTTTTTTTTGAAGATTTTGTCATGGTTTTTTGTGACTTGTTACATGTAATACCAAACGTCCAACTTATAGACGATCGTCAATATGGATAAACATATGACATATGAAGTTTATATATATTATATATACATAGTTCTATATAGCCAATATATCACGACTTTCCGAGATTGCTGAAGTGGATTAGTTTTAAGTGGCTGATCCAAGCCAATTGAACTCAGTATTGATCTCAAATAATGACTTTGATACTATTTAAATTATTAAATGGAAACTCAAATTGAAAATAGCAGGTTAATTGTATAATGGTAGTTTTTACTTTTTAGTACATTCCGTAATTGCTTAAAAAACATTGAAATACTCGACAGACCATGATGAAATAATAATAACATGGCGGGGAGAGGAAGCGTTGACAAGATAGACCAATCATCAAGCTCCTTGACGATACAAGTCGCATTAGATGAAAACAAAGCCATTGTTGAAAAATGGGATAATACCACGGGAAAATATCTTAACTTTCTTAATAATATTAAGATTTATGTAATTTTCATCTGAGAAATGCTTTGTGTAACAAGTATGATGATTTTGATGATATAAAATTAGAAACATACTGAACGATTCAAACATTAGTTTTACAATACTACTCGCATCTGTGAGATATTAATACAACACAAACAAATTTCTATACGGCCCATTTAAGGCCTCTTGAAAACGGAAATAAAACAAATTGACAACCGCAACTGGGGATTTTACCAAAGAAAGACGATTCCCATTGTGTTGAAGACTAAAATATGAAGTATAACATAAATATAATATTTATTATATATTCTCAAAAGAGTTGACATTCGCTCCTAGGCACTCTTTCCAAGATAGCTCTTAACCAGCGGTCTGTCAACTGTTTCAAATCTCAACCATCAAGTTTTATCAAAAAAGGAAGGTTTTTTGAAAAATACCACTCTGGTTTCGGGAATCCCGTGGTTCAAACCTCCGATTTTTGTCGGAGGGTCCGCCTGAAAGGCCTCTGGTAAGCTCCTCCACCCATGAAAATCTCTCAAATCTTCACTGGTTTGATGCTCACTACTATAACCTATTCACACAAAGTTTTTTGTGGAGTTTACACTTGATTCTGGGACTTGTTTTAGGAAACCTACTCGGGTGGAAATCACTCGAAGAAACTCTCACCCTAGTGGTGTTGAAACCTTACTCTTTGTGCTTTTCGCCAACGAGTGGCTAGCTTCAATGTCGAGAAGATTCTCTCAAACGGAAAAGGGGAAAGGCCCTGCCCATCCCGTCGAACCACCACGCACGAGAAGAGTCTAAGTACCTGATTTCGACAACACAGATCTGGTGAAGAAGCATGCTCTGACCTTGATTGGTAGAGTAACCAACCCCAAAATCCAGAGGATGTGGTCTCTTATCCCATTCTTCACGGAACACCAAAACAAGTTCTCCGTCTGTGGGAGCAGACCTAGGTCACGGGAAATTTCAGTTCCAATTTGCAACAAGAGGAGATATGCAACTGGTACTGGATAATAGACCTTACCACTTCGCACACTGGATGCTCATCCTCCAACAATGGGAACCGACGGTCGCCACTTCCTTCCCATCCCAAATCCCTTTCGAGATTAAAGTCCAAGATGTTCCGATTCACCTGTGGAGTGAAGCAATGCTGAGAAGTATTGGAACAGATCTGGGAATTTTTGACAGTTGGGAGATCACAAAAGTACACGCCAAAATGAAAGTCCAGGTCAATGGCCTACTACCCCTCCTAAAAACCTACAACCTAGAGTTTGCTAATGGAGATGAAGTGCTAGCAACCCTAGTCTACGAGAAGCTCGAAAAACATTGTGTAAAATGTGGCATGCTTGACCATGAGGAAAGTGAATGTCCTGACCTTTCACCAGAGCAAGTAGAGGCTAAGAGCCTACCACCACCGCCGGTCCAGCGGAGAGTGTTACCTCCGTCACGCCCGAGCTGGGACACATCACGGACAATCACTGAACGTCAGAGAGAAGAGCCCAGAAGGGAGGAGAGCTGGAGAAAAAGAGGCCGAGTGGGGACCATTAGCAGAACGCATCCCTATCACACCAGCTCCCTACAAAGGAGCAGATGGTCTAATGACTCAAGACACTCAAACAACTACCGGGGAAGAGACAGAATTGCAAGCAACAACCCGGGATCTTACTCTAATATGTCAATCCGTGAAAGCCAGAGAGAATGCAACCCTCGCTGGGTTGAAACAGGAAGAAGAATCTCCACCTCGGCACTTGCAGACAATACAAGCAGAATGAGAAGTAGTGAGTTGAGAAAGGAGCAAACAAGAGAACGGAGAAGTGGGGAGAGAAGAAGTGGAGAGGGGCTTACCAAGCAGAACAACCTAAACGGAAGGTCGCTCGCAGATTCTTCACAGTCCAGAAACAGTCACCACTCAGAGCATCAGAACCCTCACGTGTCGGACCTCCCCGCCACAGCTCTCACAGAAGCGAGAGAGGAAGTAAGAGACGTAATGTCCCAATACGCGAACTGTGCTGATCCAATTGAGAGTGCTGCCCGCAAGGAGAGAATGAGATTAGCAGAGGAAAGAGGAGAATTTGAGCAAACCGCAGTGCAGATGGTTAGACACTCCTTACGGACTCAATCGCAATTCTCGATGCAAAGGGAAGAAGAAGTCCTTGAGCCACTCATGCATGAAAGGGACCCAGCATCGCAGAGACTCGGACCGGTACTTACAGACATCCCTATTGAAGAGGGAACAATACGCCTACCTGCAAAGAAAAGATTGGGAAGGCCCCCAAATAAAAAGAAAGTCATGCCAAGCACACCTCAAAACCCTAAGAAACGGAGGATGACTCAACTTACAGGATCCCTAAAAAGAAGGTTGATTATGGGAAGTACCTCGAGGAAGACAAGTGTCAGGAATGCCCCAAAGCCAAGTGTCAGGAATGCTCCAAAGTCAAAGGGTCAACCGCCCTGCACAATAGTTCCTGCTATCTCGAAGCAGAGGGTGGATTTTCAAGATCCATCCAGTCATCTCCCTTAAAAATTGTGAGTTGGAACTGTCGAGGGTTGGGGAATCCACCGACAGTTCGACGCCTGCAGGAAATCAAAAAGACTCATGATTTTCCTGATATCTTATTCCTCATGGAGACGAAAAATTCAAACACGTTCGTTCTCAAAGAACTTAATCTCCTAAATTATGATCACATTGGAATGGTTCCTCCGCACTCGCGAGGAGGAGGCGGGCTAGCCCACCTATGGAAAAAGGAAATCGAGCTAAGGATCCTACATCAATGTGATAATTTTATAGATACAGAGATACGCTTTCAAGGAAAAACATTCATGGCGACCTTTGTATACGGAGCTCCAGATAAAGAAAACAGGAAAGCAGTGTGGGATGCAATAATAGAAAAAACGGAGGGAAGAGATACACCATGGCTCTTAACCGGCGATTTCAATGAAATTCTTGACAACTCCGAGAAAGTGGGTGGTCCGGCCCGACAAGAGAACTCCTTCGTGGACTTCAGATCCTTCATGTCAGAATGCGATCTGTACGATCTGAGGCATTCAGGAAACTTCCTGTCCTGGAGAGGGGTCAGATATAAACATAACGTTAAATGCCGTTTAGACAGAGCTATGGCAAAAAGTGCATGGATAGAAGCTTACCCGTCTGGAAGATGCGAGTACTTAAACTACGAGGGATCTAGTCATAGACCCATCATCACCTTCTTCTATCCTGCAAAGAAGAAACGAAAAGGCTTATTCCGATATGATAGAAGCTTAAGGAACAACGAGGAAGTAAAGCTTTTAGTAGAGAGAAGACTTGGAAGGCTTACCCCAACGCAGATATAGAGCTCCGTATCTCAAATTGCAGAAAGGCAATAATCCACTGGCACCGGCAAAATCACCGGAACAGTCAACAAAAGATAGAAAAAAGCAGGAAAGATTTAGAGGAGGCAATGACCAGTAATGCGAGTAGTGAGACTCTGATAGCTCAAATAAACCAAGAATTAAAAGAGGCTTACAAAGCGGAAGAAGAGTTTTGGAGACAGAGGAGTAGGCAACTGTGGCTCAACTTGGGAGATAAGAATAGTGGATACTTCCACGCGGCTACAAGAGGAAGAAGAGCAAGAAACAACATCTCAGTCATTGAAGATGAGAATGGAAAAGCAGTGTATGACAAGGAGAATATAGAGAAAGTCATTACTAGCTACTTTACAGCTATGTTTACCTCTCAGAGTGGAAGTAGAACAGATACGGTGGAGCAAAGCCTAATCCCGAAGATTACGGAGGAAACCAACGCAAGGTTGATCCAAATCCCCTCGCCGGAAGAAGTAAATGCAGCAATCTTCTCAATACATCCGGATAAAGCCCCAGGCCCTGATGGCTTCTCGGCAAGTTTCTTTCACACAAATTGGGGAACAATTGGCACTGATGTTACAAAGGAGATCCAGAGTTTCTTCACAACCGGCTTACTTCCCCAAGGCGTCAATGCTACTCACATTTGCCTAATACCAAAGAAAACATCTCCAAAGTCAGTTGCCGATTACAGGCCAATTGCTTTGTGTAACGTGTATTATAAAATTATCTCAAAGATACTTACGGCCAGACTACATCCGCTCCTGAATGGCCTTGTCTCAGAGAATCAATCCGCCTTTGTCCCGGGAAGAGCCATCTCAGACAACGTAATGATAACTCACGAGATCCTCCATTTCCTGAAAATCTCACAAGCAAAGAAGAGAGGATCAATGGCTATCAAAACTGACATGACGAAAGCATATGACAGAGTGGAATGGGGATTTATCAAGTCAGTTCTAGAGAGATTGGGATTTCATATCAAGTGGGTCGGGTGGATAATGCAATGCGTGTCGTCTGTCACCTTTCAATTTCTCATAAATGGAGCAGCGAAAGGCTCTGTCAATCCGACCAGAGGGATACGCCAAGGAGATCCGCTTTCCCCTTACCTATTTATCCTCTGCAGTGAATTTCTTTCTGTTCTCTGCTACAAAGCACAAGAAAATGGTCAATTAGCAGGAATCAAGGTTGCAAATAGAGGACCGCAAATCAACCACTTACTATTTGCAGACGATACTATGTTCTTTTGCAAATCCAATGAGAAAACCTGCAAAGCGTTAAAAGAAATCCTCAGAAAGTATGAAGAAGCGTCAAGACAGAAAATAAGCTGCCAAAAGTCAGCGATAACTTTCTCCAAAAAGACTACAGAATACGTAAAGAAGAGAGTCAAAAGTTTCATGGGAATCAACCAAGAGGGAGGCCAAGGAAAGTATCTAGGCTTACCAGAAGCTTTCGGAAGACGAAAGAAAGATCTTTTCAATGCAGTAGTAGACAGAATCCGACAAAGGGCGATCTCTTGGTCAACTAAACAGCTATCAAGCGCAGGGAAGCTGGTTATGCTGAAGTCAGTCCTGTCCGCTATGCCAACGTATTCCATGTCCTGTTTCAAACTCCCTGTGAAGCTATGCAAGCAAATTCAGTCAGTACTCACCCGGTTTTGGTGGGATGCAAATGATGGAAAAAGGAAAATGTGTTGGATAGCATGGGACAAACTAACCTTGGGGAAACGGGAAGGGGGTCTTGGCCTCAGAGATATTCAGAGTTTCAACGACGCACTCCTCAATAAGCTAAGCTGGCGCATCCTCACATCACCAAACTGCTTACTTGCAAGGGTCCTAAAAGGCAAGTACTTCCCAACTTCAAACTTCCTAGACGGTATCTCAACAGAAGGAGGCTCTCATGGCTGGAAAGGAATCTCCATAGGAAGAGACCTGCTAAAAGAAAAAGTGGGAAGAGTCATTGGGAATGGAAAATCCACACGAATTTGGGATGATCCATGGCTCTCGACTAAAGAGCCTATACGACCTATGGGGCCTGCCCCAGAGTATGCTAAAGATATGAAAGTGGCGGACATACTACTACCATCAGGAGTTTGGAATGAGGCCTTGATTAATGAGATGTTACCTCTACATAAAGAACAGATCCTCAGTTTAGTCCCAGGCTCTTTTGATAAAGACGATAGATTGGCTTGGCTCCCTCAAGCTTCAGGCGGTTACTCGGTGAAATCAGGCTATTACACAGCACGAGCCCGTAAATTCGCAGGAGCTATCCCTGAAATATCAAACGATTTCAACTGGATATCAAAAGTGTGGGATGGAAAGTTTGCACCAAAGCTTAAAATTTTCTTATGGAGAGCAGTGCAAGGAGCCTTACCAGTTGGAAAACTTGGCAAGCAGAGGAATCTCGCTTCAATCCACCTGCATCCATTGTGGAAGCCCCGAATCCACACTCCACATGCTGTTCCTCTGCAAACTAGCGCAAGAAGTGTGGAGTCTGGCCCCGTTCCGAAACCAAATAGCATCCAGAGGAATCACTAGCATCAAAGAAGGAATCACTAGCATCAAAGCAGGAATCAAAGTGATGAACGCCACAATCAGCTTGCCTCCTACAGGTATCAGAGAAGGAACTTTAGCACCTTGGATCATGTGGAGCATCTGGATGAGTAGAAACAACAAAATCTTTAGCAACAGATTCTTCACCGCTCGAGAAACCCTAGATCTAGCGTTGTTAAGAGCTAGAGAATGGCAAGAAGCGCAAGAGATACCACGTACCAGCGGGCCAAAGAAGCGAATCAACAGAAGCACAATCCCATCGAGTTTCAAGCGTTGCCAGACGGATGGAGCGTGGAACGAGGAAGCGAAAGCAGGAGGAATGGGTTGGGTATTTTTGAACAACAAACAGCACCAGATCACCAAGAATTCAATCGCTAAGAGGAACGTCGCTTCGCCGCTGATTGCGGAAGGATTGGCGATCCGTCACGCTCTGATTCATGCGCTGGATCTTATTCCTTGCATGTGGCTTCAGACTCACAGGTGCTCATCAAGGCAATCAATTCCGGAAGCTGTACATCGGAGATCTATGGTATCCTTCAGGACATAGCTCATCTCTCTTCTCTCTTTTCGAATGTAATTTTCGATTCAATTCCCATAGAAGCCAATGTTTTGGCTGATTCTCTTGCAAAACTCTCTCTCCGCGACTTTTTGGTGGTTGCGGAGTTAATTCCGGTTTAATGATAAAAGCGTCCTTTTCGAACAAAAAAAAAAAACATGTTAATCTTTATGATATCTTATTACTGAGGCCAAAATGTTTGAAGGGGGATATCACACAATGTACTTGTTTATTATCAGGTAAAAATGCATAAGAATAGTAAATAATAACTTTAACTTAGGTCAAGCGCATCGATGTCGAGAACTACGAACAACATTTTATGATATTAAGTTTTCATTCATCACAAAACAAAAAGATCCAAATTTATCTATGTATCACTAATTCCTTGTTCTGTACGTAAGTCATATAAAATTCCACTGTTTGCTGTAATAATATGGACACGTGCGTTTCATAAAAGGCTAAAAGCATTACTATAAGAGTTGTTGTAATGAAAGTTGAAAGATTTGTCTTTACTTGGCGACATCACTGGGCATAAGAAGTGAACACATACACTTTACTAATAATAGCTTCTCCATCATTGTGTTACAGTTACCAATTCACTTCCAATATCTCATCCTATTATCCTAATTGGGGATTTCCAATTTTTTCTTGGTACAACATGGAAACTTTTGAGACTTTCATTAGGTCAAATCTGAAAATTCCATTCTTTGAAGAAGATATAAATTAGGAGAAGCTTAAATTGATGACGAAGGAGATTTATGATCTGTATCCTCTAAACATTTTTCGTTAAACATCCATGGAAACAAGAATGCAGTGATGCTAATTTTAGCTCAGCCATGGCGGATTCACTATTTTTATCCAAAATTGATTAGTTTTGTTCTTTATCCAACGAAATGAGAAAAAATCTTTGAGAAAATAAGGTTAGTCTTCGTGCTTTCCACTAATCTCCCGTTTCTTTCTCCAAATCTTTCCCGGAAATTTTCTCATCGTTGATTAGTTTCTAATTAATAATAGAGAACTAATCGGAGAAAGAGAGGAGAGAGAGAGAGAGACACGACGATGCCTTCTCCTCCGGAAGAAGCAACCCAACCCAAAACCGACTCGGGTTCGGGTCAAACCTCCGAACGCGATACCAATCAACAACCACCACCGCCTCCGCCGCAATCTCAACCGCCTCCACCACAACCGCAACCGCAAACGTACCCTCCGGTTATGGGCTTTCCAGGATACAACCAACCTCCTCCTTACCCAAATTATCCAAACGCACCTTACAATCACCACCAACAATACGCCTACGCGCAAGCCCCACCCGCTTCCTATTACGGAGCTCCTTACCCGCCGGGTCATCAAAATCCGGTTTACCAGAGACCCGCTCCGTCCGGTTTCTTCCGAGGGATCTTAACCGGTTTAATCGTTTTAGTCGTCCTCCTCTGTATCTCCACCACCATAACATGGCTCGTCCTACGTCCTCAAGTTCCGGTTTTCTCCGTAAACAATTTCTCAGTCTCCAATTTCAACGTAACCGGACCGGTTTTCTCCGCCCAGTGGACGGCTAATCTCACCGTGGAGAATCCAAACACGAAATTGAGAGGCTACTTCGATCGGATCCAGGGATTTATCTACCACCAAAACGCGATCGCGGAAGATGAATCCTTGTCGATGGCGTTTTTCCAACCGGTTTACGTGAAGACGAAGGAATCGGTTTCGATCGGAGAAACGTTCACGGCGGGAGAGAAGGCACAGCCGAAACTGCCGAGCTGGGTTGGGGAAGAGATGAAGAAAGAGAGAGATACCGGAACGGTGTCGTTTGATCTGAGGATGGCGGTTTGGGTCACTTTCAAGACCGACGGTTGGTCGGCGCGTGAGAGAGGGCTTAAGGTGTTTTGTGGGAAGTTGAAAGTTGCGTTTGAAGGAGCTTCTGGAAACGGTGCCGTTTTGTTGCCTAAGCCACTTCCATGTGTGGTTTACGTTTGATTTCTTCTTCCTCCTCCTCGCAATTTTTCTTAATTTTCTCTTCTAATGTTTGATTGTTTATTATACAAATTCATAGAGAAAAACTCACAAACTAATTTTGAAGGGCAAAAAAAAATTAGGTTCAACTGCCAATGTAGCTCGAGAAAAAGAATTCAAATTGTTGTTGTTAATTCAACTTCTTGATCGTCGATAAATTATGTGTTGGAATAAAAAACACACCAAATAGATTGCTACTTTTGAAAAAAAAAACAATTAAAAAATATGATGTGAGTGCAGCTCGAATAAAGAAAAAATACACTATTTTAAAAAAGATTTGGTATGTATATCATTTTGATGCTAATTGATTGATTGTCAATATTTCCCACTTTTCTCTAGTCCAATTAATAATTCTCTTTTGTTTTGTGTCTAATTTGCTTAAGTTTTCGCTTGTAATATTTTCACTTTTAACAATACAGCCTGTGATTCAGATGGGGCAAAATGACTCGGTATATCGATCTACGGACTATCTAATAGAGATTGATTGATTGATAAATAATTAAGAACGATCAAGTATAATGGAGAGATGATTAAGGGATGATCATCTTGGATTAAAGTTTAAATGTGAACCAATGGATCCTCGTTGTAGGAAAACAGTTTCGTGTATAATATAAAGAAAGAGTCGTTGGAAACTTTTATGTAAAAAATGTCGTGCTTTGATGAATTTGGGATATGGTCGAGATAAAGGGAATCTTGAATAGGGGTGATCGGATAAGAAACCTCAAATAAAAGAATGAGTCATCGCGATCCCTGGGACTCCTCATGAACATGGGCCACATTTTTTGGACTTGAAAAATGAAACGTGATCAAGTGGTTTGGTCCGATCATGTTTCATCCACACAACATGTTAATAAGTCCGATATTTTTTTTTTTCTATTGTCCCGATTCGTGATGATCGGCCAGGGGACAAGCTGGGTGCTACACTGCTCCGAGCCTTCGGTCTTTGCTCTATAAACTGGTTGATTACGTTCAATAGGATTCGTTCTCTACTTTCCGTCACATGTTTTATCTTGTACAGTCGCGCGTTGTAATGGAAAACTGTCTTTGGTTCGGAATGTCGTAGTTACTTGTGAGTACGTACGTCCAAATCCATGCATAGGGAACTCAATCTTATCGTCTGTCGTTTTTTTTTTTTTTTTTTTTTTTTTTTTTGACAACATCTTATCGTTTGTCTAAGTTAAGGGAAACAAAAACGTAAGGAAAATGTGGATTCAGTTTTCATTTTTGAATATTACTCGATAAAAAATATTCCGAGTTTCTAATTTGAATCAACCACTCGGCCCTCGATGAAATGTGTGGTGGAGTAAGAAAATACCAAAGAGATCGAGTATATCTCGAGTAAAGAAACTTATAGTTTATGAGATTTGGAATCATTTTTTATGCTTCTTTGCCAGTATTTTCCGATTTGTTTTACGGTTTTACCTCTCCAACATTTTTCCACTTATTAAACTTAAATCATACCGTAAATAAAACATTAAAACTCTGGCTAGTACTCTAGAGTGTCACTTAAGTACACATAGCAAGTAAATATATAAAATGTAATAACAGTCAAATCATGACTATACCGAGAATGGGACATCGAAATTTATAGTGTATGTCTATTGGAATTACGTTTTATTTTATTCACTTATGATTAATACAATCGAATGCGATTATCTGCAGTGCACTCACTCACACAAGAGGCGACTAGCCGACTACTATATAGAGATGCTTTGGATTTATTCTTTATGCCTAACTTATATAGATTCGTTGGTAATGCGTAATTTATATAGAAATAATAGGGTTGGTGCTTTGTCTTTTTGTAATAAACCTAACAAATGAAAATGTAACGAAGAAAAAGACACTTTGCATTATGATCTAATGTAACTTTAAGAAAAAGATTCGAAGTCTCTAGCTAGTTGAGCTGTGGGGATATCATTTGTAGCCCGTAACGTTACCACAAGGGTCCCACCCTATAACGAACGAAGAAAAGGCGGAGACGTGTTTTGTTTTCGAGTCAATTGTCAACATCCGACGCAGACGCAACACAAAACATTGAATACAAATCATGTAAATTACTGCTCAATAAACACATTTTAATTCATATAAAGATCTACCCAATAATTAGCTATGTCCATATCCTTAAAGCTTTATAAAATTGGTTGGCAGTGTATCGAATGTTTGGAATTATCTCATTCTTTACGATGTTTCTATTATTTATATGGGTTTAACGTTGCACTCACTCCTGTCCTACCGACGAGTTGGCTGTTGGCCATCGGTGAACTGTTTAGATAGATGTTATATTAGTAAGATACATACGATGTCTAAACATTAATGGGGTTAAACAAGGATCGGAGTAAATATATATAATTGAGATGATCATCGATATCAAAATTTTAAAAGGAACTTGATTTTTTTTTATCTTGGTTTTTGACATTGTGTAGCCTAGTTAAAGCTAACTATCAGTCTTCGTGAGATTTAGTTCGAAATGGAAAACAATATAATCTCGAAAAAACTTGTTAGGTCATATTGAAAATTGTGATGGACCTATTAATCAATTTTAAATTGTGAAACCTAACACTTTATACAGATAACTTATATATGATATTCATACCAATATGATATGATTGTTTTTTAATTACTTTGTATGTCCGTGCCTTTGCCCTCTTGCTGGTGAAACGGACAATTTTGGAGCCAAGTATATGTCCATACATACATTAAGTCATTAAGTAATCGTTATCAAAATCCACCAGTTTCTTAACCTAACTTTTCCTAGTTAAACATAAAGTCATCCAAAGAAAACGTATCACCTAAATTGTTACTTGTGTTGCGAACATTCGTCAATTACTTTCAAACTCCAGCCGCCTAAAGGCTTGCAACATTCTTCCACGAGAGAAACCGTTTGTTCATATATCAGTTTTTTTTTTTTTTAATTGTGAAAAATATTTTGAGTAATTTTGCTATAAAAAGAATTATAAACGCCGACATCGAGTATGATTTTAAGCATCGATACAACCAGGAAATATAGTAGAGTTGTTCTGTTTCCACGTGGGAACATAAACCGTAAATGCTGATGGCCGACCTGCCAGTTTTACTTTGAACACGATAAACCACACAATAGTCAATAGGCCATAGACTTCTTCTTTAAACGAAAAAATAACAACAGACGAGTTATTCACCTAAACCAACAGTAAAATGACACGTATCTAACTCAATTTAATTTATCTTTGAAATTATTTTTAAAACTCACCTCTCTTTGATTTACATTACAAAATGGCGATTGTAGAATATCAAAGAATGCTGTTTGAAGAAAATAAAAAGAATATGAAAGAATATATGCACATGCGCCATGTTCTTGTTTCGACTAAAATAATATACTGAACAATAACAACAAAATAGATGCATTGTATATTTTTTAAGTTTTAACCGAATCAATCATGAGGGAAACTTCCATCATCCAACAATTTAAAAAAAAAAAAATTGACGCGCCAGATAAAATCTCACTAAATGTCAAAATACCATTTCCCAAAATAATGCATACTCCAATTACCCACATACATTTTTCTTACCTCTTTTTGTATTACTAGTACCGTATTATGTAACTACGCATAACCAGTTTTCTTTTCCCCTTCCTTCAGTTTTCTTCAAACGTACGGTAAAAAACATAACACAAAAGCACTATAATGTAACAATAAATTTCTTTTAATTAGCTTAGATAAGAACTTAAATGTAACGATAAAAGTATAAAAAAGTTTCAACTCAGTCTATAGACTCTAAAGTCTAAACACAACGCGAATAGTACACTACATTAGCCTTTACAATACCCCATTTAGAATATAAATATACACAACCATCTCTCTCTTACATATTTTTTTCCTCCATCATCACTAGTCACGATTCACGACCACACAAAAAAGAAGAAAAGTATCGTAGTGAGAGAGAGAGAGAGAGAGAGGAGGGAGAGAGGTAGGCCAGTGGCAATACCGTAAATAAACGATGTCGAAAGATTGCGGCAACCACGGTGGCGGCAAAGAAGCAGCCGTCCGGCGAATCTGCGCCGCCATAATCGCCTTCGTTCTAATAGTTCTAATCACCATCTTCCTAGTTTGGGTCATACTCAGGCCAACCAAGCCAAGATTCATCCTCCAAGACGCCACCGTCTTCGCCTTCAACCTCTCGCAACCAAACCTCCTCACTTCAAACTTCCAGATCACACTCGCGTCTCGCAACCCAAACTCCAAGATCGGAATCTACTACGACCGTCTCCACGTCTACGCAACTTACCGGAACCAGCAGATAACTCTCCGTACGGCGATCCCTCCGACGTATCAAGGCCACAAAGAAGACAACATCTGGTCTCCGTTTGTCTACGGAACCGCCGTTCCCATCGCGCCGTACAACTCCCTCGCTTTAGGAGACGAGCAAGGTCGTGGACCTGTCCCGATTATGATACGCGCCGATGGGCGCGTGAGGTGGAAAGTAGGGACGTTGATAACCGGAAAATATCATATCCATGTTCGTTGTGCGGCTTTGATTAATCTTGGAAACAAAGCCGGTGGTGTTCTTGTCGGTGACAACGCCGTTAAGTTTACGTACCTTAATAGATGCAGTGTGAACGTTTAGAAGTTTGACGGCGTTAAATTGCTCTTTTTTTTATATATCTGCAAACTATGATCAATCATTTTCGTTTTTTTGTTCTATAAAGATTTACCAAACTTCTTTCACCAGCCGGATAATATTTCTGTTTCACTACTTTTGGTTGTTAAGCTTATTGTTGATTGTAGAATTATTACAGCCGCGTCGGTGTGAGGTTGGATTCAATTGTAAATCCACTAAAAGTTGGAATAAATGGAGGATTGGTTCTTTTCAAATTCGGTTTGTTTTGTTCCTTTATAAAATTTACTATTTCGCATTCATCAATAATATTTGTAATCACATCCTTAACCACATAGATTCCAGTAGTTCAGTAAGATTAACTAACTAATGTTTTTTAGTGTTGTTATATTATCTGACATATATAGGGGAAAAAATATAAGCTTCAATTTCTTCACGTTGTAAAAAGCAATGCGAAGGAATAATTTGTTAGTAGAAAGTAATGTTTTGAATGAATTATAAATTATGAAATTTTCATTAAGTATAAGGTCCGAACTCTGAATATATGTTCATAATAATTTTGTATGGAATAAAGTAATATACTTTTTAGATGAGAATATGTTAGGAGACCTGAAATGTAGTTTAATCGAAGTATATTAACCGAACTAGATCAAATCAAAACAAACTAAATTTAATTGAAAGCGATCAGCAAATTTTCGATCGAATGGTTTATCTCCATAACACGAGTCTGGTCATAATTGCCGTACTTTTAGCAACAATGGTTCTTATCGTCTTTTCTCTAGCTGCTAGATATCGACACACCAACTTCTTTTCACATGCAGTAAATAATTCTTGGGTTTGATTGCATATTTATTGAAATTGTTATGATATATGTTGTAATACCTCAACAATAGTGCAACGCTTTATTTTCAACGTTATAGGATTCAGTTTGACGCAAAGTGGAGATAAGAGCACCCAAATTGCACAAGAAATAAATAAAATTTAATGATAAAACAGAAGAATCGCTTCTCCAAGAAGCAGGGGTAGAAATCACGATGCCATTCATCATTTTAAATGATCAAGTTCTAAGTAATTTACAAAAATTCCCAAACTAGTTTGAGAAAGAGATACGTCGGTTTTAGCTTAGGGCCCTATAGGTCAACGTAAAAGAGGTTTTTGAGAAAATGTCACAAAAAAAGAAGAAGGATTTATATGAAACCAAAGAAAACTATGTAATGTAACAAAACATATCCTAATCATTTCAATGGTCTTTCCGAGACATTTCTCAACCCTCTCTTCTCTGACCAAATTAAAAAACACTTCCATATGGAAAAGAGAGTCATGTGAGAAAAAACAAAAACAAAACAGATTTACAATTCCATATGTTACAACTTTACAATAGGGTCTCGGTTCGATTTCTAGCTAATTTGGTTAAATTACGGTTTAATACTACACATAAGAAACCAAACCGGATAGAAACGAATTGACACCGTATCTTTGACCGGGTCAATTTCCGATTAATCGGATATTTTGAATGTCTCCGTAATCTCAGCCGTGTAAACTCTCCTCACCTAGCGTCTTAGAGAGATCATCACGAATCGGAGAAGGAGACGGCGTGTAAAACGGTGGTGAAGCACACGGAGTTGAAAAAGGCGTCATTCGATCGTCGTGATCATAGTCACTAGAGTAAACCTCGTCGTCATTTCGATCCGGCACGACAAACCCATTTTCCAGTTCGTCATCTTCGGCATGATCCTCTGTAGATACGCTTCCACGTGGCTCAATCTCAGCCGTCCTATGATCGGTCTCGCTACTACAGTCTTCGGCGATGGTAAACAGAGTCTCCGATGGGCCACAAAGTAGATTTTCTCCTCTGATTGACCATTTAGATGCCACGTCATCGATCGGCGGTGTGGCTGCAGGGAGAGGCGGAGCGGTGGCGGATCCTATTCGGAACTGTTTGTTTTCGAGACAGAAGAGGAAGAAGTAAAGAAGCTCTTTCGATGGCGGTGGTGTCAACGTCGGATCTCCTCGGCGGGAGGAAAACGCGTCGAGTTCTGATCCGGCGACACTCCGACGATGAAACCGACGTTTCCACCACAACACGTAGGCGAGCTGGGCCGTGATTGCAACTAGACAAAACGCGAACACCGCGACGAGAACGGTTGCGGTTTGGCTTAGACCCATTTCACAATCGCGCGCGCGAGGGAGTGAGAGATGTGACCTGAAACTGCGTCGTTTCGCTGTCGTAATTATGGATTTGTGTTTTTTAGATAAGAAGAGAAACTCGACAGGGTAGTTGAAGTGTCACTGTCGGAAAAGAGGGTTTCCGAGTAGGTTCCGGTTAGAAGATCATTAATAGTCAAATCACTTTTGAGTTTTATAGTTTAGTTGACGGAAAAAGATCTACGTTTAAAAATTAAAATAAACAAACATCAAACTTGAGAAATTATTTAACTCTTGAGAAAGAAGAAGATCACGTTCGATGAACGATGGCTCTGCGATTTTAAAACTCATAGCTTTGGGCCATTCAATTATTATATAAAGCCCAAATATTATTAACTAACATGTTAAACGGCCCATGAATTTAGTATATAGTTCAAGGGTTTACGATTACATCGATTTTTGTTTCAGATAACAACTATAGCCAAATGTCATAAAATTCTATTTTGTGAGCTCATGGAAGTGTAATATTTTGCACCAGAAACCTTCTTTAAAGATATGGATTTGGGCCATAGAGCTCTCAAAATTCTTGTATGCCAGCATCTCTCAGTTTAATAAAACAAAAGCCATAGTTGGATCCATGTGTTTGATTACATCCTAAACTTCTTATAAATAACTTTTACTCTCTCATTTTTCGTATTTAATTATTAAAAAACAAAAGCTACCAAGAGGAGAAAAAGTTAGTGTGTTTTTTATAGCTTTTCTAAAGATAAAAAAGCGCATTATGTTGAGATCAAAGTTTAGGTCTCTAATGACTAAATGCCCATCACAAGGCTCTCAAAAGCTTAAAAAACCCCAAAAGCAGAGAGATAGAATTTAGCTTTTTCACTCTCCTTTTTTCCCTTCTGCTTTAAAAGGGTCACCCACTTTCTGCAATTCTTGTAAATAAATTCACTATATACTTTTCTAAAATCATGCTTAACTTTATCTTCCTTCCTGCTTTTGAGGATAAACTTTAGATTCCATGCATGAATTGATGGACATATTACAAATATACGCATACATATAATTGCATTTATGTAATTCGTCGATTTATAATCAAGGATATCTTTGTGTGTACACATGGGTGTTTCCTTCAACTGGTATGATTCACATAATCAGAAATTGTTGCCATTTAGACAATTATGAAAAACATACAGCCTACAATCCGTTATTCGTTCACATACATTTATGAGTTTTTGCTTATCTCAATTCGTGTTATATATATATGATTCATTTTCTAGTTAGATCAGTGTCGTATATCTATACATTTTATCAAAGTCGCTTATCATATCATTTACTTTTAATAGTATCTTGTTGAAGTCCTCATAGAATATGTACACGTTTACTAACTTTTTAGAAAGAATTAGATCGATTATGGATAAATATTCACGTGATCCTAATTTTATGCGGATATCATTATCATAAATATTCAGATAAAATATGTATTGACATAAAACAACTCCTTTGGGTACAAATCAGACATGAATATGTTTTAGGGTATCCGTTTTTCGTCCACTCATGCAATCCGATCGGAAAAAGCTTTACCTTCTTTCAAGTTTGTGAAAGGAGATTCATTCACAAAATTAATCCATGAATTTATCCTAATACACGATCCAACAATACGTAAAACTTCAGAGATTTAAAAGAAAACCAAACTCGGAAAGGCAAAAGAGAAGTAGAGAAAAGCAATTTAGATTCTAAGGTGGTGGCTTCTTCCTTTCTCTCGGGAAAAAAGAAAAGAAAAGATGAAATGAAACAGTGTGGCAATAAAGTTTGTGAGAGATCTTTAATATCATTCAAGCTGTCTTGGATTCTAAAGGAAACAATGGTCGATTTGTGTGCTTTATGTTTAGACGGATTAAGGGTTAAATTATGGGTTGTCTAGTATATATTCCATCTGTTTCATACTAGATGATCTTTTAGTTGAAGGTACAATTATTTTATAAAAACTTTGAAAATCAATTAAATATCTGTATTTTATATCTAACAACAACAACAATAAATATCATTGCTTGATTTTCTTATTTTTTTCGTAAAGATAAAACATCATTTGTTTTAAAACAAGAAAAATGATAAAAAAAATTACTAGTTTTAAAATGGATGAAGATTTATTTAAGAATTCTCATAGTTAACGACAAAATTTCTTAAAAGGAGAATGGGAATAATATGCTTTATGATTAAATGTAATTGTGTATTAAGTATTACTTAGTATATTATCGCATAGCATGTTCTTTCTTCTAGCTTAAGTCTAGACTATCTTTTTTTATTTTGTTAGAAACATTGTGTATCAAACCTGAATGAAACTTAAACTTGGAAGCAGCCATTTTCCCTTCAGTTTTCCGCGAACATAAATCATCATTTAGGACCATAATATGATAATTTTACATTGAGGAAAAAAAGGTTACAAAAAAGAAACATCTCAAGCTTGTCCGAGACACCGACCCTCATATCCTTCTAGAAAGTTCCCTAAGCCAAATATAAAACAAAATCTACCACTACACGTTTAACCCAAAGTATTGTCCCAATGAAAGCGAAATCCGTAAGGAAAACAAATAACGCATGACCGTAACGTTACATTACATGCATGATGTTATGTTGATGAACGCTTGAAATGAAACCGTGCATCCACAGCTTCAAGCAAACCAATCTTGTCACATGATTCCTCTTCACAAACGTCATCGTCAAGAGAGAGGTTGAGATCGAGTGCGACGCAAGTAGCAACGTTCTTGTCCTCCGATTGATCCGAACCGTCCGATTTCTGATTAACCGGACGAGGAGAACAAGCTCTTGATCTTGAACTAAATCTTTCACAGCTCAAGATCACAATCGCATCTTTAAGAGAAGCTTCTTCACCACTCGAATTACGAACGCTTCCTCTCTCAATGGTTCTCTTAAAACCCACTTGAGACAAATAATCAGCTTGCTCTATATCTTCCACAAAGAACACTCGACTTGGATCTAACGAAACAGCTTCAGAGAATCTCTCAATGTAACTCCAACTCTGTTCATCTCTCGACCTCTTGTTCCTCAAATCTTCCGACGAATCCGATCTTTTTGAAGAGAAACTACTCAAACAGATCGAGACAAAGCTGTTTTGAGATCCGAAGACGAGTTTAGCCAATTCTCTTGCGATCTTCTCTTTAGCCTCTACGTCAAGACCTTGAAAGAACATCCAAGTCTCTTCTTTAACATAATCGTTTCCGTTGATCTTTCTAGTACTCGACCCTGACCTACATTTCAAGACCGTTTCCGCTATCTCCGCAATTATCTCCTTCTGCCAAGGAACCTTGCTTTCCAAGGCATCACATAGAACTGCTAGGGTTTCATCATTCATCTCTTTAAACCTAGAGGAAACATGTTCCACCTCCATTGCATCGCTCGAAGAAGCCGCAGAGTGTACTGTTGAATTAGGATTCGAAGAGAAAAGCTTTGTCTTTTTCTCGCTGTCATGTTCTGGAATAAACAATCTCAAAGGGGATGCATCAGGGATGACGGAATGATGATGACGATACTTATTTGTCTCGATCACAGGCCAATCACCGTTGGCTTGAAGATGATGTAGAGCAGTCGAAGGTTGAATAGAACCAGAAAAGGAAGATGTTGGAGAAGAGAGTGTGAGTGTTTTCAGAGATGGTCTCTTATGGATTGAGTCGCAGATTGTGTTCCACTTAACCACAAGTTCCTTTATAGAATCTGTGTCCTGCCAAGTCCAAGATTCAAGATCTTAGAAGAAGAAACAAATGAGAAATGTAAATTTGATTTGTTGTTTAGACAACTCACAGTGTGGCTATTTTGACTCTCCTTCTTGTATTGCTGAAGCCACGCCGGTAAAGCTGCAGTCGAGACATTGCTATTGGCACATTTTAAGAATCGAGCTTCTGCCTCAAACTTGATGGAACATTCCTCACAGAAACTGAGTTTCTCTGATGAAACGTTCTCTGATTTCTTGACTTCATGCTCACTGAATTAAAAACAAAAAAACAAAATGGTGATTAGTGAAGGAGTGTTAAACTTGATTTAGTCCTTGAACTTCTAAAATGAAGTAAACTTCTTTTCTCACAAGAAAGCTAATATTAAAATATTTATAAAATAATAGAAAAAAAGGTACGTAAAGATGCACGTTGTTACACCGTTCTTTTAGAACGATCACCAAATAAAGCAAAAACACTATAGGTGAAATTGTCCTTTTCGAAAAAGAGACAAAATAGTTAGATCATATCCAACTAATTTCTTTTTTTTTTAAATAAAAAATCTCATCTCTAGTCTCCAGATTGCACATTGAAAAGGAGAAGACTTTACCTCTCGGAGAGGAGACTCAAGCGGAGGCTACTAGTCGCCGGAATAGTGAGAGTAGTGAGACACCAAAGGGACTCAAGCGAAGGTTGACCAGACTTGCATCTCACGTAAGTCTGTGAAGTCGCAAGACCCATCAACCAAAACCTTCCATGATCTCCCATGACCAACCCACGAGCCAACTTCCCAATCTCCATTATCATATGCTCCACGACACAGTAGTTATTGTACACTGGAGAACCTCTGGTTCTAGACTCCACGAACCAGTTTAGATCTCCAAGATTTAGAATCACTCCTTTTCCCACACAGGACTTCACAAGTGTCTCCAATTCCTCTAGCTTCTTCTCCACTTCTGCTCTACTAGGTTGCCCGAACGATGAGAACGATAAAGTTATAAACTTTACGTCTTTTAAAGCTTCGGGCACATCTTTCTTGTCAACTTTCTCCATAACCGTTCTCACAACTTTGTCAACAGTTGTTAAACACTCTCCCACTATCACGAAATTCCTCCTCTTTTTGTCGACTAGACTGTCTATAACGTTCATGACATCTTCGTTCCTGACCGGAGTTAACGACTTGCCTTCTTTAGGTTTACTCGAGGAGGTTGTTTTTGAGCAAATCTCTAGCGAAACAGCTTGCTCAACTTTGCTCTTCACTTGAGGACTCGAGAAACCAGCTTCTCTCATCACTCTACTCACGCTAGGATCATCGAGGATGGATATTATGAGCTGCTCCACTTCAATCTTGACGGCTAATATCGGTTGCTGCTGGCTCTCGATGGATCCACGCCGCTGGTGAGCCTGCGCTCGCTTGAAAGCTGCACCGAGAGCGTTAGAGATGGAAGGGAAAGGAGAAATCGGAACCCCTAGCATAGGGCTCCCAGTGGATGTCGGGAGGCGGTTTAGAGCCACGTTGAAGCAGAGCTCTAGGGCTCTACATTGAAGAGGGTGGGTGTGAGATTGGAGACAAGCTGTTCTTAGTAAACCCGTGTGAGCAGAGAGCATGGTGCTAGCCACATGGAGAGGTGTGACCTGTGCATGTCCTCTCCTTCTGGCCAGTCCCATGGCTTGTTTCACCACGTTTGCAGCCTCAACCGTGAGCGCTTGCTCCACCGTGCAGCCTCCAGCTCTCATGGTGACGAAACACCCAAAAAAGGAACACAAGGTGGGGGTAATACTAGTACTGAGAAGTGAGAGTTGTATACGGTAAAGGCTTCAAGAGTCTTGGCTTCATTCCATTTATTTGGACAACGAAAAAAAACAAAACAAAGAAGAAGGATCTATTCTTGTAAGGTGGGGAAAAGTCTTAAACCTAAGAGCAGAGTAAGAAAAGAGAGCGAGAGAGATTAAGGGAAGAGGGAGAGGAAGAAAAGGGTTTTGGTCGTCAAATATATGAGGTAAGGAGGAGGAAATGTGTATGCTTTTCTTGTGAGAGAGGCAAAATTTTGGGGGTTTTTTGAGGGTCCAAAGTGGAATGCATGTGATGACAAAGCAATATCAAAAGGCAAAGTAACTCAGCTTTGCCCTTATATTCTTTTCTTTTTCAAATTTCACCCAAAAAAATAAAGATGTAATGGGTACTGCAAGCTAAGTGGGTCTCTCTCTTTTCGGCAAAGTGTATCACTTATTTAGAAAAGAGCCTAATTAAAGATGCAAATCATCATTCACTTCTATAATATATAAATAAGAAATAATAGCCACAATAACAACACTTTTAGCACCTTGAAGCTACCTACTAGCCAAGTCCCAACACTTTTCCCGACAACAGTCTCATATTCTAGATCCGGTCAAGTAAGCTAAACTCAACATCACATGTAAGCAACAACATAGGAGCCACAAGAACATGGGAATGAACAGAATTTTTTGTCAAAAAAGTTATATTTATATTTACACCCAATTACGTCTCAAGATTCTCAACAAACAAATTACTAATTAGTTATTAAAAGTGCTAACATGTAATCAGTTATGATTAAATATATGAATAGAATTTCATACCTTATCAAAATACTAGAAAACGAAATCATAAATTCTATACATGGAGTCATATCGAAAATCATAATCATTTTGGGGACAGGAAACACAGAACAAAGAAGGATCACTAACTGGTCTTTGTATTTTATTGAATTTTTGCATGGTATATCGAAACTCTTCCTCCTAAATTATCAAAACACTAAAGAGAATCATACCAAAAAAAAAACACTAAAGAGAAACAAAACCATCTGACCCATCACAGACACTAAATATATAAATGCATCATTCGCTTTCGTTACTTTGATAAAAGTGTGTAGCTTTTGGACCATAAATCTCATTTTAAAAACCAGAGAGAAGAAGAAATGAAGATGTTTTGAACAAGTAAAAGATTAAAAGAAAGCGCACAATGCAGTCTCTTAGTGGGGACAGTCTTTGATTGTATCTCCTATCAACACGACCAATCATTTTCATGTGCCTAATGAAATCCAAGTTTCAGATCAGTAACAGGAACTCACGCATCAAAATAAAATAAAATAAGTTATTCAAAGAAACAGAGCTGTGCATTCATTATTTTATAGTTGCAACATAAGAGATAAGGAAGAGTTCGATTCTCATACCACTAACCAACATGTCAAGCCATGTATATATCTTCACTTGATAACACTATACGCACACAAAGATAAAACATATGCAGATGCCTAAATCTTTAAAGAATCCACTGACAAAAACACAACTTCATTTTTTGTTCAAGGAAATTAAAGCCGGCCCCATAATCTAAACATTGATTAAGGAATGTTAAAAACAGTGAACAAAAAGAAATGATTCCGCGTATGGATTATTCAAACATGAGATCATTGCAGTAAATGGTACAACAAGCTTTACCTATTATACTTCTACTTTGATGAAAACATATCTCTCTCTCTCACACACATGAAGCATGCCACTGCATAGAAAGAAGAGAAAAATGCACCACCATTCAACTTGCCTAGGAATCTTCAATAAGATTTATATACTTTGGTAAGAGAATCATATAAGCTATATTCCCACTATAGATATGTATGTCCTAAAAGACTAATAAATACTGTAAAATAAATTTATCTTTTCTTATGATGAGAATTGAAGAATAGACTATAAAATCATCAATATCTTCACAAGAAACAAGAAATCTTCCTTTCATTCCCCAATCATCTTTTGTACAGCTTTTTACTTGTTTTTATGTAAGCCTTCACCTGAAAGCCACTATTCCCTGCAACAAGTACTATTACACTCACTTCCTCTCCCAATGCTTCTACAAAAGAAGCTAAAGTATTATTTACCCATGCATGTGTGTAACAACTCAAAATGAGGAAATTAAAACACAAGAATGTTGTGCCATAAAACAAAGAGAGAAATGATCCTCTAATCATTATTCAGGAAAAGCAAGTGAACGTTTTGAAATCAAACATGATTATACGTTTCTGGAATAGAAGAGGACACAAAATTATCGTGAACGTTAGGTCACTATACACAAGAGAGCGTTGATTTCTCCTATTTATCATGAATGCTAAAAAGAGTAGAAAATATTCTAACTCGTTTATGTATCAGAATACATAGACCATTAAGTTTTCTAAACGCCCCTTTGTTTAAATTTTCAGGTTTTCATGAGGTTACACGGATATGGATAAATGCTAAGTTACAGAGGAGTTGTGGGGCCAAATAGGAAAGTTGTGAGAATAAACACAAACTCGTATTTCGTCTTCGCTGTCTGCGTTTAAGACAGAAAAAAGGGAAGGAAAGTGGCTTTGTTTATTAGCTTAGACCCAAAAGAGATCCAAAGGACGACCAAAATCATTTGACTGCGAAAGTGTTTTGAATGATGAGAGCAAAGGAATATAGATGGTTACTTCAGGCACACCCAATCAAAACCCTTTTCTCCTTTAATAAAACTTGGTAAACTTTTGTTTACCCTAACTAAAAGATTCAAACTCTACCACAGAAAAAGAAAAATCTATTTGCATAAACGAGTCCTTTAGAGAAAGTGTATGACCAGATCAGTCAAATGTGAATGCTTTAACAAGGATCAGACCCCAGATGATTCTAAAGCACTTGCGTTTACGAGAAGAACCAAATGTGAAATCAACCCATCTCTCAAGCCCACTTGCTAAAGATTAGCTAATGTAGACATCAACTTTTGAAGTATGTGGCCTTTTACAAAAACAACACAGAATATTTTGCATCAGATTTTAAAAATTACAAAGCTGATTGAGAGTATTTTCTTGTTTTACGTTAAACTAAAACTGGCTTGTAGGACCAAAGAACAGGACAACAAGAGAATAAATAAAACTCGCTAAATGTTCTTCCACGCTGTCTATACGTTTATTAGGGGGAAAAAGAAAGAGCTTAGTCCCAAAAGACATACATATGTGAGAGCAAAATCATTTGAATACAAAAGTGTTTTGAACGAAAGAAAGCAAAGGAATATAGATGGTTTCTTCTGGCACACCCAATCAAACTTTTTCCTGTAATCAAAATCAACTAACTTTGTTTGCCCCCCAAAAAAAAGTCATTTGTGTACCAATCCTTGAAAGAAAAGTGTGTGACCAGGATGGTCAAAATGTGAATGCTTTAACCAGGACCAGACCCCAGATGATTCTAAAGCACTTATGTTCAAGGAAAAATACATCGTAAATCCGATCAATATCTCACCATCCAACTTGATAAAAGCTTTGAGTTAATGTAACATCAGCTTTTGAAAAAATTTGGCCTTCAGTCAGAATCAAAAATATTAAGGTATTGCTAGTCTTGAGTTAGATTGAAACTGATTTTGAATCTTGCATGAGTTGTAAAAGACATACGTCTTCTGCATGACTTTTCCGAGTGGTTTCTATCAAATCAAAACCCTTTTCCAGGAATTTTCGTGGGAACACATAATAGAAGAGCCTCTAGAATTATTTTAAACATTTTCAAGATAAGGCAGTCTTATCACAAAATCAAGCATTAAAAAGCAATATATGAAAGAAAATCCTAAATTGTTATTTTAGCTTTCTTAGCATTCAAAATAAGCATCTTTGATCTCCTGGGTGTGGCCATGTGGGAAAAAAACGAATAGAAGTAGCAAAGGGAGAGAAAAATAAATATAGGAATAGTTTAAGGCATAATTCTCCTCTGGAGGGCCTAACTTTTAAGAAAGAAAGAGATCAACTTTAAAGATTAAAGGAGGAATGGAGAAAAGTTGTCCTAATTTTGACGTGACAGCCTTCTTAATCTAATGGTTATGAACTTTATTCACAAAAGATTAGTTTTCTTATTTGCCTCGCATAACAACAATAACCGATCAATAGTCCCACAATTTAAAAGAAAGGTTCGTTTTGTTTCAAATGTATCTGAGCCTTACTTAAGAAAACGGTGGCATATATTCTTTATCACTTGTCTCTAAATATTCCAAAAGTTTGAGCTAGTAGGGGCGCACAAGTCTCATATCATCGGATAAATGTGTGAATCCATGATGTTAAAGAGATCGAGCATATGCAGATATAAAGTGAACATGTGTTGAGAAAGTCATATCACAAGAAACACCCGAACTTATATGATATGACAGCAGAAATGAAAGAATGAATGAAATTTCGATTTTACGGAATTTGACACGTAAACCAACAAAGTTCAAAAGAGAACGTTGGAACTGTAATTATGAAATTTGGTAATTGGTACTAATAGAAAAAGGGTTGAAGCTGATTACTTGAGGAAAAAGAGCAGACCGCTGATTCCTGTAACTGTATGAGAGAATGCCGGAGAAATACGCCGGCGACGATTCAATCTGATCAGAAGGAGGAACCCTAGCTCGACCGTTTCGCTTGTTTGATCCTCCGCGCGCGTCCATGTTTGGGCTTGCTTGGCCAACGGGTCCAAGTATATGTCGATCTTACGAGCAAAATATATTAAAGCCCAATATACATGCAATTTCATATAACCCACAAGTTAAGAAATTAGAGCCATTAACTATTTTAGCCGTTGGATACAAAAACTTCCAAATGAACATTCTAAATTAAAGAAAACAAAGGGGAAAAAAAATTGTTTAGTGTTTAGTGTTTTTACAATTTGAATTCATATCCAATAGAAAAACGTATTGAGTTGATGACAAAACAGATATTTTGTTTTCCAAAAACTTCTTTCAATGCTACATTTTGTCACGATTTTTTTATTTATTGATGAGAGAATTTATTGAAAATGGTCATGGTCTGAAAGCTTGGACTCTTATCTTCTATCCCTTTGGAGTTTGGACCATTTTCAGATGAAAGAGATCCGTCCAGCTGCATCTTGGCTTTACATTGCCCCACCTTTTTTTAGTCGGTCAGACGCATCTAAGTCCAGCCGTAACAGTTTTTGAGAAGATTTGTTCATGTAAAAGTTATATGACATTCTGATAAGTTATCTGAAAAAAAAAAAGAGATTCTTTAGGCATTCCTCCTAGTTAATACTCCATCCGTTTCAAATTAGTTGTCGTTTTGGCAAAATGTATCTGCAAATATTTGGACGTATCTGCAATGCAAAACACGTCCAGATACGTCCAAATATTTGCAAATACATTTTGCCAAAACGACAACTAATTTGAAATGGAAGGAGTATAAGATGTTACAGAATACCTGATATATATATATATATATATATATAATTATAAAAAGAGAAAGACTCCAATTAATAGTTTGTTTAGCTTAAAAAATAATAGTAATGCAATCTTCTTAATCACATTGATGACATTCTTTGACAGATCAAAAATATCACATTGATTACACTGAAGACTAATCCCAACAAATTACACTGATCGCGCCAGAAACATAAACCAATCGGAACCTCATTAGGTCTGGCATTATTACAAAATATCTCTGTCTATGAACTTTTTGTGAGCTGGCATGATTAGCATTTGATATTTCTTTTATCGCTTTCATTATTGCTTTTAGAGCTAAGTACAACTTAATTTTATATTCTCTGTAGTATCATATCTAGGTAATTTCATACAAATGTATATTTTTCTCCCTAATATTTTCATTGATAGAAAATGGATTGTATTTTTTTTTGTTTTTTTGGAAAAAAGGGTCGTATCGTATATGTTTCGGATATATCCCAAGCTACAATATCCAATTATTCGAATTCTAAAATCTTAAAAAGAAAGTTCCACTTTTTCTTGCTTTTGGTACACGTGGGTATGTACTTATATGTTTGTTTACATCGATAACCATTCAATTATTTTTTTAGATAATTTAAAACCAGTGAACATATATAGTGCATTAGTGCCTGTTTGCTTATTTTTGATCAATGGACATCGACGTCGTTTCACTGTATTATCATCCATTTTCTATTGCTTTCGATAATGCATCCTTTTTTTTTTGTCGGCTTAGCATCAAATTAATACGAACAAATTGAAATCGTATTTTTCACTGCTACTATAGATTTTCGATTTCTCATAATTATAAACATTTAACAACCGTTTTTTCTTTTATTTGAAAAAGAAATTAAATCATAAAATTGGTCTCATCGTTGGAAAAGTCAAATTTCCAAATTTGCCCCTGGAAACTCACGGGACGCACTTCTTCTTCGCGAACCCAAACCGGTCATTCTCCAAATCGTATTCCACGTGATAGTTCTGTTGCTGGAAACTCCCGAGAATGATCGCCGGACCGCTCCGACCACCGGTGGGACTGACGGTTTTATCGGAAACCACCGTCATACAGATGTCATCAGCGCTTCCGACGAACGTGAAATAGTTAGATAACGGAAATTCCATCTTGGCTCCACCTTTGAACTCGAAGATCAGCTCTGGCACCGTCACCGTTCCCTTGCCGGAGATATTAAAACACGGCCCGAGCCCGGTGGTCTTCTCTATGTCTTTTTCCCGGGTGTAATTCGACATCTGCGTCGCGAATTCCTCAGCCACGAGCTCGAACACGGGTTGCTCCATGAAAGTGAATGTCGATCCGGAATCGACGATTGATCCTCCGTTTCCGTCGCTTCCCGGCGCGAGGTACTTGTACGGGATCTTAACGCGCTTGCTTCCGACGTAGATTCGCCGGAGATTGAGGTAATAGTACTCCAGAAAAGCGGTGTTGGAGACATTGGGGTTGGTTCGAAACGGCGTGTAGCTGAGACCCGGGGTTTTCGACCCGGAATTATGACCCGACCCGGTATCCAGATCGAGATCGGTGCTCGCATTCGTGTCGTCGAACCGTCGCGAAACCAAGCAATGCGAGAATCTCTTGAGTTTCATCTGAGAAGGGAGAGATTCGAGCCCACGCCCAAACCCGGCGATACCAGCGGGTTGTCGGGTCGAGATAATTGAGCATCCGACGACGAAATTGGGTACGGTTAGATCCGGGAAATCAAGCTTCTCGGATATCAAAATCCCAGCCGTTGATCCTAACCCGTATTGGAGAATGTACGGCGGACAAGCGACGGTGCAATTGCGGGTATTCGGGTCACATCCTCTGCATTTAACATTGGGTCCGAACAGAAATTGGCATTTCGGATTCTGACACCCGATGATCTTCGACGAAGAAGAGTTCTTGGGCAAGAATCTGGGGATCCGGGTCGAATCTAAACCGGGGAAATTGCAACCGGAACAGAGATACCTCGAGGTACAAGGGAACCAGACGAGGCTGCTTCCGGTATCGAAGACGAAAGGGATTGTCTGCGACGGCGTACCGAAGCTGAGAGAGACGGAGTATCCGCCGTAGCTCTTAGCAGACAGAGGGGATTTCACGACGGCGGCGGATGCTGAGGTTTTGGAGGAGGAGAGAGCATCTTCGTCGGGTTTAATGGAGCTCGGCTGTTTGAGCTGTCTGGCTCTGGCGACTGAGGAGTCGGCGAGACGGCGGAGAGAGAGGTAAGGATCGTTGGGTAATTGGTCAGACTGGTGTGAGAAAGGAGAGAGAGGTATTTTGACGGCGGAGACGACGGAGAGGAAGATAAGGAAGAAGAAGAAGAGAGGAGGAGAAGAAGAAGCCATTGTTTTTGCGTTTGCGCTGTTCTTGGACTGATGGCTTATGGGTTAAGTAAGAAGAAGGAGAAGAAGACAAAGCAGTGGAAAGTGGAGAATCATGTTCGATCTCTGTGACTTTCTTCTTCCTTTTTATTAAAAAGATTATAATAAAAATTATAAAAGTTTTCGTCGTTACGAGTAAAATTAGTACGTGGAAATGTATTTTTGTGTGTCGACGTGATACGTATACAAAGATAGAGAGCCAGCAAATACTTGTAGTTATTGAAACGTGCCAATTCGGACCGAATTTGTGAATGTATGTATATGAGACTATGGGTTAATACTTCAATAATGAAATCCAAGACAGTAGCTAATTATAGAACTATACAAAAAAATAAATAAATAGAAGTTGTAGGAAATAGGAATCAGAATAGACCTCTGTTTAAAAATTAACTGGCTTGATTGATAATAGGCCATGTGATCTCTCAAGTGTCTTAACCCGTCCATTTGCAAATCATGTGATGCATATTCATTGATGCATATCTTCTCTCTAACCAATTTACACGTTGCTTTTAATTTGAATAGTCTTTGTCTTGAGTTTTTGAGGAATGACTTTTTCTCTGTCCAACTTTCACACTCGAATTCACAAGGAACCTTCTTTAGTATCTTTTAATCTCCAGTTAAAGTAATCACGTATGTGAAATACAACATTAACAAAGTACTAACATGTGTTTGCGTATAGATTAGTATAAGTTTGAATAGATTAATAAATCGTAACATCTACCCCAACGTTAAAAATCAGTTGACCAAGTTGAAGACAATAGGTGTGAGTAATCAACCACATGTATATTTGTTGACACATAAACTATGTGACCTTAAAAAGGCTTAAACATTTAAAAGTATCAAACAGTGATCAAACAAATTAATGGCTTTATTTTCAAACAAGTGGCTTACTGGCATTGCACATAGTCACATAACCATATTAATGAAGAATCTATAAAGTCAATAATGCGATATACTTTTGATAATTAGGAACTTGAAACAAGCAATTGCGACTACATTTGATATATTTCTACAAGTAATAATTTAAACACATTCGCGGAAAAAGTCGTCTACTAAAATGTGATATCTTGTTTGGTAAAATCAACCGCATCCAGTATTTTTTTCCATTGCAAACATAACATTTAAATAATATATGCAGAAACTGTTAGAAATTAGTAAACAAGCCAAGCCAAATAATAACTAGATTTACATATATGAAAGAACATGTACCAAAACAATATAGTCAACTGAATATTGGTACTCTTCTACCAACCAAAAAAACGGTACTCTTCTTTCCGTTTTACTTCTCATTTCAACGGTTGAAGGTGAGTGGCTGGTAAATATTTCTTAAAGTCTCCGTAGGTAATATTTTAAAGTGGTACAACATGATGTTTGTGAAAAATTACTCCACTTCAAAACATCTGTTATGCGGTAGGTAATGTGTTAGAGTGAAGTAGTACTTTTTTTTGGAAAATTTCGTCCAATCTTATCTTTGTTGTTTTATGCTAAGTTTCGTAAAACATCGTCAATTGCCCTCTTTGGATATCGTTGGCTAGTGTAAATGTGAAAGCAAAATGATCAAAAGGCGTTTAATGAAAATCGTGTGGGTTACCGTTTACCTTGCAACTAATGCTAGTGTGGCAAGAACATATACTTGGCAAATTCTTCTTACGTCATACATTTAGTTTTAAATTTTGAAAATGTGTTGGAATATTTTTCTAACTGCATAACACAACAATTAATAACCAAATAATATAATTTTGAAACCTTGTACTTTTCATTAATCACGATACTTTTATGTGAATATATTTTATACAATCATGACAGCCCACATCTAGAAGATGGTAAGAGGCATTCCAAGCTAGCTAGTTCAACTCAGCCCGTGGTTTTCCTGACATTTATATTTATGTTAATTAGAAGTTTTATTGATTTACTCTTAGTGTTTTTGGAATTGCTTTTCTGTTGGGTTTGGCCGTTTGGCTGTTTGTTTTAAAAAAAATAAAGCTACCGTACGTGAGGGACTTTAATTTCTAACGTGCGTGATAAACTAAGAATACGTTAGACAGCTTTTAAAAGTGGCGTTTTTCTTCCTTGAGTTTGGAATTTTCTTTGAATCAACGACTTTGTGGAACCCTTTAATGTTCAGCATTCGAAGAATCAATGAATTTTGAAGTTTACATGCAAGCATTCCGTACGTCAAGTAGCATTTGATTGTTTCTTACTTTGATACTTTCTATACACAATGGTAAAACGTAAATACTATTCCAAACGACCCTTATCTTGCTTATGGTTTCTTCAAGCTGTATACTCTTCTGAATATAAACTTCATTCTTCATATGTCGAATAGTGTCGTTTCGCTTTCACTGTTTCCATATATAACAGCCTATGTTTCTATAGTCATCAGTACACATCAACGTGACATGCTATTTTGTCAGCTGTTTTCATTTATAGCAATAATGCATGATTACCGATTTCCAAGTATAATTTCACTTATAATATGATTCGTCTAATTGAAAAATAAAAAATAGAAAAAATAGTTGGATGATTTTGAATTGTCACGGGAAAGAAAATATAAAGCGCATCGAGCAAAAGGGACAAAAATAATCTGAGAAACGATTAATGCTTGTCCGTGGATAATTGGAAATTAGGAAGCACGTGAACTAACCGAGTTACATGGTGGGACAAGCGGTGGTCGACGCTGCATCACATTGTGACGTCACCTTCACGGTCGAGTCAAAACATAATTTGAAATGCTATTTCGTATGTTGATCATATATTAAAATAAATAATGGGGTCATTTTGACTAGGAATTCTACTACATTTGAACTGGATGATTTCATTATTAGAAGACGGCCATTTTTTGCTATGTCTGTTATTAAAAAATGCACATTCTCTGTGTTAGACTTCATTTCTGATTGTTGTGATATGAAGTAAGATTTCGTGTAAAAATTATGATTATGGAAGGTTGAGAAAATGATTAGGGTTTAGAAATCACTCGAGAAAACGTTATGGTGTAACTGTGTAAGAGCCGAACTGTTACGTTCGAATCCTAATCGCTGGATGCAGTACACTACATATGTATAAACCTAGCAAAATGAATGATACCAAATCGAAACTAATTTGTTTCTTGAATAACCTTTTCTCTACCAAATTGGAACGTTGGCCACTCTAATGAATTATGACCTTATGGGCCTTAATTACGACATTTCTAATATCTGACTACTCATTTGCACTATGGACTTCAGTTAAGACACTAGCTACTACTATTCCATAAGGCGTAGTCCATCATATCGGCCCAACCAAAGTGACTGAGATCATATGACAAGAAGTTGTAAAACATATCTAAAATGTATTGATTATAGTCAAATAGATATTGAATGTTGAATGTTGAATGTCATAGGTTTTATATTCAAAATCGACGGACAACGGGAATTGGGAAACATAAACTGTTTGAATTTAATTATCGATGTGGATTTTTAACACATCTGTTTGAGATAAAAGATTCTTTCATTTTATCGTGAGCGTACTTCACTATACCTACAGTCTCGAACTTCTAACGACCGCCAAGAGTTTTTGTCGCAGACGATGACCAATTTGATAACAGTGATAACGAAAGGAAAAAGCGAAAGATATGGATAATTCATGTGAAAGGGGCCAAAGCCGCTCCTATTTGACCCTTTCCTTGTGATGTTTGCTTTGACTTTATCCAACTCATCCCGTGAAGGCTTGAAATATGTTTCGTCAAATCGTATTCATTTAGGGAGCCTGATTCAACAACATGCAACCTATTTAGTTTTGTAATATGTACATTTTATAATGCTTACTTTACGGTATAATGCTTCAAGTGGAATGCATTAGCTTTACACTCCATTGCTTGTGTCTTATGTATTTTCAAGCACATAGAGACCAAAAAACACTACCATTTTATACCAAAAGTGCAAAAACACTTATTTAAAAAACATATAAAAATAACTAAACGTGGTCGTTGTCTTGCTTTGAAAAATAGAAAGTATTCGAGATTGGAGCGTAAGATGCCGCCAACCATCAAGCACTATTACTACACTACATATATCCTTTTCAATATTTAGTATACTTTCTTTTATATACTTCTAATTCTAAAAATAAAATAAAACAAGGTCCCGCTTTATAATATTAAATTAACACGCTTTATAATGTCGTCTTTATTTGACTTTTAGATGAAAGAAACGCAACGTGATGATCATGATATTGAATTATTGATATATATAACTTGTTAGCTCAAATCCAAAGTTCCAAAATCCAAACCCTTCTCACTCTCTCAAGTCTCATTCTCTTCTCAAATGGATACTGAAAATTTGATGAAGCTCTCTCTTCTCCAACGCAGAAACGGCACGGTTTCACACACCATAGACTTGGAACTCGTCTCCCTCAACAAATCTTCCGATGATCCTCTCCCATGTTACACTTCCCTCAAGGACATCCTCCCTTCTACGACCACCACCATCGATTCCCCATCCGTCTCCGCCGTAGGTCCCACCATCTCCATCCGCAACCGCCTTGTTAAGCAAGCCGCTTGCGCCTATCTTCAACCTTCTACTCCAACTCCTTCGTCTAATCCTTCATTCATCGGCCGTGTCTCCTCCTCTTTCATCCGCCTCTTCTCCGCCTTCTTCAGTTCTCTCCTCCGCATATTCCCCTCTCCTTTGAAATTCTTCGGAGCTTAATGATTCAGCGAACAGAGAAAGAAAGATAATAGTTGAGAAACTGTGCTCACATGATCATCTCTGTTTTCTTTTTCTTGATTTTCAAAACGTTCTTTTATTTTAAACAATCGTGAAGGTTTTTGAGGTTCACGTAGTACGCTTTAGTTTGAGCCATGAGCTTGGCGCGTGTCTCCATGATCGATGTTCACTCGTCGGTTCTTTGTAGGGAAATGATGCCAAAACCAGTCAAGTGAAAGGAAAAAGAAACGAGGCACCGACAATTTATAATTTTTTCATTTAATATAAAATCGTTGTTGTAATTTTAGGATTTGATTAGATGGATGGATGGCCAGGCAGTCCAAAATGGCGCCTATATCCGAATCTATTAAAACATGTTTCAATGGGAAAATAAAAACCAAGAATAAAGAAAATCATTCCTAAATTTTATCTTACATGAACATATAAGACTTTTACTGTTTTACCTTAAAAGAGTTACTATACACTAAAATCATTCTGTTTTTCACCTTTTCTTCATTGTACTTTAGATTTAGAAACATTCATTGTAAAGAGATTTTTGTTGCAACAAAGTATTAGTACATTACAACAACAAAAAGGTGTTCTGCAATACATGTTTATTTTGGAAACGCATACAATATTACTTTAAGATTATAACACTTTTGTTGAGCTTCTTAAACTGAAACGTATGGTAAGAAATGCTATGGGACTATCCAGAATCCAAACTATCTGAGAAAAGAAAAAGCGTATGGTAACAAAAAAGAACCAATGACTAATATATAAATGTAAGTAGGTTTCTTTCACTAGCTTTTCGAGCCAATGTATGTAAGCTCATTCTTAATACCTGCTCATTTTTATTGCTACACCTTAAAGTTTTTTTTTTGTTTTTGCTAGAAAACACCTTGAAGTTTTTGACAAGCTTGATTTAAAATATAAAAATAAATTTTGACAGTACAAATAGCAAACAAACTATATAGATCATATCATGCATGCGTTAGTCTTCTGCATATGCCACGTGCTAAAAAGATGTCACGAGGAAGCGATTAATTACCAGCATCTTCAAGTTCGACATCTATGAACTAATGACAATACTTTTTTTCTCTTCCTATGGCTATAATTATCAAATGTCCTTAAATCTTGTCCTCCATCTTAAAAAACGACGATAAATATCAAACGTCGTCCTCGTCCCTACTCTTCTCTCCTATCGGATTCCCCGGCAAGCCCTTGACGAAGTCTCATCGGAGGACGAGTACGACGTGTAAGATGATATTGGCGACAACGGAGACTCCTTGGCGAGGTCGGGACGAGGTTCTCTGGCGACGTCTTTAGAAAATCCTACTGCCAAGTTTAAGAGCAAGTCGACGAATGCTGCGAAGATGTATTTGTGGCTTGAAATGACGTTCACTTTCAAGAACAAGAAAAGAAGCTCCTCGAGGCTTCTCCAATCATGATGAAGCGCGCGTGCTTCAACCATCTTTCCCATGGCTTTCTTGAAATCAGAGTGAGGATCGTTTGATTCCAAGGACAAGAGCGTGAAACCATCTTCTTCCTCATGAGCATCTTCTTCTTCTTCTCTCTTAGTAGCTTCTTCGAGTATAGAGTTGGATTTTCCCCTGCGTTCAAATATGAGTCTTTTTGGTGATTTTAGTCGTCTTATCACATTCTCTATACATTCTATCTCCGGTGGATTTTCCATGACGTCGTCGGTGGTGGAGGAGAAGCTACGTGGAGGTGGTTCGGGTTCCTTGACATTTTTGGATATTGTTTTAGGATTTTGTTGAAGACAAGAAGGCAATGACCATGAAGAGAAAGAAGATGATGAAAAAGAAGAAAACGTTGACGACGAAGTGTTCTTGTTTAGGAACGAGAGTTTTATTTTCTTTACCATCTTCTTTCATTTGTTTGATTGTTGAGAAAATAACAAGACTACAGAAGAATATATTTAAGCTTTGCTCCTTTCTTTTCGAGTTGGATTCAAATTGAGAGTTGGGGAATTAATGGGTGAGAGAGCTATAGGGAACGAAGATTTAAGGCTTTGAAAAAGAGAGGAGAAGCTGCACGGAATGATGGGTGGGTGTTCTTCTAAAAGAGAGACTTTATTTGTTTCACTTTAGATTTGTTGTATTTAATTTTATTGGCTCCAAAATTTATTGATGATTAGTTGGGAATCATTCAATTATTTTTGTGAGTACATTTCCCGGTTAATTAGGATCTTTGTGGATTAGTTAAAAGTTTTCATTTTTGAATAAGCAAAATCTAAGCATATTGAACTTTTAGAATATTGCATGAAATTCTTGTTTATTTACTACATGGTGGGTGGACTAATCCAAAAAGTATATAAATTCGAAACTAAACTATGTTTACATACGAGTGGTACATTTCCGTTAATACTACACGAACTTCTTAAGGTTACATTGAATTTTAAGAAGTGGATCGAAACAATTCCGTATAATATGTATATGGAACGTAAAGACGTACTGAATTAGTGTCCGCAAATGCCAAATCCTAACGTCAGTGCGTTTGAAACAGACAAATGTTATTAAAATGTAGGTAGATAACAACAACAATCTACAAAACAAATTAATTCTGCAAAACAACCAGAATAATTAGTTGAAACTTGATAGCTGTACTCAGTGGCGAATCCAGAACTTCTTTTTACTGGGGTCATATAGTGATTTAGCATCTATTTTTACGGGGTCAAACATGTTTTTTTACCTTTTTGTTATAAAAATATTAACAAATTTTAACCAATTTTTCTCTTTTGCAAAACCTTTACGGTGTCACTTGACCCCGTAACGTCTCAAGTGGCTTCGCACTGGCTGTACTTGACTACTTGCCAAAGATATCCATCATGATCATAAATTCATAATCTTCACAATTAAAATGAGAACAGCAGGTTTTTTTTAATGATTTTTATGACACATACCTAGAACAGTTCAATGACCCAAACCAGTGGTATCAATAAGAACAACACATTTTAAAGATCAATATATTTATATATACGGCTATAGGCATGTGTACGTACGTATCCCACACTTCAAATTCCGCAAATGAATTAATAGAGAATAAATAAAGGAACGAATTGTTATATTTATAAAAAAAACCCGCAACAAACTCTCGAAGGAACCAACTAACTATCAAAAATGTGCAAGTTGCGCAGCAGTAGTTTCAACTGAAACATTTCCAAAACTTTAATAATAACCTTTTTCACATATTTTTCCACCGAATCGGATACAGCTTTCATGCTAGGGCCTTAATAGTTAAAGCCATCAGTTTGGCTGGCCCGGCTTGAATACGTTCGTATCTAAAACAAAGTTGGATTGATTATGTTCAAGAAAAAGTTAGCTTAGAAATTGTGTTCTGAGTCCAACCATAGATATTTTAATGTTGGCATGAATCAAGTTTAAAGCTGTAAGTGAATAACGTTAGAAAAAATGATGAAAAACAAAATGAGGAGAGACCAAATTCTAAATAAATGATCATCCTAACGTATTTTCCACGTGTGGGAGACTTAGCATAATGTTATCCCGAATCTTATAAAGCAGTAACTTTTTCGATATAACCGTCTTTGATTTTTATTTACTAAATGTTCTTTTGATGTATTATAAAATTTTCAGCAGAAGAAAGCATATGTGATGACGTTGATTATTAAAGTTTCTCAGACCAAAAATATTTCATGGGTCGCATGTTGTTTTCCATGTGATCGTTGTTTTCAGTATCACCATCGCTTTGAATTAGAGAAAAGATGGATTTGGTTCCAAGGACAAGAACATGCATCCTTGTTCCTCATTTTGCTGATGATGAGGACATAAGATGATGGCAGGTAGTGGCTTCTCTTCCTTTTCCTCCTCTTACACATAATGGTTGTTTGCGATAATCGTGTGAAACTTTGCATAATAAGTTATTCAAACATAAACATGGCAACAGGGATCGAATGTTTCTTACCTTGAAATTATACTCGAACCTTGCATAGTAAGTTACAAAACCTTCGATCACAACCCGTTTCTTACCTTGAAATTATACTCGAACCTTGCATAGTAAGTTACAAAACCTTCGATCACAACCCGTGACCATTAGATACAAACCTTGGCGGATCGTATCGACCAACAGTGTCAAAGTTAAACAGAGTATGTCGTAATTATAATCATAAAGGTTCAGTCTCTACATATCGAATATTTGGTTTTTGAAGTAATTAGAATCATAGAGGTTTAGCCACTACATATTCGAAGATTTAGTATTTTACGGAGATGCCATATGAAGAATGACATTGACGACTCTGAAGATCAAGAAGTATACGATGAACAAATTTACAATGATTGAACAATTTCACAAAATCAAAAGATTTGAACACATGGATTGAGGAAGACGCTGTTTTTTGGGATAATTTGCACACAAGGATAAACTTCAGATGATCAATCGAAGAACAACATCATCATCATCACCATCCACATAGACCGTTTTTTATCATAAAATTCGAAGAAAAAAAAACCTTGGAAACGACAATGAAGAACCCCCAGATACATACTTCAGCATTAGAAAGGGGCTAAAGAAGACTTCAGAGAAGCAACTAGAAGCAAGTGCCTTCTGGAGGTTGAACAAGCTTGCGGTTATGCGATGCAGCCATTTCCTTCTTCAGATGCGTCAGTATATCCTCCATCGTGTAGTCCCTTTGCCAGTTCGCAAGAAGCCCGAATTTCTTTGGTTCCACCTAAACACACAGATACAAAGTTACAGAGCATGCAAAGAAATAAAAGTCAGAGAATGGCAAAGATGGTGGTTTTTCTTATACGTACCACTCCTGTTTCATGGTTGACACAAGTCATGTTGACACGTGAATGGAACCGGACTGTTGGTGGTTTCTCTGGGTAATCTTTGTCACAGAAGAGCTTCAGCTGATAGATTCTACCTTCATGAACAGTCTGCGCATCGAAGAACATAGCAAAAAAATAGATATTTGTTAGTACATGCAAAAGAAACAAGCTTTGAGAGATTGGATGTCGATAAGATGGAAGCTCGAGCAGAGCTATGATGGTGGTGTCAAGAACATTTAATCAATGCTTATGTGATGAGACGAAAGAGAAGAATTTGGAGCAGAAAAAGAAAAAAGATATAACTACGTTGTGAGGACCGATGATAGTGCCAGTCCAAGAGCGCATATAGATGTCATCTCCATCATCCATTCCATAGCTCACTGTTCCATCTCCAATACCTTTCTCCCCACGTTCGAGCTCCTCCAGCAACCGGAAATTCCTCGGAACTGTATCGTAGTAACAAGCAAAATAAGAAACAAATTCACATCAGTAAATCTCAACAGTGTGCAATCACTTTTCACATGTTAGATTCTGCTTAAGTGAATTCAACAGCAAAATTTGCGCAAACAAGGATATGCGTATTCAAAGCAGAGAAGAACAATGAGCTCTAGATATGATGAAGACTTTCTGGAAGCAACCGAAAGAAAATATTAAAATACTAGACAAATATCAGAGATTTTTGAATCTATAATCCAGTAATAGAATGAGAAAAATCGAATTTCAACCATTATGCTGGAATGTTCTACGGAGAAAAACTATCTCAAGAATTAGCACATCGATAAATCATTCTCAGCGATTTGTTAAGATAATATTGATGAACAGCTTCAGATCAATCTACATACGAACATACGTGATCAATCTACATCATCTCTATATTTAGATTGAACACATGCTTCAAAAAGATAAGAGAGCTAATAGATCGACGAAACAGCATATCGACGCCCATCGATCAAAAGGAAATTAGCCCCATACGAATCCCAAAAACCCTAGAAAAATTCAATCGACTATAAAACCCAATACGGATTCCAAAACCCTAGAAACATCAAAGGATAAGAGAGACGAGAGAAGCGAAATCGATTACCGACGACACTCGATGCTCCAGAGCCAAGAGTCATATTTTGATCAAGTCTGTGGATTCGATCCGATTTTGATTTTGAGATCTGTTTGAGCTGAGAGAGAGAGACGAGAACGAGATGATGAGCCAAGGAAAATCGAGAGAGAATCTGGTGAATAGACAGAAAGCTAAATGTGAGGGGCAAATTGGGAACTTTTGAGGAGACGGGAAATAGTTAAAAATTTCAATTCCACTACCCAGAAAATCGATTTTCTATCATATACTTCCGTAAATTTACAATAACTACATAAGCACCCCATATATTTTCGAATCACCATTCTTTGAACTCAAATTTGCACAAATTTTTGTATTTATAGGTAGAGAAATGCCATAAAATAAAAACGAGTTTGAGTTGGCAAAATAGAAATATATACATTTGTAAAGAGTTTCAAAGTTTTCACAAAAGTTTAATTAGTCTTAGACTCTTTCTAAACCTAATGAAACTTTCTGAAAGAGTTTCTAAAGTTGATAAAGAGTCCTTAGATCACAAATTATCAATCCTAAGCTTTTAGAAACTCTTAAAAATTATAAAATCTGTTATAAATTTTGATGAAAACATATAAAATTAAATTATTTTTTAAATCTTCTATAGTTAAACCGAAATACATTAATTTATCACCTTAATTGTTTGAAACCGGACTGAATGACGATGAAACCAAAGCAATACCCTTTCAACGTATTCCACATACTACCAAAACTGAGTATTACTTTCTCCGTTTCAGTTTAGTTATCATTTAAATTGTTGCAAACAAATTAAGAAAACACTTACTTTTTGTTTAAACCCTAATTAATACATTTTATTATTTGCATTCAAATAGAATTGACAAGTTGAAAGAATATAGATAAAACTGAAAATTTTGCATTGGAAATGTGACAAGCAAATTTTAATAAAATAAAACTAAAGCTTTGAAACGTTACAGAATGAGTAGTACTTTACTTCCAGGCGTATCATTTGTTTGCCTTTAAAATTGTATTTGGTGTAATTTTTTAATAAATAATGAAGTTTCCGTTAAAGTTGGCGTTTTGTTTATCGTTGTTAAATATATTATACAAAAAGAATCACATTTTGACATATAAACGCAAAACGTAAAGAAAACAAAAAATAGCGTTTGAAATCATCGAACCTTCACCTCCATCAAAACCAGTCTCCTCTATCCTGATTTCTTACTCTTGAAATATTAAAACATGAAAGTGGATAGTTTAAACAAAGCGAACCAGGACGGCTACAAACAGAAACTATCTGTCTGTCAAATTTACACTTATAAGAAAGAAGATTAATACTTAATTTGATTTATAGATAGGCTGGATTTTACAAACATAGAATAATGCAACACAAAGAGAGATTATCAAATACCCAAAAGTCCAAACTGAAATCACAACTTAGAACATATTTTTCTAAAAACGGATCAAATCTTTGGAGTTGCACTTAGGGCAACGTGTCCTTTCTATTAAGATCAAATAATACATATAACACCTTCGACATCCAATCGCCACCATCTCCGGCGATTCCTCATCATCATCAACCCACGACGATGCAACCTCCTCCTTCCTTTCCTCCGTCGTCGACAGACACGAGGTAATGGATGATGACGCGTCACTAGATATTGATCTTCCTCGACACCTCCGACCAGCAACCACCGACTCCTCCGACCTCACTGGTGACTCGGCTCTGACTCTTTTACCGTTCTCGTTTTTCATTTTCGAAACTTCGGACTCTCCGAGAGGGATTCTGTATTTCTTTTGTGTTGTTTTAGGTGAGGGTTGGCTTCTTAAAGAAATGTATATGTGTATTTATAAGGGTGAAGAGGAGAGCTACATATGAAGAATAGTTAATATTTGTTGAATAAATTAATGATGTTACGAAGAGATAAGATGCATTGTTTACTCAGTAGTTAATTTATTAATTAGAAGTGGGAAAGTAGTAAAGTACATTAGACTAGAGACAAATATATGTAACAAAAGTGCATTCAAGAAACAATGCATTAGTAAAGTTTTAATGCATTAGCGCAGCAAACCATTTATTGCTATAGTAGAGGGGAAGACTGAACATGTGAAATGTTACAAATTCAAAAGAATTTTTAATTAAGTCATGATAGTGATATTTTTGTTTATGACTTAATAACATATACTATTTTTTCTTTAACATTAGTTTGCTTAATTAATCACATATATTTTGGTTTATGACTTAATAGTGAAAATGCATTTTTTTTTGGGATAAAATGCATTGTTTAGTGACTTATTTTGGTTTATGACTTTATAGTGAAAATGTATTGTCTACTAACTTATTTTGATTTAACAATGATAAAATTAGTATTGTATCGACAATCATTCTGTATTTTATTTTTTATACAAATTTTACAATATTATCATAGTTTACAAATTAGATAAATAAAATCCTACAATATGCTATTGATGGTGCAATATAAAATTTAATATTTAAAATATGTGTAAAAATATATATATAAACTAAAAAACAAAAAGTAGTGAAAATAACGTGATTAAAGCCGTTAAAGGTATTTTAGAAAATAATCTTTCTTAGGTACAGTTCATTTGAAAAAGCGACAAAATGATAGTTTTTTAATGGCAAAAAAATTGCCCAGCCGTTAACATTAGATAACGAAGAATCAAACAAAAAAAACTTTTTAAAAATTATAATTTTTTTAAATCATATAATATAAACAGTAACTTTATGCTAAAAAACGTTTATTTTAAGCGACCGTTTCAAATGACACCTACAAATATACAGTGGTGGAGCCACATTGTGTAGGAGGGGGGCTGTTGCCCCCAATGCTTTTTCTACTCTTAATTCCCTACACAACTTTAATAATGCTCCCATAAAATTACATCCTGGCTCCGCCACTGCAAATCTATGTCCAGTTAATAATAAGACGGACATTTTGAAGATAAATTCAGCAACTAAAACTCAATTAATTTTAGTTACTTTCCATAGTTCAAAAATAAATTCATGTTTTAGTCGTGATCATGTTTTAGACAAATGTTAGCATTCATGTTCATTCATATTTTTATCATCAGATAGTTTTTCTGCATTGCTTGCATAATTATAAAACTGTATAAAAAATGTTGAACACAAATTTAGGTGATGATAGGGCAGTCGACAAAATGATCTTTATGAAGAAACAACTGCGTCGAATTCTTTCGTAATTTCGATTTCAGATTACATTGATCCCATATTACAATTATATAAGGCTGTTTATCGTAATTATATGAGTTGCAAATAGTTAATTTTTTTGTAATAATAACAGATTAAATTACCTAATGATAATGTAACATAGAAGATACTTAAAAAATGAAAGACTGACAAAGAAAAACAAATTTTAATACATACTGTAAGTAACTAGAATTCAATACATGAGGCCAATAACTAAAATACAGACATCAAGGAGAAAATGCGGGGATACATAGCTGTTAATAACTTAGGAATCTCGTGTATTAAATGCTTCATTATTAAGAAGACAATCAAATTATATAAAATGGTTTATAAACTGAATATGTTAATGGCAACTAAGGCATACACATACACTCGGTTTGATTTGGTCATTTGGAAGCCCGAAATGGGATGATTTGTATAAGAGGACTACAAAAAAATAAAAATAAAGTTAGCAAGATTATAAGAAATTAAAAATATAAAGCTGGAAATAGTATGTTGTATTTTGGTCAACGGAAATATGTTGTTTCAGAATTGAAAAGCAAACTTTAAACTGAAGAGTTAGATAAACAAAATGTGGAATACAACCATTGACCTCCCATAAAATCTAATACCTCAGCATGAGTTATTTCCCATGTGAAGCTATTTAATGAAATTTAATGGTAGCTTTTAAACGATAGTGTTTGTCTTCTTGGTATCTTAATCCTATATTCCCCCATTCATTACGAATCTGACGAGGGAAGCAAATAACTGCTTATTTTCTTTCTTTACTTATGTTTCAAGTAATACAAATGATTCGTTATTGATCAGATTAAGTTGTTCAGTTAACGTCTTTAATCTCATATATGTGTTTCTGGTTAGAAGCAAATAATGATCTATGTGATCAGTGATCCATATCAGAAATACAAACAAATTGCTCCATCAAAACCTATAGATTGCATGCAGCATGCTTCATTGACTCTGAAAGAGTATCGATGTCTATAATTGTCTTGTTCCGGTTATGGGATTCCTTGCATGGCTTTTAATTCCCCATTATACGGAAATTTAAACAACTATAGACCGCATTATCCGATTTCAATTAATTAAAGCAATCGTTTGTCCAAGATGATCTCTTCTCTTCTAACTTGATCCTTGATAGTTGATTCCCTTCATTCAATAATTTGGTTTAGACTTTTGATACAATCATGTTTTTTTGTTTTTCTTTTTTTTGGCTATGACATCTACACTAACAAGCAAGTAACAATGGATATGGGACGTCAACTATAATGAAATGTAATCAAACAATCGACGTCTTAATGTAAAGGCTTGCTTATCCTTGTTTAATTGAAAGCTAAATTTATCTTTCGGATTAACTTACAATATTTATTTTCGAAATTTTAATAGCATACATGTAGATATGCAATCCAAAAAAAAAGCCAATCGTACGTTTTGGTACTTGTTAAATTCCTTTCAGATTATTAACAACTGACAGTTTGGCCGAGTGGTCTAAGGCGCCAGATTTAGGCTCTGGTCCGAAAGGGCGTGGGTTCAAATCCCACAGCTGTCAATATTTTTTCTTTCGGTTTTAATTAATTAAAACTTTGTATTTTTTTTTAAGTTCTTACTACTTCGCCGGGGAATCTCAAAGCTAGCGAAGGAAGAATCGATGGCGAGAAATCTGACGAACCGATTGGAATCTCGATTTTTGATTCGTTTCCTTCAGTCTCCGACTCTGTTCACGAGTTCTAGATCCATTCAAACCCTAGCTTACGAAGAAGTCAAAACCTCCGGAGATCGGAAGTCCGAATCTACAGCTCTCATCCTTCACGGCCTCCTCGGCTCCGGCCGAAACTGGCGATCATTTTCTCGCTCCCTCGCATCGTCTCTCTCCGTATCATCTCCCTCTGGTACGCCGCGCACTCTCTCTCCCTCTCTCTCTGATCGGTATTTCCACATTTCCTTTTCCTCAATCGATTCGTTTCTTGTGTGTGTGTGTTTATCCAGATTGGAAGATGATACTGGTTGATCTGAGGAACCACGGGAGATCGGCGGAGGTTGAAGGAATCTCTCCGCCTCATGATCTCGTGAATTCCGCCAAGGATTTAGCTGATTTGGTCAAGGCAAGCGGCTGGAATTGGCCTGATGTGGTCATTGGTCACTCCTTGGGAGGCAAAGTGGCTTTGCAGTTCATGGAGAGCTGTGCCCGTGGTGATTATGGTGATTCCACTATTCCTCCTAAACAGGTACTCGAAATTGCTCCTGCTTTGATACTCGATTTTCAATTCACGCAAGTTTAATGAGCCTCACTGTTGTTGTTGTAAGACTCTCAATTTGTGCCTTTTCTCTGAGAATGATGATAATTATAGTAAGGTTTAGTTTTGTGTGTGACTCTCTCTTTGATGCAGAGCAGCTATGGGTGCTAGACTCTGTCCCTGGAGAAGTCAAAGCAGAACAAAGTGATGGCGAAGTAGAGAAAGTTCTTCAGACGTTGCAGAGTTTGCCTTCACCAATACCTTCCCGCAAGTAAAAGTCTCCTTCTTTCCTTGGTTCTTGGTGTTTGTTTACCCTCTGGACTCTTTCTTTAAGCTTAGAATCGTTCCGTTTTCGGTTTATGTTTATGTTCGTAAGCATTTTCCTAGTTGATATTCACACGGAAGTAGATATATTTATGCTCAGTTTTGATTTGAAATCTCAGGTTATGTATAGGATATGATTTCAATGAAACTACGTGCCACTCAGACTCTGTCTTGTGATTTTTAGGTGGCTCGTGGATCATATGGTCGAGCTTGGGTTTTCAAGATCCTTATCTGAGTGGATTGGGAGCAATCTCAAGAGATCCGGAGACTCAGAGACATGGGCCTTTAACCTTGATGGAGCTGTCCAAATGTTCAACTCTTACAGGTTTCTTGCTCATCATAAGAAGTATACATGCTGACCTTTTACTTTATTCATATGACTTCTTCTCACTTGCTCATTTTGCAGGGAGACTTCGTACTGGTCTTTGCTAGAGAATCCGCCTAAAGAGACGGAGATTTCTTTTGTGATTGCTGAGAAGAGTGACCGATGGGACCGAGATACAACCAAGCGGCTTGAAACGATTGCTAGCCAGAGACGGAATGTCTCAGAAGGGAAGGTTGCGACTCATCTTCTCCGTAACTCTGGCCATTGGGTCCACACAGACAATCCAAAGGGACTTCTTGAGATTGTGAGCCCCAATTTCTTGTCCACACACAAGTAGACTATGCCTTTACAAGAGAATTGCATCAGTCAGTCTTTGATTGGTTTATCATCTATCTCTTGGGTTCTGTATTTATATACAGAAATATAAAATTCTTTCGTTTGCATTTCCTTTTAACAATGTACAAACGTTTAAGAGGATCTAATAATGCTTTCTCAAAATATCATTAGCTTGTTACGTTCCAAACATTCAAGTGATGCTCTGCTAAAATTGCAAAGGAATACTTACAACATCATCAGCAAAGACAGAAAAATGATCAAGACCTTTGTTCTTTGTTCCACTTAATGAGCCGTAAAATATTGGGCCTGAATGAGTTGGGCCTTAATGATACTATTCGGCCATAAAATCACTTCTTAACCCTAACGGAAATTGTGAGTATTAAAGCCGGAACTGAAAGAAAACCCTAGCTTCCCATCTTCCCATTCGCAACCATGGTAAGCTTTGTCTGAAGCTTATTGTATTTTCTTCGATTTATGGATTAGACGATATGCATGGTCTCGCATTCGCTTATAGATTTTATTATTATTTAGAGAATCTGCAAATCTCGTCACTTGTAGTGTATAGTGAGAAAATGTTTTCTGAAGGAATCTGTTTTCTTTGAATCTCGATCTGGGATCATATGAATGTCCGTTGAATTATCAATTTGAGAGAGAACTAGAAGCTCTAATTAACATTTCGTGTTGAAATTTGTAGTCGAGGAGAAAGACGAGAGAGCCAAAGGAAGAGAATGTGACTCTTGGACCAGCTGTTAAAGACGGAGAGAATGTCTTCGGAGTTGTCCACATCTTTGCTTCATTCAACGACACTTTCATTGTTAGTGACCTTCTTCTCTCGTCCTTTTAATTTTCGACCACAGTTACATTTCAATATACATTGCTGAATTTGGTTTGATATCTTCCAATTGCAGCACGTGACTGATTTGTCTGGACGGGAAACACTTGTTCGTATCACCGGTAAGCACTCATCTATCGCAACTCTCTCTAGAATGTAAATTTTAGAATTCAGTGAGAATGATATGAATCTTGATTGTTTTTCTTAATCTAGTCTTTGTAGTCTCTAGTATTTGTGAGATGAATTGTTTATTCTCTCCGAGGAATCCATTGACATTTTTATATGACTTCTAAGTGGAAATGTCTATTGTTATGATCTTCTCGGGTCTTATTAGTCTCTGTTCTTTTGAGATTTCCAAAATTTAAGAAATCCTTTTGTATCTGATTGGCGGCTAAAGTGCTGATTTTGATTCCAACATTTTTTTAGGTGGAATGAAGGTGAAAGCCGACAGAGATGAGTCATCACCTTATGCAGCTATGCTTGCGGCTCAAGATGTCGCTCAGCGATGCAAGGTAAAGGCCAAGAAACTACATTACTAAGAAGCAAGATGATAGATCGATGAACTCTTTTCTTTGTGTTTGTGTGCAAATTTAACCGTTTTTGCTGAATGCAATGCAGGAACTCGGGATCACTGCCATGCATGTGAAGCTCCGTGCGACTGGTGGAAACAAGACCAAGACACCTGGTCCTGGTGCTCAGTCTGCACTAAGAGCCCTTGCACGTTCTGGCATGAAGATTGGTCGCATTGGTAAGAAAACAATCTTCTTCTACTATTGTTTTATTTTTATTTTTATTTGACCTTGAATGAACAAATCTCTGACATTGTTATTGTGTTAAACCGCAGAGGATGTGACCCCAATCCCAACCGACAGTACCCGCAGAAAGGGTGGAAGAAGAGGAAGGAGGCTCTGAGTTTTTTCAGCTGGATCCCTTTATGGAGGGTGCATCTCTATATTTAGCTTTCTCTCTGTTTCATTTTGCTTTTATTTTTTTGCTTCTTAGATTGAAATGAGTATTGGACTTCCTTTGTAGTCTCAACTCTCTACAGATTTATCTTCTTCTATATGATGACCATATAAGATATTTAAAATTTGCAAGTCATTTTCAATCACAAAAATCGTTTGGTTTTTTGTTATACCATTTGCAAAGTTTTGAGAATGTTATCAATAATAATTCTTGCAAGTTGAAATGCCTATGTACGACTTCCATCTTCTATCCCAACTCCGCTGTATGAAGAAATTGCTTTTATGTTGAACAAAGAAATGGCATAGACTTTAAGTCAAGCTTGCATATGAAAATCATACCCTGGCCATGATCTAACCTTAATTTTGGTTTCCTCCAAGACTCCCAGTGGAGATTGTTTAAAATGTAATTGAAAACTGTTATCAAGTTGAAATGTTTAAAATGTGATGTAGATGGAGCTTGAGATATGGCCATATGGGGAAACCTTACAAGTGGAAAGAAACGGATTCTTAGAATCGAAATATGGTTTGGTGAGTTTTTTGGGAATAAGAAACATGGGTTAACAAGTGATGGTCTCTAGAACCAAATGTCCTAGAAGTTATGCTAGGCCTCTCGATTCTTCACGTGCAAAGGCTTATCCTCGATTTCTCTCTAGTCTCCAATACATGAAGCAAAAGGTATGGTCATGAGTCATGACATGAGCGATGTCTTGTCTGAACAACTTGGGTTTTGAAGATGTGATGTTTGAAATTGACGCAGGGGAGGGAGTTGGTTAAGACAACTCACAGCATTTAAACTTGTCCTAGGGAGAATTCCTCTCAACTCGAATACGTTTTCTTAAGCCATCTTTTTGCTTTAAGCTTTTAAAGCTTGAGAAGCTTATCAATGTGATTACTAAGCTGACAAACTTTCTCCCCTTTTATAAAATTGTACACCTGATTAGCTGACGCCATAAGAGTTGAGAAGGAAAACTAGTCTTTTATGAAATGTATGTTAGCAAATATTTGTCGTAAAAAGATTTTAGAAAATGGGATTTCATTTTGTTAACAGGGCTTTTAACACAGAAAAGGGCCCAGCCCATTTTATGTATTTATAAACTAACAAAACCCTAATCACGAGAGGTATAAGAAGCGGCGTGTTTCTTCTCTGTAGTGTGTTTACGGGATAGAAGACGAAATCCAAAGATGCAGATCTTCGTGAAAACCCTAACCGGCAAGACCATCACTCTCGAGGTCGAGAGCAGCGACACCATCGACAATGTCAAGGCTAAGATCCAAGACAAGGAAGGTACTAATCCTCTTACTCAAATCTCTAATTCTGCTCTTCTTCTGATTCATTTTGTGAAGATTTATGAAATCATATCTCTCATAGCTCTCTTTTCTTCTCCTGTAGGAATCCCTCCGGATCAGCAGCGATTGATCTTCGCCGGAAAGCAGCTCGAAGATGGCCGTACTTTGGCTGACTACAACATCCAGAAAGGTACTACTTCCTCAAATCTCTCTCTCTCTCTCTCTTGATTGTTCCGATTAACTTCGTTTAATTAAATCAGCTCAATTCAATTGTTATCATCTGTAATCGACAGAGTCCACGCTTCATCTCGTGTTGAGGCTCAGGGGAGGTATCATTGAGCCTTCGTTGATGATGCTTGCTCGTAAGTACAACCAAGACAAGATGATTTGCCGCAAGTAAGCTCCGATTCTTCTCCATTTTCCATAATTAGTGTTGATTATTGTTTCCATTTGGTCTCTGTTTGGTGGAATTAGTTGATTCTTTGGTAGAATTTTTAAGTGTTTGTGGGAATTAACTTAGCTTCTCAAGCCAGATACAATGCGTGCGAGGTTATAAATGTTCCCGATATCAACATTCCGTTCTCTAAACTTTATCAGCTGGTCAAATTTTTCATCTTTCCAGATGATTTTCTTGAATGGTACATCAATGCATTGATAAATTGTCTAATGTTCATCATTAGTGTATAGATTGCGAATTGGTTAAGTGGTTAATGTCTGTTGAATAACCAATCTAACTACTATCGAGGTCCATTTTGCGAGTACTCTTAGATTGTGTGTTTTTCTGTAATGGAGAAACTTTGTATAGCTTTATTATATATTTGGTTGAAGAAATAGTCCTTTATACTCAGCTTTGGTTGTTGTTGCATATTGTATCTTGCTGAGATTGTTCTAATATCATTTCCACGTCTGGAATTAGGTGTTACGCTCGTCTACACCCAAGAGCTGTGAACTGCAGGAAGAAGAAGTGTGGCCATAGCAACCAGGTTCGCTTTTGTTACCAGCATTATTGATCTATTTGATTAATTTGTACAAACTGTTGTGTAATTTAACCTTTTTTTTTTCGAAATGTTATTTGCAGTTGAGGCCCAAGAAGAAGATCAAGTAGACTCGTTTCAAGAATCTGATCTTGCTTGCATCTTTTCGTTTCTTTTTTTGTTTTCCCCTTGAATGATGATCAGTGAATTTTTATGTTTAAAGATTATATCAGTTAATGGATTTGGTTTTCTATTTATGCTGAATCAGTTTTTGGTTCCCTTTAATTCCATTATACATTTGCTCGTTCATACTTTTTCATCGTAGACGTATCGAAAAATATTTATTACCTCAACCCTTTCAATCTTTGTCTCAGTAAAATAAAACCTCACTTCTCGTATTGAGAAATGTGAAGTGAAAACTGCAAACAAGTACGTGATCTAATTCTGTTTACATACAAACTTATTAGAGTCAAACGACTTCACTTCGAAAAAATATTGATTTTTGTTTGGGATACTTGAAGCTCTTTGCTATTTCATTATTTCACTCGCTATATACATATATTTTTTAAAGTATAATTATCTTAATGAGATTCGAGTCCATCTAAGCAATGGACTATGTACAAAATTAAACTCATACAAAAGAAACACAATATAGTTTCTTGTCTATATACAGTCACAGAGTCGCTCTCTTTCTCTCTTTCTTAAAAAATAAATAAATGAAATTTATCAATTAAAGAAAAAAAGATCTAAAAGAGTGATCATCATTAGGCGGCTCCTTGGTTCATCTTCTGAGGCTTCTGCATGTTCCATGCATTGAGGCTCTCTACGGTCACAGGCTCGGACCCATGGTTGAAGACAAACAAATGAGCTTTATCTCCTACTGCTTTTGTCGGATACACTCGCGATGTTATCACTGTCTTTCCTTTCGCCCCGAAACTCTCCACGACCGAGTGATCAATCTGCAATTCATATTATTTCATAATTAGTGCCAATTGCCAAATTGCATTACTTATGTCATCCTTATACCCAAAAATATTCAGAAACATTTTGTGACGTACCAAACTCCTAAGAGAGATCTTTCCGTCGGCGAGATCGACGTCCACAAAACCAGCAAACGATGGTTTGTACATCTTCTCCTTGGGGTCAGTGCCGGTGTCTCTTTTCAGTGTTGACCTGTTGATACATATATAAGATCAATGTTACGTAAAAAATATCACCATATGATGCTATCATCATTTGTGGTGTAATAAATCCCATAAATAAACTTTAATAACAATTTTTGGAAGAGATTAACTAAATGCATATAGTGAGTTTGGGAAAACATACGGCTTGGCGTCGGAGCACATGAGGACCTTAGGCTTGTTGGTTGTGGCATTTTTGAACACTCTGAAGAAGACAGGAGTGTATTCTTCTAGGTCAGGTGTAGCCAAAGTGAGCAGACCAAAAGGTCCAACCCCACCTGTCACATTTGAACCCTTCAAGTCACATAGTTCTAGTGGTTTTGTTGCGAAGCTCTCGTCGAATTTCTCCGCTTTCTCTAGACTTCCAACGTGGAACGTCACATCAACATCCACCTGTAATTAATTACGTCAAAATATCAAAACCTCAAAACCTTAAACCCTAAATCTTATAAACTTGACGAAAATATTATTATTTATTATGATTACCTGAGCAGGGGTGATTCCTTCGACCTCAAAACGCTGGCCATTTTCCATTTTCTTGTTGCTCATTTGGACATTCTTGCCTCTCAACGTCTCAATCTCTTCAATAGGCCAGAACACAAGTTGCTTACCGCTAGAGTCAAGCAAGACTGTTCTTGGGATAAGCTGAACACCGGCCCAACCTTTCGCTGTATCGTCATTAACGGTGTCGGATTCATTGGCCCAACCCCAAAGAATTCTTCTGTTCTTTAGGTCATCGAAGAATGTCTTGGACGCATAGAAGTTACCATAGTCGAATCTCAAACCATCCCAACCATCAGGAGTGGTACCGTCTGGTCTGTATTTGTCCTTCTTGGTATTATACTTTCCAAGAGTGTAGTACTCGTACCTGGTCAAGTCCAAGCTAACCTTCAACACATGCTTGATGTTTGGTCCGGCGTAGCTGAAGTCCAAACCGGTTTTCTTGTCGATGGCAACCGGGAAAAAATCGGGACATTCCCACATACCGGTTGCTTTCTTGGAGTGGATGGGACGTTTGGTTTTGACCCATTTCTTGAAGTCACGACTCTTGTACATGTAAGCAATTCCTCTACGCTTGTTCTTTGATCCCACAAGCATTCTCCAGTATCCATCTTTCTTGTTAAACCAAGCGGTGGTCGGGTCACGGAAAGCGGATCCGTTCTCGCCATGGTCGGGTCTTACGATCGGGTTGTCGTCCGGTTTGATCCATTTCTTGAGGTATGGGTCGGAAAGGTCTTGGGGAATGGCATAGTTTTGAATTTGAGTCTGGTTATCGGTGATACCGGTGTAGAGTATAATCGGTCCTTTTCCCGGTACGTGAGTAGCTGAACCGGACCATGTACCGTTGATATCGAACCATTTAGAGGGGTAAATGGCCGGTTCAAGAGCTTCCCAATTGATCAAGTCCTTAGAAACCGAATGTGCCCACACAATGTTTCCCCAAACTGCACCTTTGGGATTGTATTGGTAGAAGAGATGGTACACTCCTTTGTATACCATTGGGCCTGTTTCATTATGAAATATTTATTAAACCATATTATCATTTATAATAAAAAATCTCTAAAAATTAAAATATTTGTGATTGTCTTACCATTTGGATCTGTTGGAGTAGATAAAGCCATGAAGAAGATGGATTGCAAAACAGCAAACCAAACGGAAATATTTGTTAGAACAATATATTTTGGTAGCATCATAAAACTCTTAATCAACAATTTGAAAGAGATGTCAAAATGTACCGTTAATCCAGTGGCGTGGAGGTTGAAAGTGGAAGCCGGTTCTGTGAAGAGGACTCACTACCTCCAAGGATGTCGATTTAGATTGCAATTTCTTGAAAACTTTGTGAAATGCATCAACGCCATTATTGCTTATACTGACTAATACAAGCAATAGTAACACGGAAACAAGCTTGGAGCCACTCATTGGTGCAAGAAAACTCTATGATCACAACGTTTTATTTTGATGTGTTTATTGTTTTTATAATTATATTTGTACAAAGAGAGAGACCTCTGTGTTTAAGAGAAAATAGTTTTGTTTTGATGCGATGTTTATATAGTAGAAAAAGGGAGGAAAAATAGAATACTTTTGAAGATAATCTGAATCCGGAAAATAATCTTCATCTCACACTAAAATTAGAAGTATAATTTGGCTTTGCAATTCTACCTTTGTTATCTTCCTTATCCATGTTTAACAACTGTTTTTCTTCCAAATTATAAACCTCAAATAATTTGGTCAATAATTTTGAGGGTTGTCAATACAAGGGAAAATTGTATCATTCACATTAAGTGTTTGATACTTCAATCTTCAATCCCTGTAATCTCTTACAATATTACGATTGTAATCACCTCTAGTATATAACTTAGCATCTTGCGCACGTCTTGTATATATATTATGTAAGAGAATTATAAAAGGCACAATCTTTAACGAAAGTCAGTCAAAAGTAAAAACAGTAACGACGTGGTAACATAAAATAAGACTTGAGATGAGTAAAAGTAATATGCGAAGAAGAACGTAGTAGATAATTCAGAGTTAAGTCAGCCTAATTCTCGACCAAACAAAAAGGTCAGCTCTAATTCTGTCCTTTTTTCTATACCGTTTACTATCATTTTTCTTTAATTAGATTTCTGTAGTATTTGCACTTGGCAAGCCATAATTGCATCATTTTCCATTGTTTCGTTCCTCTCTAATTATTGTTGTAGTCTTGTAGATGAATACTTTTGTGTTAAAAATAAAAATGACACCAATTCTTAGAAACTCATTAAATTAAATGATGATAAAAGAGGATTCTATGGCTATACCATGAGGTCAAGATTCAGCTAAACTTGTTACAAGATTGAACAAGTTGAAAGTTACCAATAGTCTCCACATGAACAAGAGCCTTCCTTGAAGCAATGAAACCGATTTGCATCTCTTACTACAACCTCCCGCCTTGTAACCAGTGATGCAAACTTGAAAAAACTATGGCAGTCACCACAAACCCTCAAATTCTTTGTAATCCTCAACAGACTACCTTCAGGAGTCGCGATCAAACCAAACGCTAACGCTAGCTTCTCGCTATGCAAAGACAACATCCCGACTTTAACCTCTTCATCGACATCGTGCAACACGAAATTAGTATCCGGGACATAACCTGCCTTCTCAAGCTTGTCAGTCAAATCCCTGAGAGACTCATAAATCTCCTTAGACTTGGGATGAGTCCTATCCCCAACTTTAAACCTATGTGTTCTGTTATTAGCTTCAATCCAAGTGTAACCAGGAACTTTCTTCAATCCCCTTTGGTTCATCAAGTTCCTAACTTTAGCAACCTCTTCCCATTTACCATCGTTTGCATAGATATTAGAGAGTAAAATGTAGTGACCTGAGTTCTCTGGCTGTAGCTCAAGCAATGACATAGCTGCTCTCTCTGCCATTTCTACATTCTTATGAATCCTGCAAGCACCGAGAAACGAACCCCACAAAGTTTCATCTTTCTCAACCGGCAGGGTTTCAATCATCTCACTAGCTTCATCAAGCCTACCAGCTCGACCTAACAGATCGATCATACAAGTATAATGCTTCACGTTTGGCCTAATCCCGTACTTTGCCATCAAATCAAACATCTCGAGGCCCTCTTCGACAAACCCTGCGTGGCTACAAGAGTTAAGCAGAGAAACGAAAGTGATTTCATTCGGAGACAATCTTCTCTCCAACATCATCATCTGAAACAACTCAAGAGCCTTTCTTGCTTCCCCGTGATACCCGTACGCAGCAATCATCGCGCTCCAAGAAATGACATTCCTTTCCTTCATCGAATCAAACACTTCTCTCGCAGCATCAACGTTTCCACACTTCGCGTGCATATCAATCAGAGCCGTTCCAAGAATCACACCAACAGGGAAATTCATCAAACGGATATAATCATGAACGATCGTCGCCTTGTGCAAAGCTCCGAGCTTAGCACAAGCGTTAACAATGGTGACGATCGCAGCTCTATCAGGAACAATTCCTTCATTCCTCATCTTTTCAAACAACACCCATGACTCGTCAGGCCTCCCTGAATCAGCATAAGCACCGATCATCACAGTCCAAGTCACAAGATCTCTCTTAGGCAATTGATCGAACAGTTTACACGCATCATCGATCATACCGCATTTCGCATACATAGCCACAAGCGCTGCACAAACGTAAGAGTCCAAATCCATACCAGACTTCAACACTAACTCATGAATCAATCCACCGACTACAGAATCTCTCTTCTCTCTGCAAGCCCTGATCACTATCGGCAATGTGTAGTTATCAAGACTCAAGCTTGATCGAACAATCTCTCTGAAAACTCGTAAACAGTTGAAGAAATCGCCGGTCTTCGCAAACCCACCAACCATCACGCTCCAGGAAACAGAGTCCTTCACGCTCATTTCATCGAACAGCGTCTCTGCATCAGCTATCGCTCTGAATTGCGCGTATAGGTAAAGCAGCTTATTTGCGACCGGAAGCTCCTGTAGAAAGCCATTGACGATAACTTGGGCGTGAATTTTGCCAACATCGATTACGTTTTTGCAGCTGAGAATCGCGGAGATGTAATCCCCAGTGTCTCGAGAGACAGAGGCTTGAGAAGATTCGGAGGATTGTTCATGGAGATCATCAGAAACTGTATAAGCTGCGGCTGAGCTAGTGGAAAATCGTAACTTTGTTGTGGTGTTGCTCGAGAACCGAAGAAATTTACCTCTGAGATTCCTCAACATTCAAAAACAGAGTTTTTGTTCTTGTTCTGGGAATTTTGAAATTTGATTCCTGAATTACATAGACCGCGTGGTATTTAGAAGTAAAGGGGCTAAAATGAGCTCTTTACGAAAATGTAAGACCGAAACGTAATTTCGAAAAAATGCAAAATCACTGACATTTGATGACTAAACCGGAATCGAGAAAATGGTACGTCACTGTATTGGGATCACTGTATCTTCCCTGATTAGCCAACAACCTGACTATATGAGTAAATGACCAATAGAATATCAAACAAAAATCCCAAAGAGTCCCAGAAAGATAGAGAACAATCTCTCTCGAGAAGAGACAATGAGTGAGCCGAATCCAAATCGGGTACCCGTATCCGTGACCCGACCCGTTGGAGGCACCGAGTACAGTTGGTGCAGAGCTATCACCGGCGGCACTGGAATCGCCGTCATAGCTCTCTTACTCACCCGAGTCCCTAAACTCGAGAATCTCCAAAACACCCTCAACAAACTCCAGATTTACCATCCAACACTCCGCTCAAACGTCCGTTTCGACGCATCCGCCAATTCCTTCTCCTTCGTAACGCCCGCCGATTCCCGCGTCGAAATCAAGCCGTTCGATTCCGCATCCACGGCTCAGATCATCCGAGACAGCGACGATCCTTCCGCCGAACCGCACAGGATCATCTTAGAGCACGAGATGAACAAGAACACGTGGATCGATCCGCACCGTTGGCCTAACGGCGAGGTCGGAGTGTTTTTCGTCAGCCTTTACGATCTGAGAGACGACGGCGAGGAAAGGATACTGACGTTTCGGCTCAACACTGGTGCGTGCGATCGGACTTCGGCGGTTACGCTTCTGAGAGAGTTTATGAAGGATACGACGGCGGCGGATGGACGCGGCAACGGTTCCGTGACGGTTGCGGAGACGGCGGAGTTAGGTAAGGCGATAGAGGATCTGGTTCCGAGTGGGAAAGGGGATAAACCGTTTTGGGCGCGTGGGATCGACGTGCTTGGTTACTCGCTGAATGCATTCCGGTTTTCGAATTTGAATTTCGTGGACGCGGAGGATTCGAACCGGAGAACTCAAGTGGTTAGGCTGAAACTGGAAAGAGATCAGACTCTCAAACTTGTGGCTGTAAGTGACTCTGTGAACTTGTAATGATTTCGTAATTTGGTTACTAATTACTACAGCAGATACTGTAGTAAGTAGTAACTGTACTTTACTCTTAAGTCTTAACTTAGCTGATCTAAAAAATATGTTAGCTGATCTAATCATTTGCAGAAGAAAAAAAACTGAAATTTTTCTAAAAATATTTATTTTTTACGTAGAGAATTTCAGCTATCAAGTTATTAATTTTTACTTTATTCCCGTTTATGATATGTTGATGTTCTTGGCAATATAATTATAGTGGGAGCAAGAAAAATATAATGCAGTTAATTGATGTTCCGACAATCAGTCAGATGACATGAGAAAATTACATATGCATACATTTGATTTGTAACACAGAAAGAGTAAGAAGATGTTTTGGTTTGTGCTGAACATTTTGGAACATTGAATCACACGTTGCAGGGATGCAAGGGAAGAGGGCTAAAGCTATGGGCGGCAATAGCAAGCGCAGGGCTAATCTCTGCATATTCCTCTAAGAATCTACAGTCTGGTCAGGGAGAGAAATACGCCGTCGTGACTCTTTCCGACTGTCGCTCTGTTCTTGAGCCTCCTCTTACTCCCAATGACTTTGGTAAGCCGGAAATGTTTGGGATTTTCACAGTAAAGAATGTTGCTCATATAAAACCAAAAAAAATGAAAAAAATAAAAAATGTTGCTCATAGATCTGTAGATATGTTCATAGATCTTCTCATGGTTGAGACAAGTTTTTCATGAGCCAATCAATGGTTCAAGATTGCATAGTTATCTAGGATTCGATTGATTGTTTGCGTTTAACTACATGAAATACACAATCCAACTTAATTTACTGTTGTTATGTTTTTTAGGTTTCTACCACTCAGGGATACTTCACACGCACGACATGAACGGAGAGGAAAAGCTGTGGGACTTGGCCAAGAGATGCTACGATTCATTCACATCCGCCAAGAACTCGAACAAGCAGTTCACGGACATGTCAGATCTCAATTTCTTGATGTGCAAGGCAATAGAGAACCCTAACCTCACGCCTTCCTCGTCTCTAAGAACCGCTTTCATCTCAATATTTGAAGATCCCGTGACAGACGAGTATCCGGAAACCGCATTGGCCTCGGCCGGGGTGCATGATTACATCGGATGTGCTTCTATCCACGGTGTTGGACCGTCAGTCGCGGTTTTCGACACGCTTAGAGACGGGAAACTGGACTGTGCGTTCGTGTATCCTTCGCCGTTGCATTCGAGAGAGCAAATGGATGGGCTGATTCAACATATGAAAGCTATTCTTTTGGAAGGATCTTCTTCTTCCTTTTAATATTCTTGTGTGTTTTAGGTGAATTACCACACAAGTTTCTTTGAATAAATTTGTAGTAAACTGTATCAATAACCAGTGAAATAATTTCAGTTACACATCTTTTCGATATTGCGCGGCACATAACCAAAAAATTGTCCCTCTCCTTCAATACCTTATATATGAATATATCTAGCTACTTCCATGTAGTGTATGAATGTTGATTGATTTTCTACATCCAGACCATGTAATTTTAAGTTGATTAAATAAATATTCCGATGTTGAAAGTATGATTCTTTTTACTATTTTATTTTAGTGGAATCAACGAATATGGCGGGAATAGTTTAAGAAGAGGCCTAAAAAAAAGGTTACGGAATTGGCTTGGAAGATCCATAGCAACACAAACAAACTCCAAACTATTTTTAGAGCGCAAGACTTTGCCACAAAATCCAAACTTAATTACTTGCCTCATTTTCTAGCGATCTTTATCTTGTTTTGTGCTGAAAGCATTCTTTAAGAAAAAGGAATTAAGAAGAAGAAAAAGTTGAGTGAAAATGGCAACCGATGGGACAGATACAGCAGCTTTTCCAGAAGGCGATGCAGAAGCTGAATTAAATCTTAACCTAAACAAGAAATTCGACGTAGATCCTGTTTCATCAGAGATCGCCGCTGATAAGGTATTGGATTTTTTTTATAAAGGTTTTAAATAAATTAGTATATGATCCAATTCATAATTCGACTTGGGATCATTTGGCACTTGGCAGGGTCACGAATTTATGTGCTGTGACCTATTGATAAAGTTATTAGATGACATGATTTTGCATGAGTTTCAATCAAACCACCAAATATTAGAGGCTCTACCACGTTTTCTTGTACCTATGAGTTCGTATTTATATTCTCATTATTTTGTTGGGTTTAAAATGGAAAAGGTACAGCAAAACTTGGAAAAGAAGATAAACGCAAAGGCAACGAGAGACGCAGCGCAAACGCTGAAAAAGACGATCATCATATCAGCCGTGATCGTGGCCGTTGCCGGAGCTGCCTTCGCTATCACCAAGAAAATGAAAGAGAAATGATTTTATACAACCTACTTCTCAATTTTCCTCTTTAATATGTAACTTTTTTTTTTCTTCTTACAAACTTAAGAAAACAAATATCTATCGATTATAATACAGTACCTATATTTTTTGGGACATGTAATTTTTTCATATTGAATAATACAACTGAATATTGATTAATTTTCCAAAAAAAATCAAGTTAATTCCGTTCTTATTATATGATTTTCAAAATTTAGAATTCATGATAAAATTGTGGATTGTGAAACTCTACGAGCCGAATAAGTTTTGTTCAAGCCCAATAGGTTTTTGGCGCCATCTGAAGCTTTTCGCTCCCGCCCAAATTTCTCTCACAAAGCCTTAAACCTCAGAGAGGTCAAAAGGGGGAATCATTAGCAACTTCGACGAGCGATTCATCTTCTTTAATCAGGTAAATTCTCTCAACTCTCAAGCAATTTTATATTTCTATGGCCGATTATTAGTATATAGCTCTCTTTCCTTCGATTGAGTTTATCAGATGTTTCTCAAATCGATTTTCCCATTTTTTTCTCCGCGAGTCTCCATCTTTGATATCGGATATGAAATTGATCAGTGATTGATTAATTGTTTTTGTTTTTCAACCCAACTCAAATATCTTTTGACGTAGATTCAAATGGATACTTCAAGTCCTTCAGTGTTTGTGAACGGAGCTCTCTTGAGGCGATTCGTCGGCCAGAAAGTCAGAACCGTGATTCAAGTGATGGGCTCCGACATGGGCTCTGTGGTCGGAAAATCCACCGACGATCTTCAGATCTTTGTTAGGGGATCGCCTCCACCTTCTCTGACTACTTACCTCGAGGTCATTGGAATTGCCGACAGTGAAAACTCCATCCGCGCTGAAGTTTGGACCAATTTCGGAGACAGCTTTGGTAAATTCCTTTTCATTTTGGTGATTTTTTTTCAGTTTAAGGTCTTTCATCTCTTGGATTATGTATCAGAAGATGCATTGAGCTCAATTTTGAAATTTTGGTTGTAGATGCACTCAACTACAACGAGCTATGCAAGCTAGCAAATGGGGAATTCAAGCATTTGTTCATCTAATGATGTGGGATGATGATCATCATCATCATCGAAGCGACTCCATTTTAAACCTTTTGTAGATGTTTATGCTTATGAGCTTATCTGTTTGATCTCTTACCACTTTCTGCTCTGCGTTACTTGTCTATTTAAGAACTTCTTTAGTCTATTCCAAGTTCCAACTAAGCTTCAATTGCTGTTTTTATTATACAGATTTGAATGAGGGAATATCATTGAGATTTTGTTTGAGCTCATTTATGTTGACCAACATTTTCAAAACAAACGATATTTTCTGATAAAACATGAAATTGTTCTTAATAGCCTCAGTCCTGCTTTAAAGCTTTGGAGATGAACGATCTGGCAACCAAAATCCCGATGTAAGCCAATGTTGTGACTGAAAGACCAGCGACAAGGACCGAATTGTCGTATACCGAGTGTTGGACCGTGTAGACCTGCACTTTTATAGTGTCCCAGTTGCTCTCAGTCCACACCGGATCAACCATCCCCATAGAATCCGACGTGTTTTGAGGCAGAATCGTCCAAGCTCCATCGACATACTTCAATCGGGTTGAGTAAGCGGGAACGTACCTGGTTGTGGAGACGACGCATGTTCCTTCCTTGTTGCTCTCTGCTTTGATGCACACTTCGTCGGCTTTGCTACAGACTCCTTTAGCACAAACCGAGGTTGTGTTTCCCTTTTGGACAGATGTTTTATCAGCCAAAAAGTTCCATAGGAATCTAGAAACATCACCGATGTAACCAAGGTAAGGTTTTGAGGAAGGTTCTCCGATGATGACGCCGGCGTAGTTGCCTGGGCAAGTGTTTGTTGGTGAGATGTAATCTTTCACCAAGTCGCATGATAAGCCCGGTTCACACGATAAAAGACAGGCGAGAAGCTCTTCGACGAAAGAAGCATTGACGTGAATAGATCCTAGAGCTGAGTTGTTTTTATCTTTGCTGTCACTTGCAAGGATGTAAAGTGTACGTGCCACAATGGAAGCAGCAGCTACTACAGATGAGGAGTTGATATTTGCTGCAATACAAATTACCGGAAAGGAATCAGAAAACTGCAAAATGGGTTTCGCAGCGAAAAGAAGAGAAAGACAGGCTGTGAGTCTACTTACACAGATCATCGAGGTGACTATGGTAGAACTTATTCACAAACTTGGTATCAAAGTCTTCAAGTACAACAGCTGAAGTCTGAGGGTTCTGCAACCATGACATATATGATGTTATATCTTCTTCGCTCTAGGCCAACTGATTCAGTAGCACCAACATTAAGCAATAAAATACTTTTCCTGTCATATTCATTACTTTTGCAACAAATTTAAAAGTCCATGCTCATATATCAACTGATAGTGATGTATCTTTGAAGAGTTGCTTTCTCTTTCAAACTCCATCTATATACCTTTTTCATGAATGCCATCAAGGATGATGGAGGAATTCCAGGGTTTGTGGAATTAGCTGAAAGAATCTTGATGTTCTTCGATGCAAGTGAGTCCTGAGCTATCTTTAAAGCATCCAGTGTCATGTTTGTCACCGAAGAAGCCTAAAGCACAGCAGCAAAAGAGGAGGTTTAAGTCGCCGGCAGCAGATTCACATGATCTAGAGTATAATGTAAGAGTTTCAGAGTATCAGGAATGTCTCACCCTAGTTTTATGAGCAAAGAAGGTATTCATCCCTCCCCTAAAACCTTTTCCAACGGATCCTATTTCAAGCACCTGTTATATTGTAGAAGACGGTAATTTGAATTCGGATCTTTATATTTAGAGAAATATGAAGCCTCAATATCACAAGGAACCCTAATTAATCAATACTAAGGAACAACTACGTCGCAACTTTATCCACAAAGCAATTTCATGTCTCTACCAACTTTGTCGGGTCAAAACAATAAATGTTACCGTTTCAATTGGAGTATCGCTAAGGCCTGCAACAGCATCTGAATGCAGATCTAGTTCGTGTAAGAACCTCCTGCTGCCAAGGTAACCCCATGTCTCCCCGGTCAGAACCAAGAACACAAGCTGCATTCATTTAGGACACACACATAAGGTTATAAGAGCCAAAACACAGCAAAGTGCAAGATACTAAAGCTTGTTAACAACGAAAGCATGAAATAAGAAAAAATCACATGGTACACTGATGTGTTCTATAAACTCAATTTATATGGAAATTATATAGATAGATTCACCTGCTTTTTGAGATTGCTAAAACCATCAACTCGAGAAAGAGCATCAACTGCTCCGAGAAGAGCTACCAGTCCCTGAAAGTTGGAGAAGTCAATGAGCACTGAATCGGAAAAGAAGAGTAAATAACAGTATTTTAGATCAACCCAAAAGCACTAGATAGCAATATCTTACAGATATCGGTGAGTCTGCACCAAAGCTCTTGTCACGGAAAAATGATGCAGAATCCATGGAGGCCACAGTTAGCACAATTGGCTTGCGATTGTTGGAAGACGAAACATTGATTGGTGGAAGCGAGGACCAAACACTGTCGTAACAAAGATATTAGAAAACCAAACCTATCCTTTGAAAAGTTATCGTATGCTTTGAAACCAGACAGTACATAAGAGCATTTAAACCTCTTAAAATGTTACCTATATCCACCCAATGGGATGCAAGTTCCTTCCTGTAGACAAGCCTCTGAGTTGTGTGTACCAGCTTTGGTAGTCTACTCCATAAAAAAAAAGGGTCAAAATCTCAGTCACCGTGAAAAGATGGTTAACAGTCCAGTGAGCTAGATTGCTAAAGCCAAATACCTCCATAACCATATTGAATTCAGCGACGTCACTGGTTAAAGTTTTGTGCTTCATTTTTTTCTTGGAAAGGAACTGCACAAGTATATTAGCATTCGAGTAAATAGTCAAAAACCTTGAAAAAGGAACTCGATTCAGATAACTTGACAGCCACACACATCTGGATTGCGACCAACACAACAGAATACATAAATCTAGCTTCTTGACAGAACGCAAGTTTGAAGGATTACCTCATGCACAGCTGATATGCCACTTTCTGACAATAAGTACACAGGAAAATCATAAGCTTTCCACATAATGCTTGATGCCTGCAAATAAAATGAATCACTTTTTTATAATGGTCAATGGCCAGAGACCCATCCCCTACAACTACTCATAAAAATTGAAATCAGTGTCTTCTCCATAGAAAAAGGATCAGATGCACTATCATTTTCTTGAGGTAGATAATATGCGACTCTTTTCTGAACTTCTTTCTAAGTGATAAGCTGAGCACATACATGCATTCTGTTTTTAAAATATATACAAAATACCACAAGATAAGGATTTATGATGTCTGAGAGCATGTAGTTAATTACAATTCCAGAAAATAATAGCATATATCTCGGAAATGGTGATAACTAATCTAATTCATATAAATTCCAACCCACAGACATGAATCACAAGAAGAAGAAGTAACTTTAAAGATTCAGACATAGTTTAAGATACCATACAGCTGGATTCCATTTGTAGTCAACGTTTTCATATGGTGAAAACTGCGCTTGAGGAAACGTTTTATCAGGGGAAAGACCTGCAAGAAAGAAGAAAGAAACACTAACGCAATGAACATAGATAAGGAAATAACCATTCAGATAGACAGAAACATAAAAATATGCGGATTGACATAGTACCTTTTAACTTTTGTTGAAAGCTAGATCCTGATTCTACTAGAACGCCACCAATGTTGCTAGCAAAACTCAAATCATTTGACACCCTAAGAATGGCACCCGAATGCAGAATTATAATGTGATTTGCTAAGAGGTATATCCACTTATAGTTTGTAGGATGAACAAGAATCATAAGTCTCCAACGAATCACAGGATTCTAGTGAATACTCAATGCACTAACAACCAAGTGACTACATTTCTAGTAGCTTTGCCAAAACGTACTTCTCAGCCTTATCTATACGTTACTGTAAGGATCTAATTGACTTTCAAAAACACAAAAATGAGAAATCGGAAAGATACAAATTGTGCAAGAAAAGACAAAGGAGACATGCCTAGTAAAGAAATCTTCCATTTCATCAGCTGTCACCAGAATAGTGTGTGGCTCAACCAAATCTTTAACGTCCTTTAATTTTATGATTGGAGCCACCACTTTATTCAATCCAGGATCTGAGTATTTGGCAAGCACACAAATTAGGGCAACTAATCAACAGTAACAATCAGTTAGGGGAGACCCAAATCCCAATTCAAGCTTACTTGAACATCCAATCTCTCCAGAGAGATTGAGAAGCCGCACACAAGGATAGCCATCAACAGCAACATACATTAGCTTCTGAAGATCGGGGACAGATTCAATAGACGTAATCTCACCTACACACAGAATACAGGAAACAGTATAAGCAAAAGATGGAAATGTTATGGTTGGGTCAAACAGTGATCAGATAGAGAGAAAAATTTGATAATCTGGAGCGAAAAGTCACCTGCGAGAGAGATAGGGAGAGGAAGGACTGAAAGTAGATGAAGTGTAAGAGCAATAGCGACAAGACGAGGAAGTCCCACTGCCATAGCTGCCGTCAGAGAGTTGAAATCAGCGGAAGCTACATGGAAACCATCGCTGCGGATACAACCAGACATGAGACCGATTTCGTGAAGATGATAAGAATCGGAACAGTCATTTGGTAGAGAAACGTGGGATATGAGAGAGAGAGTACCTGGGAATCGAAAAAGGGGAAGTTGAAAAGAGAGACAGCTCCGATCGCCGGAGATGTTCGGAATTACGCGGTGGGAGTGGCCGAGATATTTTTTTTGTTTTTTTTTTTCTATTTAATTGGTGATGAATTCGATTTGTATATTGAAGAAATCAAATGATATCATGTTCATTGCCACATATTTTAAAAGTTTAGATAGCTCATAAGTTTTCACATTGTAAATTCAATAATGAATGAATCACTTATACAGTTATACTTATGAAACCAATATGTTGTATTTGCCTTTATAAAGTTTCTAATCAAAATGGGATTTTGTCTCGAGAGTTTTAAACTCATAACTACCCAAGTTCGCACATCTAATTGTTTCAACATCCTTTACAGCATAATATTGCTAAAAACCATAAAATTTCTTCAACCCCAGTAGTTGTGACCGGTGGAAGCAACGTCGGTGTTAGTGGGAGTATCATCACCGTCGATCTGAGCTGTCAAAGGGAAGCTGCCTAAACTGTCATGGGTCTGAACAACTCTGATGACCTTGTCTTGATTGTAGCTTTTGAGACCGTTACTAGAAGTATAGCAACCTGATAAAAAATGAAATACTTAGTTATCTTTCAATACAATGCTTGTGGACAGAGTTTAATGTCGTAAAATAAATGTAGAGTCAAAATATTGATACAATGATACCTTTGGGAAAGTAACCAAAACATTGCCCACAAGCTATTTTGATCAAATCTTGATGAACAGTTAGAATAAGGTTTCCTTCCATATCATTTCCCCAGTAGAATGGGAGATGGGCATGAGGGCATCCGGTCCCTCGAACAAAATTCAAAGTAAATCTCTAAATATACATTAAAATAAGCAAAGAATTAACTGAATATATTGAATTTACTTACTGCTGCTGCAAAAAGAGTTTTCTTTAGGTGGTCATAGAGGACAAGAGAGAAAGCTCCACGTGTTCCTTTGACCAAGCTCAGCCAATGATATTCACGAGCAAACTTCTCAGATTCTGTCTCTGGTGTATTATTGTGGCGGCGCTGCATGCGGTAGGCCTCGGTGAGAATCAGAGAGTGGTCAGAGTATTTGTAGAGCATAAACTATGTCGCCAAATCATCCATGTTGTCAATGCGACCACGAAGGAAACAGAAGATATCATCTTTCAACACTGAAAAGCTGCAAAGCAATGATTCATTAAACACTGAAAATCTGCCAAACATTAAGTTAGATTGTATATCAACAATCACGATATCAGCAAAACACTTGCATAAACACTCATGTGGTATGCCTCAATTAAAATTATTGGTTGGTCAAGATAGATTTGAGCATAAATTGTGCAGCCATATAAGAAATGTTCTCAATACGCCTTCCCATAAAATAGAAAATACCATACACATAAAGGAGAAGAATCTGATAAGTTTTATGCAATTTTGGTAACTAAGAAGTTTAATCCGATTGGTTTTGGCAATTATGGCAATTACCACACACACATGTTATCAAATTCGTTATTGCCTCCAACAAGTTTGTTGTCAGGGCTTCCTCCGATGACGAGATCGAAACCACTGTATGTGTCCATGAGTTCTCATAAGCTTAACAATTTGCTAGCTATCGTACTCATATGTAACAAATCTATCAAAAACATTTTTTTTTTTTTATATATATATTCAATGTTGTTGTTGTTTTTTTTTTTTTTTTTTTTCAAAAGAACATCAAATAACTATATGAATCCAAGATAGTAGAACAAAAATGTTTGGATGTACGAATTGGGATCTCCAATTTTGTTCAATAATTTTCCCAAAAATAAAATAAAAATACGACTGATATTTAAATTAAAATGATACAAATTATACACACATCTACCAATCATTTCAGTTTAAAATTTATAAAATCCTCAAATTTAAAAGTTTTGTTGCGTCGACTTTGATTTAAAAGAGGAGAGTAATGTGATTTCTCTTCATAAAGTAGTACTAGTAGGAGGCTTTCTATTGGGTCATATAAGCCAAATTACACATTTTCAACCTTCAACCGAATTAAAAAAAAAAAAAGGATAACACTATTTTCAACCTTCGCTGCGCTCGCTGCGCGAAACACTTGCTCGGACCACCTCCGTTACAATTCTTAATTTTAGGGTTTTCTTCCGGCAGCTCCCTTTCTCTCCTCCCTTTCCTCTCTCTCGCCCTTTCAGGTACTTTCTCTTTCCCTCTCGCCTTGCATCTCATTGCTCCTCTCTTCGCATCCTTCCATGATTGCTTTGTTTTGCTTGAGGATCCGATTTTTCACTTCTCCTCAAATTGAAATTTCGTAAACTCTTCTTATCTCAATTAAAAAGTCGAATCTGCTCTCATTTTGCTCTCGCTGTGTTTTTTTTTTCTGCTTGATACCGGAGAAAACATTGTGTGGTCTATTCATGGAAAAATTGTATAGAGCTCTAGTAGTTAAAAGCCAGAGGATTCTCTTAACAGGTGCATAAAAACTTTCACTTGTGTGTGTTCGGAGATCTAACATTGGAGCTGGAGTTATCTAAGTTACTTCTATAAGCTAATTCTAAGTTGCCATTGATTTCAAGCTTTAACCTCTCTCTGCATCTAACAATGGCCAATGATTATCATGTCAGGATCACTCATAATCTATCTCAAGTTTCTTACTTTGTTTTAAGCATTCATAGCCCTCTTTTTCTCTCTTTGTCATTTGTTAATAAACCTTACCTTTTAAGCCGTAATGATGATGGCAGAGTCTCGATTCGAACTTCTTTTCTGTCATCGGCCTCTTATTGTTTCTCTTTTTTTTTCCAACCTTTTTCCCCAATTTTTTTTCTCTATTCTCTCTCCCCAATACGCTTCTTGCTTCTGTGTCTCCTCCACAGTTGCAGTGCAAGTGTTATTTTCTAGATACTTAAAGAGATGTCAAGGACGAGGACCGCTGCTTCAGAGGCTCACGATTCGATGGAGTCTGAGGAAAGGGTAGACCTTGATGGTGACAATGATCCCGAGGAGACTTTGGAGGAGGAAGTTGAATACGAAGAAGTTGAAGAGGAGGAGGAGATTGAGGAGATAGAAGAGGAGATTGAGGTGGAAGTGGAAGATGATGAGGATGATGCTGCTGCTGTTGTTACGGAAGAGGAAGAGGAGAAGAAGAGGCATGTTGAACTCATGGCACTTCCTCCTCATGGCTCAGAGGTTTATCTTGGTGGCATTCCCACTGATGTTTCTGAAAAGGACTTGAAGGGCTTCTGTGAATCGATAGGGGAAGTCACCGAGGTAATTTTGGGTTTTGATTGATTCTTCAGTACTTTGTGGTTTTCTATGATTTTGTTATCTTGTGCTGAGTTTGTTGGTCTCGTGTCAACAGGTTAGGATAATGAGGGAAAAAGAGTCTGGTGATGGGAAAGGGTATGCGTTTGTAACATTCAGAAACAAGGATTTAGCTTCTGAAGCTATTGACCATCTAAACAACACCGAGTTCAAGGTAAAACTCCTTCTTAACAACTAGAAAACCTTCTGAAGCTATTGATGGATTGGTGTTTCGGATTTGTCCTGGCTCTTATTCGTTTCTGTTTGCTTAATGTCATTCTATAGGGTAAAAGGATAAAATGTTCCACTACTCAAGCAAAGCATCGTCTGTTTCTTGGTAATGTTCCTAGAAGTTGGACAGAGACTGACATTAGGAAAACAGCGAGTAGAGTTGGTCCAGGCGTACAAATTATTGAACTGCCAAAGGTTTGTCTCCTGCTCCTGGAAATAGCTTCAAACGTATTGTGTATATTTACTATTCTCTGCAACATTCATCTTGTTTTCATGTTACATTATGATCTGTTGAAGTGAATTTTTAAGTTGTAGACATACATTTCTCATTCATTCGAGTCAAATTTTTTATTTGGTTTTTCTCAAAATGGCAGGATCCACAAAACACGAGCCGGAATCGTGGATTTGCTTTCATCGAGTATTACAACCATGCATGTGCAGAATACTCAAAACAGAAAATGTCAAACCCGAGTTTTAAGCTTGATGATAATGCGCCAACTGTAAGCTGGGCTGAATCAAGGAACGGAGGAGGAGACTCTAATGCTTCACAGGTTTGCTTCTTTACAAACAAATAGTAGAAGCAGCGACATTTATCCTACGCACTACCGAGAAATCTTCATCTTAAGGACATGTTATCTTCTTACTTATGTAGGTCAAGGCATTGTACATCAAGAACTTGCCTAGAGATATAACACAAGAGCGCCTAAAGGCACTATTCGAACATCACGGGAAGATCCTGAAAGTGGTGATTCCACCAGCAAAGCCAGGAAAGGAAGACAGTAGATACGGGTTTGTCCACTACGCGGAGAGGACAAGCGTCATGAAAGCGTTGAAAAACACTGAAAGATATGAGATTGATGGTACAGTCCATTACAACTTTTTTTTTTGTATACTCTCTTCCACAAAAAAATCTTCAATACTGTAATGTATGACCATTTTCATTTTCTTTACAGGTCACACGTTGGATTGTACTCTTGCAAAGCCTCAAGCGGATCAAAAGGGGAACAACAACAACGCCAATACAGTTCAGAACATGCAGAAATCGCAACTGCAACCAAACTATCCTCCACTTCTTGGTTATGGCATGGCTCCTAGTCCCTTTGGTGCTCTTGGTGCATTTGGAGCTTCTGCCTACTCACAAGTAAGATTCGTTTTCTTCATCTTTACTTGACTAAAATGCTTACTTCTCGGAAAATAAACTTTATAACATAACCTGAGACTAATTCTGTGGCAATTGATGCAGCCGTTAGTGGGAGGTCACGCAGCTGGTGGAATGTCGATGATGCCGATCATGTTACCCGATGGAAGAATCGGCTATGTCTTGTAAGTTTCTTCTATCTGTGGATACACTTGTAGTGTGATCTCTCATGCATAAGACTCGGTGTGTTGATCTCAATGTGATGAACATAACAGGCAACAGCCTGGACTAGCAGCAGTGCCACAACCACCGCCAAGGCCTTCACCACCGTATAGAGGAGGCGGGTCGAGCAGCAGCAGCAGCAGCAAACGAAGTAGCGACAATGGCAGAGGAAGAAGCCGTTACAATCCTTATTAATTTCTTTAAAGTAATTTTCGTCATTTTTTTTTTTCATTTATTTGTGAAAACATCCGTCAGTCACCAAAATCCAAAACCAAAAAGTCAGATTTTAACATTTGTGTTCTTTTCTTCTTTGTATCATTTGTTTTGACTCTTGGAAGATTTTGTAGGCGGAAATGGTGTTCGTTTAACTTGTTAAGTAAGGTTTATCTTGTGGTTTTGTATATTACGGCTAACAAACCTATGTTTTATTTCAGATTTTGATACGAACCTTCTCTAACTGAGAAAGAAATTGGCAATTAATATGGTAATTTGGTTTTATTTTTCAAATCATCACCTTCTAACCGATTGGATTTAATTCGGTTCGATATTAAATCAGATTCCACCCGAACAAAACCGATCGGTTAAAGTCTAACTGTTCCAAGCTGGAAAAGAGCATGTTGGATCAAAACCCCACCCGAACATAACCGATCGGTTTAAATAAAAAATTGTTTGTTCCTCTGTTTCCGTGTTTCGTTTGTCTTTTCTTTGCCATCCTCTATGAACTCCTCTTATAAAAACATCCAAATCCTAATTGTAATCTTATCTTATTTGACCTTTAGTGGTGAAAAGATTTTACCAACAAACGTATTAATCTAACAAGATTGTCGTTTCTGACAAGTATTAACTATAATGGAACAATGGTAAGTATCAATTTTTAGGAATTGAGCCATAGAATTTGTCACAATGCTGATTAAGCATGTCATGACAAGGACCGAAGAAAAAACATTGTCTTCAATGTTAGTGGCCATATCAAAATCACATGTGGCAAAGAAATTGTTGTTCCTTGCATCAAACACCATGAATGCAAAGTCTCATTTGAAATCTTTATCCACTGATTTACACCAATTGGTATTGGCATCAATTTTCTTATCAGCTCCAGGATAATGTTTTCTAAATGCCTTATGACTAGGGTTTGACTTGTTGTTGTCTATGCTAAGACCATATTATTTCAACATATCATCGATATTGTTGAGTTTGCCTCGAAAGATATAATATATGTCATTTGTGGTTTTAAAAAAGCTAGATTAAGTTTAGTACCATGACAATAGGTAAATGAATGTGGGCTGATATGGTATTAATTTCAACCAATATGTTCGAGAATTTCCTTCCTAGACATAGAAACTTCTTCATCCTTAGTAACAATAACATACAATTAAACATAAAAGCAGATCGTAAATGTCATTGTGTATATTTCGTGTATTATCCAAACATACAAGTAACCAAGATTTCTATGTTTGTGCATGACCATATGAAACAATATATTTGCCGCTACAATTCACAAATCTATGTTTTATTTCAGATTTTGGTAAAAACCTTCTAACTGAGAATGAAATTGGCAAATAAATATGGTAATTTGGTTTTATTTCAATCACAACCTTCTAACCGATTGGATTTTATTCGGTTCGAAATAAAATCAAATCCCACCCGAACAAAACCGATCGGTTAAAATCTAACAATTCCCTTTCAGCACCCACCCAAACCCCCAATTTCAAAAAAGTAACCATGTTGGATCCGGTTCGGTTTTAAATCCCACTCGAACAGAACCTATCGGTTTAAACGGTTTGTTCCTCTGTTTCGTTTGTCTTTTATCTGCCATCCTCTATGTACTCTTCTTATAATAAATCCAAGCCCTAACTCCAATCTTCTCTTCTTCGACTTTGTAGTGAAAAGATTTTACCAACAAAGGCTCTAATCTAACAATATTGTCGTCTCTATCAAGTATCAATTATTATGGAATGGTAAGTTTTCTCTGCTTGTTTATATATGATTCCCGTTTGTATAGTAGGATTTTAAACCCTAACTCATTAACCTTTTCTTCTTTGATTTTAACGACGAAAAAAGTGTGAGAAAGCGAAGAGTTGTGAATGAGGACAGGATCAGTGAGTTGCCTGAGGCTTTGCTTCTGCAGATATTGTCCTTACTTCCAACAAAACATGTTATAACCACAAGTGTTTTGTCTAAACAATGGCAATCTCTTTGGAAGATGGTGCCGAAGCTCGAGTTCGAGTTCGAATCTACCAAGAAGAAATTTGCAATGAATGTTGTAACGAGTTTGCTTTCGCATGAAGCTCCGGTGCTTGAGAGTTTGCACCTGAGAGTTGGAGATAGATGTTATAATACAGAGATGGGAGATATTGGAGTATTGGCTGGAATTGCATTTGCACGCCATGTGCGTGAGTTCGTACTCGTTTCCTCTGGCGCATTTGTCCCTTTTCCGAGTAGCTTGTTCTACTCTGCTTCACTCGAGACCTTGAAACTCGAGAACGAGATCGAAGTGGATGCTACTTCTCCGGTTTCATTGAAGTCCCTTAAAACTCTTCACCTTGTAGATGTGAGGTACAAATACGCCGAATCCTTTCATAACCTCGTATCTGGCTGCCCTAATCTTGAAGAGTTGCTTGTACATGGAGATTTATACCGTCATCACATTATTGTGGCGCCATCTTTGAAGAGACTATCCGTATACGATTCCGCTACTGGACGAAAGAATGCTAGATTTGTGATAAACGCTCCTTGTTTGAAATACTTGAAAATTAGCAAGTTAAAAGGCTATGAGGTTTGTCTGATTGAGAATGCGTGCGAGCTAGTTGAGGCAGATATTAGAAACGTTTCTGAGATAGACAATGAGATGATTCTGGAATCTCTCAAGTCAGTTAAAAGTCTTATCATGGACTTATCCCCCTTGGAGGTAATACTTTTAAGTGTTTTTATTTATCGCAATTCACTTACTTGTTGTTTACGTTACTAAGTTTGATAATAATAATATGATCTTTATGCATATATAGATTAAGCTTCCTACTGGTAGTATCTTCAATCAGCTGGTATATCTGGAGATGTATACACATAAAGCCATGTGGTGGAGTCTACTTGCGCTCATGCTCGATAGCTCTCCTAAGTTAAATGTCCTCAAGCTCACTGATGTAAGATATTTCATTATTAGTTACCTACCTATACTTTGATGTTCTATTTGCCTAGGGTTCTAATTTTGATGGGTCTCTTTGCCTAGTGTGGGTCTCCTCGAGAAAATTTGCATTGTAGCGAGAAATGGAGCGAACCAAAGTGTGTTCCTGAATGTTTGTTCTCCCAACTCGAGACATTTGTGTGGACAAGTTACGATTGGAGAATAGAAGAGGAGATACAAGTGGCTACTTACATTCTAAAGAACGCAAGACGGTTGAAGAAGGAAAAATTTACACCCACTAAAAAGCTCAACGAGTTGGAACAGAGACGTGAGATGGGCAAAGAGTTTCATGGCGTAGTCATGGCTTCAAATTCATGTCACCATGTGTTTGTATTCGAATGATCTTATATATTACACTTGTCACATACAACTTTGAGGGAAGTATGTCGGTTTTGGATTCATCATGGTATGCAACTATATATGTCTGGTCTGGCTATTGAGAGATGATAATTATGAATTTTATGCATTACTATTTTGTGGTTTATCTTAAGTAGGGGTTTGTGTTGGTTTTATATATATTATGCTTTACTAGTCAAGCTAAATGAGACAAATACAGTGAATAAAAAAAGCAGTAATGGGGACCAAGAGGGAAAATGTTTTTACAATACGTTCTGTCTAGGGGCTAGGGCTTGGACATTCTTGAACCAGATGAAAATATGGTAATTTGGTCTATTTCAAATCATCACTAATTAAACGTAACCGATCGGTTACAACATTGTTTTTGTTCTGGATTCGGTTCGATAATAAATTAAAACACACCGGAACTAAACCGATCGATCGGTTCTTAACGAACGGTTCCCTATTAGCACTACTAACTCAAATTCGAAGATAGTAACCATGTTTGGGTTTGGCTGATCATGTTGAATCCAGTTCGGTTAGTCGGTTACCCCACCCTAATAAAATCGTTTATCTTTCTTTTCTTTGCCATCCTCTACGTAAATTCTAAAAACATCCAAACCTTCTCTTCTTTGACTTTGGTGGTGAAAAGATTTTAGCAACAAACGCACTGATTCAACAAAATTATTGTCGCTATCAACAAAATAATGGAACAATGGTATGTTTTTTTTCTGTTTAGGTTATATATGTTCTTATATATATTACGCCTGTAAGCTCCAAACCCTAAACTCTTAAAATCTCGTGTTTTTCTTCGGTTTTAGTGATGAAAGTTTGAGAAAGCGAGTTGTTGTGAAGGAGGACAGGATCAGTGACTTGTCTGAAACTTTGCTTCTACAAATATTGTCTTGTCTTCCAACAAAAGCTGTCGTAGCCACTAGTGTTCTGTCTAAACGATGGCGATCTCTTTGGAAGGTGGTGCCGAGACTCCAGTTTGAATGTTACAATCATCAGAACATACATAAATTTTCAGAGAATGTTGGCAGGTGTTTGCTTTTGCACAAAGCTCCAGTTTTGGAGAGTTTGCATCTCAAACTTTCTCGTAGTTGTTGTGCTATAGATCTTGGACTATGGGCTGGAATCGCGTTTTCACGCCATCTGCGTGAGTTCGTGCTCGATCTTTTCTTTGGACCGAATGTCCAATTTCTAAGAAGCTTGTTTAGGTTTAGTGATACGCTTGAGACCTTGAAACTCAAGAATTCGGTTCTTTCAGATGTTCCTCCTGGATTTTGTATGAAGTCCCTCAGAACTCTTCACCTTCACTGCGTGGGTTTCAGCGACAATGAATCGTTTCGTAACTTTATATCCGGATGCCCTAATCTTGAAAATCTGGTCATGCGTCGAGGTAAGCATGAGAATGTGCTGACTTTCGTTATTGTGTCAACTTCCTTGAAGAGACTATCGATTAAAGATGACACTGGTGTAGTAAAGAATGGTGGCTATGAGATAAACGCACCTTCTTTGATGTACTTGGAAATTAGAGGGATTAGTCCTTGTGAGCGATGTTCTATTGTGGATTCTCCTAAGCTAGTTGAGGCAAATATTAGTAATGTTTCTCCCATAATGAACGGGAACCTTGTTGGATCTCTCAATTCAGCCAAACGTCTTTCCTTGGAGTTACCCTCGGAGGTAACTTTTGCTTATAGAAATTGAGTTATTTGTATATCAAAAATATTTCTGTATTAGTACGTAATACTAATGTATGATCTTGTATCTTGATCCATAGATTTTGTTTCCTACCGGAGATATTTTTAATCAGCTGGTTTATCTAGAGATCTGTACTTGTAAAGGAAAGTGGTGGAATCTACTTACGTTTATGCTCGATTTCTCTCCTAAACTACAAGTCCTCAAGTTCATTGATGTAAGTCATTTCATTATTAGCTTTTTATCTTTAGTGGTTACTCTTTGTGGTTAGATTTTAAATGTCCTTGTGCTGGTCTCATCAGCAATCCCAGAGATTTGATAAAGATTGTGTGGTCGGCGGGAAATGGAATCAACCTGACGTTGTCCCTGAATGTTTGTTGTCCCATCTTGAGAAATTGGAGTGGGAACTATTTAACTGGGATAGAGAAGAGGAGATAGAAGTGGCTACATACATTCTTACGTACGCAAGACGTCTGAAGAGTGCAACTTTTTCCACAAGACCCATTCAGTACAAAGAGCTCAGCAAGTTGGAAGAGAGATATACGAAGCTCATGGACTTGGATGGTGTGGTTAGGGCATCAAATTCCTGCCACCTTGTGTTCGCTGAATGATCTCAATTATATCTACTGGACTCTTCTTGTCACATGGGTTTTAGTGTTTTACTATACCAAACGTTTCTAATATAGCCAATGAGAAGATTCTGGAATCTCTCAAGTCAGTAAAACGACTTTCCTTGGAGGTAGAGTGAGAATATTGGGCCTGTGTTGGGCTTCTTCGTTAAATTTTCATTATTCTTGTATCGTTTTAGTACTTAGCTCACGCTTCCTATGTAAATAACTCATGAAAGAATTATTAATTAATAATTGCACTTATTTCCTTCTAAATCTAAATTGTCTTCTTCTTCAACCTCTTAATTCTTCTGAATCTCTCCTCTATTTCATCTCAGTTCTTATCTTCAATCTCTGTCAATTCTACTTCTTTCCCATCGATAGCCCAGAAAAAGACAATATTGCGGCCTGGTTTTCTCTTCCTAACAATTTTGATGGCATGGTGGAGTTTCTAGGTATGAAATTATCAACAGTAGCACCATCGCCTGATGATCCGATATGTAATCGAAATTGGGTCTACCGAAACAATCCATGGACATGAATAGGTCAGTTTTAGCCTTTTTGTATCAGTTATGCGCTCTCTTTTGGATTTACCGACGAGAGGGATTCGTTGTATTTCAATTTCGAGGAAAAATGTAAATTTACTTGGATCCGGTTATTCTTCGGATGGTTTGATTGTTGAAACAATTCAGGAGATACTGAACTGAATGACTTCCATTTTATTGTCTGCAAGTGAATTTTTTGTCAAACCTTAAAAGGGTTTTTATTTGTGGATGTTAAAGAAGTCAGGTTGACTCTGGTGAAGCGAGCAAATTCTCCATTGTGAATTTGTATATGTTTGTTCAAATCATAGGATGCTTGGGAATGGAAGGACGCGTAATCTCTTGCAAGATGCATGGCTTTCTACTCTCCCTGTTATAAAAGGTGTGTGTTTGTAAGAGTATGTCTCTCTTTAATCTGCTGAGACTTGTAGATATAAGATAATCAACCTTATGCTAGAAACGTCTTATTCGCCACTATCTCCTCTAGCTATCATGGTATTTTCTTACATCTTCTCACTCTATTTTACACTAACTTAGCTATTAGTGGAGGATGCTGGTTTGAAAGACAGGCTCTCTCCTACTACAGACTTTGGAAAGCCCACAATGACTGTTGCTTCTCAGGTACGCTTCCTTCAGCTCTTGTTGCAGTGATGAGAAGGAAGAGTTTGAGAGTCATGTGGATTTTAACAGGAAGCTTCAGTGCCTCCTAGAAGAATTCGAGTATGGAATCCACCAGCCATTGATACTGATGACTCCTGAAGATCAGATTTGGCTGTCAAGGGAGTTGAATAGTGAGGCTTTCAAGAGGTCAAGTAAGATGGTTTGGAGCTATGGCAATGTCATGGGACAGTTTGGCGTCTGAAGATGTCTTACTTGAGATTGTGGTTTGATAGAAGGTTATTGACAGCACTGGAGAATGGTCACGTCGTACAGCTTTCTCTGTATTGTGTTTACTTTTCATGATTATAATAAGCTCTATGTATGTGTCCACAACTTGGTTATTTTTCATTTACACATAAAGATGTAACCATGTACAATGTCATGAAAGATGAAACCACTACTACCCTATGAAACAATATGTAAGCGCTTTCCAATGTTTATACCTAACTTTTTCCAATGTTTATAGTACCTCAGATAGTCTACTCTCTGTTTTTCTTTTTCTTCATGTCTCTTTACTTCAATACGTCTTCAAGCTTCAGTCCACATTTCTTCAAGATGAAGCCACCACTTCTTTCACCACTAGTTGAGTATTTGGGCTCTCAAGTCTTCTCAATCCTTTTCCGGTTGCCACAAAGCAGCCTCCCGTGACACTGCCGTAAAACTTGGCGGATGCAGCTTTGGAAATTTGCCAGTTTGTTGAAAACACCAAATTTCCATGCGAATCTGTTCCCCAAAAGCATTGAGCTGCAGCGCCTCTAGGATCCTGAAAAAAAACAAAAAAAAATGAACATAGTTTTTAATATCTAAATGTGGTATCAAAGGAGAAAAGAGAATCTTACCGTGGAAACGAAGAATTGCTTAGTCCATGCATCATAGATTACGAAGCTAAAGTTTCCCTGGAAACGCCGGACAACATTGTACCATTCGTCTCCTTGTGATTTAAACCTGCTGTACAATGTGCTCACTGTTGCTGCGTCGTTGCTAACGTCATGCAATACATGTGTCATTTGCAAAAGCTCTCTGTTCTCAATTCGGCCGTGAAAGAGACAAACAACATCATCTTTGACAACAAGAGAGCTGCGACGAAATGATAAAACAAGATTAAGAGAGTAAAACGGAATAGCGATCGAAGAAGACTAAGAAATGAATCAAGATTTAATTATCGTCGACAGCAGAAGAAAAAAAAAAAAGATAACCTCAAATTGAGGATCGCAGTGTCACTATTACTTAAGAAAACAGAGGATATGAGATTCAAGAGGTTACCTTGGAGTGATGAAGCTATTTTGATCCAGCTTGGATGACATAACACAAGAAGGGAGATTCTTGATGCAGAGCGAGTTCGGATAGTAGACCTCAAAACCCCTTGCGACGTCTTCAATGGCAGCCACGGATTCGATTGTCGGCGGCTCCTCCGGGGCATTTGTCACCGCCGGTGTCACGATACTCCCGAAAAGCATGACCGGTTTCTTTGCGACTCCTTTCTCGAACAACGCCAACATATTTTCCTTCTTCTTCACGATTCTCGAGAAAATCTGGAGTTTTGCAGGTTTTAGAGAGCGCAGAGGGAAAATGGAGAGGGGAAGTTTGTTACTCACGTAACCGCTCATCTTATATCAGTTTGAGCGAATGGGCCAGCTCCTTTTTACTGAGGCCCATCTCTCATCTTCGGTTCATCTTCGGTCCGCATAATAACGTCCTAAAGCAAGTGTTAAAATCTCAGAATAGATAGATCATTTAAAATATTTTAGTCTTGAATAACATACTGATATAAAGTCCAACTACACATAATTCTAGCACATGATTTAAAAGAAATTTATTGATTAACAAGAGATTGTGCTTGGATAATCATGTTAAATGTCTTAGAGAAATTTTTTGTACTTTTTGCTCTAAACAATAAAATACAACCGTCAAGCTGCAGCAAATTGATAAAATAATCATAATGTGTAGCTTCGTTCGTGATTGAAAACCGTTAGAGACGACAAGATATTTATGGTAATGCCATCGAAATTACCGAAAGCATGAATCAAATAAATGAATCAAATAAACAATTCAAGTTGGACCAAAGCCAAAATGTCATTTAATCCCGCTTAGCTCATATAAGTAATAAGTATATCACGATAATCTTTGATTTTTTTTTCAAAAACATACATTTGAATCTTTGGCATCACGCGTACGGACCTTGACAGTGAGAGGATTTAACAGTGAATCATTAAAATCATATGAGTTTAGCATCCAGAAAACTCTCCTGATTTAAATAATAAAAGTCAACTGATAGTAATATGAAAGGGAAGATCACATAAAACAAAAAATATCACTTAATCGGCAAATATAAAAGAGGCTTTTGTTATATAGAGACCCAATTTTGTATCTCTCCTCTTCCTCCTTCCAAATACCAAACTTTCATCACTCCGATCATATCCATTCAACTTTCTCTCTCTGCTAAAGCCCTCACCGGATTAAATGCCCGAAGTCGATCTCGAAACCTTGGTTTCTTCAGTATGCGCCGGTGGCTCCGACCGGAAGATCGCCTGCGTGACCCTCGCCGACGGCGACGGCGACGAGGACTCCGCTCATGACACGATGATCCGACCCGTTTTCGTCTCCGCCACGAGCCCGATCGATTTTCCGCCGGAGTCTTACTCCTTATCCAAAGAAGCACAGCTCGAGTGGTTCAACGAGAACGCCTTCTTCGAGCGCAAGGAATCACAGAAAGGAAACTCTTCTTCTTCTGCTCCCGTTTCGAATCCCAATTCAAACCCTAATTCGATTCCCAAATCGAGCTCCCAGCGAATCTCTCTCAAATCCAAGACGTCGATCATCAGGCTGCCGAAACCGCAGAAGACGTATTTCAACGAAGTGAATAAGCGGAGAAATTGCAGAATCGCGACGACGATGATGATCCCGAAACGGATCGGGTCGCGATTGAAATCGGATCCTTCGTTATCGGAGCCTTCTTCTCCGAAGGTGTCTTGCATTGGGAGAGTGCGATCCAAACGAGACCGTAGCCGCCGAATGCAGAGGCAGAAATCCGGTCGAACCAATTCGTTTAAGGATAAACCGGTCCGGGTTAAGAAACCCGGGTTTCTCGCCAGCTTCAGAGCCATCTTCAGAACCGGAGGCGGTTGCAAAGACCTGTCGGCGAGTGGAGCCCACGCGCCGCAGAGGGATGCCACTCCGCCTAGAGTTTCCGCCAGAAGGTCGAGCGATATCAGAGGACGGCTTCCGCCGGGTGACGTCGGGAAATTTTCGCCGCAGAGGAATAGCACCGGTTCGAGGAGATCCGTCGACGGTGACGAACCGGTGATACCCGGATTAGGTGGGATGACTCGGTTTACTTCGGGGAGAAGAAGAGCGGATTTGTTGGTAGACGTTTGACGTGGCGTGACGTGACGTGCGGCGTTTACGGTGTGACTGTGGACTAGGTGAGAATGGTGGGGCCCGGTACCGTGTTTTAAGCTTCGGAGAAAACAAGGATCGTGATTGGTTGGCTTTTCATGGGCTTCTATGGGGCCCATGAGCGTGTGTTGATTTGAAAAAGTCGTTATCTGACGTGGTGAGTGGTTTAACGGAGTTGGGAACACGGCATATATAAAGAGAGAAAGCGCGCGCACACTTTTTGATTTAATTTCTCTCGCGTTTCAACCACTTTCACCGTTTTTGTATATCTTATATATATTTATATGTCTGTTTTTTTCCTTAAGACTTTGATTTTTGAAGTAGTTTTGGTTTGTACATAGGTATTCCTTATTTATTTGTATATGTGTTTTTTTCTTAGAGTGGAATACAGAATGTAAAGATATTTAATGGGTAACAGTCAATATTCAGTAATATGTTTTAGACAAATGAGCTTGTTCTGTGTTTTGCTGTCAACAACATTCAGATTATAGTTAAGTCAATTTAAATAGTGCTATAATCTCTCAAGAGCAAAAGACCATATCAAACAATGAAAGGGAATAGTGGGAGCCATGAAGAGTTTCAAATTCTTTGACTTGTTCAAGTCTTGGAGAAATCAAAATGATCGCTAATGTCATATGGTATTTTAAATTTATCTTATTAGTTATTTCGTTTTCAAGAATAGACAGGTCATTCTTAGCCATCGTTGATTCTATAATATAAACATATGGGAACAAGTTAGAAAAGTCACTTATTCGAATTGGCCCTGCATAATATGTCTTCAACCAAATAATATGAGGACTGAAACTTGTAAGTTTTTGCTCATTTCCTGGGGAAGCTTATCATGCGTTAATAAAAAATTTAATGAGCAATTATTTTTTTCTTTAGGTACCTAGTGTTTTCCACAAAATTTAATGTTAGTTGAATTTTATAAATTTCTTGAAACTATATGATATAGCATTTTCAGTTTTAGCGTTGACGAAGCTACTTACACTCATAGTGGTTTACAACATAGCTGCAGTCACATTTTCATGTCGTCACTGACACTGACTTTTGTCCTCATCGTCTTCTTTTTTGATATTTTCGTCGGTATGAAATACTAGTTCATACTTATCATAAAAGAGTGAAAAGACTAATATTCCGTGTCTAATGTAGTAGAATGTAAGATATTATGTGACAAATTAGCATTTCAATTTGAGACCGACGTGAGAATCATTATTTTCTGAAGGATTTTGATTTAGCAATAAGGCGGTGTATGGAGAAAGAAAATCGCTTGGCTGCGAAAAAGTGAAATCCATCAATTTTGATAATAGGGTTTTTATTTAAGTCACAATAATTAATTAATTATTGTTAGTTTGGACTTTGGAGTTAGCAGGAAAGAAAAATGACAACAAATTTGTCTTACGTTCCATCTCCTTTTTTCCTCACAACAATTATTTCTAACCAACACGTAAAACAAATCAAACAATTAAACCAATACTCTCCTAGTTCCCCAGCTTTCCCTCTTTTTTCAACGCCCAGGATTCAACGTAGACCAGACCAAAGTTAATCTGCTTGCGGAGTACCAGCAGCTCAAAGAAATCCATACCATCGATGTCTTCACCGCACATTCTCCTAAACAGAACAAAAGAAAACCCAAATCAGTCACAGAGAAAGAAAAATCATTTCGAAGAGCCAGAAAAACGTTAGACATATATAGACATGGACATACCTGTTCAAAAGCTGCAATGTCGTGATATCTCTCTTCATGTTATTGATGGCTTGAACCAGTGTTTTATGGTCATCCGAATGTTTTCTGCTCTCAGTGCTGTATTTTGAGAGACCATTTAATAGCCAACAGACAGCAAGCAATTTTATCAGTATATTTTTCAGACAAGTTTCTGAGCTATATGCGTATTACCTGCTCCGGAGCTCTCTCGCTCTCTTTCTTAGGTAAGATCTTTTCTTTGCGGCCAGTAACTGCAGTTTCAAACTCTGATTCCTCTTGCTCTCAATCCATGATTTACCAGCATCTGTGTCTCCTTCTTCTCCGAATTCCTTGATTGGGAGAAATATAAAACTTTGAGCTTCAAACCAAGATCAAAACTGACGATATATAAAGAACGATAACCAACGCTAGGTGTTACATAGGGCCCTAGTTTTTTATTTAATCTTTACCTGCTTGACCATACTTGCGTCGATTTCCTCCTGCTCTTTTCTCTTCTGTAATATTATTCAAAGCAAGACGGTATTAAAACTTGCTTGCGAATATTGTATATATGTGAAGAGAAATAATAACAAGCTTTACCTTTGCTAGTTGGGTTTCCACACGGAGAACGCCTTGTTCAAGCGGACCTAACAGCGAACGAAGCTCAGCCACGCTCAGAGCGTCGACACCCTCACCACACATAGAACTGGGAGTTAAAAAAAAACATTTTTCTGTGAGTTTAATTAAAGAGAAGAAAAAAGAAGGTAAAAAAAAAGACTTTGAGCCGCGGTTCTTACTCGTTCAAAATCTGCAAGTCCTCAAGTTCAGTCCTCAGAGTCTCAGCTTTGAGCCGCTGCAGTAAGTACACAAGATAGTTTGTAAAAACATAATGTAAAAGAGAACAATCAATATATGTAATATACATACCAGCGCCAGCAGATCTTCTTGTTTCGGTGGGCTACGTTCAGATCTGTGTATGGATTGAAAACCAAGAAGAATAAGTCAGGTTTTTTTCGTTTTTTACCTTGCAAACAAGAACCGAAAACATTTTTGACGAAGGATGGATCACAACAATGGAGAATAAACTTAGCAACAAATCCCTAGAAAAACATCCAAGCAAATAGGATCTCGCTTTTAGAGAATAACTCTCTGAGATTACCTGGAGAATTTGGAGGACTCGGAGTCATCAACGTTCAGACGCTGAAAACTCTTGAAAGTCTCATTTGCTTCCTGATCATGTTCCTGTAGCCATCTGTATCAATTGCAAAAACAGAAGAATAAAGCCAAGCGTACAAAAACCGAAAACGTTTTTCTCATATTCATATTCTTCGGATCTGATCCATGTCAAGACACATCGATTACCTGGAGGATTCGGACATCTCTCCCACGTTTACCATCGTAGCTTTCGCCTTCGAAGACTTAGTACCCCAAATTAAGCTTGCTTCATCATCAAAGAGGAAAGAAAAATTAGGTAAAAAAGCATGAAAAATTAATGGGCCCATACAGTTTAACCGAACGGATTAACCGAGCCCCTTTAGTCAGCAGATTAAGCTTAGCTTTGTCTTACGTTCCATCTAATTTTTTCCCTGACAACAATTATTTTCAACAAACACGGAAACAAATCAAACAATTAAACCCCATTTTTAGATGTTTTTTTCTCTCTCCATCAATTTCCAAGTATACCACTCGTGTCTTTTTCCATAATAGAAATATAAATTGTAAAATTCTTACAAAATATATTTTCATATAATAAAGTATATTTGAAGAGTGCTAAACTAAATGGAATAAAGTTTTCAGAAAATGGCCCTGCAATTCATCACTAATTATTTGCCGATGACATCACATTTGGAAGTCGAAGATGAGAAGTAGTAAACTGAATACTACATTAGATTGTTTATTATTCCTTTTTTTATGCAAATTATTTATTATTCCTAATATTACAAAGCTCGTTTTTTTCGGGCGAATTGGATTTTTTGATTTCTGAACACACCGATAGACAACGTAAAACTAAATTAATTGGGTTTTCTCTTTTTGTTGCTGGTTTCTTTTTAATCGGTGCCGAGCTCATGGAGCATCTCAACTCTCCGGCCATTGAGAGGTTGACAAGGTCTTGAATTGTGCTGGTAAGAAATGTCCAGTGGAGATCTGACTAGTTCTATTTGTTCCTTTGACATTGACCTCACCTGCATTTAATTTATTACACACGGCAATTATAGATCAAGAAGATGTCACACTAATGTGGACCGTTTCTATACAAAAATGTCAAATAGCATGAAAGTAGTAGCTAGGTGTTATCCATCGTATCATGACTTCTCTTTTTTCATTGAAACGTATATAATAAGTTTGACACAAACCTACAAATGGGTTAAGCTTAAAAGCAGGGAGTGTGGAGCCCAAAAGACACTCAAATCGGTTGAATATGTCAAATAATAATAGAGAACTATGCATGAAGTTTGAAAAATGAATACTATTAACGTACACAAGGTGTCGAATTCTTACGACCACTAGTTTCACTTTCGATGGACTATATACATATTTCTAACCAACACGGAAACAAATCACACAATTCAACCCTCATATTTTCCCTATTAAACACGAACAAAGAAGGAAACACACAAAAGAGTAGTACACTGGTTATAATATGGGATAGTTAATATCCTAGTACTTAATTAAGTCTCATTAACATTGCTAGATACTTATATTAAACAGATCAGAAAGCTCTTCCTTCTTCAGGATACTTTTCTCCTTTCTCCACCATGCTCATTTTCTCCACCAATACTCTCGTAGTTCCCCAGCTTTCCCCCTTTTTCCAAAACCCAGTACCTAATGTAGACCCGACCAATATTAATCTGCCTGCGGAGTACCAGCAGCTCAAAGAAATCCATACCATCGATATCTTCACCGCACATTCTCCTAAACAGAACAAAATAAATCCCAAATCAAGTCACAGAAAAAAGAAAAATAATTTTGAATAGCCAGAAAAACGTTAGACATAGACATACCTGTTCCAAAGCTGCAATATCGGGATCTCTCTCTTCATCTTCTTGATGGCTTGAACCAGTGTTTCATGGTCATCCCAATGTTTTCTGCTCTCAGTGCTGTATTTTGAGTAACCAATTAATAGTCAAAAGACAGCAAGCAAATTATATATATCAGTATATTTTTCAGACAAGTTTCTGAGCTATGCCTATTACCTCCTCCGGCGCTCTCTCCCTGTCCTTCTAAAGAAAGATCTTTTCTTTGCGGCAAGTAATTGCAGATCCAAACTCTGATCCCTCTTGCTCTGAATCCATAATTTAACATCATCTGTGTCTCCTTCCTCTCCAAATTCCTTGATCGGGAGAAATATAAAACTTTGAGCTTAAAACCAAGATCAAAAACGGACGATATATAAAGAAAGATAACCAACGCTAAAGTGTTACATATATAGGCCCTAATTTTTGTTTTAATCTTTTTACCTGCTTGACCATCCTTCTGTCAATTTCCTCCTGCTCTATTCTCTTCTGTAATATTATTCAAAACAAAACGGTATTCAACTTGCTTGCGAATCTTGTATAGTATATGTGAAGAGAAATAATAACAAGCTTTACCTTTGCTACTTGGGTTTCCACACTGAGCAGGCCTTGTTCAAGCGGACCTAACAGCGAACGCAGCTCAGCCACGCTCAGAGCATCGATACCCTCAGCGCACATATTACTGGGAGTTAAAAAAAAAAACCATTTTTCTGTGAGTTTATTTAAAGAGAAAAAAAAAAGAATGAAAAAGAAAGACTTTGAGCCGCTGTTCTTACTCGTTCAAAATCTGCAAGTCCTCAAGTTCGCTCCTCAGAGTCTCAGCTTTGTCCCGCTGCAAGTAAGTACACAAGATAGTTTGTAAAAACATAATGTAAAAGAGAACAATCAATATATGTATTATATAGCATACCAACGCCACAAGATCTTCTTGTTTTGGTAGGCTTCGTTCAGATCTGTGTGAAATTCTTGATCAATGGAGGAACAATATCAGCATTTTTGTGTCGATTGGAAAATCAAAAAGAATAAGTCAGATTTTTTTTTTTTTTTTTTTTTTTTTTACCTAACCGAAAACCTTTTTCTCCGAATCACTAGTTAGAAAGCAGACTAAAACTTCAAACCTAGAGGATGTCTTTTTTTAACGTGCATAAGAAATAACTAAGAGAAGGGTGAATCACAATTGCATAAGAATCAAAGTTTTGTGACGGTTTGCATCTTCTGATTACTTGAGAATAAAGTTAGCAACAAAGCCCTAGAAATTCATCCAAGCAAATAGGATCTCGCTTTTAGATAATAACTCTCCGATCGAGATTACCTGGAGAATTTGGAGGAACACGGCATCTCTCTCACACTTTCGGAGTCATCAACGTCCAAAAGCTGAAAACTCTTGAAAGTCTCATTTGCTTCATGATCATGTTCTTGTAGCGATCTGTATCGATCAATTGCAAAACCAGAAGAATAAAGCAAAGCGTACAAAAACAGAAAACGTTTTTCCCATATTCAGATTCTTCGGATCTGATCCATGTCAAGGAGACATCATCGATTACCTGGAGGATTCGCAGGATTTGGACATCTCTCCCACGTTTACTCGAAGACTTCCCCAAAGCTTGCTTTCACCATCAAAGAGGAAAGAAAAATTAGGTTAAAAAACATGAAAAGTTATTGGGCCCGTACAGTTTAACGGAACGGATGAACCGTGCCCCTTTAATCAGCAGATTAAGCTTAATCGACGGCCAAAACATTTGGATATTTAATGATTGATCTGACTACGCAATCACAGGTACAGCTTTGTCTTACGTTCCATTTTTCCTCACAACAATTAGTCAATTAGTTTTAAACAACACGGAAACAAATCAAACAATTAAACCCCAATTTTATTTTATTTTTCTCTCTCCATCAATTTCCAAGTACCACTTGTGTCTTTTTCCAATATACAAATATAATTATAAAATTCTTACAAAATATATTTTCATATAATAAAGTATATTTGAAGTAATTACCTGAAATAACTCAATTTTTTCCTTTAATATGCTTGTGTGATTTCGACATTTATATCATTCATTTTTCTTTTTTTATCACACTATGATATATTATTTGGTGCACGGTGTTTTCTACGTAGCATATATCTCAACAAACCACATCATCACGTTTGGAAATCGAAGATGAGAAGTAGTAAACTGAATACTACATTAGATTATTAGTTATTCCTTTTTTTTATGAAAATTATTTATTATTCCTAATATTACAAAGCTCATTTTTTCGGGCTAATTGGATTTTTGATTTCTGAACACACCGATAGACAACGTAAAACTAACTTAATTGGGTTTTCTCTTCTTCTTTTTTGTTGCTGGTTTCTTTTTACTCGGTAGGAAGCTCGTGGAACATCTCAACTCTCCGGCCATTGAGAGGTTGACAAGGTCTTGAATTGTGCTGGTAAGAAATGTCCAATGGAGATCTGAGTAGTTCTATTTGTTCCTTTGACATTGACTTCACCTGCATTTAATTTATTACACACGGAAATTATAGATCAAGAAGATGTCACACTAATGTGGACCGTTTCTATACAAAAATGTCAAATAGCATGAAAGTAGCAGCTAGGTGTTATCCATCGTATCATGACTTCTCTTTTTCCATTCAAACGTATATAATAAGTTTGACACAAATCCACTATTGTACAAATGGTTAAGCATAAAAGCAGGGAGTGTGGAGCCCAAAAGACACTCAAATCAATTGAATATGTCAAATAATATATAGAGAACTATGCATGAAGTTTGAAAAATGAATATTGTTAACGTACACAAGGTGTCGAATTCTTACGACCACTAGTTTCACTTTCGATGGACTATAAATGCTTTATATACATAGTGAGTCTTGATACGTTAAAAAGCCTACTTAATAAATAAAAGTGAGGTTCTAGTTTCCAGCCATCTAAATGTAGGTGGGATTGTCAAAATAATCAATTCTTATATTTATTCAATTATTCTCCATAACAATCACTAAAATCTTAAAATTTCAACATTAGAAAACTGTATTTTCCAACTTTGATAATTAAACTCTTAAAATCATTTTCAAATTTTTAAAAATCTACATGGATACTAGCTAGTGCTACCCACCAAAATGGAATCGCGGAAAAACCTTAATTTGAAAAATCGAAAGTTCTCAACCATTAGACTACTAAAATTGGTAATGTTAATTAGCAACCAAAAGAATTTCCGTTTAAAACTTCCTAACAATGATCATATATTCATATACATATGTAAAAAAGGGTTTTACCTTGCCAAGGATGGTCCAAGTGACGTTCTCGGAGCAAGGAGGAGTAGTGAGTGAACCAACGTATCTGAAGTACTTTCGGGTCTCATGTTCGATATGTCTTGTGTTTATTTCTCCTACTTCCACTTGTGCGGCGTGGTTCCCTTTGAATCTCTCTTCCTTTAGCTTCACTAATTTCTCCTTCATCTAATCATTGTTATAATTAAACCTAGATTAGTAACTAAGCCAATATATCACGTAAGTCACATCAATAATTGTATATTTACATCTCAAAAGTACCTGAGAGAGGAAAGGCTCCTCAGTGCCGATTTGGAAGAGGGTTGCTACCACAGCAAAGCTTCCATCTTCTGCTTTGTGTACCATGTGAAGCTCAGCTGCATATCTACATTTATATTTAATCTTAGTTTTTCTTATACTTTTTCTAAATAAATAACCCAAACAAGTAAATAAAAATATACTTCCAAATTCAAAAAGGTCAACAAAGTCGTTGTAGTATAGTGGTAAGTATTCCCGCCTGTCACGCGGGTGACCCGGGTTCGATCCCCGGCAACGGCGTATAATTTTTTTATACTGAAAAACTTTGCAAAATAGATAATAAAACAATTTTTTAACAATTTGTTAACGGGCCAGTCTAACACTTGCCCTATGGGCTAGGCTCAATCTGTGACTGTGACTTTATGTGAAAATGCAAATAATTTTGGATTTTTCTAAAAAGTTGAGTAACAAATTGTTATATACTCCAAACTCGAATATTTGATTCCAACCTAGTTCACAATCAAACAAAGACTGTCTAGAGTTTTATTTTTTTAGTTTTATCATAAACCATGATAACGTGTTTAATGATTATAAATAAATTAGTTAATGTTAAGAAGAATTAGAGCTTACTGGACTCCATGGAGATGATGTTCAGAAGGAGTGTGCCAATGCATATGTTGTAAGGTATAGTTCTTATTGTCTATCACCACATCTCCTGCTCCTTTCCCAAAGGACATCGCGACGTTGCAGACGTGGTTTACTAGCGTTGCGTTTGTGGGGTGGTAATTGCGGTGTAGCGACTCCAACTTCTGGTTGTAAAAGGTGTCTCTCCTTTGGATATCGATTGGAGATTGCAATTTACCGACCGCACATTGACTGAAGTGAGGGTTCAAGTGTCCCCATTGATTTGGTCCATTCTTTCCTCTGTATCCAAACAGTACTTCTGTCTCTGCTCATTATATAAAAAAACCTATCAAACAAATGATGGTACATATATAATCTAGTGGTATGTACCATATCTAGTTTTTCTAGGGATTTAACAACCATATGTGCATATATAATTGAGAATTAAAATAAAAAATTGTATATATATATGTGTGTATATAGATGGAGGGGAAGAGAAACAAAGAGTGTTAGTAGCATTACGAGCATTTGCAGGGGTAATGGAGAGGAGAGCCATGGCGAAGAAGCAAAACTTAATTATCATCGTCATCATCTTCTTCTTCCTGTTTTGGTAGAAATCTCTGGCTACAAAAGAATAAAAAGTGTTTGCATTAAGAAATAAAATAGAAGAGGAAGTATATATATGTAAACTGACTACCGAACTTTTCTATATTAAACCTGTGCAGATGATAAATTATTTTGTTAGTTTACTTCATGGCTGGCATGATCACTGGCTCTGTTATTTATAGCCAATCTCCTCACACATTCGTTTTTTTTTTCTCAAAAAAAAGAAAGCAAAAATAGATAAAATAAAAAGTTAAAGAAATACTTAAAATCAAATGTTATCCAAGAGGATTTCTGCGGTTGTATATATCCCCTATAGAAAGCATACATTATTAGTTGACCATGTTCTTTACATCGTATTATTAAAATAAAGTAAGTTTTCTTATTTGGTCCAACAGTACTATATATCGTGTATTTACTATATATTTGTGGTCAACTTATTTGGGTTCAATGTTATCAAACAAATGTACGTAGGTCAACAGAATCTCATATATCATTTTTATTTTGGGGTCAAATCTCATATATCTTATATGTCAAGAAATTGAACTATATTCGTCAATACCTTCTTTGGGGGAAACAAAATAGCTAAACTATGGTAGAGACCACCTTTTGTATGTGTTTCGTTGGGCAATCTGGACTGGCTTGTGCTTTAGACCTTTAGTCGAGTGCTACGAGTACGACGATCGAACACCCGGTGCTAATATTGTAAAGTTAGATTTATAAAAATACAAATGTAAGAACCGATATATGCTTTAACAAAAAAAAGAACCGATATATGTTAAAGACTCTACAGTATGTTGATGACGAATAGTTGATTAATTGCTAGCCGTAAACACACAATTATGTTGTACTAAAAGGTTCCTAGCAAAGTTGTTTCCATTTCATGGATTAGATACTAAGATTATCCATCGATGAATTTCTCAAATGTTTTTCTTTTCTTTTGTAAAGGCCTTAGACTACACGATTTTGTGCTATAATATTTTCGGGTATTGTCAATCTCAAAACTTTAACAGAACAAATTATTGTCTTTATCTTTTTGGTGTGTGATATCTTTTCGTATAATACACAGATGGTGCCTGTCCCATAAAAACCCACCTCCCATTTTTCTTTCCCCCCACTTATCATCGAGAGACGTTTCACTATTCCCTCTCGTTATTCTAATATATGTATATATAAAGTTTATAAACTATTTGAACTAGAACAAATGATTATTTAAGAGAGCTTCATTTAGAGAAATGAAAGAACACCGAAAATATAAAAAGAAAAAGGTGAACACATGTGATGTGATGATCAGGTAGGGCATTAGTAAACGGAATCAGGACAAAATGCCTTCGGAATATTCATTTGTCCATACTCCGAACCCGAGAACATCGCATTTGTAACAAGACCGATCTCTTATCTCTTGTCGCAATAAAACAAAACGCATTATTCAATTCCCTGAGTAGATACATTCCACTTGGTTTGCCCATAACAATCGTCTTCTTTTTTTCTTTCAAAACTTGTATGGTTTACGCAAGTCTGGTACATATGAAACATTTTTATATATCCAAATGATATTTTGTCATATAACAAATTGACAACAACTCACAGTAGCACACACACTGGCATAAACCATTAGGTTACAAACCCTAGTAATCATTGGATCACGTTGTAAACACTAAACACTAAATAAGGCCTATGTGAAATTGTCTGTTTCTTTCTTATTAGTTGGGACGTGCACCGGTGCACGATACTTATCTTTTCTGTATGCATGGCCTTAGAAAGTAGTGGTGCAAATTATGTGATATATGATAAAGAGATCGTCAAAATCTAATCTTTTAACATTTGCCCCACACCTTAGTGGGGGAAGCCTTCAACTTCCCTCCACGAAATTGAACTAATGTGGTTCTGTCGGTTAAATTCCCACTTATTCTGTAAGATCAAGAACACTGATGATGCTCCTCCATTGACAAAGACTTCGCTGGTTACTATTCAACGAACTCTTATAATCATAATCTTCTTTCGTTTATGCGATCCAACAAAGGATAAAAAAGGGATTGAAAACTCTGTCCATTATGACCATTTCTTAAGGATGGATAAAATTAGACCTCAGAATATGGGCTCTGCATATATTAAAGTGGTCTTATACGAAAGGAAAAGTTGAGAATAGAAGATTCATGAAGATGATTTTATAATGGATTTGATAATGCCAACACGAGACATGATGATAATGTTATCATATTCCACAATGCAAAAAAAAAAAATTCAATTAATCAGAACCAAATAGCGATTTAGGTGAAAGTATGAATCATCCCAATGATTTATTCAACAAAGAAAGTGACTTGAAGAGCAAAAAAACAACATGGAAATTTCCATTTCTTTCCTTTTAGTCTTGAGAGATTCAAAAAGAGAGAAAACTTCACTCTTCAACTGGCCTTTGACCCAACACAGATATATCTTGGTACCGTTTCTGCATCATGACAACAACAATATCATGTTAAAAGTGTAAGTGAGAGAGAGAAAAATGATCATGAAGTTGATGAAACTAAAAGAGGTTTAAGCAGATATGTGATCATTCCATATGAAGATGGCTAATACAGAGAATGAAGAAACATTTACCATCTAGACTCTATGGTTCAAAAGATGACAAACATTAACAGCAGCAATGCACTTTCTGAGTTTAAGCTATCATCACAGATTCACAGTCAAGTTTAGATGCAGAGAATCGAAATGGAACAAGTTATACTCAAAATTTCAGAATTAGATTTCATGAAACAGGATTCGTATTTACTGAATCACAGCACAAGAGAGATAGATTAAGTCACATACCCCAACATTCTTGCTTTCCCAAAGCTTATGAACACCGTAATCCACAGCCTGCACACATACGTTTAACATTTCATATGAGAATATGATAAATTGCAAAATTACAGAGAACAAATCAATCTTCAGACTCGAATTCCATATTCATCTGTCTATTCACATCTAAGACCCCCAAATCTCACCAATTTCATCTCAAACTTTCAGTTTTTTTTTGGCTCGGAATTGTAGATCGCTTCTTCAATTCGATGAAATTTATTCACCAAAATCGTCATTTTACATCAAAATCCAGTATTTCATTCCAATCACAAATCAGATCCCGAAAGCTACCAACGCTAAGAAGATAAAACAATAGAAAAAAAGAAAAAATGTTTAGATCGCTAACCCGTTCGCCGAAGAAAGCGCCGGCGATGATGAAGGAGACGTAGACGGAGTTACGGCGCATGATAAGTCTGTAAAAGCCCTCGAGAGCTGCCATGATCAACCGCTGCTTGTTTCCGGCACCTGATCTCTACGTATCGGTTCTCGATTTAGGGTTACAAAAGAGATCAACAGAAATGGCGATAGTGAAGAAAAACGATGAGATTTTCGCGACTAAAATCAGAAAGGAATCTCTTTGACTCCTTCGTATCTTGAAAGGCCAAATGGGCCTAGTTAGGCCCAGTAGCCCGTTTTACTCGAAATCAGAAGAAGGTTGTTGTACATTACCAAAGGTGGGAATGATATTCTGTAACATCTTGATGACCAAACCAAAAACATTTGGCATGGAATGCAATATTGTCAACCTAAAGTATATATTGTTAATTCGATCATGGATTCAATCATATGAAATTTTGGATCACTTACATCAAATACTAACAGTACAATCTGAGCTTTGGTCAGTCCTAAGAAATTTGGGGCTTTACTTAAAAAAAAACTCAATGGAATGAAGGACATTTGAACCTTGCCTCATGAAGATTTGCACTAGCTATCTCAAATATTAGTGTTTTCTTACAAGTATTAATAGAAGATGTCACGTATACTGAGTACTTGAGTAATCACAATCAAATATATTTTCAGTACTTTGTGTTCAGGTAATTAGTGAGAATAAAACTACGTTCCTTGATGCCTAAGTAACTGAACAAAATTTCTTCTCACTAAGTACGATGACGTCTAACTCATGACGCAAAGAGAGGACAATATAAAGAAGTTAAGAACATGATTGGGTATGTTTCAGCACATGCAAATGAAAACAATAAGAAAATGGGCAAATGTCTTTCTTCTTTCTTTATGGCTAAAATATATAGGCAAATGTCACTATCAATATTTGATCTCTTGACAAAATTGCTGATTCAAAATTGAGCCTTGACGGTTTAAAACACATACCTGAATGGCTGAATAAAAAAGCAACAAAAAGGGGAGATGATGAAAGAAGAGAGAGTTATGTTCTAAAATTTGGAATGGAGCAAATCGATACTGAAATTTGAAAATTGAAATATCTCATGCGTTTGATATGTATGCAAGTTCTATAGAGATTAATAGTTCTTGTAAGAATTGTATATGAATTCTGCTGCAAAAACAAAGTTTGTTCTTTTTACTAATCGGTAAGGTTATTGTTTTATAAAATTTATTTATGGAACAAATCGGATATCCGGTCACTAAATATTCAATTCTGAATGTGATTATAGATATGTCGATCAGAACCGAATGCATCACAAATATCATACAAAAAAAAAACATATTCCACCTCTACCGATTGAGGCAACGCAACACACTCAAAGCAATTGGCAATGTTCTCTAAATTTATGAGTAAAATGAACAAGAATATATCAACAATATAACGATAATGTCTTATATATTATTGAGAAACAAGAACCACCACATTTAAGTATGTAATCATATAAAAATTTAGCGTAAGATCAAGCAACGATTATGTAACCCACCAGAAGCTGAAGCAGCTCGCCTAGCTTCCTCTACAAGAGACGCACGTGCCGACGAGATTCCGGCAGGGACTAGACACGTGTCGAACGTTGAACAGTCGATCCAATCCTTAAGAAGCTCTTCCTGTCCCCATATCTCCGGTATCCAAACTCTCCCGGCGATCTCTCTTCGGTGCTTCTTCAACTTCTCTCTCCCTTTGTCCACTCTCTCTTCTTCTTGATTCTTCTTCGGTTTCTCTTCAGGCAGAGCTTGATCTTTCTTGTCGGAAACAGAAGAAGCTTCGTCGGGCAACCTTGGATCTTGTTGGGTAACTTCGGTTTGGTCGGAAGGAGGCTGTGATGGACCGATCGGGTGGGCCATTGGGGACGTCGTATCGTCGATGTTCATCATGATTGCACAAAAGTAAAGCAGATTCAGATTCTTGGAGGAAACAAATAAAGAAAAGAAGAGAGATGTGTTTGTATGTGTCTGAGATTCGGTGTTGATAATATGTATTTTTTGTTGGGTTATGTAAAGAATGAGAAAATCGGGTGGGAGTTTGTGTTACACGTCGACGTAAGTTATTGTTTGGTGAAATTCTCCTTTCTCTTTAGCTTTTTGTTTTTTGTATGGTAAGTGACAACTTTACGTGTCTTTTTTGTAGATTGGATTGCTTTGGCCCTTAATTTTTGGAATTTAAATAAATAAATAAATAATCAATAGAAATTAAATCATTGATTAGTCATTCCTATTAAGTATGTATATTTTTTATCCTATTGAGTATTTATTTTTATACTAATTTCTTAGGTGAAACTTTCAGTTAGAGGATCCTTAAGAAAATACTGAAGAGAAGAAGGCATTTCATATAAATCGTGTGTATTTTCTCATAAGAACATGGGATTAAGATGAACAGATTTTGACATTTTGAAGAATTTCTGTTCACATTCAAAATGAAATATATGTAAAGAGATTGAAGTTCTCAACTGTTAATATTTTTGGGGTCGTAAATTCTTGAATATTCATTATGTAGGCATGCGTAGAATATAAGAAAAGCATTCAAAGAGGTTGGATTTTTTCGGGAGGATCATGAGGCTGATGTTGATTTAGGATTTATTCCAATGAATATGTTTAGGTGGGGATACGTTGGAATTAAATGATCCTGATTTTGAAATCAGAAGAAATGTGATTACAAATTGAAATGTTATATTTACAAATAAAGAGTAAAAGAGGTCCCAATTTGGAACTTGGAAGTACCTTCTCATGTGTCAGTATACGGAACTCATTTGTCACTTCGATAACTTTGCTCTCGGTCAAATTTTACTCAAATTTATGGCCTCCCCTCAATATGTTTATGTAATTAATTTGAGACTGTCCTTACTCTTTACATTATGATCCAGCAAGAACTAAAGAGTAATATTTGAAATTTAGTGTATCTTTCTACAGAAAGCATATACGTACCATCAGATGGTGTATGTATGACGACCATATACGACTGTCTGATGTAGATGTGGAATTTATTAAGATGGAATAATATTGTGTGTCGTGACTCGTCACGAAGATCGAAGAAGGATATATTTAGTGCAGACGTTAACATTTAACCACAATTTGTGAAGTTAGATCTTCTTTGGTCCTCTCGTTTCGATATTTTTTATAACTAAGTACGCGTGATAAAAAATAATTTAAAGATGATCGTTGAAACATGTCGTCAATCAACAAAACTCACTTCATAACCAATAATACAAAGCAAACATGTTTGTTGATCGTTGTTGCTGCCTGCTGGTTCTTGACGACAACTGAACGAACGTAGCCAAATTGCACACTACAGTAGATGACATGAGGAATAGTGATCCATCATGGCCATTACGGAAACAATTTAGACTCATTCGAGGTGAAATCATATTTGTCCTAGTCCAAAATGCATCCGCAAAAGCATGAAGTAAGGAAGGGCCCTGGTATTAAAAATAAGATATGGTGCGTGATTGTGTGTTTTGAGTATTGATTTGTCATATGCCGAATTTAAGAAAAACATTCGGATATTTTTACAAGGATCGTCATGATTCATGAGGCTATAATTGGTTTTGGAGATGGTTTCGGTAGGGTTGGAATTTAATGGTTTTTGACTTTTGATAGTGAGTTATAAAAAAAAATAGAAGAACATGTTGAAGAGCTGATTGACAAATGGAAGATATTATTTACGTTTAAAAACGTTTAGTAGATTGAACAATGGAAGATATAAATATGATTGAGAAAAACATGTTTCACTTTTAATCAGTTACTTACAAATAAGATTATATATCATATCCGTTCACAAAAGGATGGATCTATCCTTTTCCAAATGAACAAAATATGTCGGACCTCAAAAAAATCATGCATCGGTAGTTACACAGCTATTTTCATAAAATTGAATATTAGTCAAGTCTTTATAGTTTATTGAGAACATGTTGAAGAGCTGATGGACAAAACCGCGTTTCTGTAGAAAAACAAATAATTATGTCCTTGAAGTTTGACTTCAAAATTATTTATTCACTATACGTTTGATTTTGTTCGCTTCAATCTATATATACTAATATACACTATTATAGTCGACGATACGTGAGAGAGGAACAAAACAATCATAATGAAGAAAACAACACAAGTTTTTATTCTTCTATGTTTGCTTCATGTACTTCTATGTCTCTCCTCTCAGATTCGTGTCACAGAGGCTAGACTCAGTCACCTAGGTCAGTCTCACTCTCTGTCTGAATTCTTTTGACATTTAACTACAATATTCTTTATAACTTATTGGCTCGTCTGTCTTAAAAGGTGAGAGTCGGTCACTGATAGCGAAGAAACCAAGCATATGCGTGAAACCCTCACCACCATGTCGAGCTCCTCTGAGAAGTGGAAGTAAGCCTTGTATAACAGTTCCAAGACCTCCTCGTAAAGATCGTTGCTCTCCCCCCGGCCACTAGCAACGTTGTAAACACTCGATTCCACAAAGACTTTCACAGAAAGCCCACCACCGTGTGTAGTACCAATTATCATTTTAGAAACCGTATATGTATCATCCACTAAACTATTTGCACCTGGTGTTTACAACGTTGATAGATGGTACTTTTATTTTTCTTTATTATTTCTTTCAGAAAATCATGTAATAATAATAATCAGTGTCTATAAACAAGCTTTTAAAAGAAGGCAATTGTGACAAATGTGACAGAGACTGAGATATATATAACACCTATTAATGAATCACCTCACCAGAGCGGCAATATGTTTAAACACTGGAAATATTATTTACGCAAATCATTTAATACCATTGACATCAAGATGTTATTTCAATATTAATTTTGTACAAATAACAATAAACAGATCTAACCAATTTGAAAAGAACAGTCTAACTCGTACTCCCTCCGTTTTTTTTTAATGAATTTTCTAGCCATTATGTGTTGTTTCACAAAGATAAAATTTTTACCTTTTTGATGCACTTTTTCAGTTTTCAAGATACAATGATTATATTTGTTGGATTTTTATTGGTTTAAAATTATAAAAAGTTGTTTTATTGCAGAAATCTATGCACTAATGATTGAAAATCAACTTTTTCTTAATCTGTGTGAAAAAACTAGAAAATTTATCTTTAAAAAACGGAGGAAGTATTACTTATAGTTTTTCGTTATCATCTACTACACTTGCAGGTGTTTTACAAGTTATTTGTGGGAGTACTTACGATAACAACAAACGCCGTATGCTCAGCCGTCTTAGCTCAGTGGTAGAGCGCGTGACTTTTAATCCCGTGGCCGTGGGTTCGATCCCCACAGACGGCGAATTTTAAGTTCTTCAAAAGATTTTTTTTTTGATAGAGAAGTTCTTCAAAAGAAATAATAAATCAACAGAAGACGAACGGTGTTTGGTTCTAAGAACTATTTAATTTTGTATTTGCTGCTGTCAGGTTGTTAGAGTAATATACTTTTGTAACATATATACGACTCTTTCATTTGTAATATAAATATCATGTAACCTTAAAAAAACACATAAGACCAACTGTTAAACCTACAATATATATTAGAACCTATAAGTCTTGCATGCGTAATTACCCAGGTAGGTATATTAAGTCTTTTATTTCTTTATTCAGAATATTATATATATGTTACATATAGCTGATGTTCAAAACCGTGTTTTGTATAGAATAAGAAACCGTTGAAGTTTGAATCTAACTTATTCTTGTATACATAAGTTTACATATATTCTTGACTTCCTTCACTATATATATGTATGTATCTGTATCCTTCTGGTCGATAGTAAGAAAGGAACAATATTGACGATGAAGAAAACAACAAAAGCTTTTCTTCTTTTAAGTTTGCTTCATATACTTCTTTGTCTATCCTTTCAGGTTCATGTCACACAAGCTAGACTCCGTCACCTAGGTCAGTCTCTTCTTATTCCAAAATCTCTGTCACATTATAAGTTTAAATAACGTTTTGAAATGGTTGCAAATTGGGCGACTAGTTGGCCCCAAAAATAAGATGGTTTAACTAGTTTAGAAAGGGGTTACTTTGTCTCAACTCTCAACCATTCAAAAGTTAATAAACAACTGTTAAAAAGAGAAAAAATAATATATCTCTATGTAAGAAAAAGCTTTTTAAAATAATAATCTCTACGGTGTTTTTTCTTTAACATATGATATGCCGTGTGTTAAAAGGTAAGGCCGCTGTGATATGCACAAGACCTCCACCACCATGTGGAGATTCTCCCAAGTCAAGTGGAGCTACGAGAAACAAAGATAAGCCTTGTAACACCATTAAAAGACCTCCTCCTCCTAGTTGCTCTTGAACAACGTTAAATATGAATTTATACATTTAGATTCGTCAAAGTTTTCAACAGAAGCCCCCACCGCGGATCGAACACCAATGTTTAGTATAATAATCATATCATCCAGTATAATTATTTGCACGTTTTGACGAAACTATATATCGCTTAGTTATTATGATCGTTCTTATCATTTCTTTCAAAGACTCATGTACACATTGTCAATAATAAAAAATAACAATAAGAAAGTCTTTTATTTGTTTATATTCATAAGACGTTACATACAAAACCGTGTATTGTAGTAAGCAAGAATTCGTCGTCGAAGCTCGACTTCAAATACTATATTGGTTCGTATTCATGTATCAATATATAACTTGTGGTAGACGCCATGAGAGAAGAACAATGATAATGAAGAGAACAAGACAAGCTTTTGTTCTTTTAAGTTTGCTTCATATAAAGCAGAGTAGAGTCTTTATCATTTTTATCCATTTTATCCAATTGCGCTAATAAGAAGGCAAACTCTTGAAACAAGTGTGACAGAGAGTGAGATATGTATCATATCATCCGTCGATAAAGTATTTACTATTTATTGTAATATAATCAACAATAAAACCATTTCTAACACCTATGAAAGAATAACAAGAGAGGCATTTTACTTGACCACATCAAATCATTCCTTCTTCTTGCATCCAACATTCAAAGTGGGTCTAGATGCGAGGATAGCGGGAGCGTCCTTTCTTTTTCAAGAACTCAGGGATCTCTATGGAACTGCCTTCAGCGAAAGATGAAGAAGGACGTCTTGTTACTCCCATTGATGCATCCGCTTGTGTCGCCTGTAGTTTCATATAAAAAGTTAAGAGAGCTCATGCAGTCTAATACATAAGATTTTGATGTAATCATGTAAGAATCGACTATGTTGTGTATGTCAAAGGAGACAAAGTGAATACCTGAAGTGGCCTCCCTTCTCCTTCTTCTTGGCGTTTGAAGCCTGTTGCTATCAGAGTAATACTTATCTGACCGGAGGAAAAATAAAGAAGTTTAAAACAAAATGTAAGCAAATTTGGTATCTCAGAATTTACATGTGAGAAGAAGAAGATCAAAGAAAGAAGAATACTAACCTGACCACTAAAGGATGGATCTACCACAGCGCCAAATATAAGATTGGCTGTTGGATCAACGAGGTCGTAGATCACTTCCGCAGCAGCATTTACCTACAAAATTGTTTCCTCGAGATTCAAAAACAGAGCATCACAGCATTCTAAATGACATGGCACTGAAGTTTTGTTCTAGGACAGGATATGGACAGTGGAGAGAAAGAAAGACCTCGAACAGTGTTAAGTCAGTTCCACCGGTTATGTTCCAAACGATTCCAGTGGCTCTCTCAATGCCAATATCTAACAATGGTGATTGGATCGCGTTTAGCGCAGCATCTCTTGCTCGTGTCTTCCCTGCTCAAATAACAGTACACATAACATTATGATGCGTCCAAAATAGTTTCCCAAATTATATCACAACAATGCACATGTAGTATAATTACATGGAGTATCATGTGGTAAACTTTTTCATGGTTAAATAGTACCAAACGAATAATCTACTAAGCTACATCTTTGGTACCAGTTCTCAGCAAAACCTAAGCATTTCAGTTAACAAAATATGCATATACCAGCACCTATACTAGTCTGCAGCAAATAGAGCCTGTCTAAACAAAAACTGCAAATCTAGAGAAGACTCTACTCTTACCTGTTGCAGTTCCTATGCCCATCAGTGAAGAACCTGCATTTGCCATTATAGCTCTAACGTCAGCAAAATCCACATTGACCAATCCAGGAATCTGCAATGCAAAGAAACTACAGCTGTTAAAAAGATTTCTACAGACAATGATTCAGTTCAGAATAAACAGATTACAAAGCCAATACCGTGATGATATCCGATATCCCACGGACTCCTTGACGAAGTATATCATCAGCAAGATTAAACGCTTCAGTAACCGGAGTTGACATAGAGACTGCCGTGAGTAACTTATCATTCGGAATAACAATAAGCGTATCCACATTGTCTCTCAGCGCCGCAATTCCTTCCTGAGCCTGAACCGTTCTTCTCCTTCCCTCAAAGGAGAAAGGCGTCGTCACAATACCAACCGTCAATATACCCATCGCCTTCGCAACACCCGCTATTATCGGAGCCCCGCCCGTCCCAGTCCCACCTCCCATCCCAGCCTACAAAAAAAACATCAAAGCTCCTCAACTAGTGAACTTCCAAGAATCTCATCTTTAAAGAAGTATTCAAGAAGTGAAAGGAACAACATACTGTTACAAAAACCATATCTGAGCCGTAGAGTGCTTCTTCGATAGATTCTTTGCTTTCTCTAGCAGCATTCATACCAATCTCTGGATTGCCTCCAGCACCTAAACCTCGAGTCAGCTCCTTACCAATCTGCAACCTATTGTCAGGGAAAACCGGAGACATTCTCATCGCTTGAATATCGGTGTTCACAATCCAAAACTCCACACCGACCATCTCGCTCTCTATCATACGGTTCACAGCGTTTGAGCCGCCACCTCCAACGCCGATGACTTTGATCCTCGCCTCGTTGTAAGTGCTAGGAGGAGACGGCTCGGTGATGGGAGCGGTGGAAGTCTCTTTCCTTGGAGGGTTGAGCATTGATATCTCAGGGTGGAGGTTCAAGAAAGAGTCTTGGCTTTGGAAGTTTTTGGCACTGTGAGAGTTTAAAGAGTTTCTGATCGGTGAAGGATCGGGTTTATGAGCAGCGAGGACGCGGTTTCTCTTGGTTTCAATCGTTCTAAAGCTGCAGGTAAGACTGTTGCTTAGATGATTTTCCGGTGATACACTCTTTCGAAGAACAGTGAGGACACGAGAATCCGGCGGAGTCAGAAACGGAGAAACGTAAGTTGCCATTTTTGAGACCACAGAACAAACCAATCTTTTGAAAGATCTAAGAAACTCCAAATATCACAAAGACCTGTTCAAGAGGAAGAGCAATAAAGTCAACACCAAGTCCTTAACCAAGACGAAGATAAACAAAAATGGCATTTGATTTCTACAGTACTGTAATCGAAACCCAGTTGCATTTAGGTGTAGGCTAAAACTAGAAGCTGAGATTGCTTGTATGAACAATCGGATTAAGAGAAGCGATTCAATGTCATTCCTCAGCCCTTTTTTTATCGAAACAAAAGCAAAATCAGTAGCATCTAATGAGCAATGCTTCGATTAGAACCCAGAAGAGTATCGATTTTGGGTCAAAAGAAAAATCTCAAATTGCGCGCCGTGCTGATTCGGGTTTTGTTTTCAAAATTTTGCGAAGCAGAAGATGGAAATCAAAAGGTGAGACATTTCGATGATTGGGAAAAATGAAATCCAGGGAAAATGAAATCAGAGATTGCGGCAGAAGTACATTAACATGTAAAAGAGGAGAGGAAGAGAACCTGGAGTAGTGGCAGTAGAAGATTTCGAGCTACAAGGAAAGACAAAAAATAATGAAGGAAGCAAAAAGAGAAATGGAGGGTTTTTGGTGTTTTCTGGGCTTATAGAATCTCTTTTCTCAATCACATAAAAAAAAGTGGATTAAGAATTTGATTTTGCTCTAATCTGTTTCAGTAAAATTCATCAGTTGTTAAGTTTGGAAATGAGAATAACGTTGGCCGACGGGAAGAGGATGAAGAAAAAACGAAGGTTTCTGAGATATGGACCTAAATGTTCTCTTAAAGCCCATATTATCTTTTGGGCCTTAGAAACAGAGATAAAACCGCATGAACACAACAAACTTTTCACACAGAAAATTAAAATAAACTGCATGCATTTCTTTTGCTGATGAAAATTACAAATCAATTCGAGGTCATTTTCATCTTATATAATGCTGTTTCATGTCTCCATTTTTGTAGAACACATCATCTGATCAACTAAAGCAATTTGTCCTCGCTACAATTTTAGCAGTCCAAACTCCAAAGTTCACCTCTATACTTCTCTGAAACCTCAACAACATTTTCAAGCCAATATTCTTACCTTCTTCAACTTCTAAGGAAACCGAAGCAAATAGTTTATCTCTTACTCTATATTTTATCGCCTATAGAACAATGTCAAGCCAAAACCAATCATACTTCCCTCTAGTTGAAGCAACATAAGTGTAATTAACAGATCTTAGTGTCTGTTCTTCCAAAATCAACAAAGCAGAAGCATTATTAGCAAAGCTACACTAAAACTGCCATTAGTTCTACACATGCTCAAAATTCATGCCAAGAAGCTGTAAAGGATAGACACAAAAGGATGAGTATAGCATAAAGTTTCAAGATTCCAACTGGTACGAGATCAAAGAACAAGTTACTTCAACCACATCAACAATTCAACAAGTTACTTCCTCTAAAATCATCACAAAGACCTTTACAACGTCTCAGCCTCTCAGCTATTACACCACATGAACACTTTCAAGATTTTTCGCATTAGCTAGTTCAACCATAACGCCGTAACGATGAACAAAATCTACCAATAGTCGAAATCAAAATATAACGAGAAGCGAGAAGAGAGTATAGATCAAGAAACATGCGTACGAAATCAATCCACGGTGCTCATCTCCTCCATCAGCCAAAGACACCACAAGATTAGAGCAAGCTCTAGTAGCCCACAACACGAACGCCGCAGCGAGCACGAACCTCGCCGGACCAGCACCTTGCGGCACGAACAACGACACCGCCGATAGAATCACAACGGGAAGCAGAGAGTAACCAACTAAGCTCGTACAAGTATGAAGATTAAGATTCCCGTTTCGACCAGCAAGCATGTTATAGACGATGTACAAGAAGATAGAGGAAACAACGACCCAGCCGAGTATCACACCGAATTGGATCTTCCCAGCGAGCAATTGAAACAAGCAAAGCGCGAGGTAGAGGAAGATCGGGCCAGAGAGATCTGAATCCTTGTGAACAGTCTGATTGATTCGGAAAGGATTGAGAATCGACCTGGTTTTCCTCCAGATTTGATCCGGGTGGATACCGAGTTCGTCGAGTAACGGCTCCTCGTCTTCGAACGAAGCGGAGCTTCCTCCGCCGAAAGATGAAGAGGAAGCGATTGTTCCGCCGAATGGTCCGGCCTGCGTCGCGGAGGATGCTGCAGCGGTGGATCCGATGTCAAACGACATGAATGGGATGGAGGATGAACCGGAAGGACGAGGCGGTTGGTAAGGAGCTGTTGGGGCTCGGCGTTGCTGGACATTTGTTATGGCCGGAGATCCGCCGGAGGGGAAAACTACCGGTGGAACTGTGAAATCCTTTGTCATCTTCTCACTGTTTTCCCGAAAATGAAAATTTGAGATCTCTGATTCACCTTGAAATATAATAAATAAAATAAAACTTAAAAAACGATTTAAATATTATTCAGAGGAAAGAGAGAGAGAGAGGGGCAATTTCGTCTTTCACCTCCTTAAAACAAACTCTAACCGCCGTGTCAATGCTTTCTCCTAACACTCACTCTCTGCAAAATCTTTCTCGTCAACACTACTCTCTCTGAAATTTCTCCTGAGAATCTTCTCCTGCGACACTCGCAAGAAAAAAAAAATGTTGGCAATTTTTAAGAAATCGATCGCAACGATTCCGTTGCCTGAGTACGTGACGTACGCCGAGAATTCTGTTTCCGCCATTGAAGATGACGATCTTGTGAAGTTCTTTGCGGAAAATTTTCCAGAATCATTCGCCATTGACATGAGGCCTTCGTGTTATCTTCGTGCTACGCCCAATAATCTGGAACCAACAATTCCACGGTAAATTCTCTTTCTCGATTCTGTTGCATAAACAGTTCATGATCACTTACTTGATCTCGTTTCTGAATCTAATTTTTGGAACTTGCTGTTGATAATCATGTAGTTTCATAATCTTTGATATTAGTGATAATCGGAACCTCTTGATGATCATGACTATTTACGGTTGATGATTTTTGGAGCTTGTTGATAATCATATGATGTTGATATTATAACCTGCTGATAATCAGAACCAGAACCCTATTTCTGATTGATGATATTTGGAGCTTATTGATAATCAAGTTTCATAATCTTTGATAATCATAAGCCAACCTAATGATCATGACGGTTAACATTGATGATTCTGTTCTTATGCAGTCTTTTTGCTGCAAAAGACGACATCTTTTGTATCTTTCAAGGAAAGATTGATAACTTGGGAAGCTTGGAAGACATGGACATCAACGAAGAAGAAGCAGAGCCAGTAATACTCATCGATGGTTATAGATCTACGAGACAAGGAAACACTGCATTTTGGTCTCAAATTCTCAGAGAGATTGAAGGAAATTACGCGTTTATGGTGTATGATCATCTTGAGAAAACAGTTTTTGCGGCTCCTGACAAGAATGCTCATACGGGACTCAATTTTTTTTTGGGGAATAGATGGTGAACAAAACTTAATCCTCACCAATGACAGAGAAGTCGTCAAGAGATCATGCGGTTGTTTTCCCAAAGGTAAAAACTTCTTACCTCTTAGTTTCAATCTCACTCAATTGTGATTTCACAGGTTGCTACCTAAACTCCAAAGAAGGCCCTGGGCTGAGAATGTTGGATGCCCCTGAGATAATGGCAGATCCGGAGAGCATGCTGGACATGTTTGAAGACGAGATGTTTCTAATTGAAGATGACGAAATGTTCCAAGATGGTGGAGAGAGCTCGCATGGAAGCAACTGAATTCTTTTTTTTTCTTACCCAAGTTTTTGATTCATCAGTCTTTGTAATCTCAGAGTTAAATGAGTTTAGCTCCTCTTTAACTGATAGACAAACTATATTTTTTTTCTCATGTATGTTGAACTGAGACTTGTACAGAGGTTCCCAGGAAATGATAATGAAATATTATTGAAGAAAATGTAGATTTTCAATTTCCACATTACAAATTATTCAATTTCCACTGCTACAATGTTTGTTAGTACGATATCAAAGATCAAAGTTACGACTGTCAAACTTCTTATTATCCAAATGTAAGATCAAAAAAGTTAATGTCACTAACAATACTCCTCCATCTTTTCAAAACAGAGGAATGGAGAGGGGCAGCTGTCAGCTGATGAGACATCAGAAAAAGTATACTCAATTCTGATTTAACAACAACCACCGGTTTCTTTCCTGCAGAGTTTGAACTTTCATTCTGTTTTGCTCCAACGCTGAGTTTGACTGGAGTCTGGAACACAATTGCAAGAAAGTGAAACACCACGAAAAGGAATCTATCAGGAAAATGTTGGAGATCAGAAACAGAATGAGGGCCAAAACCATTAGCTAATCGCTGTGGTTAAGTCCTTCTTGATTTCCTCAAATCTGATATGTGTTGTTGCTCTTAAGAGCTCATTTCTGAAGAGACGAAGAAAAGCAATCAGCAATACACTCTTTAAACACGTCATTTGAGTCTTTAATCCAATATAAAAGCAGAGAGAACTTTACTTACTTTGTTGCATCCGTTACACCTCCACCGTCTGAAAAACATAGAATCAAGTTTGGTATTAAACTTAAATATTTGATCCAACTAGGAAGAAAAAACCTTAAAAGTCCAATAATATCATACTTACTTTTCATAAGAGTATATAGATCACGGTTTATCTGACTTTCGGATGCTTTCTTACTTTCTTTGAAACATTCATCTGCAGCTTGTAAAGCAGCAACTGCCATGCCATGTGATTTCTCTGTGTTCCCTTCATCAAGAATCAAAGCCTGATCCAAAATATTTCAGAATATGACGACATTAGAAATCGCCTATTGCATTTCAGCTCATGTCAAGAGATAGGCTCTGTTAAAAGCCTCATGGTTCTCAAAACATGATGCTGTGTATCTTACAGCAACATCGATGTTACAACGAAGCGCAGACCAAAAAAGCAGCCTATGTGCTCACGAAAATAACTGAAAAGGACCAGACACGTTTACATAATGCAAGAAGTGAGAGAGTCACCAAATATTACCTTAGATTCAACATACTTCCACTTAACAAAAAGGCTATGCTTTTCTCCCCAACCATTTGCTAATGGACGATTCATTAAATTATCTTTTGCCTATTTCAGTGCACACAAGTAAGGAAAAGAAAGCATTAACAAAATCTGATGTTTGCTACTTGATAGTCAAAGCGGAAAACCACTTAAGACATACAATCGGAAAAATCATAAACAGTCAAGAATTTACCTGCTGCCAATATTTCACCAGTAAAGAATGTTTTACTGCAAGAGTGTGGCCTTAGAGCTATCAATCGCCATGCCAAGTTGGATATCAACACCCTCAAATCACTTAAACGAGAGAAGGAAACCACTTGTATCCATCAACATACTCAGAGTAACGGAAGATGCCATTAATAACTTAACCATATCCATTAAAACAGAGGTTTTACCTGGCCTAGTGTTTGCAAGCAGATAGCCCATAGAACTCCTCCCGCTAGATCAAAAACTTCTCCTGCAGAAATACAAAAACAAGGTTTGTTCGACATTAGAAACTTTGTCATCTATAACCCTTTGCTCAGAAGAAAACTGAGGGAGAACGTTCTTATCGGCACAGTCAAGATATCCAGTTGCCTTTAAGAAACAATACCTTCCTTACCATCACATTTAGTTAACAGTTTTAAAAAGAAAAATCATTCAAATGAAGAAGTGGTTTTTTTCCCTGAAATAGTGTGAGGCTGAAATGTCTCCTTGCAATGAGATTCAAACCAAATGTTTTTGTTAGTCAAGTTTTCATGGAAGAACTGAATCAAAGCCAGTAAGGCGTAGTCAGAATCTAAAAATAAATTATGTGACAATCTTTTCTTCTTTTTGTAACTTGACCCCCACAAACCCCCTTGTTTAGATCGTGAATGAACAAGATTAAATGAACTCAAATTACGCCTCTCGTTCATCTCAAATAGTACATTTTCCCTATGACTTCCAAACTTGTACTAAATCTTATTTTCTCCTTCATCTCAAGTAGCAAACATAGATTCCATTGAGAATTTCAAACTTTTACTAAGCGCACTCATCAAAAGTGTCAGAAGTCCTACTTGGAAATTAAAAAGCTAGGGAGCAAAAGAGCTAAGTACACTACTCAATTCCAATTTTGTAAACGAATGTAGCTCCCAGTCGCTAGTAAATTCTACTGTTTCGTAACCATATAGTATAATGCACACTCGAATGAGAAAATGTATAACAAGAAATAAGGTAGGAGAAAGCATACGCGAGGACTCGGATGAGGGTTCATACGCCACATCTGTCGGTTTATGCATTGTACCTGAAATCACTTAAATTTCAGAACTTTGAACAATTAAGAACCCATCATGCTATGCCAAAGACTTCAAAAGATTCACTCAACTAAAACATAGTACAATAAAGAGAATCTCCTTCATTCTTAAATGCAAAAAAAAAAAAAAAAAATCAATCTTTTTCAACACTAAACGAATCTACTACATTGACCATGTAAATCAGTAAATGACACTAAAATTCAATCTTTTTCAACCTAACCCAAATAGATCCGAGTGAGCAAAAATATATCGGAGGGTGTATATAAGGGAACGAAAAGCATACATTGGGAAAACGAAGGTGATGAAGAGTATACAAAATAGGAAGAGACAATTCGTCGTGATTGTTCCCTTAGGACCGAGATTCGACGTCAGTGCATCCTGCAAACCATTAGCGGCGTTGATTGTAATATGAAGCGCCGCCGATTTGCTGAGAACCTCGGCGTTAACGCGCACATACATTTTCGAAAACTTTCGGTATGTAGGAATACAGAGCAGGAAGAGAAGAGCTGGAGAGTGAGCTAGAGAGAGAGAGAGCGAGCGAGAGCTTTTAGGGCTTTCAGTATTTTGCAAACTTGGTGTGAGAATGTTCGAAATTGAGGGAAGAGAAATTTCTGAGCAGAGAGAGCAGAGACGTTAGAGACGATAAATAAGGGAAGAGAGAGTCTTTGACTGAAGTTGAAAATAATTTGGTGAACAAAACATTTTTAAGTTTAGAAGGGAGGACAGGTGTCATAATATTATGAAAACAGATGACCATACAATATTAGTACTCTTACTCAATGATTCGTGTTTTGATCTTTCCATTGACAATCACTAAAAACCCAAAATTATATTACTTACTAATGGCCACTCGTAGATATTCGGAATCCAAAACAAGTATAAATTACTCTACAAACCAATGAATTTAACATCATCATATAGTAAAAGCTCCATGTGACAAGAAGAGCCTAATTAGTAACTAGATCATTCGGACACAATGATGTGGCATGAATTTGAAGCCCTAACCATACCTTCCAACTCCTTGAGCATCTCACATCTCTGTTCCAACTTGTTGAGCTCTTTGGACTGAATGGGCCTCGCGGAGAAAGTTGCCTTCTTCAACTGTTTTGCGTTCCTTAAAATGTAAGTAGCCACTTCTTTCTCTTCTTCTCTTTCACAATCGTATCTTGTCCACAAAAATGTTCGGAGATGGGACAACAAACATTCAGGGACATACTCCGGTTGATTCCATTTCCCCCCAACCATAATATTTTCATTTGAACGCAGACTTTTCTAATGACCCACACGAGACAAACAAGGGGTTTAGTAATATAATAAGACCAACGTACTAGACCATTATGTATAGCTAGCTTACTAGTAATAAAATATCTTACATCATTGAGCTTGAGGACTTGTAGTTTAGGAGAATTCTCGAGCATGAAGGTAAGTAGATTCCACCACTCCGCTCTATGTGTATCAATCTCTAAGTAAACAAGCTGGCTGAAGATAACTCCAGTGGGATATGCAATCTATTCATGAGACAATGATTAGTATACAGAAAAGAAAAGAAAAAAAACAACTCTTAAATCAACTGCGATGAGAAAAGTTACCTCCATAGGTGATAAGCCTAATGAAAGACGTTTGGCTGACTTGAGAGATCCAAAAATATTCTCATCGGCTATATCTGAAACGTTACTAATATTTGCCTCAACCAACTCGGACGCATCCTCGGTCAAACAAAACTTATAACCTTTTAATCTTTCAATACTCAAAAACTTCAAAGAAGGAGTGTTTATCACATAGCCCCCATTCTTTTGTTCACTAGTGAAATCTCTGATCGATAGTGTCTTCAAGGATGGCACCACAATATTGAAATTCACTACAACGTTATTGTAAGGTCGATGAACGAGCAGGTTTTCAAGGTTAGGGCAGCCAGATAAAAGGTTACGAACAGATTCATCGTCTTTGTACCTCACAGCAGATTTAAGGTGAAGAGTTCTAAGGGACTTCATGCAAACTGTTGAAGAAACATCTACAAGAACGGAACAGTTGAGTTTCAAGGTCTCGAGTGTATTGGAGATAAGCAAGCTACTCGGAAATCTGACGAGCTCTCTAAATGAAACATCGAGCTCTAGTTCACGCACATGGCGTGCAAATGCTATTCCAGTCCATATTCCAATGTCCACAGCATCACATTTATGAAAAACTTTGAGATGCAAACTCTCCAAAATTGGAGCTTTGTGTGAAAGCAAAGACCTGCCAACACTCTCAAAAAAGCTATTTACGTTCTTACTGTGAGTTTCAAACTCGAGTTTCGGTACCATCTTCCAAAGAAACTGATATCGCTTAGACAAAACACTTGTGTCTATGACATCTTTTGCTTGGAGTAAAGACAATATCTGCAGAAGCAAAGCGTCTGGTAACTCACTGATCCTATCCCCTTTCAGGATACCTCTCGTTCTCAATCTTTCACCACTAAAATCATATGAATAAAAAAAAATTAAGAGAAATCACATAGATCAAATTCAAAAAATCCATTAATTTATAGCTTGCAGTTAAGAAACCATATAGATCTATTCGTAACGGGAAGCATGTATGAACATATATAAACAAGGAAACATACTCCATTGTCGTGTTGATAGAGACAATGTGCGTTAGGCTGCTGGTAAAATCCTTTAGGGTTTATGCCTTCCCAGTTTTATCGATCAAAAACGCTCCAAACGCTTGATGGCCAGCTTCTCCCTATCAATCCAATTTAAAACCGAATATCACTTTGTGATTAGATAGCAAAAAGATAGGCGAATGAATGTTAAAAGCCGTAAGAGATAACAAAGAGTTTAGAAAAATAGAAAATCAACAGTTTATCCTTTTTATTATTTAGTTAATAATTTGCAAAAAAGAAAACAAAATTTACCACTATACAGTAAATTACTTTGCCGGTTAATTACGCTTCTCTGGTTTTCCTTGTGCAACACTTGCTTTCTCTCGAGGATTTGTTCATCGGGAATACTAGAAACAAAATGCTGGCAATTTTTGATAAGACGGTGGCGACTATCCCCAAGCCGGAGGGGCTGGAATTGCACACGGCTGAGTCGGTTTCTGCACTTAAAGACGAGTGTTTGTCGAGTTACTTCGCTTCGAAATATCCAGGTTCCATAGAGATTGATCGACGACCTGCGTGTATGATCTGTAGTAAAACGGACGTTAGGGATCCGATTAGTCCGAGGTAATACTTATGGACCCTTTCTTAGTGCAAGATATGTTTATATGGATTATGATTCCAAGGGTTTATGTTTTTTCTCACGGTTCTTAATTATATCCTTGATTTTAGAATTTCTATGGGAGTATATGTTTGGTTTGAGTTTGATTAGGTTTACAAAGGAGTTCTATTGGAACACTCGTAATTTTTAGCTCATTCATAAATCTGATACCATGCAGAAAACCCAATTCGTATATCTAAACATATGATTTCGATTTTCTGTGGATTTCTGTTTCGTTTTTGTTATTTTCTTGAATTTATCGATGAGGTTGAACAATCTCTTATTAACTATGGTGACTTATTTTACTTGTTGTGGAAGTAAACTATTCATCAGTTCTTGGCAAATTACGTTGCTGTTAAATTATATAAGTTCTAAGGATTATTTTGAATATTAAAAGAGGATTGATTGAGTGAATTTCAGTTTTCGATTTTTCTTTAGTTGGTTGCTTGAATGAGCTAAAAACTTTGGTTTCTTGGCAGCGTGTTTGCCATGAAGGACGACATTTTCTGTTTCTTGCGAGGCCGCATTGAGAACATTCCCGACAGGCTAACGGTATACAAAGTGAAGAAAGAGATCAATGACCAGGCAAACATTTTAATCGATGCTTACATTACGCAACGTCGCCGTGATGGTGATGATGGCCCAGAACCAAAAAGCCAGAAAACAATACGACAGTTTTATTGGTTTAGCTTACTCAAAGGGTTCCGGGGAAATTTCGCGTTTGTACTCTTCGATGCCCGGAAGAACATCATGTTTGCTGCTACTGTAAATCCAGAATCCCTTCTTTTGCTCAATTTGATGACACTTACAGTTTGTATTATTTCAAGCTTATGGGTTTGATTGTAAATTGTTTCTAGGATGTTGGTGCTGACACTGGTCTTCCATTCTACTGGGGTACTGATGTTGAAGGAAATCTTCTTCTTTCTAGTGATGTTGAGATCATTAAGCAAGGCTGTGACAAATCTTACGGTTCTTTTCCCAAAGGTAGCAAGTGTATTTCCATTACATTACAAAAAAATAACACACTATTAGGAAGATGTGCATATGCTTTTGAGAGCAAGAACTCTTGAAAGTTGTATGAACCGAGTGAGTTTGTGTGATGGTTATAAACATTAATGAGAATTTGATTGTGTCAGGTTGCTACATTATGACATCAATGGGACTTAGGAGTTTTGCGGATCCACATAAGGAGCTGGAAGTGGAACAAGCGCGTGATAATGTGGGGAATTTGTGTATGATGGTTAATCTGGAGGCTTGAGAACAAGAGACGTTAAGACGAGACACGAGAGCTACTGCACTTCACCGCTCACGTCCTACTCTACACATGCTTTGGTTCCTTTTTGACCCGATAAAGAAACTTGTCTTTCTGATTAAGTTGAAGTTATTAGTGTACATATTTCATTACAGGTTTAATTTCATAGGTTATTTTAAAAAGAATAAATGAATTTAAAAACTATATATTTACATCTATAGCAAACATAATACAAAATAACAGGACGTGTGTTTATATAAGAATTAATATAAGTCCGGAGATCCACCGGAGGGGAAAACTACCGGTTGAACTGTGAAATCCTTTGTCAACAAAAATTTTGAGATCTCTGATTCAAGTACTTGAAATAAAATTTTAAAAAATTAAATGTTATGGCACTCGGTTTTCGTGAGAGCATTTTTAATAATCCAGAGATCAGAGCAAAGAGTGAGGCCCTTTCGTCATTTTCTTCATACAACAAACCCTATGAATGGATTATCATTTGACATATATAAGATTCCATGGATTATCATTTGAGATTATCAACAAACTCTATGAATGGATTATCATCTTATCAAGGGATTCTCAGCAAAAGAGAAATATGAATGGGTTCTCATTTGAGATATTTAAGATACCATGAGAACCTCTCATGATGATGTGTCTCAATCTTATTGGTTAAAACTCTTTTACTAAAACTGAAATTTAAACATATAATTTAATTACATTAAAATAAAATTATTTAGGGTTCTCATCAATCGATATGGCTTTTTTCGCTTTCTATTCAACTTGTGAAACACTCACGAAGGAAAATATATGTTACCTATTTTTAAGAAATTGTTTGCTGTTGTTAATCGAAACATATTGATAAGCCGAACCTATGGACAATTATGAGTGTTTCTGATTGTTGATTGATATTTTTGTTCATGAATATCTCTTCTCTCTTCTCATAATCATCCTTCATCTGAATCTGAGTCTGAGGTATAATCATCGTCTGGCTCTCAATTATCAACATCTATCACTACAATGATCATGTGAAGAGACCTTTGTAAACTAACAATGGCGTTTTTTATTGTAATTGTTGGGAACTTACTATGGTTAATCATAATGGTTTCATAATCTTTATGTTATAACTTATTGATATTCATGTTTATGAAACTCATTAAACAACATATGTGCATCAAAAGTACAATGGAATGTGAATTTGCTGATGATATTTTTTCTTTGGCAGTATATCTTATGTTTTCAAGGTACAGTCAAGAATTTAGCAAGCTTGCTAGTAGCATTTGATCTCAAAGAAAAAGAGTTATAGATCACTACACCAATAGCAAAATCTATATTGGTTTGAGTTGCTCAAAAAGTTTGAAGGAATATATTACTCACTAACAATGGACAACCTTGAAACAAATTATTTGTAGCTACGGAATAGTATTAAACATCAAACACTTTTGTTTAATTGTATTACCAGGACAAAGATGCTAAAAAGGCTTTGTAATTCTACAAGGGAATAGATGTTTTATTTAATAAACGAATAACACGTTTTTAATAACATGTTTAAGTGAAGAGTGAAATTAAGGTAATTAACATTGTTTTGTTGTTCATTTTGTGATACATATAATGTACTACACGACATATACTGATATACATGTAGTGCTAAATGGTAGTTTCACTCCGAAGAGTAACGTTAGAGAGGAACCAATCCAAAATATAATTGCCAAAGTTAAGGGTCAAAGATATTACACATCGTGACTCAAACCCTATAACATGATATTGTCCGTATAAGGTCTAGGCCTCATAAATAAGAAGTGAGCAGAACAATGATTATAGAAATTGAAAACCGGAGGTCCATAATTAATTCTGACGTCAGATGATGATGCCTTGCATGGTCTTCCAAAGAGATTTGGGGTAATCATAAATCGGACATCTCTAAAATTGAGATTTCAAAGTTGACTTCGAGTTTGCCTTGTTTTATGACATAATATGATGATTCATTTTGGCCAATTATATCATGATGGTTCTTCGTCTCAATCTAATTTTCATACACGCACTTGAGTTTGATACGACATTTTTCTTGTTTCTCTAGCTGTTTTTGTCTTAACACTCTTTGATATGCATTTAAATGGATATCCGAATTTTTAAATATTTGCAAAAAAATGTCTATCTACAAATTACTTGTCTAGTTTTCCGACTTATTACTTATAGTTTTTCGTTATCATCTACTACACTTGCAGGTGTTTTACAAGTTATTTGTGGGAGTACTTATGATTACTTTTTTAGTTTTTTATAAAGGATTTGTGTATTACCTGCCCCATCATTAATCCGTTTGTACTTTGTAGTCTAATTTTAAACCTTTTAAAAATTCTTCATAAAAGGTCTCGTGATATTTAAAATGGAATGGGAAAAAAAAGTTAAATGCGTTGAGTTGATGTTTAGGATGTACGAGTAGACAGAAAAAAATAAGTCAATAAGACCAGAACTCGTAGTTACGTTTTCAAACAAAAATGAATAGTCGTTTGACTAATAATTTGTGGCTTGATGACGTCACATAGAATCCGAATGAAAAGCCCCTTGTCTCATCTCTCTGCACAGTAGGCAGAGCCGCTTGAATCTCATTGCTTTTTTGTTTAGACTTTAAAGTAAGAAAAAAACGTATATTTCATACTGTTATTTAAAATATTTTTAAAGTACTATAAATTTGGGGGCAAACATCTACGGTACATTTTCGGGCATATTATAATATTTTATTCAATTTGAAAAATGCGTATAAATATGCCTTACCATTATGAGCATAAAACATAATTATTACTTTACTTTAACATAATATGTAATTAAGTTTGGTTATGCATGATATTCCGATATTATTCTATCTGCCAATTTTTATCCAGTATTATTGTTGAAGATAAATGATTTACGTATATGTAGATATGTGACCATCGTGAAATTTTGTTTGAATTTGAAACCATATGATTATTAAAATGTTCAGATGCACATGGCTTGATTATTAAATCCTTTAAAATTTAGGGTGTTATAGGATACAACTTTCATCACGTGACTTGAATTGCTACAAACACATTGTAGTCTACACTAGTACTCCATTAACGTTCTTCCTCATATATTCTCAACATCCTTAAAATAATTAGTAAGTGAAACCTAATAAAATGTAAAATCATTTTGCAGAATTATTGCATCAATCCAAAGATTTTAACTTCCAAAGACTTGGCAAATTACGATGGAGAAAATGGTTATATATTTTGTTTGGGCATAAGTTATTGTTAAGTTGAGATGATATATCAATAATACTGGAGGATACATGCCTTTTTTTTGTTTATCAAAGTTGAATAAAATTGTCCCAGTGTATTTGATAAATTAATGGATAGATATGGACATGACAAAATATTTAATAAGTAGAGTAGAGGTACAATGTTAGTCCAAGAATCAACCATATCCTAAAACCCAAACCCCACACAAGAAAGCATAGAAGAACTTTAATTAACATAGAAAATAGAAACAAAAGTAAAACATGACTGAGAAGACTAACAGAGAGATACTGTCTTCTTGTAATAAAACAGAATCTTCCATAATATTAAAAACTACTGGATACTACTATCTTCCTACATTACACCAAACAAGATAAAATAAAATAAATCCGAAGGTTGAGTCTTTTTTCTTCTTTCTAGCAACTCCATATCTTGGCTCTAACATCTCTTGAGTTAAATCAGGATTGTCCAGAAGCAGAGCTCGAAGAGCAGAGATTGGTGTCATTGTTTGATCCATTAGGGTTCTTCTTAGTTTTGGAGAGTTTCTGTTTGAGTTGAAACATAAGCTGTTGATTCTCTTGTTTCAGAAGCTCAGCTTTCTTCCTCAGCCTCTCGTTCTCACTCATTATGTAGATGTTTTCAACAAACAGCTTCGAGTTTAGCCTCTCCATTGTTTGCTTTCTTTCTTCACAAAGAAAAAAAAAACAGAATTATTGATAAAATAAAAAGACAAAAGAGTGTAATAATAATATCAAAGCTAGCTTGTGTTATGATGATTGTTCATGTTAAATCATTACATCACACATGGGTTGTGCAGCTTCACACGTCGGATGTGAATTACATTAGGGGAAATTATTTGACGCATTTATTTCGTTTTCGTCCTAAAAATGTGAATTTTTTTCTTCTTTTAAAGAAATCAATGATCAAAGAGAGAAGAACATGATTATAATTCGTATGGAGGATAAAAAGATAAAGCTAAGAAAAGAAGAAAAAAATGAATGAAAAGAGATAAAAACAAGTAATCATGATGATATGCAGTAATTATAAATGTTTTAACTTCTCTGCTTTTAATTTTTTCTTTCCTATGGACAGAGAGAGTAATGATTATATTCGAAACGCAACCAAGCAAGAAAGAAAGAAAACAGAGTAAGCAACAAAACAAAGATCGTGAACGTCGTATAAATACAAACTATAAAAGAAATCAAACTAGTTTCGGAACATGAAAGGAAAAAAAATATCGAACTCATTTTTTTGTTCTTTCGGTTGCCTCTGCCTCAAAGAAAAGGATAAAGATTTAAACTTTTCATCATTGAAGAAAAATAAAAGATAAAATAAAGTTTCCATTTTAAAAATGAAGGATATAATGAATTTGTCCTCACGTTGCTTGTACGTGTGACGACGTTACTACAAAGTTCTTGACTTAAACGTAAACCACAAACAGGAATATAAACAGAGCAAGAGGGGAAAAAAAGCAGAGCAGCGAAACAGAGCACGAAAGAGAAACAGAAACAGAGAAACAAACAGAGCATATAGAGAAAAACCCATTTTTTAGAACATCAGTTTCGGTAACAGAACTCAGGTAAACGTTCTAGAAGATGCTAAAAGAGAGATAGAAGAAAGGTTATACCTTTTGGGAAGGAGTGTTGAGAAGCAGAGAGAGAGAGAGAGACGCTACTGTGTATGTGGAAGGTAGAGGGACAAAGAGAACAAAGTGAGACACTGTCTGTTATATAGATCCCCAAAAGCTAGAGAGAGAAAGAACCTTCTCTCACTCCTGACACAACAATCATGCATTGTGTTGTGTTTATGCATAGATGGCGGCCGCGAGAAGAGAGAGAGAGAGAGAGAGAGAGAGAGAGAGAAGATGTGTGCATATTGCGTCATGTGAATGATGATGATTTATTAAAGAGAAAGAAGTTAGAGAGAGAGAAAGGAGTTTCTTGCTTGCTCTTCTTTCGAAATTGATCTCTAGGGATACACTCGTAATTTTCTAAAGATCCTCCCTAAACCACAAGCTCTTCATCGTATTGATCCTCTAAACAGAAGAAGATTCGTGGAAAATAACAACTAGCCCGAGGGTATTCTGGTAATATGGAGGAAGTGGTCACTGGAGGGTAATTTCGTCATTGTGTTATGAGGGGGCTATGTAGTAGAAGGCCATCGACCTCTAAAGATTCGCAATGATGGTAAAGATTGGTTCGAACCATCATCCTTCATGATTCAATTTCAACCGTTTTGGACCATTTTTAAATGCTCTCTTTCCTACTCTTGTTTCCCGGTTTGCTCAATATTGGTTTACTCAGTATTACACTCAACCATAATTTTAGTTTTACATATTGTCGAATAGTAATCATTCACTACATCTTAGTATCAAATTTGTATAAATTGCATGAACCATTTGTAGTGTAGATAAACTCAAATATGTTCGTCCAAAAAAGTTGTAATGAAAGAATCTTTTGATATCCTCCTCTTCACTCACTGGCAGCACCTTACAAATTACAATTTCCAAAATCCATCTTCTTGGTTGAAAGATAATTATTTTTTTTCCCTCCTTGATTGCATTCCTTATTTAGATAAAGATGGAAGTAATTATGACGGGTGAAAAAACAAAAAACAAATAATAATGAAGATGAAGAGTGTATGGACTTTGGAGCCACAAAACCTTGAAAAATAACCATGGATCATAAGTGTTGTAGAACGTGAAACATCATATAAACAGTAAGGTAGTTGTGTGTTTGGATGATTTCTTTCCCGTAGAATTCACATGTTTCCGTCTATAACTCGTTGTTCCTTTGCCCTTAAATTTTTCAAAACAAAATGACTACAATTTCACGTTTATTATAAATAAATAAAACTTTTCCTTGTGTATCTTGTACGGCTTCATTTAATCTCTTTCCACGGAATAAATTCCAGTAGTTCATTTTTTTTTTTTTTTTTTTTTTTTTTTGTAAAAGGTTCGTAGAGAAGTTTAGAAGTTAAACAAAACTGAAACACAATCAGTAATTAGTAGGTGTGTCTTGAAATGGAACTAAAGAGTGGGTGCACTTGCTTACACCAAAGGCAATGATATCTTCTTCATCTCTTGCTGGCGTCTGTTTGTGAAATGGCGTTTTTGCCTCTCATTGGTTTCTTCTCCCGGTTAAAACTAGGCATCAAATCCAAGTTTTGTTTTTTGGTTTGATGTCGGTTTATATATAAACTATAAAATCTATTAATACTTCTTTACAAATCAAATTTCAAATGTAAGGTCTCTGGTTACACCTATAGTATTTATGTTTTTGGTAGAGAATATTAATTAGATTACAGTTCGGAGAAACTATATATCCCTTTTGTGACATATTTTTATTATATTCTTCCCTTTTGCTAATCTAACCTTTTGTCTTTTGAACTTTATATCTTTAATTGAGGTCACCTCCATAATAAGGTTTAAAGTGCGTTCATATTAGAATGCATGCAAACATCATCATAGCAGATCTTACCTTTTAACATAAATACAGAATACTTAAAGAAAATTTCGGGGGTTAGAACTTGAACAAAGGACTAAATAGATTCTGGAAAAAAATTAACGATGGATAGTAGGATTGTGAAAATATCATATTAGGTTAAACGTTGACATGTTTGTGAAATAGTATCATATTATATTAAAACCCATTAAATTGTTCAACAAACCCCAAATATAGAAACGTGATGATAAGAACGTGAAAAGCTACAAAAAAAAAAGTCAAGAAAACTATTTTATTGGTTCTGTAGTAGAACATTTTGATATTGTTGTCAATACTCAATTATACTATAATATTTCTGAGTTCTTGTTGTCAATACCACATTTGACATTAAACATAAATCAACGATCAAGGCACAAGTCCTAACAATATTTAAAAACACGACTCGAGCCGGTCTAAATCTTACAGGATGAATCGGCTAAGAGATTGGTTAACCAAACCGAATCCTTTTCTACCGACACATCATCGTCGTTCCTCTGCCAGTCCCAATGTGCATGAGTCGCATTCATGACCACCAGTTGACCATGCCCAAAACTTGCTTCTCTAAACAAAGATATTGCAGGATTTGGAGTTTTATACCTATATATAAGTTATAAATATCATCAAAATCATTAAATTAAATGTCACTAATTTTAATTTTTTTTTCAAAAGCATTAGTTGAAGCTGATCTCACTCTGTAGCAAGGCCTTCTTCATTTCCACCATCCCCTATGTTAATATAAACCGGACCACATTTGTCGAACTTATCTTGGTACACCCGATTCTGTCAAATAACTCCACAAAATTAGCTACTCCAAATTCATTAGCTGAATTTTTGTTTTCTTTTCTAAATAAGAAAATAATGAAACCAGCTACTAGACTTACGAATCGCTCGTAAGCATGGACGTGACCGGCGAAAACCACATCGATACGAGCTTTATAAAGAAGAGTCTCCATGGAACTTTTCATATCATCACTCTCTTTCTCTCCTTGGTGAGCTTCATTGGTGTTGTACCACGGCGCGTGTATCACAGCCATCAACCATGGTGTGGCCTTACGATTGATGCTTTTGAGATCCTTTTCTAACCATTGGTACTGATCCGAGCCAGGCTCGAAATTGGTGTATGAGCCCAACATTATAACGTGGACTCCAAAAACGTTGAAGGAATAGTACAAGTTCGAGGTCGAGCCACTCTCTTCAAATGGCATGCGCCACCTGCCATGTGTATATCAAATTATATATCGATAACTTACATAAATATTTAATAAATAAAAAATTATCAAGTTTGTGGTTGGAAGTTAATGAAATGATTTAGTTGATAAAAAAAAAAAATTATCCAAGAAAAAAAAAACAATAAACCTTTTTGCATCAAATAAAAAAAATTATAAACCTTTATATGTTATCTGCATTTACAAACTTTCCATTTCTAATTGCTAAAAGTAATACAAATGCATATTTTTATGTGTGACAAGTATTAGTTTTCATTAAAAAAATCTCCTTATGACAATAATATTTAGCCGAAAATATCATTTTCTATTTATTTTTCATGTAGCGTGTAAACCATAACTAAGTTGATTTGTTGGATCATAGATGAATGAGATAAAAAAAAAATGTACCTGTGGTTATAGGCGGTGAACCTTTCAGGATGCAAGAGAGGAATGTGTTCGACTTCGTGGTTGCCTTGAGTGACCATCCAAGGTCTTCGGCTTGCAAGTGGCTGCACCAAGCGACCAAATGTGTCCCACCTAGGTTGCATAAAATCAGCGTACGCCAGATCTCCAGGCAAGACAAAAACGTCATGTTCCCATTTTGATAAATGGTCCAGCGTTGATTTAGTCCATTCAGTTGTTCCAAGGTCACCTTAATTTTTAATCAATTTCCAAGAACAATAACAGAATTGAGCTACAAAACATAATTTATGAAATGACAATATTTTTGTATATCAAATGAATTGAGGGAAAATGGAATGTGTAGTGTACCAGCCACAGCGAATTTGATTGGGAACTGAGAGGGAGGCGTCTTGAAGTTGAACTCTTGTGTTGAAAATGTACCTCCACATTTGTAATAATAAACTGTATTGGGTTTTAATGGGCCAATAACTACGTCGTTAATCTGGCCCGATTGATAAATTTTCAAGTAGTGGTACGACGACGACGTTCCATTGGCAGAGTTTTCGTATTTTCTAGACACCATGCCATATACAACAGTCGGCATGATTGAAAGTTTCGTTATCCATGATATTCGCATTTTGTCGGGTCCAACCAAAGATATATGCACCTGAAAATTACATTTGGAATTAACCTCAGCAAATTGTTATAGTACCTTAGAACAAACAAACAAAATTAGCGAAAATTCAAAATGTTTAAAAATATTTAATTAAACCAGAGAAAATTAGGAAAGTACAAAACGTACAAGCAAAACAGATGAGTGACGGAAGATCTAACAGACAGAACAGAAGACATAAAACTAAAAGTGGGTGAAAGTTGCCGTGCCTTCATCGGACACGTGCTAACATTGGAAATACGTTCACATGGCACTCATGTACTGTTTTTGACTACATACTGTGGAAACAAAGTTTAATTTGATTTGACGAAATTTGTTTGTTACCTAGAGGGGATGCTTCCTTGGCACAGCTAATAAATATAGCGGCAACTAAGGTAAGGTACTTAGTTTTTTTCAAGAAAAACTTTTGTTTTGTTTCGTAGGAAAATGTCAACAAAATGTCTTCAATCGACGTTACGATATTAGAAAATGTGCGAGTACAGTCAGTGCCGTGCGAAGGTGTTTACGGGCTCAAGGCAAAATTTTAAAATGGGATGTTTTTAATATTTTTTTGTTATGTAAAACTACAAAAAATGGCAAAAAAAGGAATAATACAAAAAGAAAAGAAAAATAAAAAACAATATGTATATAGCATAAGATATTCGCTGGTGAGAGAAGGAGAAAGATGGATCGTGCGGTAGGAATTTTTAGAGAATCTTAATTCAAAAGAAAAAATGGGCATTTCTAGGTTCGAACTCGGGTTAGTATAGCTTTAACAGACCCACTAAAACCACTTTGATACATTGTGTTTTGGGAAATGGGGGCCTCTGAACTCTATATAATGTGGGGACCTCTGGCAAATGCCTTTTTCAATACAAGGTAAGCACGGCTCTGAGTACAGTGTCGGTTCGAAAAACATATCGGTGTACAGTGTATATATCGTTGTAAATTCACAATTTTGTTAAGAAAAGTAAAAAAAAAAAAACATCATTATACATATATAAGAAACAGAAGAAGATTATTAAAATACCATACGAGCAACATAGAAGAGTGAAAGACAGAAAATCTTGAGATTTGTCGTGTCAAAATTGTACTAACGAACTATAAACGTAAATATAGAGTTGAATGTAAATACCTGATCCGGGGAGCTATCGTCGTCGTCAGACCGATGAATCACTAAATTTTTCCGAGGGCCCGGCCGATCATACGACGACACATTTGGGGCCAGAACAAAAAGCAGAATCGCCACTAAACCCCACACGTTCACCATTTTGGCGACGGGGAAAGAAATATATAAAGAGCGATCGATGGAGAGAGATGAGGGAGGGAGGGAGAGAGAGAGAGAGAGTCACGTTAGCAAGAAAAGAGAGATCTTCAGGGTTTTAAGAGGGAATACGAGACACGTTATATAGTACGCCTTTTTCTTTTTCTATGTTTCGTTTTGGATGTTTTTTAATTTGGATTTGGCCATTTGGGAGATGTATTTGACCCCCCAAAAAGAAAACAATTTTGGTAATTAAGTGTGCTTTAACAAAAGAGTAACGTATGCTATATAAAGTCATGAGATATCTATAATTAAAAATGCCTTGCCTATTTATAGTAGAGTTTTTGTTGCTCTTAAAACATTTCGATTTATTTGGAAGAAAATATTTATGTAGAGAACAGAGCTAATGAATTTATTATAGAATTTTTACATGATATCCAAACATAATTTATTACTAATCAGTAATTTTTTTAAAATAGTGCTATATTTAGATTATATATATTAATTTTAATTTTGAATAATGAATAGATAAAATCTTAGTTGAATAACATTATACTATAAGAACACCAGACCTTATTCTCTATTAAAATCAATGTTATTCAATAATAAGTACACCAGACTCTCTTAGTTTTTATTTTTGAATCATATTGGAAAACAATCTACATCAATAAAATGGGATTATGGGATTTCACTAGTAAAGAGAGTCTGTTTAGAGAAATTTGTCATCCACTGAAAACTTTCTTATTTTTGATTACTTTTCATTTTCCAAAAATAAAAATAACTCTGTTTTGTTTGGGGAAAAAAAATGGTTTTAGTCTACTAAAAATGCAAAGATGTTCAAAACTTCAAAGATTGAATTTTCCAAATGAAAGCTTATGACATAACCGAATTAGGCCCAATAAAGCCCAAAAACCTAGAAAGTAAAAGATCGTTCTGAGAATATACTACATGCAATTTGTAGAGACCGATACTTCATCATAATTCACGCTTTACAATCACAAACACACAAGTTCCTCAGAAAGAAAAAAGTAACAATTTAAATACATTAAAGAATCAATTGAGATTCAGAAAGAAGGAGTGATTCTGATGAGTAGACCGGGAAAAACATCATCATGGTCATGAATATGAGGATTGCCTTCAACAATGTAAGGATCTCCACACTTCTCACTTATAGTCTGTAACGTCTCTCCTTCTTTCACCTCGTATATCTCATCGCATGCCGGCCGTCGATGGGAATATCCGGCGATCATCGTCGACGGTTGTTGCTGCTGCTGCTCCATAATTTCAATGGGATCCTCCTCTGCGACGTGGAAGCAGTTCATCAGCAGCATCGTGGCTGCAAACACTGCGCAGTACCATGAGATCTTCTCCGCTACTACCATGGAAGCAGAATGAGAAGAACTCTTACCCATTTCTATGAACCTATTCAGTCAGGGATTTGGTTAAGAGATATATTTGGTGATTATACGAAAATGGTTTATGTGGATATATATGTCACGAGTGTATGGATTAAGTTGATATAAAAGATGATGATGATCTTGTTGGAGTTGGTGAGAATATTAGCGGGAGTTGAGACGGTTGTAATGTTGCAGGTTCTTTTTGTGTTAGGTCACTTGTCTTTTGAACCCTTTCCAAATGGTTTTTTTTTTTGAGGAATACCGCTTTTGTATTATCATTTTCCAAAATAGTACCGTTTAACAAACTAGAAGAAAGAAAAAAAAAATCATACAACTTTTGTTTTTTTTTTTTGTTTTTTTAACTTTACATTAATAAGAATGTTGTAAAATTATTAAATTTCCAAAAAGAACTTCACACTTCTCACTTACAAAAACAATTATTTTGGATTTTCAATTTTAAATTTTTTGGACAACATTTTCTGTTGAATTTTTTTTGTCATTTTTTTTTCAAATATTCATTTATAGATTTGAATTTATGTGAGTTTAATCCATTTTGATTTATATTATATGTAAGTTATATGATTATCAACGTATAAACACATCAAAATTCTTTAGAAAGTTTTTATTTTATTAAACAGATTACTTTTTTTTTTTTTTTTGATAAAGTAAACAGATTACTTATAATAAGACATATGCATGCATTGTTTTCATTTAAATTTCAATGGTCGAGGTGGATGTCTTCCAGCACCAACGTCTTTCGGTTCCGGTGGACCCAGAGGTTTACCATGACACCAGCAAACTTCGCCGTCGCAATATCCTCCTTTGCATATAGTCCTGCAGCAATCGTATGGAACGGTTGCAAGATTTTGTCCTGGAAACAAACAAAAACAATTGTAAAAATGATATTGATAAATATTTTTAAAATATTTAAAAGAAAAAATATAAAAGTATTTAAACAATAAAAGTGGACAAACATATAAACAATGAAATTTTATTTGTTTTTCTCCATTTTCAGTTAGTATTCTAAAAATGCTTTATCAACATGTATGCTTACCGAAAACAGTGGCAAGAAAAAGAGCCAACAATGCAAACTTCAGAAAAACTTTCATCGTAAGGTATACGTTTTTTTTTTGTATCTCTTAAGAGTATTTTTAGAAGAATTTATATTGTATTCTAGGTGGTGTATATTGGTAACTTATCAATTAGTTAGATTGTTTTGAACAGGTTTTGGTCATAATTGAATAGGACAATATCTGAGAATAGTTATTGAATGAACAAAATGGTCAAAGTATAAAAGAATAATTGTTGAAAGTAAATGGTTTTCCATCTTTTTGTGAGATAATCTTTACATAATTGTAAGTCTAAGTTTTCTTTACTAATGTGTTTTTGCTTTTTAAATGTATTATAGTGATTTTTTGGTAACTTACTAATAACCTAATTTTTCGGTCAATGAATTAGAATTTTGACTAAATTGAGTAAATGGTTTAACAAAAAAATTGAACAAGTAAAAATTTCGTACGATGCTACGGGCCTTTTTTCCATTACATCAAGATGTTATCTACTTAATTGCCATAATTTTCAAATCAAAATTTTCTAATAGATCTAAAACTCTGAAATTCTTGTTTTTTTTTTGGTTCAAATTCTTGGTTAAATTACGTTTTTTTTTTTTTTGTTAAATTAAATTACGTATTTGCTGCTTAAGATCACATATGTAGCCATAATGAGGCTTTTACAATCAATCAAGCCTCCCTACTGTTGGATAAAACACCACCGCTGTTTCTTTTGATGGCATCTATATTTGTTCTTTAAAAAAAAAAATCTTTTATCTTCTACGACGATTCTCATCAAGTACATCCTATTATGAAATAAATGTTTTCTTCTCCAACTAGATTTTGTGTGTTGCCAAAAGTTGTAAGGATCAAAATAGGGCACGTGTTGGTAGTATATGCTTGGGCAATATATAAATATATATATGTGTGTGTATTGTGTGTGAATAAATACTATTATAAGATAAGAGAGATAGAGTAGTACTACTTGTATCGTGATAAAGGGAAAGGCTACACTTTCAATTTGGCTCCTCCAGCCTGTCCTCTCATATCTTTTTCTTTACACACATTCTTTGTAATCCCTAATTAACATTTAAATTTAGGCAATTAGCTAATCGCTTCGTTGTCACTCCTCTTGTTGTATTTCCTCGTGTCGTCCCTCCACTTGCTCCTCACTCGTTTCTCCCTTTATCGTCACTCGTTTTAGATTGTTGCAAGTTTTTATAGTTACCTTATATGTTCACTAATTTTTGTAGGTTGATCATATAAAACTATGATTTCGAGATAAAGATGTGATTTGAGGATAGAATTGTGTATGCCAATGCAATTGTCAATGCATCTTATTAAATTAACCTAAGCCTATCACTAATAGTCAATGTGGGTGTTGCAGTTTGTCAAAATGAATATTTGTGTTTATTAATAGAAAGTTCCGTCTGTTCTATTAGAATTTAATCTCCCAACGATATGCAATACGAGATGTTAGTTGAAGTGACCAACGAATATTGACAATTTGTGTGTGTGTTTCTGTGAAAACGTGAAATATACACACTCATGTGGCCAGTGGCAATGAGGAATTGAACATAGAATTATATAGTTTTGTTTTCTTATTAAGAATGTATATAACTAACGACTAATATTTTTTTTTAATTTAACAAAAATGCTAATAATCCAGAAGTAAAAACAAAAATGCATTGATCATTGTAAAAAGATTGCGACAAAAACGAAAAAATCGAATACTTACGAACGGAATGGCCGGCAAACCAATTACCCTCATGCATCATATAATATATTTCGAGATCACATGGGTGCTTTACCTACTGAAAATAGTTTAAAACAAAGGCGCAAAAACAAATTATTGTTCCCCTACTAATAAACATTCCTAACAATATCTTAGGATATTTAATTCTAAACCAACCCAATCAAACGGTTTGCGTACATCATTTCCCCTCTTAAGCATCAAACTGATCAATTATTACATATCATAGAGGTTATGGAATTCCTTATATTAGATCAAATATATTTCTATTATTACTTGGACGGTCCAATTGTTTCTATAAGAAATTTAGAAATCTAATAGAAACAAGTGGTAGATTTGATCCCAAGTTGACATAAAGAAGAAAGATCCCAAGTGGTTCTTCCAAGGTATCAAAACACGGTACGATTTTTTCATTTCTAATTAATTTAACTCACACGGTGTAAAGTTTGACCCATCTTATGAGTTTTTCTGGTAAGGAAAAAGACTTTATTTTTGTAGGAATAAAAAATAAACCATAAAGTTGAAACCAAAATACTATATATGAATCAAATTAGTGACACCACCATGACGACATTTTAATCAGCATAAAGATTTGATCGTGGAATAGTGCAGCATTACGTGTATAAATAATTTTCTACAATTTTTATGTACCCCACTCGTTACATTTCGTTAATTGATTGTTTTTTAATTAAAAAAATAAAAATAAATACCGTTGATTTCTATTTAAATTTCAGCTGCGTCGTCTCTGTTTCGCCGTTGTTTCCATATCATCTTTCTCTCTCTCCTTCGCTCTGTGTATATCCTTTTCTCTTCCCGATTCATCGTTATTTAGACAAATCAGAATCAGTGAATCATCATCTCTTTTCTTACAAGAACAGGTAAACTCAATCTCCATCTCTCTCTCTCCTCATCTCCTTCTTTTTCTCCTCTCTTCTCTGTACTTTTTTCTTTTTTTAATAAACTTCCCGTCTCTTCCTTTTCATTTCTGTTTGTTTACCTTCCATTTGGTTGCCGAGAAAGCGGAGGAAAATCTTCTGAATTTTTCTTCGCTTTTTTCTACCGATTTCTGTTTTTCTCGGTGACCAGATTCCGGTTCGTGTTTGTTTCTTCCTTCTTTCATTAAATTCTGCAGATTTGTCTCCTTGTTTAATCCATCGTCTTTGTTTTTTTTTTCTTCTCCAGGTTTCCGACGAACTTGATCGATTTAAATTCTGCAATTTCCATCTCTCGAGATCTATGGCGGAAGAGCATCGATGTCAGACGCCGGAAGGCCACCGTCTCTGTGTGAACAACTGCGGCTTCCTCGGCAGCTCCGCCACCATGAATCTATGCTCCAATTGCTACGGCGATCACTGTCTTAAGCAACAGCAACAATCCACCATGAAATCAACCGTCGAATCCTCTCTCTCCTCCGTGTCCTCACCGGAGATCGCCTCGATCTCTTCTCCGATCATCCCATCTCTCCCTCAGAATCCCTCGGCCGAGTTAGAGGTGACGGCGAAGAAGGCGCAGGTGACGGTGATTCCGCCGCCGCAGACAACGACGGAGCAGAAACGGCCGAATCGATGCACGACCTGCAGGAAACGGGTCGGGTTGACCGGATTCAAGTGCCGGTGCGGGACGACTTTTTGCGGGACCCACAGGTACCCGGAGATCCATGGATGCACCTTCGATTTCAAATCGGCCGGTCGCGAAGAGATCGCGAAAGCGAATCCGCTCGTCAAAGCAGCGAAGCTTCAGAAGATTTGATCTGAGCCGTCGGATGCGTTGACTTTTCCGTCTTCATTTTAAACGCGTCAGTCCCAAGAGAAAAATCCGGATGATTTCGATTGATCTCAGCCGTTCATCATGGGTCATTATTGTAAAAGATATGTATTTACCAAGGGACACGTGTCTGTGACGCATTCCTCATCTTTCCCAATTTAATTTTTCTTTTCCCCACAGAAAGAAATAAGATATTCGCGTTGGCTTTTCTTTCTTTTTCCGGCAATTTGTGTGGCTTTTGCGTGTACAAATTTATTCCCAACTAGAAAAATATCATTTAAAGTCTCTATCTATTTCTTTTCTCTGTGATAATAAATAACTTATATTTGGATTTATTTACACACTTAAAATTGATAATTGTAAGTACACATTTCTCTTTTATGAGATGAGAAGAGAATATAAAATGCATTATGGTATGGTGACATGGTGATAATTTAGAGCTCACTTCTAAAACGATTGAAAATACAACGTGATGATGTCCTAGGGCTTTGGAACGATACTTGATCGGCAATAACTGAGTAGTTATCGTTGTTTCTATGCCACGACCAGTGTGCTCTTTTATTGTCTATGATTCTTAATCTCCCGTGACCAAAACTCGATTCACGGAATACGGACAAAGGTGAAGCAGGCTTTCTAAACCTGTAATTTTTTTTTGTTTATGATCAGTTTAGCTAATTAACCAAATTTTAACAAAAGAAAAACAAATTGATTAGGCGAAAAAACATCTAAATTAGATAAAGATCAGGAAGTGCATTACCTTAAAGCAAGCCCTTCTCGATTGCCACCGTCACCGATTGTTATGTGCATTGGTCCACATGGGTCGGCCTTGTGGTTGTATGTCGGCTTCTACATCAGCCAAAAACATTTGGGACAATACTCATTTCGATTGTAGCCATTAAGTTTGCAGAGTTAAGTGATTTATTAAATTTTGTAACATCATGCCATTCCTCGAGTTACAAATTAGAATTGTATTTTTTGAAAAAAAATTAAAACGAAAACGGTCAACAAAAGTGGGGTACTTACAAAACGTTCGTAGGTATGAATGTGACCAGCAAAAACGACGTCCACTTGAGCACGAAAGAGCAAACCTTCCATGGCCTTTCTCATACTTTCTCCTTCACCTTCATGAGCCATGTTTGTGCTGTACCACGGCGTGTGCATCACCACCACCAACCACGGCGTCTTTTTACGGTCAACCTCCCTCATACACAAAAACATATAATTTTCAAAACCTAATAGAATTATCTGAAATGCTTTTTTTCCTCTCTCTTAATAATATGGAGATTTCATGTCAAAACAAAAACTAATACTCAGAATCCCGTTATGTGAACTTTTGCAAATAGCTAGTTAGACCCATATATATGAAGCATATCTTCCAAGTTCTAAGTAATGTTGCTTTAGTTACCTTTCTTAAATCTGACTGGAGCCACCGGTACTGATCGGAATGGCTGTCAAAGCGGGTGTAAGAACCAAGCATAACCGTATGAACACCGGCTACATCAAAAGAGTAGTAAAGGTTGGAGCGAGAGGCGCTTTCGGCGTGAGGCATTAGCCATCGGGCATTGTATGCTTTAAAGCTTATGTGTTCAAATTGTTCAATGACCGGGTAAGACTCGATCTCGTGGTTTCCCTCGGTGACCATCCAAGGGCGGCTGCAAGCCAGTTGCTCTATGAGGCGGCCAAAGGAGTCCCAAAGTGGCTGGTGGGTGTCCGCATAGGAGAGGTCACCAGGAAGTAGGAAGACATCGAAATCACGTTTCGATATCTGCTCTAATGTTCCCAGCGTCCACTCAGTTTGCCCTAAGTCACCTTCAATTTCACAACAAAAAGCGGTCTTTCGTAAGTCCACTAGAGAAAAAAAAAACAGTTCTTATAACCGGCGTGTACCAGAATCTAGCATATACATAACATTTCATGTTTTAAACTAACCAAAATTTTCATATAATTTGTTGGAACTATAAGGTATGAGTAAATTATGATCATGAGGCGGCCATTGATGTTCACGTTAGCCGTTAGGGATCAAATTCATTTGACTCATTGACTATATGTCCGTTTGAAAAAAAAAAAAAAAAAAAAAAAAAAAATTCAACCACAACATATACTAAATATATAATTTAAAGCCAATTCATGCACAGATAAACAATTTTGAAACCCTCAAAAATATAGATACCAAAGGTATATGAGACAGGCACATGTATAATTTGGCGTATACTTCATGACAATAAAATCCAACGGGAAAGTTGTGGACATGTACAAAAAGTGGAATACATGTAACATCCTGCACAGTTTGCGTGTTATTGCATAAAGATATTTAGTCCAACGTTAATATCTTTTAATAGGCACACAGTTCCAAATTTATGGTTATACATGCAAACATTCAGATTCGGCATGAATCGATCATTTGACTATACGGATCAACATGTGGTTAACGACAATAAACCGAGTTGATCTAATTAAGCCAATTTTTTCATATTCACCGGTCATAAAATCACCAATACAAAATCAATGACAAGAAAAAGTGAGAATGAAAGTTAATGAAAGGTTACCAGCGACGGCGAACTCGACTGGAAAAGTGGCCGGAGGAGTTCTGAAAGAATATTCGTCACCGTGGCCGCCGCAACGGTAATAGTAGATGGTGTTGGGTTGGAGAGGTCCAATCTTGACATGGTGGATCTTTCCGGAGCTGTAGAGGAGGAATCTGTAAGAAGTGGATTCTCCGGCGGTTTTTCTGTCGTACTTTTTTCGGCGTTTACCGTACTCCACCATCGACGCCACGTTGTGGTCGTCCGTTGTGTATGTTACCCTCATGTGGTCCTTACCCGCCAATGATACGTGCACCTATATATGTATATATATATTTAAATAATCATCGTAAGAACTTGTGATTTAGTTAAGGAGTATGCATTTCACATTTTAGAAGATGAAAAAATTATAGGAATTAAAGCACAGATCGAGAGGCATTGAGAAAGAGATTTAAAGTAACGAACCTGTTGAGGATGGAACTTTGGACGGCCGTGAGAGACGATGAAGTCGGGACGAGGCGGCGGGCGGGTATATTCCATATCATGATTTGCTTGAGATACAAAAGAAGACAGGAAGAAGAGAGTGAGGCTAAAAAAGATTTTCATATTTTTCCTTTTAGAAGACGTAGTGTTAGTGAATATGTTATGAATTGGTTATATATGGAAGAGATAGGTTTATGTCTCAGGTTTGTTTATACAACTCTAGAAGTCACTTATTTGTTTTTTTTTTTTGTTGAGTTTTGCTTGCTGACTTCTTCATCTTTCCTTTTTTTTTAAAACACAATTTGGATAAGAAAAAAAAGCCAATGCTTGAGTTGTTAAGATTTATGTAACATCATTATACATGACTTATTTAGCACACACAAAAAAAAAAACGAGTAATTGACTGGAGATGTAATTGTCTTTTTTTTCTTCTTGTTAAAATTACATGAAAATGTAATTGTATATCAGATATCCATCATTCCTTCAAACGAACCAATGTTGGCATGCAATAAGTGAACAGAAACTCACAATACATTCTTAAATGAAAAACAAAAAAAAGTTGCCTAATAAGAATGTAAATTACAACAAGATGAATTTTTGTAGTTCTTATCTTCTACGAACGAAAACGTTTTATGATATGATAATTTAGAGCTCATCAGTGGAACCATTAGAAGGCCAACATGACGATGATGTGCTAAGACTGTCGAGCCAGAGTTCATCCGCAAGAAGTGTGTTCGAGTCGTTGTTTCTATGCCACGACCAGTGAGCTCGTTTCCCATCTATAACCTTCAATCTCCCGTGTCCAAAACTCGACTCACGGTATACAGATAAAGGCGATGGTGGCTTCTTGAACCTGTAATTCAAGTCATATCGAAAATACGGAAATTTGTTTATACGAAATATATTCACTTTGAATAAGAAAAAAAAATGAAATTAAATAATGGGAGGTAACATACGATAAGGCAAGCCCTTCTCGGTTGCCTCCATCACCGATTGTTATGTATATAGGCCCACATGGGTCGGCCTTGTTGTCATATACACGTGTCTGCATCAGTTGCATTTACATTTCATTTTAAATTGATGATCGATTCCAAAGCTATTAAAATTAATGATTGATTAAGATAGGACTTACGAAACGTTCGTAGGCATGAACATGGCCGGAAAAAACGACGTCGACACGAGCACTAAAGAGAAGAGACTCCATAGCTTTCCTCATGCTCTCTCCTTCACCTTCATGCGCGTCGTTCGTGTTGTACCACGGCGCGTGCAGCAACACCACCACCCACGGCGTCGTTTTCCGGTCAACCTTTTGCCAACGCAAACAAGAAAAATCCAATTGTTAAGAATTTGATACAATATTAAAAATTTACGTACAAAATAACTTTCTAACGACATCTCTTCCTCTTCTGTGAAAGGGTGGAAATGGATTACTTACTTAGCATTCTACCCAAAAACCTAACTTTAAAACGACATCGTCTCTGAGTACTAAGCAAGCAATTTTCCAAATTAAGTTGCATTAATATTTACAAACTAACCTTTGCTAGATCGGCTTGAAGCCACTGGTACTGATCGGAATCAGAGTCAAAGTCGGTGTAAGAACCGAGCATAACCGTGTGGACGCCGGCTACGTCAAAAGAGTAGTAAAGATTAGACTCAGAGAGGCTCTCCGTATAAGGCATGCGCCACCGGGCATTGTACGATTTGAAGGTTGTGTGTTCAATGATTGGAAAGAATTCGACCTCGTGGTTTCCCTGAGTGACCATCCAAGGACGCTGGCTCGCGAGTGGCTCGACCAGACGGCCAAATGAGTCCCAAAGTGGCTGGTGAGTGTCCGCGTATGAGAGGTCGCCTGGAAGTAGAAAGACGTCATAGTCTTGGCTCTTTATCTGAGATAATGTTGCTTCTGTCCATCCGGTTTGGCCTAGGTCACCTTCAGTTTTACATCAAAAACCGGTCTTTCATAAGTCCAAACGAAAATTTTAGTCCTTAACCGGTATGAACCGGAACCAAAAATAATGATTTCGGTTAGTTGACATAAATAATTTTGGTTGATTTAAGAACTAATCCACAACCATTAAGAGTCGACATATATAACCTAGCAGACAGCAGGATTCAATTCAATAAATTCATGTGGCTCATTTATCATATGAGTTAAGAGATCTACAAACTTTAATCCAAACGCACGTGCTAATAAATATTTTCGTAAGTAAGCTAAATCAAGAACGGATAAATGAGTCAAAACACTTTAAGAAAAAGAAAAAAAAAAAAGAGTTTCATAACTTATACCAAAAATAAAAATAAAGTTTCGTATCTTTGGCGATACTATACAGCCTATTTACTGGTTGAACTACCGTTATTTAATATGTTCGATAATGTTGTTTTTTTCTACTTTAGAACACAATTTAAGATCAAGATCCTAAAAGTCTGCAATTCCAAAATAGGGAATTTACCTACGATGGCGAACTCGACCGGATAAGTTGACGGAGGAGTTTTGAAAGAAAACTCAGGACCGTTGCCACCGCAACGGTAGTAGTAAGTGGTGTTGGGTTGAAGAGGTCCGATCTTGACATGATGGATCTTTCCGGAGTTGTAGAAGAAGTATCTGTAAGAAGTAGATTCTCCGACGGTTTTTCCGTTGTATTTTCCCGGTTGCTTACCGTATTCCACCACCGACTCCACCTTCTTGTCGTCCGTTATGTACGTTACTCTCATGTGGTCCTTACCCGCCAATGATACGTGCACCTTTATCAAATATTTAAAACACACAATTCTTTAGGAAGAGATACAGAAAACGTTATGATATTAGCTTCATTATGGACTATGTACATCTCACATTTCATAAGAACCAACGATGAAAATCTTTTAGGAATCAAAAATACAAGGAGTAATTTATATGAAGCTATTGAGAATTGAGAAACAGAATCGAAGAACCTGTTGCGGTTCCGATTTGGAGCGGTCATGGGGAACAAAGGCGAGTGGACGAGCTGGCTCGCGGCTAAGTTCCGGCACATCGGTCAGAGATAAGATCGGAGAAAGGAACAAGAGAGTCAAACTAAGAAAGAGACCAAAATGTTCCATGCTTATTAGTTGTCTAAAAGAGTTAAAGTTTGGTGAAGGAGAATGGATTAATATTGAAGAGATCGGTGGATGTTTCAGGTGTGATTATTCTTTATACATATCGTTAGCCATCGCGTCAAGTTACTTCATTTTGTTTTCTATTTTCTAAAAAAATGATATATACTTTTTGTGAGTTTTGCTTGCAGCTTTCTTTATCTTTCTATTATTTAACGAAAAACATTTACAAGGTCAATGCTTGAATTGTTTAATTAATAAGGGTTATTTTTTATCAGGTATTTGTAACCTTGAAGAGCTGGACCCAAGAGAATAATCTTGATAGTGGCATTTTATTCTTTAGTAATCGTTATATAAGACAGTAGTTAATAAACAGATGTTTTTTTGTCTAGAATATTAACATAACATTTTTTCCGTTTAATTTTACAGCATTAAATAAAAAAGCACCAACTAAGATACACGATGGAAGTCTTAAACTGATCAATGTACCTTTAAGAACAAGCTATAAAAAGAAAGAATACCATCTAATAACGTTGTGCAAGGTTGTTTATATTGTGAAATTTTAGATTAAGGTCTGTTAGGATGTTTACGAAAACAAATTGAATAATACAAAAGAAGAAATGGAAGAAAGGTGGTCCATTTTTAAACAAAACAAATAAGGAAAAAAGAAAGGGAGGGGTCCAGTTTTAAGTTCCAACGTGGATTGGTGAATGATAAAGCAAGAAGCCCCAAGACCACATATATTATACGAGTAATATGGTACCATCCAACATACATCGTTGTGCTACTAGACTTTACTATAATGTTTTTTTGTTTGGCCGACATTAAATCCTAGTGTGGTAGAAATCCGTGTTTGAACACGGCATATACCAAATTTTCACACAATATATAAAAAATACGACAAAAAGAAATATCTTAAAAAAACAATATCTAAATATATCATGTGTTTCGTAATTAGCGGGGAGAATATTTATCCATAAAATTACGAGCACGTGTCAAACAATGAACGAGTGGGGAAGACGAGAAAGAGTAAAACAAGTAATCAAATGGAACGTGAGAAGATGTAGAACATGGATCATGTCATGTGGCCACGTTGCCACGGTACAAACGAATATGCTTTATGGATCTTTCCTTAATGCAAATCAAATTTATGATTAAATGATTCATCATGTGTTACGTATACCAAAGCCGTGTACGAACGATCAACGATGGACACTTTATCTCTTCTTTTTGGATAATTGATATCGTAAATAACATCTACCACATAGTTTCACTCCACAACCCACATCCATTTCTATAACTTCTGACGCATACTAATTTTTTCTATACAGCATTTCAGGCTTTACCGGAGTGTAAAATTGTGAAATTAGTTCCACCATTTTCGTTGTAGTGGGATGACTAAATGCAACAAAAGCGTGTAGCATTAGTACGTTTGTGTCATCTTTTTTCTTTAGTTCACAAACAATTTTGCAGATGCAGATTGTGTACGATAAGAGTACTTATGAACATGAAATGTTCATTTTACCATTCATTTTTACCATCCCACTATCTTTTACCATTTTAGCTGGTACTAATGGGCTATCAGATAGTTCTTGGGCCTGTAAAATTCACTAGCTCAAAAGATAAGTATACACAAGCGTAAAGAGAGATGGGGTGTTACAAGCCCAACACTACAAGGCTTTGATTTGTACACAAGGTATCGAATATGTATGCGTCGGTGCATAATGTGCAGTCATATTCGGAAATGACATCTCCATTTGTCTACATGATTTTGGAGTCATAATGACAATTATTAGTGGATGTAACCAATATTAGTCTTTAAATTACTTTTTTTGTGGCAAAAAGATGCTTAACATAATTCAACAAAAACAAAGTATTATAAATAAATGGAAAAAATGAAAAATACCCAACAAGGTAGGGCACAAGGTTTTAAAGTCATCCGCTTAAAAGACAGAGAGATGATATTGATAGGCTCTCACCAATTTTCCTCACTTTCATATTCATTCAATAATGTATATACGTACAGTAGGATAAGTGTCAGCCTCATACATATATATACCTTTAAGACCATCATCCATTCCAGTCCCAATAGCTTATCATTACCAATTTACCATGTTTCTAAAAAGAAACTAAAAACATCGATCGAAAGCTTTGGAATTCTAAAGATGTGTACGAATATTAGGAACAGAGTTTGGATTATTCTGGCAATTCTGTGCTTTTCATTGCTGATTTGCTCAACTAAAGCAGTGGTCTCCTATGATCGCAAAGCTTTAATCATCAATGGACAGAGAAGGATCCTTATCTCTGGTTCTATTCACTACCCAAGAAGCACCCCTGAGGTAATCTTTAACAGTTATTAACCTCAATTTAGTCAAATGCAAACTTTCTTGGCTTCTGATAAAATTTACTGAGTGTTTGCTTTGTTTTTCTGGGCATGGGATTTTGATTTTCTGGTTTTTTTTTTGTTAAAGTCTATGCTCTTTCATCACAAAATTAATTATATTTGTTTGTATCGAAGAAGTTTAAAATAAAAACTTGCGGTGGATGCCTTGTATATGCAGATGTGGCCTGATCTTATAAACAAGGCCAAAGAAGGAGGTTTGGATGTTATACAAACTTATATTTTCTGGAATGGACATGAGCCTTCTCCTGGAAAAGTAATTTCAAGAATTGAACAATTTTCTTACTTTTTTTTTTCTTACTTGATTCATAAGTCATAAAAATCTTAATGCTCTATATATACTTTCGTTTGCTCCAGTATTATTTTGGGGATAGGTATGATCTGGTTAAATTCATCAAGCTGGTGCATGAAGCTGGTCTATATGTTAGTCTAAGAATTGGTCCATATGTTTGTGCCGAGTGGAATTTTGGGTAAATATAATATAAACACATTTATGCTTTGTTCGAAGAATAAAAAACAAAATTTATTTTTCTTTGAATATATAAATTTATCTATACATTTGTGTTGAAATGTTAGGGGAATTCCTGTTTGGCTCAAATATGTCCCTGGCATGGTTTTCAGGACAGAAAATGAACCTTTCAAGGTATACAATTCTAAAACTAATTATTTTTCATTTTTTCTTATTTGAGGATTAAAAGATTGTAACTTGATGTGATAATTGAAAAGATTGCAATGCAAAAATTCACAAAGAAGATTGTGGATATGATGAAAGAAGAAAAGTTGTTTGAGACCCAAGGAGGACCCATCATTCTCTCACAGGTTTGTGTCTTCACAGCTGTTTAAACTGATCGTTTTCTGAATCACATCTACATAAATTTAATAATGATAATTACAAAAAATTTGGGTAGATAGAGAATGAGTATGGACCAATGCAATGGGAGATAGGATCAGCAGGAAAAGCATACTCAAAATGGACAGCTGCAATGGCATTGGGACTGTCCACAGGTGTCCCATGGATTATGTGCAAGCAAGAAGATGCTCCTTACCCCATTGTATGCTTCTCTCTTCCTTTCCTTCTCTTATTTTTTTTCACTTTTCTCTAGATATATATAAGTAGGATGTTATATTTTTTATTTGGTTAATCTTGGTTTAAATTTCCGTTTAAGAAGTATCGTTATTCGTAATCAGTTTATGCTAACTTTAGTGTGGTTGTGTCTGGTAGACTTGCTATTTTTGTTTGAATTCTGTTTTTAATCCAATTATGTATTTGATTTGAAATAGTAGTTTTTTTTTTCTGAAAACGAATCTTTGAACTAGCTAGTAGTACTAGTAGATTATTTAACTGAATGAATTAATTAATGTATATATGATTTATCCGGAATGATTAGATTTTCTTTGTCGGCAATTATATATTCTTTAAGCGAAAGAAGATATTTGTTAACTATTGTTTTACCATTATGTCGATTATGATCTCATTTTTTGTTTCTTTTAGAATTTGAGTATCGTTCCCTCTTTCTTTGGTGGGTTACCTCTTTGATATTTTCTTCGCCATGAATTTTCCATTCTGTAAATTCTTCCGTTTTTTTGTTAAATATTTTGTCTTATTGATGGTTACAATAAAGTATCGTTTTCCCCGTTTATTTGTTGGCCTCTAATGTCTTTTTCAATTTTAATCTACATGGGGCCACCGGCCAAGCACACACAAAATCCACGAGGACAAATTTTCTTCAACTTTGAACTTTTATGTTTAAAACAAATATTTTCAATTTCAGAGTGAAAATTATATCGAATGTTAACATTATTTTAACTTGCAACGTATACTAGATAAACACATGCAATGGGTTTTATTGTGAGGGTTTCAATCCAAACTCAGTCAATCAGCCCAAGATGTGGAGTGAGAACTGGACTGGTTGGTAAGTCACAAAGCTATTAATCATCTTTTGTGTTCTTTAATTATATATTAAAGTTTTTATCAAATAAAAAAATATAGTATGAAAATGTGTGTGATGATTCTCAGGTTCATGGAATTTGGAGGTGCGATACCAAACAGACCAGTCGAAGACCTTGCGGTCTCCGTGGCTCGTTTCATACAAAACGGTGGTTCTTTTATGAATTATTATATGGTAACTTCAAAACTTTTATCAAACAAAGAATTAGATAAAAAAAAATAAACAAGTTAATTTAAGAGAACGTTGGTACAGTACCATGGAGGGACGAACTTTGATAGAACAGCTGGCGTATTTGTCGCCACGAGCTACGACTACGATGCTCCTCTTGATGAATATGGTAACCAATTCTGAAATCACATGATGTTTTTTTTGTTAAATATCATAGACTTTCAAAATCAATAGTGTCTTTTAAGTTTATTAAACAAAATTATGTATAAATAAAGCATGGCCTCTATTCATTTTCAGCTACCTTTTTTAAATGTTTTGTGTTTTTTTTTTTCGAAAAAAAGGATTACTGAGAGAACCTAAGTATAGTCATTTGAAGGAGTTGCATAAGGTCATCAAGCTATGTGAACCTGTGTTGGTCTCTGTTGATTCCACCATGACATCCCTCGGCGATAAACAAGAAGTAAGTATGCAATGTAACATTGAAGAGAAGAAGAATAAAAGACTCATACATTTTGTTTTTTACTTTGTTATATTTTCAGGCTCATGTGTTCAAGTCCAAGACTTCTTGCGCTGCGTTTCTTTCGAATTACGACACCAATAATGCAGCAAAAGTTATGTTTGGAGGATTTCCATATGATTTGCCTCCTTGGTCTGTCAGTATTTTACCTGACTGCAAAACCGAGTATTTCAACACTGCAAAGGTAATTAATAAACTAAAAGCTTATAATATCAAAAACATTACTTTGTTTATGACCGAAGTGAAATTGGTACATTCAAATATGGTTCCATTTCAGAATACTTTAAGATGGTCGTAACTTGTTGATCTTGTAGGAATTATATAATTGTTATTGAGATTGACCTAAATACATGTGTAACATGATGTAGATCCGTTCACCGAGCATACTTATGAAAATGGTTCCTACTAGCACGCGATTTCTATGGGAATCGTACAAAGAAGAAATCCCTTCTTTGAGTGATGCTGGTACATTTGCTCAAGATGGTCTTTTGGAACAAATAAGCATGACCAGAGATACTACAGACTATTTTTGGTATCTAACAGAGTAAGTGGTTGATTTTTTTGACAAATGAAAATCTTGTTATATCCGGCATGAACTGCTTATTAAAGTTGGTTTTGTTTTTTATGTTGTTTTGCGGTTAAAACTCAGAATTACAATTAGCTCTGATGAGAGATTCCTGAAGACCGGTGTTGATCCATTTCTTACCATATGTTCAGCTGGGCATGCTCTTCATGTATTCGTCAATGGCCAACTTGCAGGTAAAATAAAGATAAATTCCTATGGACCAAACTAGTTTTCTATTGAAAAACCTTAAAACATTCATTTCTTTTGTTCTTTTTAGGAACTGCCTATGGATCACTGAGCAGTCCCAAGTTCACATTTAGTCAAAAGATCAATTTGCGCGTAGGAACCAACAAAATTGCTTTGTTGAGTACTGCAGTGGGTCTTCCGGTTAGTTCTAATATAATGTTGATTCTGTTACACTATCCCACATTATAAATATAATGCTATCATTGTATATAACAAGTATGAGTTAATATATTGTCAATTGATTCCGAAAAGCTTCTCAAGATGTGTGATTTAGTTAATGAGTTTCGTGATCTCCATTATTTTTTTGGTAGAATGCTGGGGTGCATTATGAGACTTGGAACACTGGGATTTTAGGCCCAGCCACACTGAGTGGAGTAAACTCTGGAACATGGGACATGTCTAAATGGAAATGGTCCTACAAGGTTCTTTTGATATTTAAGAGCAAAACGAGTTTGACTTCTTGGTTACTACGTCTTAATACCAACCATAACAATGGTTAACTAAACTAATGTGTGTTTTCTTTCTGTAGATTGGTACTAGAGGTGAAGATATGAGCCTTCATAACGTAACCGGAAGTTCCTTTGAGGAATGGAAAGAAGAATCATTCGTGGTCAAGGACCAACCATTTTTTTTTATTATCAAGAAGTTTTGGGCCGAAACTCGTAATCTTTCCCAATCCGAAATCACAACATATAAGAGCCAACCTTTGACGTGGTACAAGGTAAGATACATTCTCTCACATTATTTTTAAAAGTAAATATTTTATGGTTAAAATTTTGGTTAATCTACATGAATATTACAAATTTATCCGAATTTTTTTACCTATAAGTTTTATTGAACATGTTTTATAAGAGTCTAGTAAATATAAGAGATGTTCATAACAGATTCTTGTTGTCTCTACATGTAGTCTTCTTTTGCTACACCGGAAGGTAATGAACCGTTGGCTTTGGACATGAACACTATGGGGAAAGGTCAAGTTTGGGTAAATGGACATAGCATTGGACGCCACTGGCCCGCATACAAGGCTCGTGGGAGTTGCGGACGCTGCAACTATCCCGGAATTTACATCGAGAAGAAATGTCTGAGCAACTGTGGCCAAGCTACTCAAAGATGGTGAGGACAACAAAAAAACTCTATCTCTCTCTCGTCTCCTATTACCTTCGTCTTCTTTTGCTCTAAATCTCACTCACATTGTTCTCTTTGTTTTCAGGTACCATGTACCTCGTTCATGGCTAAAGCCATTTGGGAACCTTCTGGTTGTCTTTGAGGAATGGGGTGGTGATCCAAGTGGGATCACTCTTGTTAAAAGAACACCACAATGAAGTTTTCTTATTTATGATTCTTTATGTACATGGCAATTGTTGGCTCATTTTGGAGGAACGTTATTTCTATGTATTCACCTACAATACAATTATACAAGTGTATAAATGTCTATCCACAGAAATTGATATTTCCAAAAAGTGATATATTTCTATAAGTAATTACAGTATGTTAAATCCTGAAATTGTTTTTGATATAAATGTAGACAGTGTTCTTTTTATTGTATTTTACCTCTGAATTATTTTTAGTGTGGGGTCAAAAATCTTTTGGAAAGAAACAAAGATGTGGGTGTATGTACCTCTGAGTCTGAAGCAAAAGCATCATCAAACAAGTTGAAACAAGATTTTTCTTTTTCAGTACCGCTGTGTCATTAAAGATCTCTAGAAGATAAGTTAGATAACACACATAGACACACACCCACGTGTTCCCCGTTTTACTATAATTAATACATTTTTAATTTTTGCTTAACTCTTCTTTGAATCTTTCATATGAACAATTAACGGAAACGACAAAGACGAACAATTCCATTATCTCATGCTACTTTTTAATTAATTAAATTAAATAAACTCAGCATTCATGAATCTCTATTCGTAATTTCCCAATTAGATAAGTCTTCTTCTTCCTTAATTCAGAAGTCTCTCTCTTCTCTTCCTCTTCCTCTTCCTCTTCCTCCTAAATCTACACTGTTCACTTAAAAATCATCGTCCAAATCCGAGATCCTCGTCTCTATAATCTAGCTTTTCTGGATCTTAATCACTGTTGCAGAAGTAGAAACATTTTGATCTTATCCCTTTTCAATCGATTGGTAAAAAACTTGAGAAGAGATCATGAGTCAGGAGAAGCTAGGGGTTTTCACTCTCTCGTTTCTTCTGATCTTCAATCTAGCTCTGGGTAGATTCGTCGTGGAGAAGAACAACCTCAAAGTCACATCGCCGGACTCGATCAAAGGTATTTACGAATGCGCCATTGGGAACTTCGGTGTTCCTCAGTACGGCGGTACATTAGTCGGCGCCGTCGTGTATCCCAAATCGAATCAGAAAGCTTGTAAAAGCTACAGCGACTTCGATATCTCCTTCAAATCCAAACCCGGACGCTTACCCACTTTCGTCCTCATCGATCGCGGAGGTTCGATTTTTCGATTTCTCTCAATTCGATCCTCAATTTGGGTTTAATGATCTGTTTTTGATTCGATTTTGGAAATTTTTGTGTGTATGAACACAGATTGTTTCTTCACTTTGAAGGCGTGGATAGCTCAACAAGCTGGAGCAGCAGCGATTCTCGTAGCGGATAGCAAATCTGAGCCATTGATCACAATGGATACACCTGAGGAAGACAAATCCGATGCTGATTACCTTCAAAACATCACCATTCCTTCTGCTCTCATCACCAAATCCTTGGGAGATAGTTTGAAAGCTGCTCTCTCCGGCGGCGACATGGTTAACATGAAGCTGGACTGGACTGAGTCGGTTCCACATCCCGATGAGCGTGTGGAATACGAGCTGTGGACTAACAGCAATGACCAGTGTGGGAAGAAGTGTGATAACCAGATTGATTTTCTCAAGAACTTCAAAGGAGCTGCTCAGATTCTTGAGAAGGGAGGGCATACTCAGTTCACGCCTCACTACATCACTTGGTACTGTCCTGAAGCTTTTACGCTGAGTAAACAGTGTAAGTCTCAGTGCATCAACCATGGGAGGTACTGTGCGCCTGATCCTGAGCAGGATTTTACTAAAGGGTATGATGGGAAGGATGTTGTGGTTCAGAATTTAAGGCAGGCTTGCGTCTATAGAGTGTTGAATGAGACTGGGAAGCCGTGGGTCTGGTGGGACTATGTCACTGACTTTGCTATCCGGTGTCCAATGAAGGAGAAGAAGTACACCAAGGAATGTGCTGACCAAATTATTAAGTCCCTTGGTGAGTGTAGTGCTTCATTGATAGCAGTCAGATTACAGTTTATAATGGTCAATTCTGAATTTTTGTTTCTATTATATGCATTTCAGATATTGATCTCAAGAAGGTGGACAAGTGTATCGGAGACCCTGATGCAGATGTGGAGAATCCTATTCTTAAAGCAGAGCAGGAGTCTCAGGTTTGTCTTTCTGTAACCAATTGGCTATACTCTTATAGATCTCGTGTTTGTATTCTCCATTTCTGTTTCGTGTTCTTGAAATGAGTCTATTTCAGATTGGCAAAGGTTCTCGTGGAGACGTGACTATACTCCCAACTCTTGTTGTCAACAACAGACAATACAGAGGTATTGGAGAAATGCTGACTTCTCTGTTTTTTCTCCCTTTGTACAACATCTCGTTTGTTTCCTGACTCAAATATCTTTCATGGGCATAGGTAAATTGGAAAAAGGGGCAGTGCTGAAAGCTATGTGTTCAGGTTTTCAAGAGTCAACAGAACCAGCTATATGTTTAACTGAAGGTTCTATATTCTCCTTTTATAAAATTTGTTTAGAGTTTTATATCACCGAGGACATTGTCATCAGATACGTTTCTGGATTTTGCAGATCTAAACACTAATGAATGTTTGGAAAACAATGGTGGGTGCTGGCAAGACAAAGCTGCCAACATAACTGCATGCCGGGTATCTTTTGGGCTTTCAGTTTTCTTTTTTTTTCTAGTTTTTGGTTTTGTTTTTGTTACCAAGTCTGATTAGTTTTGATCTGAATTGGCATTTTAGGATACCTTTAGGGGAAGATTGTGCGAGTGCCCTACTGTTCAAGGCGTTAAATTTGCTGGTGACGGATACACTCACTGCAAAGGTATTTTAGTTTATCTCCCTGTAGCTTGATACAATTATGGCATAGCCTTTGGCTTGGTTAGTCTATTCGCAAATATTTTGTTACAGGTAGATCTTTTCAATGTTCTAAATTTCTTTCAGTGGCATTCTATAGATACTCAAATGTTTAAAACAATCCATAAAACAGAGTTGTCGTACTAAATTTTTTGTTAAGATGAATTTTTTATATCCATATGTATGGTCTGCTCTCAACGTTGTTTCACTTGGCAGCCTCTGGAGCTTTGCACTGTGGTATCAACAATGGAGGATGCTGGAGAGAAACTCGAGGCAGCTACACTTACTCTGCTTGCGTAGTAAGTATTTTGTCTTCTATGTCAGTTTCTAAATTTTGAACAATCATCTTCTTAACCTTAAGTAAAACTTATATGGTTCTTGAAATGGATTTTTCAGGATGATCATTCAAATGGTTGCAAATGCCCACTTGGGTTCAAGGGCGATGGAGTAAAGAGCTGTGAAGGTTTCTGTAGTCAACTAAAGAAGTAAGATCATTGTTAAACATCGAATTCAAAATCATAACCTTGTTTTTTTTGTTTGAATGTATTAGATGTGGACGAGTGCAAAGAAAAGAAGGTTTGCCAGTGCCCAGAGTGTAAATGTAAAAACACTTGGGGAAGTTACGAATGCAGCTGCAGCAATGGTTTGCTTTACATGCATGAACACGACACTTGCATAGGTAAAACGAACAAAAAAGAGAGATCTTCCTTCCTATTAAGCCCATACTTAATTTGGAGTCATTAGTCAGACTGTTTCTGCTTTTGAATCTGGTGAATGCGTAGGTTCAGGCAAAGTTGGAACTACAAGACTCAGCTGGAGCTTTTTGTGGGTTCTGATAATCGGAGTGGGTGTTGCAGGTCTTTCTGGATATGCAGTCTACAAGTACAGGATCAGGGTATGTTATCATAATAAGTAAAATAAAATCTTGCCATCTAGAGATAGTAGATTTCTAAAGTAACAAAATCTGTGTGTTTGCAGAGTTACATGGATGCGGAAATAAGAGGGATCATGGCACAGTACATGCCTTTGGAAAGCCAACCCAACTCAAGTGGTCCTCATAGTCATATGGATATATGAAATCAAGTTCTCAATCAACACAAGCCCCAGACGACTTTCTTCTATGTTCTCATGTAAATGAATCTTTAGACTTAAAAACGCCACAAAACAATAATAAGTGTATTTCCACTTCTTGTAAGAGATGCGGATTTGCAGATGGAATCCCCCTTTTGTCTACGTTCACACTCTTACAATGTTGTAAAATAGACATAAATGGATGAATAATGGAGTAGAATTACATTATTTACTATTGAAAAAACTTTGCTTGATTCATGGAAACAACAAAAACAAAACGGTAAACTATGGTTGATGTTGTCATACTTTCTCCAGCTCCACTCGGTGTTTCTCAATATGTTCTTTCACAAGCTTCTGTGATTCTTCGATAAGTCTTGTGTGCTTCTTTATAAGCTCTTCCTTTGTCTTGAGCTCTTCCTCCATTACTGCAATCTCCTGCTAAGAACAGAAACTGGTAAAGACAAATGGGTCTAGAGTACCACATTGGTGAGTTTTGTTAAGGTGAAGGTAATCAAAACCTTCTTAAGGCTCTCTGCTCTAGTGGGCGCGTGATCCTCCCGCTTCAATCCCATGAAATAAAGCTGAAGCTTTTTCGCAGCTTCCATGAAATCTCTCGCGTGTCGCTCAACATCAACTGCAGAATTCAATCAGGGAAATTGAGAGATTGGTTTAATCCATAAATCACAAACGCCAGAGAACAGCAGCTAAGCTAGAATATTGAATAACGAAATGCTTCGGTTTGAGCTGAGTTCTAAGCAAATATTCACTTAGATAATAAGTTAAGTTAGTCAATTGAGCATAAATCGAGTAAGAGCTATCAAAATAGCACAAACCAAACCCTAGAAAGTGAACTGGCAATTGTTAAAAATTCAGTAAATTCTCATTCTGAAACTTGAAATTATACGGTAGATATGAAGAACAGTGAAGCGATATGGTTGAAAGTAAAGACTGAGAGTAGAAAAGAGACGAACTTTGATGAGAAGGATGAGGAGAGCGGTCGATGGCTTGAAGCTCTCTCGCGGGTAAACATGGGAGCAGAGCAGCTTCCAAAGCCGTGACGCAAGCCATAATGTCTTCTATCTCATGATTCTGGCTGTTCGAGGGAGTCTCCGGTGATGTAATTCCCGGTGGACGGTCAGATGGCGACGGCGAAGGCTCGGAAGACGCCGGCGGCTGTGGCTTATAATCCATTTCGCCGATCTCTCTCTGTCTTTCTCGCTGGTTAAGTGAAGTGAATTAAAAGAGCACATGTTTCTCGAGTGGGCCTTTTATTGGGCCTATATTCACATTCTTATAATTCGTGAGTTAAGGAATTTAGATGTTTCCGTATCGCGAAATACCTTTTTGTCTCATAACAATGCATTTTCTAAATTAAACATTTGATTTGCTTTCTCGGATTCATTTTCTCGGATTGAACCTTTCTGATTCAACCTTTTTGATTCAGTTATCTAAAATAGACACTTATGTGTTATGTTTTACTTTATAAGTACACCAAATTTTTGTTTTAAAGTTGACACCACTTTAACAAGCACATCTAACACATATAAACAGTCTTATACGAATTTGTTGCATGCTTTTATGATACTCCCAATTCCCAAACTGGACATTGATATAATTATGAGTGATTTTTTTGAAAAAAAGCTTCTACACAAATCATATCTCATTCTCATCCTTCTGCTCCACATCATCCAGGTGAAAAGAAAACATCAAAACAAAAAGACTTAAAAGATAAAACTCACACGTTAACCAAGTCACATAAGAAGATTATGATTAACTACTACACAAGGCACATATGATCTGATCAGACATCAAGCTTCCCGGTCGGAGACAGTGTGCTGCTCCGGTACCTAGGCGACAAGTTAACAAACTCCAAAGCCTGTGTTCTGAGCTCAACCGGATAATCAGCTGCACAACCGATCCTTGGACCAGCTCCGGTCGACCATTTCAGCATCAACTGATGACCTAGCTGGTAGGATTTGGACTGTTTCTTCGAGTTGATCCTTTGTAGTATTGCTTTCTGTGGAACGTCAGATTTTGGACTCTCAAGCCCACCTGAGAGCGTCCTCTGGTAAGTGCTCCGTTTCGTCTCCTCAGTCGTCCCGTTCCCATTGATATCCGACTCAGCCTCCTCTGGCTTGGATGTTGCATACTCTTTCTTCAAAGATTTGGATCCATCTGCATTGGCTTTAAAGTACTCATCGTAGTTGTCCGAGTCTTCACTAGCTTTGTGCACCTACACAAACAAAAAAAGTAACTGATACTATTAGTTCTCAAGAAGATGTGTAAGGTTTGGGTACAACAAGAGTTTTTTACCTCAACACCGTCAAGGCTCACTGCGTTCTCTCGGAGAAAGGAGAGAAATGTTTCCAGGCTATCATCTGATGGCCTGTAATGTCCGCTGTAAGCAGAGATTGTCTGTAAAAAAACATATACAAGAAGACATAACGATTAGACAAAAATCACAAAGACAGAGAGATCAACGGCTCATAAAAACTGAGAAGAGTTTTACCTTGAGAACTCCATTGTCAACAACAACCCTCCCGGCGGCTAAAGTTGCTCCTCCGGCCAAAAAGCTAGAGTGATGGAACCTTCCTTTCTTTTTCTGAAGATAAAAACAAGAACTTATGAAGTTATAACCAACAGAAAGATATATAAACCGGTTTTAATTAAGAGAACATACCAGACCGGCATAGAGTTTGTTGAAAGTGCTCATAACAAAGATCCATTTTGTTCCTTCAGATCCGTGCATGGTGTGTAGAAACTTTCCGGTTAACTTATGAACAATCTTCCCTTCGATGATCACATACTCATACTCTTCCCTCTCTTGCTGATAACCGGAAAAATATTTATATGAGAAAATCTCCAAAACATGTGTAAAACAAATTAGACTAAGAGATGAATGTGTACATACAGGTCCAAGATATCTGATGCATTCCTGCTTAAGCTTAGACCTTGGACATTTATTAAGATCCAAATCTTTCCCTTCTCCTACATCCAACCTGCAAGAAACCCATATTTCACAAAGTTACATAAAAGATTTATCACCAATCCATAATTCTTGATATACAAGAAAACACTAACAAAATGAATTTTAAGCATACCAGTAGAAAAAAGGCTGACCAGCATCAGCTTTACACCATTCTTCATAGTACACATGTAGGTTGTGTCCATACCGGTGTCTCGGATCAATCTGATTTCAAATTTGAAGTCTTCTTATCACAGTAAATAAAATAATTTCATCTGAATATTAACCCAAACAAAAATGAAACTTATGGGTAAAGGGTAAAAGAAAAATTACAGCTTCAATCCAATGTTGGAACGCCAGTTTTTGGGCTTTCTCTACTACTGACAGGCCCTTCCCCACCTAACCACAACCAAACCACAAGATTACAAAACGTTTTAACCAAGTGGATAATTAATTATTCTCACTATTTTATACTATTTGAAACAAATTAAATATTTTAAATCAACATTGAGCATTTTCAGATAATTTATGGGAAGGAAAAGAAATCTAAATGCTCAAATAGAAAACTTTTCAATGTGAAAAAGGTTGAAAAAAGGAACTTGATTTTAGTAAGAATCTTGTCTTATTAAAAAACTTTTTCATAATAAGACAAATAAAAGGAGAACAAATTAAGCCATACATACCTTAGAAGCATTCAAGCTCACACGATTCCATCTGGAAGCAGCAGTTTCAGGTCTCGTGTAATCGAAAAACGAAATCGTACTGTGACATAGCCTCGCAAAATCCATTGCTTGCCACCTTGTAATTAATTATCACCATCATTAATTAACGTTAATCACTCAAACTAACATCTCTTTGTATAATTATGATTTAATCTTGTGTTTTAATTAAATTACCAGAGCTCTTCAGCGATAACTACAGAGTCCGCTAATCTCCGGCGCGTGCGATAACTCCTGTAAACCTTCTGCACTTTCACAGCGGCGGAGCTAGTCGAGTCTTCACACGCGCTTTCAAGCGCGTCGGTGAACTGAGCGAAAGATTCTTCACGGCGGTCTACTGGAGAAATGAGGATCTCTCCGGCGCTGTGTGAGAATGGAGAAGACTGGAAATCGAAGCTGGAGACGACCTGCATCTTCTCTGGAGGAAGAATCAACGAGAAATGGAACTTTGGAGGAAACTGGAGAATGGAGGATTGTGGAAAGTTTAGTTTATGAGTCAATTTGGGAGAGAAGATCCAAAGTGAGAAGACTTGTGTTTATGCTATCAGTGTCTTGTGTGTATTTATATAAACACGGAGGACCATTTCTTTTATTTGATTTTTATCTTAATTAGTTTCTTTTATTCTAGTTTTTATTTCTTTTTACCATTTTTGTCAGCTTTTTTGCTTCTATTTTGCTTGTGGGATATAGACAAGTAAGATTATAATATTTTTGGCACTATTTTGTGAGTATTAATTATAGTATTTTCCTTTTAAGAATGAAAATCAATATACATTAGGATTATATTAATTAAAATAGTACTGTTAAAATATTAATGACGTAATAAGCTTGAGTAGCTCAGCTGGTTAGAGCGTGTGGCTGTTAACCACAAGGTCAGAGGTTCAAACCCTCTCTTGAGCGATTAATTTTTATTTTTGTATCAAATTTATTATTTATGAATATATGTCTTGAGCGGAACTCTAAGCGCACTAACATTAATTGGCATGGTCGTTTACTCGATTGGATCATAAATTTATGTTGTTGGAAAAAAAAGAATGAGATGAATATGGAAAACAAGGTAATGTAAAAGAAAAAAACTATATGCGCAATTAACTCGTACCATTAATTCTGTTAACGTGTACTCGTATCACTATAAACAAACAGGGGATATCATAAATACACATGTCTGGCTGTCTCGCAGGATCGGAAGTTAATAATCAGAGAGAAAAAAAAAATCATTTTTCGTGTGACTGTGTCAATCATTCCTTATTTTGTAACATTGCTTCATGGACTACTGAAAATATCTATTCCATAAGTTTTAAAGAAGATGTCAAATTTTGACTAGCTGGATCCAGCATTACATAAAATTATATGAACATTCGAATATTACTATGATTTATGAAATATAATAGTCCCGAAGAGTGCTCTCGTTCAGTTTTTTTTTTCTCTTTGTTAAAAGACAATTAACAATTTGGACAATTTTTCCATGCTAATAAGTTTTGCCTGTTTTAGTGTGTTTCCAAATGATTTATTAATTTCAGGTGGCTTTGTTATCCAAAAGAATATACACATGCATCAGAAAACATGAGATCCCAGGCTTGAATCTAATAGAAAATAAGAGATTATCTACTTTCTATATTCTTCTGCAGTTTCAAGCATCCTCCATTTTCATAATATTTACTCCATCAGGGTTTTTCTTTTCGCTTGTCATTTGTCTGACACCACCTAGTATATTTTTTACAGTCTCTTAACACGAATGGACCAAACCAAAGTACCAAACATGTCAAGATAATGGAATAAAATATAATCCCACTCACGCGCGTGGAAATGACAAGCGTCAATGCAAATAGAGATCGTACTAAAAGAAGATGTCTACATCGTATTTTGAATTTTTTTTTTTAATTGTCACTATTAGTTACTAGTCGGCATAAGACTTACCAAAAAATACCACTATGCATGCTAAAGGAAAAGAAAGTAAGGATGTTCGGAAGAGAAATCGACACGAGAGGAGACATCAACCCATAGATCTAACTTTAGCGACTTATCTTGACTACAAAATTTTAGAATATACATTGATAGTTTACCATAAAAAGACATCATGGTATGGAAGTATGGAACACACATCGTTTATCAGAAAAAAGGAAGAGTATGGAACACAGTCACACACAAATTTCTAGTTGAAAATAAATTCCTCATAAAAAAAATATCATAAATATATTACGTACGTATGTCATGAAACATTTATCAAAAAGGACAAATTATATGTCAACAAGAAGAAAATAATGAAAGTATGTAACCAAACTACGTTGATCTGAAACCATGATTGGAGTAATCCTTGTACCTTTCTTTACAATTTACGGTTTAGCCTGCTTCATTTTTTCCGGGAGTTTGGCTAAATTGACTTTGGTTTCAAAATAGTTAAACATCCATTGCAATTGAGTTTAAAACCAAAAAAAAGGCAATTGAGTTTCATTGTAATCAACCAGCCTTTTGTTAAAGGAGAATTAGTTAAATTTGGTTCGGTTAGAGTTGTGTTTTGTACGGCCCTAATAATTAGTTCATGTAAGGTACGTAGGTATTGCATTGCGTTGACATGATCCGCATGTAGAAACAAATCCAGAATAATTTATCAGGAAAATGATGATATATATATTCCCCTTACCGGTTAATTTCAATTATGTGTAGTTTTAATATTTTATTCTAGTTAACTAATTAATTGAAATGTTGTGGTTTAGACGTCGTTGTCAAATGTGAGGTAGTGGTACGTTGTATAGTCGGTAGAGTACACCTCTTCTGAGTTGCTAAATTTAATCTAAGTTTTCTGGATTTTACTTGATGTTAGTTTGTCGTACAAATATTATAATCGGTAATTGTACTAATATCTTAACATTTTGCTAACCCATGTGATATATAATTCCACTGTATACATTATATATCACCTAACATAGAAATATATATATAGTAATCGACACGAAGCTTGCATGGGCCTATTTTGTTACGTTCTTCTAGTGCGTCTAGAAAGGTGCGAAAATATTGGATTGCGTTTGGTGTATGTTTATAATATAATTAATTCTTGACGGATGCATATCCAGGAAAATAATTGATATATAATTGTTTGGTTGAAGATCAATGAAGAAGAAACGTAGAAAGAAGTCGGAAGAAGCATATGGGCACGTGATCGAACTTCTTGCTCATGTTTAATTGGCTTCTTCGTACGACCACAAAAAACTCTCTCCAACTATTTGAGTCTTGACTTGAGTGCTCGCATGTGATTCACATTGATTTACTCGTGTGCGTGTACGGCCACTTTCTTCAAAGTCCTACAAGGTGGTTTTGTTTTTTGGTTTTATATGTGATGTTTTCTTTCCAGCGATTCATTATAGAGATCACACTTTTATACCTAATTTTTATGTATTAAAACCTAAGGTCTACAAAATAAAAAGTTTTCGATAATAAGTTTTTCTGTAATTCTCTTTTATATGCATTTTTTCTTTTTGATCCATACATCAGTAAAATAAAAGAACTAGAAACTTTTGGAAAGTCTGAATTGAAATACATATATAGACAAGAACGATAGGTTCATTGATCTACCTTACGTTAGATATGATCCTCTTTAGATATTGAGATCACCGTATGCACTTTCTCTATAAAACTGTGTTTACTAAGGAAAAATTATGTAAAGCGCGAGGACAAATGCACAAGATCTAATTTAGAAGATAATTACTTATTATATTATTGTCCAATACCTCAATGTTTGGAAAATATTGTCTGATAGGAGAGCTTGAGTTCCACGAAATGACTTGAATAAAGCGTCCTGGACTATCTGTCAATGAAACTGAGAAATTACTCGTTTAGAATGTTGATAAATTCTATAATTTATTTTTCAATAATTATAGGCTTAACATTGTGTGAGAAAGTCAATATTCTCCTCAAAACTGAGCCTTTTTTCTTCAATAATTTTTTGGATCAATATCATTTCTACGAGTGGCTTTCGTATAAATTTTCTTGTGCTAAATTTATATACTATCTGAAATTATGTGACATTCCATGCATCTCACAAGAATATCAAAAGCACTATGAGTAACTTAATGTACATTTGGCCCTTAATTATCTTTCGTCTAATTTCAATGTATATGTGATTCTTGATAAAACTGTGTGAAATGTGTATAGTTGATTTATAAAACAGTCTAAAGTGTGTTTTGGTGAGACATTTGGTCAAAGTAAACAAAACTTGATTCGTATTTTCTTGGACCAAAATCTAGAGTGGACTTAACATTTGCACCCAAATATATATCGTAGATCAACCAACTGAACTACAGACAGTCGCTAAAAATACAAGCTGTACATTCATCACCAAATGACCAAAGCACATTCCAAAAACAAAATTCACTGAAGCGGTCCACAAAGTCGGCTGATAAATCTGACCAACCTAACATCACTTCTAAAAGAGTACACTAAACTAAGAACGGATCCAATAAAAAATTAGCGTATGCGATAAAGCAGTATCTCTTTTTATCCTTGTAGCTAAAATTAAACCAATTGCATTGTGTATGAAAATTGATTGGATGTCACTTAAACATGGTGAACATTTTTATGTTGTCCCTCAAAAAGATTAATCATTTCACCATGAGAAAGACATATCAGTATAAAATAAGGTGTTAGTTAGTATGTCTATACCTAGACCTAGAAGAAAAAGTAAAATATAGTGGCATCTACATCATCGCAATAATTTCACTATTGGAGATGATGGTGTCTATACATGTAAACACTCAACTATTGTACCACCACACATCTGAAATATATTTGCATCTATACAAACATATGTTATCTTATTCATGTTATAAGAAAATTAATTAGTTTCAGTTGAGATATTTATAGATGAAATGCAGCGAGGCTATACAGTTAGTAAGAAGGCTGAAAAACCGAGAACGTAGAGTCTCTAGTCTCTACTCTCTACGGTAGAGACATACAATTTCTACACTAGTTTGAAAACGTGATACTTTTTTGACAACAACGTAAGAAAATCTTACAACTACTCTAAAAAAGCTATAAAAGTGGAGATTAGGTTTTGAGACGTTACAAATATTTTTTGTAGCAATAAATGCCCCACCATATTTGTTGTCTTTTAGGAGAAAAACGTAGACACGTAAAATCAGTTTATTCGTGCTCCTCCTCACAAATTTAGTAGAGATTTATTACAAAAGAGATATTAAATGAGAATTCTGGTTACTTTTGGTTGTGCTTCACTGTCCTATTTATATCCATTTACTTTGAATTTAAGGCTAAGACCTAACAGTATGAGTCATGACCTCCCCTACTTAATAGAGTTTGCCCCCCAACAAACTTATGAATATGCATCACAACTCTCTTTATGCTAATTAATAACGGTTTGGCTCATCACATGTGAACCAAGTCAAGATCATTCACATTACTTTTAACACTTATTATTATTCTGATGGTAGCGTTTATAAGTGTCCAATCAGGTTTCGTTCAAGGAATTACAGTACAAAATTTCAGTTTAGAACTAAACCAAAAGAATGACAAACACATATTTAGAAAACTAGACCCCGAGAAAGAAAGATAAATCATTAGATTTTAGCTCAACCTTTACTTAAGAAATCTAAAAATCCAAAAAGCAAAGCAAATGAAATTTGTATTGGATCATATATATTGCACAAGTCTACTCACAAAAATCAAACATTTCAAGGGCCGTTTTGATTTTAGGCCCATCTGCAAATTTTTAACTTGGTGGTGAAGGGGATTTGAAAAGATGGATTCAGATTAGTTGAAGTAGAAACAAACATTCATAACGAACAAGCTGAGCTAAACAGGAAAGCAACACTAATATTTAGATCTACGGGTTCAAATTATTTTGGAAATCAACAAAATCTTTACTGGACTTGGAAACCAACACAGATACTGAAGAAATGCAGTCAAACAAATACATCATCTAAAATGTGAATGTGGTTCAGGTTTCCTCTGTATAATGCTCTTGTGGAGTTCAAAGAGGAAAATACAAACACACAACTTATTCAAGCAAACACAGTTTCAAACACATTGCTAAACATATTTTTTTCTTATTGTAACACAAAATCGAAAATAGTGAGAATGCAACTGTGGTGTTCTGTTTTCTATCCATCTCCCACCTCTTAGATCTTAGCAGCGAATAAAATGCCTTGTTTCTTCAGCTCGTCGAGGCTCTCTGCAACAGGTCGAACTTTAGCGACATTAGCCAAGCACCTGAACTCCTCAGGATTACCTCCTTCCATGAATGCTCCAACCACTTTACCATCTTGTACCCAATACGCTCCGAATCTTGGTTTTGGGCTTGATGGGTTGCTCTCTCCAAACAAGACCGAGTCTCCTACGTTGTCTCCGTAGAACTGCCATGAGAGATCAAAGGACCGCGAGTAGAAGAATGGGAGATAGTCGTATTCCTCCACCGCGCCGCCTCCCTCAGCCGCTTTGATCGCCTGCCACAATGTAATGTATCACTTATTTTATGGAAAACTGAACATGTTTTTAAACGTAAATGCAAACGCAGACGCAGAAAGTGACAGTTGACGCGATATCAGGCATTATTGTATTCATCGTTTTACCTTGACAGCTTGCTCTGCGGATTTGCGAGAATGGTCAACATGCTCGACTCTTCTCACGTCTCCATACATTTTCAAAGGGAAAGTGGCAACGTCACCAACAGCGTAGACATCAGGAACACTTGTTTTGAAGAATGCATCGGTCTGCGTGAAACGGTAAGCGTTTTATAATAATATATCCAAATCATAATGGTTTGGGAACAAGTTAGAGACGCATGGCAACAGATAGATAAATATACCTTGATTCCACCTTTGTCTTCCTCGACCTGTCCCTTGAATAAGTTTGTCAATGGCTTTGCACCAACACCAACTATCACAATGTCGGCTTCCAATGACCTTCCATCCTTGAGTTGCACTTCCTTCACCTGGAGGACAATAATACAAAGCAATATATAAACCAAACCAAACCAAACTGAAATTTGTTTTTGATCCAATTAAGGTTTATCAATTTGGAAACAAAACCAATTTTTGTGTAACCGAAGGGAATGGTTATTTGGTTTACCTCTCCACTTGGATGAGCGGTGAAACCAGCTGCAACTGTGCCTTTAATGATCTTGACTCCCTTGTTTGTGTAGTAAGTCTCATAGAAAGCAGCAATATCCGCGGTGAAAAGCCTAGGCACTGCGTGAACATTGTTTTTACTATGTGTAACGAAGTAATACATAACTGAATAACCGAATTGCAAAAGGATATGGAATCAACTTACTGCACCAAGGTTCAGGGAAGACCATAGTGACATCTAAATTGTTGAGCCTCAAAACTGCACTAAGTTCAAGACCAATGTAGCCTCCACCAACAACTACAGCCTTTCCGCCTTTCTTAGCTTTAATGGCTTCAACCAATACGTCGGCGTCATCAATCTCTCTCAGGTAGAGGATGTTCTTAGAGTCTGCACCTTGTACTCCAAAATCAGTCAATCTGAGAACCTGCAGAGAAATGAAAAAGAGTTACTTTCTTCTCATCATGTATGTATATAGAAAGCTTGCTAATGCGAGAAATGCAAGGATAATCGGTTTTTACAGTAGAACCAGTTGCAATGATGAGAGTCTCATATTTGAAGACATCCCCAGCTGCACTGACTAGACTCTTGGCAGCTAGATCGGCTTTCACTATTTCTGTGCTTAGTATCAACTCAATCCCTGCAAAAGACAAAGTATAACGAAAATGATAGCACGATTCAGTTCCACTAGCTTAATAATTTGAGCTTTCAGAGTAATGTCATGTAGGATAAATTAAGTGGATCAACGATTAGGTGGTGATTTGCAGAGAGTTCATTACCTTTCTGTTTGTATGTTTCAGGAAGGAATTTTTCTCCACCACTACCAACACAGGTATGGAAACCTGGAAGTCTAGCAGCCCCTGCAACAGAAAGATGATTGTTATTCCAAAATCATAACCAAAATCCAAATTTCCAGCAGAGCAAAACTAGTCATTAAAGTTTGCTAAGTAGTTACCTTCAGGAAACAAATACCCTTTGCTAAGTGCAGGGCGTTCATATGGAGCCACCTAATCACAACAAAAATTGAGTAAATAAGGATCATAGGTTACAAGACACACTGCATAAATATACAATAGTTCTCCAAATTGAGAGAGAAAGCTTACAGCCTCTTTGGAGATTACTGCCAATTCTCCTGGCTTAACCCCTTGATTGGCAAACTCCTTAGCTGCGTATCCCTACACACACAAAAAGTGGAGAAAAAAATTCAACAAAATTGTCAATCAGAGATGGATTTGCCTCTATACTCAGTTCTTTGTAAGTGCAATTGGAATCGTCTTTGTTAACAGCATGTAACTATGATAAATCATTTCTAAGTGGTTTCGCAGAGATATACTTATCGAAACAAAGATAACCAAATAAGTCAGTGAATCGGAACTCTCTAACATGTAAATTCATGCAGCGGAGAAAGAAAAAACGACGGGACTCTTCTCAGAATACAACAAAAAGGCCGACGCCAGAACAAATCCATGCTTAACCTCGGAAAATGGATCGATTGTTGGATTCAAAATCAGGCTGCGATTGTAATATCATCTCAACGATTCATAGAAAATAAAAGCGGAGGCAAGAGAATCAAATCAGTCACAGATCGGACGTTTCTAAGTTCAGAATCGCTATCTAATCAACAATAACGATCTCCAGGCCAAAAACAACTACGAGAGAATTTCGAATCATCGCAACACAAATCGAAACAAGCTCTTCCGAAAATCAGAAGTAATGACTGAAAAACGAAACTCCATGATCTTATGAGAGAGAAAGGAAATACTCACGGCTGAGACGCCGCCGCCGAGGATGATGTATTTGAAGCTCTTCTCCGCCATTTTATCCGGTCGTCAGAAGTTTGTTATCTTGTCGCCGAAGTTGGTTTGTGTGAAAATGCTGTGAAGAAGAAAAAAGAAAGAGAGTAAAAGGCTGATATATGGTGAGTGAGTCTAATTGGCTACAGCTTAACCAAAACTCGTCCATTGATTGGAGGATGTAGACCAAAAGCGTACACGTGGCAAGCTAATCGCCCTCGAATTATCCAACCGTCGTGATCCATCCTATAGGTGGTAAGTAGAAATGAAAAGGAAATAATTAAATCGGTGATTAAGGGAATAAGGACGGAAAAAAGGGAATGATTAATTCTTAAATCTTTAATTTATTTAACCCGAAAAATAGTTGGTGGAAAAGGCACAATTCACAAATGTGCCACGTCATTGGATAAGTCGTGAGCTGGTGTAATTTATAGCATGATGGGTTTGGAACTTATTGGGCTGTTTTTATTCCGGAAATTTATTGGGCTGTTTTAATTCCAACTAACAAATTCAAGAAATTGTGCCATTGTGTGATAATCTCATCGCACCACTTGAACGTAAAGTCCTTTACAATTCTTATTTTGAATGCACCTATATTAATTCTGTATTGAAAATCCTGTTTTTAGAAAGGCAACTTTGGTGGATTCATAAAAGCTCTATAAATTCACCAAACTTTCTTGTCTAAAAAAAGTTTTATGAAAGTTTGGTAGGTTCATACAAATTCTAAAAAACAATGCATCGTCGCCTTGTTGTTTCATTTTTTCAGAAAAGATATTGCTGATAAAGTCATTACGTACACTTATTAGCATTCTATCCTTAACAAGTTCACCATCGTACAACATTCACAATTTAACACTGTATTACATACAAATACTTCTATGTGCTCGAGGATCAAAACAAGAGTTCTTTTCTTTGGCATGATGTTGAATCGGTACATTTGTGGAATCCTCCAATTAATCAAGAGATCGTAGTGGCACTAGTGTCATCCGATCTCTCTTTTTCGGTGGAGCTAATTTTATCACATTCCCATCCAAACCAGTAGGTAAAATAACACAAATTCGATCTCTCTTTTTAAAAAAAAAAAAGATAATAACAATAATTGGCCTTTTTCGAATTCAAAATACGTAGCTAAAAAAACTATAACTGCAAAGTCGAATTAATAAATGGAGGAAAAAACAATTTGGTGGAGTTGATTAGATGCATACGAAGACAAAAACGCCAAGAAAACCTTTTATGGGGTGTGGCCTGTCGACACAAACATGTGAAACCAATACTGCTTGCCTTATTCTCTAGTTTGTTCCTTTTTTTTTTTGCGATTCTTTTATTTTACCCAAACTAATTTGATATCCCCTTATTCTTTTTTAAAATATATATATCATCTTCCTTGGATGCTCATCTCTCAGATCTTAGCTCCCATTGATATTGTTTTGTTTAATAGCTATCCAGAATAAACATAACTCGAATCATTTGTCCTTGTGCACCGTTGTTTCTGTTTCGCCGTCCACGCAATAATTCTAAACATACATACGTATTTTACTCTATATATACTTTTTTCTTTTAATAATCGGGGATTTCAGATGTAAGTGCAAACTAGGCATGGGCATTCGGTTATTCGGATCGGGTTCGGGTCGGTTCCTTTCGGGTTTCGGGTTTTTCGGTTCTAGAAATTTTAGTACTATTCGGGTATTTTTTATTTTCGGGTCGGGTTCGGGTCGGTTCCGTCGTTCCGGTATCCAAATTTTATTACAGAAAATAAAATAAAAATAAAAAACTGTTTCATTTAAATGAAATTTTATTAAACTTAGCAAAACTAATTGAATATTAACAAATATAACTAAATATTTTTGGATTTCTTGAATATTTTAATTATTTCTTTCTAAATTTAACTATTATATTAGGTTTATAATTGTAATTTTACATATTTTGGTTATTTTAAGTCTAAATATAACTAATATTTTTGGAAATATAATTATATTTTCAATATTTCGGATACTCATTCGGTTCTCGGTTCGGTTCGGGTTCGGTCCGGTTCTTTCGGGTATAAGAATTTTGGACCCATTCGGGTATTTGTGTCGGTTCCGGTCCGGTTCGGTTCTGTCTATTTCGGGTCGGGTTCGGTTCTATATTTCGGGTCCGGATAAAAATGCCCAAGCCTAGTGCAAACTAATCTTGAAAACATGTAGAATCATTCATTTAGACATATACAATGACACAATCTAGTTTCATCAATCGTTTTTCATCAAAAGATGCAAACATTAAATATTTCACTTGAAATAAGCAGGGCCATGAAATATATGCGCGTGCTTATGCTTGCATAATATAATGTTTATACATAAGAATAATGTTTTGATGTGATGTTTGGACTAAAATAGTCATGTAAGAAATCAGAGGCGGGCGTAGAACTTTTGATGATCTAATTCGTGTTAGTGAATGTTTATATTATAATGAGTGAGGACTAAAAGCAAGAGGGAAGAGATTAAAGGCGCAGAAAGAGGAATCCTAGGTTCAAGGGTTCTCAAAGGCCTATGAAGTCTATTACGCTTTTTGCCAGATCCAAAAATACAGTGTTTATATTAATCTGGATCACAGATTCACAAGTATTATCAACTTCGGTTTAACAATTTTATGGGGTTAGAAGCAATTATTCATACTGACATGGATTATTAAAAACTTATTAATGTCTCAACGTTGTAGGCATCGGATACATTATTTAATTGTTCAAGAAATATAAACATCGATTGGTGACCCATTTAGAGAATGGCTACCAAAATATATGGAGTCTAATTTTCTTCTTCTTAATTTTACACCATTTAGAAGATTTTTTGAAACTTATACATAGACTTTTTTTTTTCTTTTCAAAATCGCTGTTTTCTAATCATTTTGGTTACCGTTATAGTTTATTTCATTTGTTTCATCTTTAATTCTTACTTATGTATCTTAAGTTCTTAACCTTTTTGTGACTAATGGAAGCCATAATGCTCTCTTCAAAGTCAAAGTAGTTAACTAATGGAGTAAACTTATTGTAAATTGCACCGGAGAAAAGCTTTAACAACGAGATCCGAAGTAATCTATGACCCTTTGACCTAACCATTATACACAGTCAACGGCAGCATAAATAAGAAAATACTTGATGACTACGATGTTAATTTGTTACCAGTTTACTTTCTTAATACCGGAATATAAGTTTTGCTATTAGTTTGCTACTCATTTGAACATATCTTTGGTTAATCATTAATGTTTCCCTAGTTAGTAACAGGCGTAATTCTTAATCGTATGTTCAGTCCTTTTCCAAGTCCACTGTTTGAACTCCAAAGTCATATTATGAAGTTTGAAAGAAAAATAAAAACGTTTTTATTTTCTTTCGTTTGAAAAGCATTTTTGAAAATAAACTGCGCACTGCATTGGGTACCTGTCTAACTCTGACAACATTGCTCCACAGTTAATTTTTAAATAATCAGATCATCTTTTCTCTTCTCGTTAATCTGATCACCCACCAATTTTGCTGGTAGTAAATAAATTATGATATACGACGAAAAAGTAATTATCAACTAATTAATACTCCGGAAGACTATTAAATCAACACATACATATATACAAGCTTTCAATAATGAGCCGGTTAAGTTAGCTCGATTGAAAGATGATGGCTAGACAATGAAATCTAGTAATCCAAGACCAATGTTGCGAGATTGGAGCAAAAACAAAAGAATATGAAAAAATCAGTATATAATGTTGTAGTCTTGTAGACAACCAATTCTTTAGAGACCAGTGTAGTTAAACTCGGTAAATTTCTGCTAGTTACTATTCGAGAAATGATGGGCAACTTTGTTTTTGCAATTTGACTCTGGTCAAATGTGTCATGATAATGGAAGTAAATTATTGATCGCCAGAAATTTTCGCGAGTGAATTCTTTTTTGACATGACTAATATTAATGGCTAGACAAGTACCGAGTATATACCAATTCTTTTATAAACTAAAAAAACAACTACATAGTTCCAAATAAACTCAAAATTTTAATGGAAGAAAATTAATTTTGAACTAGTTTTTGAATTTAGATAATGTAAAAATCTCTTGTAAGTGTAGGCGAAAGAAGAAGAAAATGAAAGGTTATTGTGACGCATATAATATGAAAGACCCGCAAATATATGTGATGGGGCCCACCATGTTTTTCAACTTGATCATCTCTTGCTATTCACCAGAAAAACAAAAATTACACCAAAACCCATAAGCTGAAAAATAAAAACTTTTACTTTTTTTTTTCTCTTCCTTTCCTCTCTCTCTCTCTTTCTGGATCCTCTCCTTCAAGCTAAGGCCATTTTAGGGTTTAACTGAGCTCCAATTCACTCGATTTCAGATTTTCTCAGCAATCTTAGCTCTGTGTGGGTAAGCTTTCTTCCTTGGTTCCGTTTTCCCACTTTTCCTTTACCTTTTCTCTTGCGTACGCCTTCATTTACACTTTTTCTCTTCTTCTGTAACTCTCTTTGATTGCTTTTTGATGAGATTTAGCCTCTGGGGACCGTATTCAGGGGGTTTTTCAGTGGGTTTCTCTGAATTTATTTTCCTTTATCAGACCTTTCGTTTTCCATATGTGGTCTCACTGGGCTCTCTGCAGTTTCAATTCTTAATTTTAAGTTTTAACTATAATTTTTCTGGGTGTGTTTCGCTTTGCTTTCACGCATTTGAAATCTCTTAGACTCTCCTTGATTTGACATTTGAGACTGTTTGTGTGTTTTTTTTTAATAAAAAATTATTGACATTTAATTGGGTTAAATCGAATCTTCACTTCCTACTGTTCTTTGTTTCCCAGTAAATTTAAGTTCGTGAGATCTGAAGCTTCGTGTCGTTCTGATTGTTGTTAGATCTCTTCACTCGCTCAAAATTTTTTTTTTTTAATTGTAAACGCGGTTTGGTTTTGGTGAGCGATATTCAACTATTTTCTGTAAATTTTGATCTTAGTGTTGTTGTAGTCTGCGTAAATCATTGGTACTCAACTAATTTTTTACTTTTTGAAAATGTTTCAAATTTTCTATTTGAGGGTTTGGGTTTTAAAAAATGTGTTTTTTTATAGCTGTATTAATTTTATAGGCCATCTCTATCTGTACTTATGAAGGTTTCATGATTGAGTCTACAAAGATATAATGACGACCCTCTAAGCTATTAAATTTCGCATTGTAGATCTGTTGCTTCCACTTTTATTTATTATATTTCTTATCACTCCACAAACATTGCTCTTCATTTGAGTCTGTTCTGTTCTTTACCAGTTTCTCTCTGATAATTCCTTTTACAGGTTACTGTGATTGTTGCAAAATGTTGTGCTGAGAAGTTTAAACAAATCACAGAAGAAGCTGTTGCAAGCAATGGGATCGTTTGCAGGTTCTTGCGAAATTGTGGAAGAGAAAGACGAAGCAAGATCGACAAAACATTCAGGGAGATATGGCAAATCAGTTTTGGGATCATCAAGCAATGATCTTGAGAGGAAGCAGCAGCAGCAGCAGAGAGAGTATCACGGTTCTCTCGAGTACGACATTGACAAGCTTTTCCAGTCTATACCTGTGAAACCATCAACAACGAGGCTGATGACTTCTTCTTTCCGTAATCTCGAAACGAGCGCGAGTGCTGGTCCAAGCAGGACCACGAGTCCTTCGAATCGAATTGCAATGAAGAAACCGGGGACGCCTCAGTCGCCTAGAGTTTTCGGTCTCTCTGATTCGGTTTCCTTGAAGCAGGCTCTGAGGGACCGTTGCATTTCCAAGGCGTCTGAAATGGCTGCTCAGAAACGCCTGTCGAAGTCAGCAGCTGCGTCTCCGAGAGTCTCTGAAGCTGACAGGATTAAGACTTTGTATAATCAAGTCTCCAATGAATCTAGGTCCACGCTTCTTCTTCCTGTGGACAAGGGTAAAGGAAGCTTGCTTGAGATACCTTCTTCTTCCAACGATAAACCAAGCTCTTCAAGGAGCGTGCCTGAGCTGGAGATTCAGATGCTGCATGAATCCAAGAAGAACTCTGGTTCTTGTCTCAGTTCTGGAAGTGGAGATTATGAGATAGAGTTGGATCAAAACGTTGTTGACTCTCCTTCTGCTCACGCGTTCGTTGAAGAAGATGTGATAGAAATAGACAAACATGTTACCTCACTGCCTTCTGGTTCTTGCAAGAAAGATGATTATGTGACGGAGCTTGACAAGAAAACACGCTCATCTGCTTCTCTGGAAACGGAGCAGAAAGGGAAGTTGGATAACGAGCCTAGTTCGGGAACAGAGAAGAGCAAGACAGTACGCAAGGTAACAAGAATGATTCCACGTCCCAAACAGCAGCCGAAAAAGAAGATTTTGCTTAAGAAGAAGCTGAAAATTGGGATCGTTTCTGCAGCCAACACAACAAAGAAAGATGAAGAAACTGAGAAAATTCTCTGCCAAAGATGTCACTGTTCGTTGAAGAGCTCAAGCACAGATAACCAACCGCCTCCATATACTACTAGTCATCATCCTGAGATTTGCTCAGACAGTTTGAGCTCTGTTTCAAATAATGCTGGTAAAGAAGCCGATGGAAACTCCTCTGGTTCTTGTACTATTAGTCAAAGCTCTGAAGCTGAGATTGTCGTCATGAAACAAGATGTTTCCTCGAGCAATGACAGTGGAAACGGCGCAAGAGATGAAAAGGAAACAGAGATTCCAACTTCTAGCGAGAAATTCGAGTTTTCCTTAAGTTCAAAAGATAGTGTTGGGGATGATTACAGCAGGAGCACAAGCATGAGTGAGGAGAGCAATCTGAGCAGGTTTAGCTGTGGGAACAAGCCTCACATGTCGATGGATGTCAGATGGGAAGCGATCAAGCATGTCAAGTTGCAATGCGGCTCTCTTGGTTTACGACACTTCAACCTTTTGAAGAAACTCGGTTGTGGAGACATAGGAACAGTCTACCTCGCTGAGCTCATTGGCACAAACTGTTTGTTTGCGATAAAGGTCATGGACAACGAGTTCTTGGCAAGAAGGAAAAAGTCTCCGAGAGCACAAGCGGAGCGAGAAATACTTAAAATGTTGGACCATCCTTTTCTTCCTACACTGTACGCTCAATTCACTTCGGATAACTTATCTTGTCTTGTCATGGAGTATTGTCCTGGAGGTGATCTTCATGTCCTTAGACAGAAGCAGCTTGGCCGGTGTTTCCCTGAGCCTGCAGCAAGGTAAAAGATTACATTTTTTACATTTCTCCATCTACAAGAGCATTACTTTCCTAGATGAAAGTTTGATGATGAAAGTTTTGTTATTTCAGGTTCTATCTTGCGGAGATCCTTCTTGCATTGGAGTACTTACACATGCTTGGTGTCATATACCGAGATTTGAAACCGGAGAATATTCTAGTCCGTGAAGATGGACACATTATGCTTACGGATTTCGATCTCTCTCTCCGTTGTGCAGTGAATCCGACGCTTCTCAGGTCAACTTCTCCTCCCGGTGGAGATCCGGCAAGGATGTCAGGTCCATACAACACATCCAACTGTATACAACCGTTCTGCATCACCGAACCATCTTGCCAGGTCTCTTGTTTCAGCCCTAGGCTCTCTTCAAACCAACAGAAAGGTCGAAAACCGAATCATCTTTCGAAAACTCAGCAACAGTTGAAGAGATCATTGCCTCAGCTTGTGGCTGAGCCAACGGAAGCAAGATCCAATTCCTTTGTGGGAACACACGAGTACTTAGCTCCTGAGATCATCAAAGGAGAAGGACACGGCGCTGCGGTTGACTGGTGGACGTTCGGGGTTCTTCTTTACGAGCTCTTGTACGGGAAAACACCTTTCAAAGGTTACAACAACGACGAGACTTTGGCTAATGTTGTGTTGCAGAACCTCAAGTTTCCTGATAGCCCGCTTGTGAGCTTCCAGGCAAAGGATTTGATCAGAGGGCTTCTGGTTAAGGAACCGGAGAACAGGCTCGGGTCAGAGAAAGGATCTGTAGAGATCAAAAGACATCCTTTCTTTGAAGGGTTGAATTGGGCGCTGATCCGTTGCGCAATACCGCCTGAGCTGCCGGATTTCTACGAGTTTGGCGGTGGTGGACAGGAGGCGGCGTGTTCACCTGGAGGCAATGATGATAGGTATCTTGAATGTAAAGCCGTAGGTGATCATCTTGAGTTCGAGTTGTTCTAAGTTAAGGGGGTCTTTAAGCAAGACGGAGAAATTTTCTTGGTAAAACGTTGTTGTAATTTATGTTATATTAAAGTTCTCTAATATGTAAAGTTTAGCCTCTTCTGAGACAATCTCATATAGTAGTATTCACCAATTTTAGCTCTCTTCTGAAGCATTTAAATATTTTGGAATTATAGAAAATATGTACTTTGCATTAAAGACTTGCAATTTGCAGACATTAAAGAAGAAAAGTTAAAAAAGGACAATCTTGATCATCAGATTGGCTCCACTACAAAATTACGAAAATGATTTTGATTTTTCCTTTATAACTTTTTCTTTTGGCGGGATTGCTTGCTTTGATTTTGGAATGGTGTAAAAGCAAAGCAATTTCATTTTAGAAGGTTTAAGCAAAAGCAAAAGACGTTGGAAAAGTACATAGATATAGATAGTGGGAGAGACAAAAGAGACTTGTTGTAATAGCAAGAAACAAAGAGAAACAAAAAAATGAGTAGCAAGAACTCAGGAACTGCTCCTGTTACAGCTTCTGCAGGCAACACCAACGGTAAGCTTCCAATGGAGGAGAACGAAGACGAGGAGATATGGAAAGTGGCTGTGTCGAGGTTTCAAGCCAGAGAAGAAGAGATCGAGAGGAAGAAGATGACTGTTAAAGAAAAAGTTCAACAGCGGCTTGGTTTTGCAGAGGAAGCTACAAGATGCTTAACTCAAACATTGGAAGTAAGTGTACAAAGCCTTTTTTTTGTTTAAAAATGGTAGATTGGTTTTCAAATAGACAAAAACAAAAGTTGATAATGTTCTTACTAAAACAGGAGCTAGAGATAATGGGAGATCCTATGAGAAAAGAAGTTGGAATGGTGAGGAAGAAAATCGACATGGCGACTCGAGATATCAAATCTTTGGCTCAAAGCTGTCAAAAGAAGGTTTGTTTCACATTTGTTCATCCTTCAAAATCTTTTCCTTTTTTTTAAGAATCTGGAGTTCTGTTTAACAGGAGAAAGAATACAAAGATACATTGGAAGCTTTCAACGAAAAGAACAAAGAGAAAGCTCACCTTGTTTCCATGTTAATGGAGGTATTTGATCTAAAACCATATACAAAGACTTGACTACAGCAGATCTAATGTGTGTTGATATCTTTTTCTTTGGCAGCTACTAGCTGAAAGCGAGAGGGTGAGGATGAAGAAACTGGAGGAAATCAACAAGACTGTTGGAACCTTGAATTGAGCATTTTACCTTAAAAAAAGGAGTGCAAAATGTGTTTGAGGTTTTTGCTTATTCGATTATATTCAAGTCCTCTCTATTTACAGTGAGCTACGATGTAACACGATGGCCAAAAACAACTTCGTAAGAGATAACTACTTTGTTTGATGCAAGATGTCTTTGTACACATAAGATAATTTCATAACTGATCAAACATCAATACACACGCATACATCCAAAACTAGCTCCTCTAGCTAATAAGAGGAGATTGTTAATATTACATCAAGCTTTTCTTTTACTCTGCTTCCTCAGTGTTTACACACCTGTTTGCGTAGTCTAAGTACTCCTGCAAGTAACAATCAAACATAATAAGAGGTTTCAAAGACAGATTTCATCGGTCTCTCAACAAATGCAGAGATTAGTAAACCGTACCTGAAGTATAACTACCGCGGCAAACTTGTCCGACATTGTCTTCTCTTGAACTGGATGCAATTTCAATGGCTTCAACAGCAATTCAACTGTCTGTGGACAGAGTAGTATAACATGAGATTACGCAGTTATATGCTAACACTTAAATGTTTTACTAAGCCTTACAAAGTTAAACTGTACCTTTGATGATAACCGTTCGTCCCAATATGTGTATTTCACATCCTTGAGTTTGTTGGTTTTACGAAGTTCCTCAACGAAACCATTCACAGTGACAACCTGTTCCAAAGTTCGAAAAATCTTTACTTTCTGGTTTATAAGTGCTAGTGAAGAGGGAAACATACTTAGCAATTCAGTGGAATAAAAAACTTACGTCCTCTGCATTGTTCAGTCTGCCAAATGGATAACCAACAACTAAGCCCGACACAGAAAATGCTTTAACCTGCATGAACAGAGTTTACAAGTCTACTTGTTGATAAATTATCTACTATGCCAAGGACTAGTGTTGAATATAACTTCAGAGTAAGTTATACAGAGATAGTAAACACCTAAAAGGATACACCTTGAATGTTTGATCGCTATGAACTACAGAAAGCTGTAGGAAAAAAGTGTTGATCAAGTAACCATTACAATCTTAGTAGACAGTGATCTACACTTTCAAGCTTGAACAAATAAACTACAATTTCTCCACTTGTTAACAGGAGCTTAAAGCTCTGTTTTTGTCTAAGATCTACTTAATATCTAGCTAGAGCTAAAATAGAGGAACAAGCAAAAATACTTTAGCACCTACCAGGTTCTGGAAATCTGTAGCCATCAAGTCAATGTTTGATTTCTTCCTAAGCAGAACACTGCAAGAAAAGTGATGTGATGGTTATAACTAGACAGGACAATCAAAGCTAGTGTTGTAGTATCTGATTGAACAATTTGAATGTAGAAGAGGTGAATGAAACTGAATTCATGTGTACCTCAATGGAGTCGCAATCATATTAGAAGGATCTGAGAGAGCTAATCCAACATACTTATCACCAACATCTAACCCGAGAAACCGCCCAGGGACTGACACTTTTGTCTTCAGCGCATCACCCAATAACCTCAATGGCTTCACATACTTCATCTTTCTGGAAAAATATTAAGAACTTCGATTGAACAAATAGAGACTATCGGTTCATAAGGTACAGAAATTTGATGATAGTTTGTAGCAAAATCCTTCAATAAGACAATGAAACAAGTGTTTGAAAAACGGGTTTTAGAGTTTAATCGGAAAAAGGTTGAAATTTTAATTTCTGTTGATTGAAAAGAACTTCAGACGTACTTTAAAGGCGAAAACTTTCAGGCGCCAAAGCTCGAAATCTGGCGAGAGGAAGCGACGAAATGGAGAGGTCGAGCGAGATTGATGGAAGGGTTTAGGGTTTAGGAGATGAACCGGAAAAGGTTTATTCTGGTTTAATTCGAACATAAAAGGCCGCAGAGACAGCAGTAAAGGAGAAAGGAAATGATCAAGGAGATGTAAAGAAGAAGAAGAAGTTTTTCTCCTAAACCTTTCACCTGTAACAGAGTGTTTACTTCCATCCAGGAACCGGCTGGTACGAGATGGTTTAAGTGATTTTCCGCAATTGATTCGGTTTAGTTTGAACCGGATTACCGACCATAGCAATGGAAATTTCTTTAGTAGTGTTCTCTCAACTAAAAGAATTGGCTTCAATAGGTTCAGTGAATCCTAAATGGCAATGCTAAATCACTCGCATCGTAACTTAATTCTTGTCTAAAACCATTACGTTAAACAGAAATTAAAAAAGACTAAGTGCATAATAATCTCTCACTGAGGATACTTGAAAAGGAGGATCATTTAAAGTTTGATTGCTTATACAAAGTCTCAAACTTTTGACATAAATATCTCTGCAGAGGGAAGAAATTAAGGAAAGCAATTCCAAAAGCAGGCATTTTTAGCCTAACAACAACAATCACCGCAACAAAACAACTCAGAGGGGGAAAAACGAAAACAGATTCAAAAGGAAGCTAAGAGATTTGGTTTCTTTCTTCAATGAAAGACTTGAGTTGAGATTCCCATCTGATGAAGAACACTTGAAGTAGTAGACGAGGCTGACCTCAAGGCTTCAGCCAATGGTCCGCCCATGTTATGGTTGTTGCCTCCTCCACTGCTCCACCAATTCATGTTCTGTTGCTGCTCCCTCTCACTGTTGTTTCTCATGTTTGCTTCTTCTTCTTCATTTCCTGTGGAAAGTTTTAGAGAAACGTCTGATGAAGTGTTGTTACCAGGCATGGAGATGGAAAGATGACAAGTCGATGAGCTCATTGGACTTGAGGTAGAGTCTGATGAACGTGGCCAATCGTCAAAGAAATGCCTCAGGATGTGACCATCGTCTGATCTTCCATTGCTGCTGAATCCACTCTGGCCTTCATATGGCCTCTTGTTGTTGTTGCCTTCTTGTTTCATCTCAGAAGAACAACTGTGAGAGACCAAAAAAATTACATCTTTTATGATTATAACAAAACAGAACATTGTCAAAAGGTTAACCAAACAGGAAAGTTTCAAACTTTTATCCGTTCAAGTAGGAGATTAAAGACTGATAAACTCAATAACCAAGTCCTACTAATTCTCCACTATCAAAATTTTGGTTAGAGAAATAAATAAATCAATAATGTAAGATGTGTTATAAGGGGAAGTGGTTGCAGAATCTGAGAGCTTTTTTTTTATCTTGTATACAGGTTTGGTCAGCTTTCACTGAGGTCCTACCTCTCTTTTCTTTGTTTTTCTCTCTCTCTCTCTCTTTCTATTTCTCTGATTGAGAAGTCTCACCCAACTAGTAAAAAAATTAGATTCTATCAAATCCAACTGTTATCATTATCTCTCAACAAAAGAAAGGAAAAAGAAGAATATCATGTTTTTTTTTTCTTCACAAAATTAATGATAAGTCTCTCTGTCACCCAATTGCCAACATCACCCCTTTCTCCACAGCATCACATCACAGTGGAATAACTATTCCTAAATCCCAAACAACAAGATTTTTAATCATTCCAACATTTATATCAAAAGCTATGTTTCAGATCCTTTTGCAACTAATCTCTTGTTAATTATATTATGCAAAACACTTGTCTTTAGACTCAAGACTTTAAAACCAAAGCAAATAGTGACTTCAGTTAAACTCAGTGTTTTTTTTATTTGTACCTTTGATGGCTATTAAGGTGGAGATGTTGAGATGACGAATGTGAAGAACCTGAGGAGAAGAAGAGATTATTGTTCTGTCTGTGACCACCAAGCTCCTCGCCTAAGACAAAAGAAGATGCAGCTGTTGTGGCGGCAGTTGTGGTAGCGGTTTCCACAGGCTTTCTTGAACGGTTGCGGCCACGGTGGATGTGACGGTCGCAATACTTGTGACCGCCTACAACATCCCTCGAGCATCTCCATTTCTTGCCGTCTGTTCTCTTGCACCTCCCTGGCTCAGGATCCATTGCTCCTCTTCCCCAATACCCTGTTTTTATTCAATGTGTGTTCCTTAGTAACGACCGACAAAGATCTCAACTCAAGACACTGATTAAGAATGTTTCATAAACCCAACTTGTCTAAAGTCCTTACAAGATAAATGTATTTACTTTATTGTTTGGTGAGTCTATGAATAGGAGTTTCTAGATCTTGGAAACATAACTCCAACATTAAAAACAAAGACATATGTATTTTCTTGATAAGAAAGATTCTTTCGAAGAAATTTTGAAGTATAAACAAAAGAGAGGGAGAGAGAGACTCACAAGAGGGTTGGTGATGAGGGAAGTTATGTTGAAGAGGATGGTGAAGGAAGTGCAAAGGGGATTGATGGACGAGACTTTTCTTGATGGGTATGAGAAGCTCTTGAGGAACTGAAGCACCAGCCAACATGTATCTGTAGATCAGTGCTTGTAGCTCAAGTTCTTGCCACTGTGCGTAGCTGAAGAAGTTTCCCATCTCTTAACAGCAATAAAAAAAAAAAAAAGACAAAAACCAGAGGAAAAATCAGAAATAACTTAAAAACATGTGAGTGAAAAAAGTCAAAAGTCAGGAAAACACTTACTGAGGAACCTGGAAGAGGAAGAGGAAGAGTCAGGAGAGAAACATGAGAATGAGGAAGAAGAGGTGGGTTCAGGGACAAAGAGAGGAAGAGCAGCAGCAGAAGTTGCAGTTTGGGATTGAATCTGATCAAAGAAAAACTTCGATATCTTAGTTGCAGAAACTTGTTCTTCTGACTCATTCTGCTGCTGACTCCTCCATTGTTTCAGTTGCAAGTCCATGGAACAGAGAGAGGTAGAGAGAGAAAGAAATGTGTTGGTTGCTTTTGGGATAGTTTCTTTGCCCACTTCTTTTGTTTTTAGATAGCCTGGCTTAATAAGCAAAGACAACCACAACAAAAATCTCTTATTTGCTTGGCTTGTGATGTAAATACCACAAAAAAAAAGAACTTTTTTCTTTTCTTTCTGTTTGTTCTTTGCAACAGTTACCGGAGAGAGCTAGAAAGAGCTAAACAGAGAGAGAAAAGTGTTTATTAAGGGAGCTTGAGAGAGAGAAAAAGGCTATGAGACAAGACAGTTGAGGGGAAAAACAAAATTAGAGTGATTTTTATATAACATCTGATAGGTTTAAAAATGGTTTCTTTATTAAATATAAAATTATGTGAGTCAGAAACTTCAGAAAGAAAGCACTGCAAGATGCAGATGGAGAGATAGTAACCTGCAGTGTTTATGTCTCACTGCCTTGGAAACATCACTTCCATTTATATCTCATTTTTATATTCCATAAGTAGCTTAGAGAGAAAAGAGTAGCCTATTAAGATATTCTAATTAAGGATTCATTCAATGTGAAAGTAAAGTAACCTTCAGTTTTTGTGATACAGATGTCGTTAGTTTCAGAGATTGTGTTACAGCTGTATTAGATTCTGAGCTTAATCATTTTGGATTTGACTAACCTCAACAGTCAACTTATGTACAGTATGATGTTGCATACTGCATTTGCAGAGAACTGCAAAAATTTCTGATCTCTGATCTCTGATCTTAAGAATGATATATTGAGTTGACTAACTATGATTTTCTGTTTACAATAAACTAGTTAACATAGAATTAGGTTGGTAAATTTACGGTCTAACGTGTGCTTGATTAAAAAAAAATCTAGTGGTCTAGTTATGATTCTTTTTTTAGTCCAGGTTTAAATATGGATGGTTAAGCATGCTAAACTACATGCTTGGTTCTGACTATTCTTGTCTTTGGCTAGTAAATTATTTAGTCAGTTCTAGTTTGTAACCGTCGTTACTCACTAAAAAACAACATGTAACGTCTGTGCGTTTTGGATTTTGTTAATTGACTTTCTAATATGGTAGAGATGAACAATATTTGCGTGGTTTCTTTTACTAAATAAGCTTGGCTAGTCTCAATGTGTATGGTGGGTGTGGAAATTGGCTTGGTTTTTCGATTTAGAAGACGGAATTACAACAACAACAACAACAAAAAAATCTTTGGCTGGTCAGTTTCTATGGATTTAGAAAAACTACTGGTTTGATAAATAATTTTTAGTAATATAAAATTAAAACCAGTACATATATCTAAAGACCTATACTGGAGAATAATATGTTACCAGAAGAAGCCAAGTAAACTTGGAAACATTTATCAAAATGAAGATAGAACCATTCATTTATATCTTCACTTGGTTGAAACAATACAAAAGACATTAATTATTTTCAAAGTATCTATATTTGGTGGTGCCACGATAGTATTAATTTGTAGTTTTGAGGAAATAAAGTAATAAATATGAGCAAAGGACGATAACGATATTTCATAGAGTGACGAGTGAGCCAGGCAAGGGGTCTGATGAGAGAGCTTCGTAAGTTTTCTTCTATTCATTCACTCCAAACCAGTTTTGGCGGCATTTATATGCACTCTGCCGAAATTACCTAAACTTTGCGTTTTTTTTGCTCTTCCATATGAAAAAAATATAACACAATTATTGGCACTTCTTCTGTCTTGAGGGAAAACAAACAAAAAGAAAAGCGTGAAAGTAATGAAAACTGAAGCCAAGGGTGAAACTTAAGTAAATAATTTTATATGAGAACACTTCACATGTCACAGTGTAGATTCCTAGTCTCCTAGAACTACATTCTTATTTGTTGATAGTGTTCTAATTGTTAAAATCAAACAGAAACTTGGACATGGTCAGGCTTGTCTTAAACTAGGAGCATGCATAAATTTAGATACTTTGTCTTTCTTTTGTTCGAGGTAAATAAAGAAAAAGAATAATACAAATTGTTATTTACGAAATGATATTTTGAGAAATGTTATCACATTTTACACACGGTTTAAGATTATCCTATCTATCTTCAACGAAATCGATTTCTTATATCCATGAGCATATCTCATATCTCTATGACACTAAGCATAATTACTGTAAAATATACTACTAGATATATATCTCATAGTTAATTACAATTTACAGTTTCAGATAATAGATTGGGGAAAAAAAAAAATTTGAATAAATATAAACAAGTAAAAAGTAAAAACAATTCAGTGGACGAAGGTTGGGTCACGTGCTAAAATCAAGACCAGATGAGATCGAAGGAGGGCCCGGCCCAAACTCTCCAGTCTCCACCTACTCGATTTGAAAAATCATGCGAGCTTAGTTGAGCCGAGCCGAGCCGATTTAGATTGACAACGTAAGTCAGCTTTGCAGCTGTAGTTTCCGACGGGGGCGCAGACCGTGGGTCCCACTATATAATGTGAGTCCCAAATACCCCAATTATGTGAAGGTTATATTACGTCTCTACCCCCTAAAATTACGCTTTATTTAAGCAATATGCCATTTTGACGTTCGTTTACGATGGGCCGGGCCGTAACCAAAAGGATATGAGGAAAGAGGAGGTCGAAGCTTGCAAGAGTTTTGTGGTCACATGTCGTCGACAAATACGAGTTTTGGGACATTGTGTCAAAAAAGTTAATCTAATATACTTTTTGTCAGAAATAAAACGCATGTATATTTACATATGAAGGGTTGAGGTGAGTCAACGTAGGGCCTAGTATTTTGGTTGTATTTTGTGAAGTAAAAGGCAAGTCACGCCAGCACGCGAGGCCTCACGTGATACCACATGCCTCAGCCCTCACTATGCTCTTAATCTTCTTGATTTGTCACACGACCACGGTTGCAGTTATAACGTAATTTAAATCATGTAGCATCAGTGCCGGCCCAATATGATTTTGCGCCTAAAGCAAAAAATGTTTTGAAGTCCATCTAAAAATATAACTTTTTTAAAAATTAACCATATGCAGGTGCTGGATCCGAATCCTTAAACAACTACCCAATCTAGAAGACCAAAACCGCTGAGCTACATGTAACCTTTTGACATTTGACACCCCAAAATGCTTAATAAACTTTGGCGCCTAAAGCACAATGCTTCTTGTGCTTTAGCCCAGGGTCGGCCCTGTGTAACATGTACGGTTTACAAAGTTTGCAATTATTCTAAAATTTACACCAAAAAAGGTCGCAATTATTGTAGCTGTACTTAAATACGGTTACCATTACCAAATGATTATGATATGGTTCACTCCAACCTGAATTATGATTATGATATGGTTCATACAATCATACTCCAACCTGAATTACTTTGTTAGTGATGGTAACTTTTACATTGTGTGGTTAGCATGATTTACTCGTAAGAATGAGATTGATCTTCTGCTAATTCTACACTAGTCGTAGTTGTTCCGTTCATATCTTTCATCTGATCTCGCACACCATTAATTAAAATGTCTAGAAGACTAAATCCTTATGATTTGGAACTTGGAAATGGTGTCAATCATTGGACAAAAACAGAGGGCCGGCTATAACAGATTGAGCCTCTTAAAACGAAACCCACTAAGCAATGCTTATGGGCTTTTTTAAAAAACCTGTTTTTTTTACTTAAACCAAAAGTAGAAGTTTGTAAATTGTATGATTTTAGATCTCAGCTATTCAATTGACTCTCAAGTTAAGAAATACTAAAACCTTCATTTGAATTGATATTTGACTTATTGAGCATTCTTTGTGAACATGCGATATTAGATTTTTGTGGAAACTTAGCCATGCAATACATAATTAACATAGACAGAACAATTTCTCGTGGATCTGCTTTTAGGCCCACTATGAGATGGAACCTACCACGTGATCACTCAATCTGGGCCGTCCATTTGTTCGAATGTTGAGAAGAGTTTTATGTTTGGTCCCTACCGCCACCGGTTTTCTTCTCTGTAGCACTTACGATCAATCATCATGCCTTTTGTTTTAGGAAATCATTTTTCTAGTTAATTTAAGGGCTGGTTTTTTTTGTTTCACTACACTGAATATGAAAAATTCCAATCTGTAAAGCGTACTACTCGCTATTAAATCCAAGAAGACATTTGTGTGTCATAAAGTAAAACGTACTCATTGTTACTCTCTGGCCGAGCATTTCGATGGACGATTAGTCATTGTATCACAGGCCGATTAATTATTTTTATTTTATACTATAGTACTCCGTAGTAGATAGATTATGAAGTGTGAAGCTTAGAAAATTGATGATAACTTCACACTTTGGCTTTTGCTTTACAGCCGTCATCTTTATTTATTTTTGAAAGATAGTTTCATTTAATATTTCAAGTGGCAAGCCAAATTTCCAAATAAAATATAGATAAAAAACAAATTCTGCATTTACTAACTATAAATGAATCACACTACTGAAGAAAAATCATAAATGATTCCTGATTCTGACCGTTAACATATTAATGTCTAAAGACCATACGACAAAAATCAATAGCTAGAATCTTTATATGATGACAATAAATCGCAAATATCGTGATGTAGCTGTATCCAAATCTCCGACTATAATATACAAGATCAAACCGATTAGCTAGTAAAAAAAAATGTTTTAAAAGTATATGTATAAGATCAAAACAAATTCAATATCAGAATATATATCTGTAACTACAATCGCAAAATATCTGTCGATGTATCTAAACCTCCAAATATATAGGATTATGTGATAATCAAATCGAGTATTGCGGCTACTTATATATAAAAAAATTTAGTTGTTATAGATTTGAAAAAAGATTCTAAAAATAATCACCAAACGACACGTAATTAAAGCTAATTAGGAGCTTAACGAATACGTAAAACACCATTTAAATAAAAACAAAGTGAGAGAAAGAAGCAAACAAAATATAAGAGAGTGAGAAGAAGAGGACAGAGAAGAGAGAGGAGCCAGTGAGAGAAGAGACCTTTACCACACACAAACCCACTCAATCCACCACACACACACACACATCCGCCATTAAAACCCAAAAAAGCTTCTGCTCCGATTCAATCCCAAATCAGTAAAAATAGGGTTAATCGAAGAACCCCACCGGAATTCCACAGAGGAATTGCATCACTCGCGTTCCTGCTGCGGTTTGAGGAAGAAGAAGAACGGTAACGGTAACAATATCAAGGAGGAAGATAAAGTTAAGATGCAGACGACGGAAGCGCAGCCGCAGCAGAACCAGTCGATGGTGAGCTTGAGCTTTAGCAGCCAGATGTCGAAGGAAGACGAGGAGATGGCTCGCTCTGCTCTCTCCGCTTTTAGGGTTAAAGAGGAGGAGATCGAGAAGAGGAAAACGGAGGTTCGCGAACGGGTCAAGGCTCAGCTGGGTCGGGTTGAGGAAGAGACCCGTCGTCTCGCCAGCATCCGCGAGGTTTGTTTTGAATTTTGCTTTTTAAGAAAGTTTAAATTCAAAGATCTAAGAGATTTTCAGGGGAAATAAATTTTAGATTTTTAAGCTCAAATGATTTGAAATTATACTCATGCACGTTGATTCATGTGTGTCTTTGTCTTTTTGATATGAGTTTTTGTTACTGCTCTGATAAATTTGAAGATTAGGGTTTTCAGATGTGAAAACTTGTTGATTCTTGACAGGATAGAAGGGCAAAATGGGAATTTTTTTTGCAACTTGAAAATTTAATGATTTTAAGCAAATGATTCTGCATGTTCTCAATTTGGTTGAACACATTAGAACTTTGTTGATGGATTAATGGAGATTAGATCACACAATCAAGTGAAACCTAAAATTAAACTTGAGAAACAGGAAATCTCTAGGATTTGGACATGAACAACATTTGCTTCTTCTTCTTGTTGTGTCCGCAAGTTCTGTTTCTCAGGAAAGGATTTGACTTTGTGGAAATGATCATGTTTTCATTTTCAGGAGCTTGAGTCTATGGCAGATCCTATGAGGAAGGAAGTTTCATGGGTGCGTAAGAAGATTGATAGCGTCAACAAAGAACTCAAACCATTAGGCGCCACAGTCCAAAAGAAGGTAAAGAGCTGTTGCTTCATTTGATTGATGTTTACTTAAATAGTTTTGGTCTTTTACTAAACCCATAATGCAATTCATAAATGTCAACTGAATAGGTTTTTGGGTTGTTATGATGTTGACAAAGGATTTGATTTTGCAAAATTTGGGTTCACAAAAGTCAAGATTTTTAAGAGTTTTTCAAAGAGTCAAAACACGAACTAATGTATTTGTGTGTGTGTGTGTGATGACATGAAAACAGGAAAGGGAATACAAAGAAGCATTGGATACATTCAATGAGAAGAACCGTGAGAAAGTTCAGCTGATCACTAAGCTAATGGAGGTTAGTTTCGAATTCTTGGTTCTAATTTCGCTGAAATGAAGAGAACAAAACCGAGTTCTTTTTTGCGGTTAAAAGACATTAACCGGGTTAATTTGTTTTCTTTGTTTCTAAATTTTCTCCCTGGGGAGATGGGACAGTTGGTTGGAGAAAGCGAGAAGCTGAGGTTGAAGAAGCTGGATGAGCTAAGCAAGAGCATAGACACTTGAGTGTGAATCTATCTCACAAGCAAGACCAAAGTCGAAGAACTAATTGGGCTTAGGGTTATGGTTCTATTTAATGTATTTTATTTATTGATTTTTCATTTTGGAAGATGTGAAACTCGTGTGTTTTTTTTTCTTTTTAGTTTCTGGGTGTTTTAGGATTTTTTTTCTTCTTTTTCAATGGATTTGTGGGTTGATTTGTAAAATTATGATGGGTGTTTAAGTTCTTAGTTAACCAAATTAGGGAAGGAAACATGTGATAATGCTTAGCTACTGAATGATGCTAAAAGGGTTTGTAAGTTTGAAATTATCTTTTTCTTTTTTGTGTTTTCAATTATTATTTTATTTGTTTTAATATCTTGCTTTATTTTAATTTCATTTCCCCCCAACTATGTTTTAGCTTTTTCACTTTTTGGAAAAAGTAGGCCTCTCGCCGACGAACGTGTGTGTACTTTTGAAATTGAGACGACTTCCTGTCAAAGTATATGATGTCTTGACTCACAATAGACGCAACAAATTTTGAACGTTTCCCAATTATTGTTTTCAAACTCAAAACGTTTAAGATATTATACTAATTGATCTTAAGTTGAACAGGTCACAAGGTTAATGTAAACCAATTGGTCTATAGCTAACCGCTCGAACATGTAATCTCACCTATCAATCCCCTTTTTCTTTGAATGAATAGTAAAGTACATTAGATTATTCCATCGAGCTGGTAAGATAGAAATATTCGATCTTACGGACAAATCGATGTGCTAGTCTATATACAACCAAACCATTTAGTCTAATATGATCTGGAAAGCATAATGCTTTTATGATATGTAGTGGAGAACCACTTAAAAACACCTTCAAACAGTAGGCCCATCCTATAATTGAGAGTAATTAGCGAATCAGACGCAAATAAACGCATTTAAACGATATCTAACTATGCATTAGTTGCTGTATTAGTGTATTACTCATTACAGGCACTGGCATATATACAAGTGGGCTTTTGACGCTTTTCAATGGAGAATACTTTCGAGGACAGTAAAACTTTTGTTTATTCTGTAGGAAGAGAAAACCACCCGAAATAAAATATTGATCAGTGGGCTTGTGTCTGTTTTGTAAAATTGTAAACTTGTGATAGAGAAGTGAGAGCTTCTTCTCAGCTTTATGCTTCTTGTCTGAAGCTCCATTGGTCTACAATTTAAAATTTTCGAATGGAGGAAGATGTTTATGACATCTAGTAACCAAAGAAGCAAAGACGATAAATTAGGCTCAATTAGCGGAAATTCAACTTAAAACTGGCTTTTTATTTGGGCGTTTCTTAAACACTCAATTCTAAAAAACAAAACATCCAATCCAAATCAAAACACAAACTGAAAAACAAAAATCCAAAAGCATCGTTACTCCGATAATGTCAAAGCAAAATGTAAAAAAACCCTTGGAAATATATCGAGGGTGAAGATGACGTCACAACCATTGACGCTTCTCAGTACTTGTAATCCTTCACGTGAAGGCTCTCTGCGGCTCCATCACCGAGCTTGGCATCACCCTTGTAGGTTCCAAGAGTGGCTTCAGAGTTAGCCTTGCACCTCACGTACAACGCCTCTTGAGCGGCCTTCACGTTCTCCTCTTTGCCTGCCCATGTCTTCAAAGTGCTCTGTTGCAACGCACGTCCGAACGAGAAAGACAATGACCATGGCTTCTTCGTCTTCAACTGGTTCATCGCGTTCAAGTTCTTGGTCGCTTCCTCCTCGCTCTGTCCACCGGACAAGAACACGACGGCTGGAACAGCGGCTGGGACGGTCCTCTGGAGGGCACGGACGGTGTGCTCAGCGATGACCTCTGGGGTAACCTTGGCACTGTCAGATCCAGGAGTGACCATGTTAGGCTTCAAGAGAGTTCCCTCGAGCAAGACGTGGTGGTCGCTGAGGGCCTTGTAGCAAGCTGCAAGGACCTTCTCAGTGACGGCGGCACACTTGTGGATGTCATGGGATCCGTCGACAAGGATCTCTGGCTCGACGATGGGCACAAGACCGTTCTCTTGGCAGATGACGGCGTATCTGGCTAATCCGTAGGCGTTCTCGTGGATGGAGTGCTCTGATGGCTCGTTCTCGCCGATCTTGAGGACCGCACGCCACTTGGCGAAACGTGCACCGGCTTCGTAGTACTTCTTGCATCGCTCACCGAGACCGTCAAGACCCTGAGTGGTGGTCTCGCCGTTGGTTCCGGCTAGCTCGACGGTACCCTTGTCAACTTTGATTCCTGGAAGAACACCTCCTTCCTTCAAGATGTCAACGAAAAGCTTGCCTGTGTATATCAAAGCAAAACAAATCAGAAATCTCTACATACACACATATACAGTGACTACAGTTACACAAAGGATCGATTTCATACCATCGGAGCTCTTTTGGTAAAGAGTCTCTTCGAAGAGGATGACACCGCTGAGGCAGGGGAGAGCACCGGGGGCGGTGAAGAGAAGCTCACGGAGGTTACGTCTGTTGGTCTCGTTGTTCTCGACGTTGATGCTCGCAAGACGCTTTCCGATGGTTCCGGTGGATTCATCGGCGGCGAGAATACCTTTTCCGGGTGTGCCGATGTAGGCGGCGTTAGCGATCAACTCATCTGCGAAAGTTACAACGCATAAACAATTACAAAACGGAACAAAATTGATTCAATCAATTTGAGAATCAACAACAGATCGTGAATACAAATGATTAGATCCATTACGTTAGCTATATGACAGATCGAAATCACGAAGAATTTTACACTGATGATGAACACTGAATCAGATCTAACTCTAGTTTTCAAATCACATAATTCATCGACAGATCTAATTCAATTCCCAGAATAAGCAACAGTGAAGCATCTAATCCAGATCTATAGAGTTAACAAACGCGAACATGAAGCAAAACAACAGATCTAGCTATTCAATAGAAGGATTATAACGAAACGATTACTAACTGCGACGGCGAGATAAACGGAAAACATAGATTGAGAGAGAGAGATAGATCTTTACCGGCGAATTTGCTGGTGAAGGCAGACATGGTGATGACGGATCGATCGAGGAGAAAAAGTTTTGGAGAGAAGCGGAATAAAGGAGACGAGAGAGAGAAGTAGGTGGACCAGTAGAGGAAAAGGGTTGGGTTTTATAGGTGGAGATGAGAGACGAATGGTTTGGTGACAAGGTTAATTTAATTACGGGTTAGATTTAGATCTGTGGCATGTTCTCCAAGAAATAGCTTTTCAGCCGTTGGATCTCACGTGGTTTAGTTGGCAAGTTTTGGCTATTCTCGTTTTTGCCCCTTATTACCATTTATACAAGGGGGTAGCTGAGAGGTAATTTTGGTAACTCGTAAGGTGTTATTTCAGGAAATGCATGACTTCGACCGCACCACGGCTTAAACCTTCTCCGGCATAAACCGTCAAAACGAATTTTAATTTAGTTTGTGTAATATTAAAATCCCAATAATCATTGTTGCAGAACTTTTTCTTTGATAATCATATCATAATAGGCTGCACTTAGACAGTTTGACTACGAAATTCCATATTATATTCTTATTAACATGGTTATGTTTTAAAGTATTCACATAAAAATGTGGACTTTGATATCTCCGAACATAGAAAATATCAAAATATGATCTGAGAATTAGATAGAGACACATCAACAGAAACAGCTGCAACTCTTCATTTACATGAAGCATCATCATGCTATCAAAGTTATTTGCTTTCTACCGACATGACTGTAGACTGTGTACACTACACAGTGTAGGATACAACTATTTTGTAAGTTTTAAAGTGTCTTTTTAGGATCTCTAATTAGTTAATTTTCTATCTTTCGGGCTTTTTTATTTATTTAAATGATGCATATCAACAAATTTACAGGGTTTTGACAGCATTCAGCATATTATTAGATTGTGATATGTGTATATGATTATAAATGGAAACAGATTTTCCCCTATTCATCATATTCCTTTCAGAAATAAATTAAAAGAGGAAAATAAAATCATGTCTGACTTGTGCAGAAAGAATAAAAGTATACAAGGAACTAAACTTCTACAACTTTATTACATTTCTTGCTTCCTAAGCCTTCCTGTCAACATTTCTATAACTTTGTTTACAAAACTATAAGGAAACAAATCTGTTACTCTGTAAACCTTTTTACAATTTTTATACTTCGTTTTTGACGACCAAGAAAAGACACTCTTTTTTGGCTTTTGGCATGCATCAACATTCAACATCAAAATGTCTTTGCATGAATATAATCATAATCTTTAACAAAAATGAATATAATAATAATATATTCGTTCGTCTGTTATAGTATTTTTCCATTTCAGCAAGTATATTATTATAACGACACTTACATCACAAAATACAAAAAGCTTTAATTTTAAGACACATATTTTATTTTTGGATAATAATGGATGCAAATTTACTACTTTTGTCTGATATCAGTCGCAAACTTTATGTTATTGTCTAATTTTTAAAGTTTCATATAATGTCAAGCCGATACTGAATACAACAGGTCAACAGCCTCTCACAACTAGAAAATGAAGCTGATGTAACACGATGGAACAATTGTACTTTTCAAAGCGTCTCAGTATATTTGTTTTTTTTTCCAAATATATCAGTCCACAAAAGAGAACACACAGTACGTAGAATTCTCAAAAGCTGTTCAACGGTTCAGTCTAAACATTGCTAAAAGCCAATAATGGAATCTTCTAATGTCACATTGAGACAAGAAAATGAAATAAAGACGCAAGAGGATGATGAATTTCAAAGGATCCATGACTTGGCTAAATTAATAGACGTAAGGAAGGATTCTATAGGGGACACGTCTAAGATAATCTGCCCAAATCTCCTTGTACTTCTCTGCACATTTTTCCTCGTCTCTTCGTTCTCTCCATATCAACAGTATCAAGAGGTATATCGGGTAGAAATATGGAATTGGAGAACTGAGAATACACAATACAACATCATAGATTAGTTTGTCTTAAAGATAAGAGAGAATCTCAGATACCACCGATCAACATCTAAATCTTAGCCAAATCGGTATTTGATATTAGCATCTATATATACATGACTTTGGTAGTTGTAAGATGAAACTCAAGCTGCATAAGTTACCTTATTCCACAGGGCAAACTGAAAGACAGAGCAAGCATCAAGTCGCCAAGGTAATTGCAGTGCCTTGCGATTCCCCTGTAATGTTTAATAAAGAGCAGATAAGTAAATTATCGAAGTGTATCATTGTTCACCACTACACAATCAAAGACAGACGGCGAAACAAAGCAAAAAGACTAGAGAAGAAAAAGAAAGGTCGTACCAAAAGCCTGAAGCAAGCAGCTTCCCACCAACAACCACTGGAGGCTTACCCCATATAGGTGTTTTAGGGTTCTTCTTAAAGATATGTTTTTGTGTGTTAGCCCCTCGGAAAACCATGTATCTGCCAAAAAATAAAAGAATTTGTGGGTTTCTTAGTCGAGTTTCTAAGGATGTAAATAACCCAATGACTCGGAACTTACCCTGTCAAGAACACAAGGCAATTGGCTACAATCGCAGGAACTGTTAGTTCTACTTTGTTGTGCAAAAGCCACCAGCCCTGTAACCAGAGTGAAGACAACGGTCACATAGTGATTAAGCATTCAAGAACGATACTGGTTCTGAGAATTACTATTACATGCCAAGAAAATAGTTCCATTAGGATAAAATTCAAGTATGTCCTGTTTGTGTGTTCAAGCTCAGAGTTACATGCCTGAATGCTAAAAGTGAAAGGAATCCAGAAGAGATCTCCAAACACCAGCATGAAGCCCAATCTCTCAGCAATTATGTCCCACCTGAAACATATAAAATCAAAATTGATAAACACAGTATTCAGAAAGATCAAAGTAAGAGGGAGGAATAAAGGAAATGGTCACATTTTGGTATGACAAATGCGTTTCCTCAACATGCCAGGTACTTACGTAGAGGTCATGTATTCTTCATGAACAAAGTAGTCCAATATATATATCTGCAATTACAGAGCTAATCAAAACTAACAAAACACGGATGATAAGAACTTCAAGAAGAAGAAGTTGTAAGTAAAAGCCAAATGTACCGCACAGAAAATCTGGTAAAGAATCATCGACTGACTCAAGGAACCATCCTGCACACTTTTTGCCAGAATTGAGAGATTGATAAGCAGCCATCCCATCATCCCGGCTTTGACAAAGAGAAACCTACACACAAGGAATTGTTCCCATCATTATAAAAGATGCATAACTTTAGATTGTATCATTTAATTGCTACTCGATATGTGTACTAAGCAAACTGAACCAGTGATGCTGCTTGGGCTGACAAATAGGAGAAAAAAAGGGGAAAGATGGATTACTTAAGATCAATGCTCAAAAACTGAGGATTCAGCTGTATTCCAAACCACCTATCACATGAAACAAACAAGATGAGAACAAAAAAATCAAAGCAGTTGTTTCGAAGAAGCAAGTGAAAGACATAAACCAGAAATTCTAGTTTCGATAGAAAAGTTCAAAAGCTAAAGTCACTGGCTCAATTACAGAGGAAGCTACAACCATTCTGGGAGGAATTATTCAAGACTCTACAAGGTTCTATAGAATCATATTGTTCAAATCGTTGTTTCGTATTCAATATTGTACCAGATTACGCATTATTTCTTACTTTCGCAAGCGCAGATAACAAAGTATATAACAAAATGAGTATTATCTACAAATGTAATATGCCAGTACCAGTCATGTACAAGGTTTCCTGAGACATGAGGCTTTAGCGAAGAACTCTTATCCAAGGAACTCCGCCCACTAACATCTAATGCCAATGTCACCTAATTTGATATTAAGAGAAATCATGGAGATATTAAACTAAGAGACATAAATTTGATATTGTGGATTAAATGAGGATCAATCATCTTTACCAAAACACAGAAGATAAAAGTAGCTGAGAGTAGCTCAAGTCCTCTATCAGCAACTACCTGCAAACATCGCGATGAGTATGATAAAGCAAAAACAAACTAAACTTTCATTTCTGTAAAAGTATATCAATTCGGATTCAAAGCAATCTTCAAATTGTTCTTGATGATCACAAAATTGTAACTACACTTACAAGAGGTGATACAATGCCGAGTTTAGCACAGATTCCCAAAATAGCGACCAACAATGTCAGTGTAAATAGACCTGAAAATAGGATTTTGGGGGAGAAATATATCGGTAAGCCATCTGTAATCTCATGAATTGTATCGGTAAGCTTCTTCAGCTCACAGAATCTCATGAATTGTAGAGACTAAGAATCAGATCAAATCACCATTGCATCGGTAACGAAGCTGTGAGCCATCTGATAAAACGACGCCGCGAATTACTTTCCCGGGGAGGATTTCTCCAGCAACGGCCAAGTAAACGAAGTAAAACACCAGCACGTACACCTGAATCCGGGAAATGATTTTGAGAAATCCAGAATAAGCTAAAACTGATTAAAAGCGGAATCACAAGACGGATTGAATCAAAGGTAAAGAGAGATAGCTCACGGATTGCAATGAGGGAATAAGAGATGGTAGAAGGACACCGAGATCCATATCTAGCATTCGCAGGGTGATTCAAAGTGGAAGACGAAGCATTCGAAATCGATTGTATCGCCTCTCTCTCGCTTTGTTTAATTCAGATTGGCAGAAGAAAAGAAACAACAGATTTCAATTTTTTTAGTGGGAAGCTCGTGGACTCTGCTGAGTTCACTTGTTTAGTTAGGGAAACGTTTTCCAAATAAACCCTTAAACTCTTTTATTTATACGAACAAAGCCTAAAACTAAACATTTTTCCGTTAAGCCCCCGTTAAGCTTGGCAACAGATGCAACCACGCGGATATAAATTAAATAAAACATTTTCAATAACAAAATCAACTTAACAACGAAAATGTAGATAGTTGAATTCAATTTCTACTCGAAAGTCTTTGAAAAAAAGATAGATATATATATATATCTATATAAAAAACTCTTACAAAAAAGTCTTCACCGATCAAATTAGAATTTGGTAACTCTTTGGAAGAGGAAGTTCCATTTGTGAAGAGTCGTGGAGCCAGTTGACCAGAAGCAATCAACTTGCATATAAACTATTATATTATTTGACATTTTTCGTCTAACCAACACAAATATTTATTTGAACGTTCGATGATAAAAATTGTATTTATGCCAGCGTACCCATCCTTTCATAAAAAAGAAGATAATGTTGTAATACTTGTAGTACTCGTCACGGGTCTCTTTATTGTTTAGCGATACAAATTTCAAATATTTGTTTTCAAAAGAGACAGGGAAATTACGAACTTTATACTACATCGACGGACACAATTTAATTTCCGGTTATTCATTTCTTGGTCTTATATTCTCAACACACTAACTTTTCATTATAGCCGTCGATTCTAATTTATGACCAAAACAAAATTAAATAAGAAGAAGAATAAAGTGTGGTTCACCACACACACCCACATACGTGGAAGAAGAAAAGGCCAATGAAAAGTCGATAAATGGCTAAAGACAATTGTTAATAGCGGTTTGGTTTTGGAAACAAACCAGAGAGACAAGTTGCTCCAGAGGTGGAAGATAGAACGAAGGTAAACCCTAATCTCAATCATCCTCCACAACTTCTTACTCCAATTCGAGGTTTTCAAGTTTCATCCTTCTCAACTCTCTATTGCTCGTCATCATCATTTCTCATAAATCCCAATCCATTTCCTCTCTTTCGACCTGATTTCATTGCTCGTGTATATGCGTCGGAAATTTCTCGTCTTTACTGTTTAGATATTCGTATCACTGAGTTACGAATCTTATCGTCTCTATTGCATCGCCAAACGATTTAGGTTTCCATTTTTTCCAGAAATTCGTTCGTATTTGAATTTCAATCTGATTTCTGTTTTGACGGATTCTGGATTTTTTTTTTCTCAGGTTCAGGATCTAAGAAAACCCTAGATTGATCGAATCGAAATGAGTACTCAAGCGTCAGGGCCTTCTTCGACATCAGGGAGGAGAAGCACCTCAAGTGTACGGCGAGGAGGAGGACCACCACCGCCGTCCAAAAAGTCTCTCCAATCAGAGAACGGAAGCGTCAATGGAGGTTCCACCTCAAAACCCAATTCACCTCCTCCTCAACCCCAACCTCCTTCCAACGTAGAGAGAACAGTGAAGAAGCTCCGATTATCAAAAGCCCTCACAATCCCCGAAGGCACCACCGTCTTCGACGCTTGTCGAAGAATGGCGTCTCGCCGCGTCGACGCCGTTCTCCTAACCGACTCAAGCGCTCTCCTCTCCGGGATCTGCACAGACAAAGACGTAGCCACGAGAGTAATCGCAGAAGGATTAAAACCGGATCAAACTCTAGTCTCCACGGTGATGACAAGGAATCCGATCTTCGTCACATCTGATTCCTTAGCCATAGAAGCTCTTCAGAAGATGGTTCAAGGGAAATTCAGGCACTTGCCCGTTGTGGAGAACGGAGAAGTCATCGCTCTGTTGGATATCACTAAGTGTCTATACGATGCAATCTCAAGAATGGAGAAAGCTGCAGAGCAAGGAAGCGCTTTAGCAGCTGCTGTTGAAGGCGTTGAGAAGCAGTGGGGAGCTGGATACTCTGCTCCTTATGCTTTCATCGAGACCTTGAGAGAGAGAATGTTTAAACCGGCTCTGTCGACGATAATCACTGAGAATTCAAAAGTTGCTCTTGTAGCACCAACAGATTCTGTTTATGTTGCTGCGAAGAGGATGAGAGATTTGAGAGTTAACTCTGTGGTGATTTCCAACGGGAGCAAGATTCAGGGGATCTTGACTTCGAAGGATATTTTAATGAGAGTTGTGGCGCAGAATCTGTCTCCTGAGAAGACTCTTGTGGAGAAGGTGATGACTCCGAATCCGGAATGTGCGTCGCTAGAGACGACGATTCTTGACGCGTTGCATACGATGCACGACGGGAAGTTCTTGCATCTTCCGATTGTGGATAAAGATGGATCCCCTGCGGCGTGTGTGGACGTGTTGCAGATAACTCACGCGGCGATTTCGATGGTTGAGAACAGCTCTGGAGCTGTGAACGATATGGCGAACACGATGATGCAGAAGTTTTGGGACTCGGCTCTTGCGTTGGAGCCAGCTAATGACGATTCGGATACTCAGAGCGAGATGTCGGCGATGATGCAGCATTCTGATATTGGGAAGCTCGCTTCTTACCCGTCTTTAGGGCTCGGGAGCTCGTTTTCGTTCAAGTTTGAGGATCTTAAGGGACGTGTGCATCGGTTTAGTTGTGGTGGTGAGAGTCTTGAGGAGCTGATGGGTGTTGTGATGCAGAGGATTGGTGGTGGTGACGGTAACGAGATGGAAGAAAGGCCGCAGATTGTGTATGAGGATGATGAAGGTGATAAGGTTTTGATTATGTCGGATAGCGATTTGGTTGGTGCTGTTAGTCTTGCTAGGTCTACAGGACAGAAGGTGTTGAGGTTGCATCTGGACTTCAGCGAGACGACGACTACGAGGAGCTTGAGCTTGGAAACGGGTCAGGTCAAGAAAGTGGAGTGTCTAAAGGGAGAAGGAGGAGGATGGGTTTCGTGGCGTGGTGGTGTTGTGGTTACGGGAGCTGTTGTTCTAACGAGCATAGCCGTAGTTGTTTACTTGAAACGCTCACAGAATTGATATTTTTTTGGTGGGGTGAAACTGTTTGGGAGGCAAAAACATGTCTCATTTTTGTGTAAGTTTCATACTATTTGTCTTTTTGGGTTTCCCTTACATGTTTTGCGGATGCAAAAAAGAAACTTTGTTTCCCTAAGATATTAAATTAAAGGGGAAAAACTTTTGTTAAGAAGTGAAGTAAGATTTGACAGAGTTTATATGTAAAACCTGGGGATGAAAGCGAGAAAAATAAAACCAGAATGTTGTTGCACTGCAATGTTTCTGATATTTGAACTATTTGGGTTATATTAGTTTCATTCTTGCAATTGTATTTGTGTTCAACTGTTGTTACTTGCCCTGAGAAATTGTTCTGTGGATGTGAGGAACAAAAAGAGAGCAGAGGGAACATATCGAGGATATAGAAGTCTGTGGTCAAGTCCTGCTATATGTTTTGAGGCATTAGCTTCCATATTGAACGGGATATGTGGTGCGGTTTGATTGCATACTTAAGCAAACCAACAAAGAAATTACATCATCGACAATGATGTAGTCCAATGTGAGGTTGAGAAGATCACAAATAATGGAAAATGAATGAATACAATGACGAATATATAGTTAACGGATGAGTGAGTAAACAGGATAGCAGGTTTGCCCGAGAGGTTAAGGGGGAAGACTTAAGTTCTTCTGCACATAAGTGCGCGTGGGTTCGAACCCCACAGCCTGCATTTTTTCAATTTAATTATCTTTTTGGACTTATATCTTAGAGACAGACAGACTCCAACGTAGATTTCGAGTGTTGTGGTTAAAATTTAAAAGGAGATAGCTAGGAGCAAATCACATGAAGAGAAGTGAGAACATAGAGAGAGGTTCAACGCTTAATAAAGAGTCAAAACCGATGTTACTCACTCTCTAACGACAGACTCAACTTGTACGCCATTTTAGGATTGGTCTAGCTAAAAGTAGCAGGTGATTGCTTAAGTAGTTGTTGAAAAATGAGAAAGATCTCACGAGAAAGATCTCACGATTCCAAACATGAAACATCACATTTTACATCTCACCCAAACCAACAACTTCCCAAAGTTGCTTTCTAAGTCGATGTGGACACAGATTTTCTTCAGACTGGATCGGCTAATTTGGAAACATACGATGATGATACGAATCTATTTAAGAACCGTGTGACTGTGAATCTCGTAGATGTTAAATTATAATTGGAACGCATAGAAAGAAGCAGAAAAGGGATCACGAGATAACCAAACAAAAAGCTAATATAAAAGATCACATGAATCCAACACACTGTTCTCTACCAAAAAGTAGAACCATTTCAGCTGAAAACAAATCGTTTATTTCATTTTGGAGCCTCACATAGTAATCGAACTCTGTTGGCTCTGTTGGATTCTCCCTCTCTCTAGTACGGCTCGACTGGCGTCCGGAAGTTGGCTCCTGCATACACTGCCTCTGCTCCAAGCTCCTCCTCAATTCGCAATAGCTATTCATTATATCAAACAGTACATGCATCAGTCTCATGAATCTTATCTACTCTCAGATTCTATCAAAAACAAACACAACACAAACCTGGTTGTATTTGGCAAGACGCTCTGATCTGCAAGGAGCTCCAGTCTTGATTTGCCCCTGTTAGATTAACACGGAGACTCAATATACTGTCATGATCTGAATTGGACAAGACACAGAAAATTTTGAATTGCTTAAGGAGTTTTGACTTACGGTTGACAAACCGACGGATAAGTCAGCAATGAACGTGTCCTCGGTTTCTCCACTGCGGTGGCTAGCCATCACTCCCCAACCGGCTTTCTTTGACATCTTAACCGCCTCAATACTCTCGGTGACAGATCCAATTTGGTTAACCTGTTTGTTCATTAGCCAAGGATTTATCAAAACTCTTTCAAAGATCTCTAATTCAACCATACTAGTAAATGTGGGTGAGGATGTTTACCTTCAAAAGAAGAGCATTGCAAGACTTTTCACTGATTGCCTTTGCAACTCTCTGCACACGAAAGAGTGTTAGAGATATAACACACTAAGAGAAAGATAGAGAGGGAAAGTTGTAAGGTTTGATTAACAATGGCAGACCTTGGGGTTGGTGACCAACAGATCATCACCGACAATCTGAACCTTGTCTCCACACTCAGTGGTCATCTTAGCGTAATGAGTCCAGTCATCTTGGTCAAATGGGTCCTCAATGGACACAATTGGGTACTCTGCAACGAATGACTTGTACAGGTCCTTAAGAGCATCTCCAGAAATCTTCTGGGAACCGTCATTGTTCTGCAAGTAAACAAATATGAGTATGAGCTATAGCTATTGAGAGCATTGTTCTTGATTTCTTCTCTTCTTTAAAGCAGGAAAGACTAGTTTACCTCTTCTTTGAAGTTCAAGTCGTAGGTCTTGTCTGATGAGTAGAATTCGGAAGCAGCGACATCCATTCCAATGACAACCTTGCCAGTGTATCCGGCTTTCTCGATGGCAGTCTTGAGAAGTTCAAGACCTTCCTTGTTCTCCTGAATGTTTGGTGCAAAGCCACCTTCATCTCCAACATTTGTTGCATCCTGACCGTACTTCTTCTTGATCACAGACTGAAATTCACATGAAAGCAAGAGGAATGAATAAGTCACATTAAACAAGTTAAAAGAGTAAAAGAGGAAATAATTTTTGTATAATCATTATGTCATAATATGAAAACACTTGAAAGACGCAAATGATTCAAGAATTACCTTCAAGTTGTGGTAAACTTCCACACCCATTTTCATGGCTTCCTTGAAAGATGAAGCTCCAACAGGGAGAATCATGAACTCCTACACAAACACCATTTTGTATCTCAGTAAACTTCAAGAAACAGAGAGTCTTGCAATTATATCCGTTCACAAAATGGAATCAAACATGTCATACCTGCATTGCAAGCTTGTTTCCTGCATGGGATCCACCGTTGATGACGTTAAAAGCAGGAACAGGCAGCACCAGCTTAGGGTTACCAGCAAGATTCGCAATGTGCTGCACCAAGATACAAAAAAAACAAAGCAAAAGAGTTGAGATGACCTTGTAATAAGTGAAAATCTTTAGTGCTAAGTGCAAGATCATCAAACCTTGTAGAGAGGAATTCCATTAACAACAGCGCCAGCTTTGCAGACAGCAAGAGACACGGCAAGAATAGCATTGGCTCCAAGCTGTTAACAAACACAAGAAGCAATCCCGGTTAAAAATCATTTGCCATATTCTCAAGCTAAACAAGGAAGCGTTTCAACGCACCTTTTGCTTGCACCAGCCCCATTCATTTTGGGTCCCATCAAGTTCGTGAACCATGAAGTTGTCAATAGCAGTCTGCTGAGTTGGGTCCTGCAACAACCAAAACAACAGAAACTTACTTTGAGCAATTGATCCATAGACGTCTAGAAACGTTTGATACAGAGAAGGGTTTTAACAGAATCGCCACCTTTCCAATCAATGCTGGGCCAATAATTGAGTTAACATTTCCAACAGCCTATAGACACCAATAGGAATATATGTCAAACATAAGAGTCTCTGTGGGGCAAAAAGGTACAAAATCACGATCATCATAACACACTCACCTTTGAGACACCTTTTCCAAGGTAGTCAGATCCTCCATCCCTTAGCTCGAGGGCCTCGTACACTCCTATTATAAGTTTACAATAAGTTATACCAAAAATCCACTAATAAAGATCAATCTAAACAAACACTTTGTGTATGTATCAAAATAAACTTTAGGAGAATATCAAAAGCAGCATATATATACCAGTGGAAGCTCCACTAGGAACGGCGGCAGTGACCTTAACGCCGGTGGATGTGTGGATATCGACCTAAAAATCAACAGATAAATCCCAAAATCATTACTCCTATTTCCGATTTCAAATCGATCAATGAAAAATGCAGTGATTCGACGAGTGATTAAAAATCGGACTAATTCCGATCCATCGTACAGATCATCAAAGCTAAGAACCGAATCAGCCAAAAAATATTGATTAGGAGAATGGATGTAAGCCTCAAACATCGATCATCATCACTCACAGAACATAATCTCACAAAGGAATTAAAGTAGCGAGAAATACGATATACAGAAACAGATAGAAAAATCAGCTCAATACTCACAATTGAAACAGATCTACCATGAATAAAAAGAATGTAAAAAAGCGATCGGAGAGTGTGAAACTCATCGGGAGCTACGAACCTCGACGGTGGGGTTCCCACGGCTGTCGAAGATCTGCCTAGCTTTAACAGCAGTGATAGTAGCCATAGTAGTCGATTAGATCTTAGAGAATAGAAGCTGAAAGAGTTCGAAGGTTTTGCTGAAGAAGGCTCGTCGAAGCTTTGATTTCACACAGATATGCAATTGTGCTCTTTTGCTTCGTATATATAACGGGAAAGGGGAAAACTGTTCAGTTTAGATTACGGCCGTTGGATTAGAAGTATTGAGATCTAGTAATAGCCGTACGATCAAAAGAAGATACAAAATGTAAATACTTGCGATTTCTTTTTTTTCGTTTTGCTCCTTGCTCAAGTAACAAGTATAAGGAAACGAAATCATATGAAAATTTATGTTTTTAAACCACGCCTTATTTGCAAATTTTCCAAAAAAAATAATTTGTTTTTTCTACTAGTTCTAGTAATTAATAAAGTAAGATTTATTTCCTTTTCATTTTTGAAAATATGACTTATTTTTTAATTGTATTTACAAAAATAAAGTTAGGTAGCTTAAAAACCAAAAGAAAGTGGAATGAATTTGTGAAATGTAGCGGTCGACAGCATAAACTCGACGACAGGTGGTGGAATAACAGACACAGCTACCAACTCAGACTGATAGGAATATACCTTTGGTATCTTTAGCTGTTGATTTAATTAATTTGTTAAAAGATTTCTATCCTTCTGAGAACTCTACTATAATGCAGATCCTTAACAGGATTTTAATCACATTTTTCTTCTCTTTTCCGATCATTGTCATACAAGTTCTTAACAGTTGATTGTGTGTGTGTGTGTGAGTGTGTGTGATAATTAGTATACCAGTGGAAACATTTTCTCTTTTAGTTATCTTGCTAATTCCTTTTCCGGAAACAGCAAAAATAATATTCTTCCGACAGGAATTTAGACTTGAAATTAGCAAATTCGCTTATTCTTTCGGTATATTCGCTTAAATAAGAAATTTAACATTTTAATATATAAAAATAATTATGAACTGAAGAAGCCCAGCGATGTATACAATTATAACTGAGGCCCATTTACTTACATCAGGCCCAAAACACTCAGCCTTCTATCACTCTACTCACTTCATCCAGAAAATCACGAACCTCTCCGAGTTCACTGACCAAAGAAACAAACATTTCATCCATGGCGACTTCTCTCTCCGTCTCCAGGCTCCTCTCATCCTCCTCAGCCACCGCCATCTCCGTTGCCAAGCCGTTACTCTCCCCCACCGCTGCCTTCACCGCGCCAATCTCCTTCACCCGCTCTCTCGCTCCCAATCTCTCCCTCAAATTCCGCAGCCGCCGCTCCAATTCCACATCCGCATCCACCACCAGATCCTTCGCAACAACCGTCTCCGCCTCCATTTCCGTCGGAGACAAGCTCCCCGACTCCACTCTCTCCTACCTCGATCCCGCCACCGGCGATGTCAAAACCGTCACAGTCTCCTCCCTCACCGCCGGTAAAAAAACCATCCTGTTCGCCGTCCCCGGCGCCTTCACTCCGACCTGCTCCCAGAAACACGTCCCTGGATTCGTTTCCAAAGCAGGAGAGCTCAGATCTAAAGGCATCGATGTCATCGCCTGTATCTCCGTGAACGACGCGTTCGTGATGGAAGCGTGGAAGAAAGACCTCGGAATCAACGATGAGGTGATGCTTTTATCCGACGGAAACGGCGAATTCACCGGGAAGCTTGGAGTGGAATTGGATTTGAGGGATAAGCCGGTGGGACTCGGGGTTAGGTCAAGGAGATACGCGATTCTGGCGGATGATGGTGTTGTGAAGGTTCTGAATCTTGAGGAAGGAGGCGCTTTCACTAACAGTAGTGCTGAGGATATGCTTAAAGCTCTTTGATTCCGATTTTCTTCACTTTTTTTTGTTTCTCCGTTTTGAATTTTCTGTGTGTTTCTTCTCCTTTTTGCTGTTTTCCATCTTTGGAGCTTCAGTTTCAAATGTATCGTCGGATCTGTAACGGAATAACAATCGGAATCCTTTTGTTTCGTATTACACTACTTTTGGTTAGTTTTTCTGTTTTTGACCTTTTTTCTATTTGATTGTTAAGTACCACCTAATAACGTATTTGTTAAACTTATTAGTGAAATCGACATTTTGTGCAATTGAATATCAATTGAAAACTATGTTAAAATATGCTAATAAGAGAAAATGCATACCACAGGAGTCAAGAGAAAGGTCTTGACTCTTGAGTGCACCTGATTTGTTTATTAATTAACTAAATCGTTTCTGTATTGCAACTAATCTCATTTTTGATCTTTTAAAATTAGTCTATGTGTATATAGAGAGATCCAAAAGTCCTGACTTTTGGAGATGACATTGGGGTTCGTAGCTAATTGCAAGCCACGTCTGCATATGTGCTACGTATGCGTAGATGAACAAATATCTGACTAAACTATTTAGCTTTTGTTTCGAACCAAAAAAAAAAGACAATAACGCCAAATATGGTCGACTTCACCACTAGATGTCAGTTAATAATAACGCCAAACTATCCACAATTTCTATCTTTTTTTGGGTATAAACTATAAACATACATACTGGTTTGTTTCGTTACAAGTGTTTAACTATAGCTACATGCAAAGAAAACAGAACATTAGTTCAAATTTGGGAATCTAATTCCCTCGATAAGGAATGGGAATCGCTTCCAAAGGAACAGCTTTCTTCAAAGTAATACCAATCCTTTCTCCCATATCCATTTCATCTGCATTAAGCCCATGGGCCAAAGCCCAATCAAACGACCTCACCATCGAACCAATCGCTAACGGCAAGACCCGTGATGCCAAAGGCAAAGCCGGACACATCCGTCGACCCGATCCAAACGGCAAGAACTCGAAATCCTGTCCCTTGAAGTCTCTCGGTTTCGGGTCGGATATAAATCTCTCGGGTGTGAAGATAATCGGGTCGGCCCATGTTTTAGGGTCACGCCCAATGGCCCAAACGTTGACCAAGACTTGTGTTTCTTTGGGGATAGTGTATTGGTTGAGAACGTGACACGTTGACATGGCTTTGTGTGGGACTAGGAAAGGAAGAGGTGGGTGAAGCCTCAGGGTTTCCATGATAACCGCTGAGAGATAAGGGAGGTTCGGGAGGTCTTCTTCTTGGAGCTTTTGGTTTGGAGACTTGTGGTAGGTTCGGAGTTCGGTTTGGAGTTTTGTTAGGGTTCTTGGGTTACGTAGAAGCTCTGCTAGTGCCCACTCCAACGTGCTCGTTGTCGTGTCCGTTCCCGCCGTAAACATTTCCTATCAATACAAAGGTTTGTTATTTATTTTGTATATATAGTTGACGTCAATAAATCATTAAATTGTATGTTTTGTCTTACAATAAAGACAACATTTTGTTAGAACTTACGAAAACAATAACGTTGATGTCTCTGGATGAGAATCTTGAAGGTTCTTCGTCAACTCCATCGCCACCACGAAACTCCAAAAGAACATCCAAGTAATCCTTTGTTTTCTCGTCGCTGCTTTCTCTCTCCATAACCTCCGTTCGTTCACTAATAAACTCTCCGGCGATCTCAAACGCGCGTTCCACGTGGAATTGCGTTTGTCTCCTGATGCCTTGTGGGTCAAGAAACCTCAGGAAAGGAAAGAAATCGGCAACGTTGGGTTTTCCAGCGAACTCCATCACTTTTCCGGTGTGGTAAAAGAAGTCGGAGCCTCTTGTTGAATCCGGATCAAGCAAATCTCTTGAGAATATAAGGTTTCCTATGAGATTAAATGCCATCAAGAAGAAATATCTCCCCACGTCGATTGTTTTGGTACCTGATGTAGAGAATACATGTACATTAGAAACTCTATAAATTAATAATGTCGGGACTTTGATATTTTATTAATTTATAGAGTTATTAATATATAGATTTTGACTAAAAATATTTTCAAAAAATAAAATTCAATATTAAATCAGAAGTTTCCTTTATATATATATTTTCTTAACTTTTTTTCTGATGTTTCTATATTTACTTTATTCTTCACTTTTCTCATATTTGCCATATTATATAAAATTCTTTTTTTGCTTTTAATTTCCATATATGTTTGGTATGTGAGAGATTCATATTTTAGTAGTTAGATATTTTAGGTGTATATATATAAATAAAAATAATTATTAATTTATGATTTTATTGGGACCATATTTTACATAGAGTTCAAAAAAAGTTATTATCTTATTATCTTATCGAATTGTGTCATATTTTACACTGGCCCAACTCGGGACCAGAGAAATTTATTAATTTATTGTGTTTATTAATTTATAGAGTTTCTACTGTATAGTACACATTTTCTTTTAGTTTCAAAATTATAATTTGAATATTCTGTTTTTATTTTGGTTAAATGTGTTCATATTTCTTTTAATTGGAAAAATAAAAAAATTACTATAGTCATACAACTTTCAAATTCGAAACACTAAACTAACAAAACTCTCTACTGAAACGTGAAATAAAAAATGTACTTCAATTTCTATCTATATGTATCAATATTGAACTGAACATGTAAAATTTTGAATTTTGATTATATGATTAGAATACGCACCGTTTTGGCCGCCTTCCTCGACGAACCTAAGCATCTGATCAACACACCTGGAGCGTACGTCACTCATAGCATCAAGACGTCGCGTGACAAAGAACTGAGTGGTGCAGAGGCGCCGCAGCATCCGCCAGTACGTACCGTACTGAGCCGTGATCAACGAGCCGTCACTGCTCTTCCCTCCTTTCATGGCCTCATAAATCTTCCGACCGGCCAAAGCTGCATCGTGCTTCTTGAAAATATCCCGAGCAACTTCGCTCGAGGAGATCACAACCGTGAGCATCGAGCCGAGCCACAAAGTCATGATTGGTCCGTGGCGGCGCGAAAGTTTAGTCAGTGAGTCGTGTGGTGGCGAACCAGCGAGCTGAAACATGTTCCCGATCACAGGCCAGGGGTTCGGTCCCGGAGGTAGGCTCGTACGGCGTCGCTTAGTGTGGAGGAGACATGCAACGGATATGAGAAGGGCAATAGATGTAAATATTCCGAATAATTCGTTCTTCGTTAACTCTTTAATCATTTCTGTTTTGTTTTTTGAATGATAGTACTAATGTTTTTATTTTTTTTTATAGGCTAAAGGTTCGTACATCGAAATGATATTAGATTGATAACTTATTGACGTTTTTGGCAATTTTTGTCGCTATTATGTAACGAATCTTTATTCGGATAATCACTTTGGGGAAAGTCTATTTGTTGACGTAAGCCCATTAAAACTGACATCGTCCACCCTTAAAATTTAAACCAAATAAATCATATTCAGTGTAACCAAAAGAAAAAAAAAATCCACTTAGGCTCTTTTTAGCCCAATTTTGTTGAGACTCAAATATGGCAATATGTGGATTTAGTCTCTTCTCTACATATTGCCATATTTGAGTTTGGTAGAATCTGTAAACAAAAGTCAAAGGATAAATAAGAGAGATCTCGAAGCATATTCCCCGAAGATCATGATAGTTAGTTTATCCATTGCTATATTTAGCAGAACTGTGTATCTTAAATTCTTAATTACATATGCAAAGTTTAAATAAATATTACATACTATGATGATATTAAAAAGCAACACCTACGGTGCATATATATATATATATGTGATTGGTATATCGAAAAACTCATTTACCAATTTCTTTTTTAAAATATTTATCTTTGTTGACCAGTTTTTAGTTATCAAAAGCAATCAGTTAGTTACGATGTTAAAAAAAACAATTCATTTACAGAATGTGGATTTTTCATCCCAATGTATAGGGAAGAGATAAACACAAATTGAAAGAAACAATAAAATCTCGTAAAAGCCCTAAACAAAAGTCAAAAGAGAAACCAAGTCAGAGAGATCTGGAACCAAAATCGCCGGGAATCACTACAGTTAATTTAGTTGCTATATTTGGCAATACACAATACTTATACGGATAGGAATAAGAGCTGTGTATACTATATATATGCGAGGGAGAGGGCAAAAGTGAAGTGAAAACTGTTGCTCCACTGTTTATTTCCTTTTTTAAGAATGTTTGTTGTGTTTTTGGTTTTAATCAGACCAGACATATAACAACGAGAGAGGAAGTTGAATCAGAAGACGAAGAGGAAAAGGAGAATATCTTCAAATAAGACCTTGATTGCATGAAGAGAATTCAACGGCCATGGAAAAGGAGTGCCTGAGATTTGATCGGCTCATTTGATTTTGTTTCTTTCTGTTTTTATCAAAATCTTACTTTAATTTCTTCATTTCCTAGAGAGTCAGAGACCCTTCTCCTTGATCATACAGGTAACTAACTCATATTTCTCCTTTCCGATAGTCATCGTTATTTATTTTCTGAAACTCATACAATAAATTTAGAAAACAATTTAGGTGGAAAACAGTGTTTTTGTTTCTCTCTTTGAAGGTTTTGCTACTCTGTTTAGTTTCCAAAATGAAATGGTGTATACAATTGAATGGCGTTTTAATAAAATAAGAAGTATAGATATAAATTCTAATTTTTTTTCTAGGATCAAGCTTTGATTACATAATCACGATTTAGATGTATCTTGTTGATCCTCTAATCCATAACACTCTAGCTTCCCTTGTTTTGATAAATAAAATAAACAAAAGGTGTAGGGAAGTGGCCTATACATGTTTCGAACCTGTGACCTTCGCGTTATTAGCACGACGCTCTAACCAACTGAGCTAATAGGCCATTTGTTATAATACTGTAACAATGCAAATCCATTTTATTTGTACAAAATATGAAAATGTGCATTCATGAGTGAGTCTGACCCACTCATATATACTCTTTGATTTCATGATTTTAACTAATTAAACTTGTGGAAAATAATGAAACTTTTGAATTGTTTTCTCTACAGGGAGAGGGTTTTTAAGAGAAAAAGGTTACTAGAGATGAATTTCACAAAAGCTTTGAATGTTGTGCACAACAGAGTCCAACAACTTGAACCAGAGAATGCATCGAAGATCATCGGTTATCTCTTACTGATGCAAGAGCACAACGATCGTGAGATGATCCGTCTAGCTTTCTGTCCAGATTCCGTGATGCGTTCCATGATCAACTGTGTTATATACGAGCTCGCTAAAACTTCGCGTTACCACATTCCTTCTTCCGATCACATCCACATCCGTAAATCCGGTTCATCATTTACCGGTTCATCGAACCAACCCCTTTCGGTTTCTCCTCCTTCGGTTCTCTCCATGAGAACCGGTTTTTGGGAGAATCCCTCAAGCGAAATGGATTCCTTGCAGAACAATTCTCATTTCTTGAATCTTGAGGATTATATGACCAGCTCTGAATTCTCAACCAGTTTCTTCCCTCATGAGAAACAAAGTCTGCCGCCGAGAACAAGCCGGAGATCTCCTAGTTTACCCGAGTTTCCGGTCAAGATCTGCCTTTACTTCAGCAAAGGGTACTGCAAACACGGCAACAACTGTAGGTACTTCCACGGGCAAACCATACCGGAGAGAGAGAGCTTTGCTCAGATGTTTAATCCAAACAACAGCGACGAAGAGCATGTTGTTTCCTCTGTGTCACTTGAGAAGCTAGAAGGAGAGATCATCGAGCTTCTCAAATCAAGAAGAGGCGCTCCAATCTCCATCGCTTCATTGCCAATGATGTACTACGACAAGTACGGTAGGACCCTTCAAGCTGAAGGATATCTTACAGAGTCTCAAAGACACGGCAAAGCTGGCTATAGCCTCACCAAGCTTCTTGCTCGCTTGAAGAACACCATCCGCCTCATCGACAGGTTAGTCATATATTGAGATAACTTAGAGAACAAGATTTGTGTCTTGCGGATAACTTGTATTCCAAGTTATCTTAATATTATGTATTGTTTAAGTAAATGGTGTTTTGAATTTTTTTGCAGGCCTCATGGGCAACATTCTGTTATACTAGCAGAAGATGTGTCGAAGTTTGTGGAATATACGGGAGAGAGAAACGAACACGGAGCTATCCTTGCTGGCTCTAGACAGATTTACCTAACGTTTCCGGCAGAGAGTAGTTTCACTGAGCATGATGTCTCAAAATACTTCTCCAAATTCGGACAAGTGGAAGATGTGAGGATTCCTTGTCAGCAGAAGAGGATGTTTGGGTTTGTGACTTTTGCTTACACGGAAACAGTGAAACACGTTCTTGCTAAAGGCAATCCTCATTTCATCTGCGGAGCTCGTGTTCTCGTCAAGCCTTACCGGGAAAAATCACGCTCTAGTGGTAGATACCTTGATCACAACAACAAGCCTCTTCACGACTACCGATATGACTCTCAGTATATTGACAGAGACATGGAGATGAACACTTGTTAGTACATTCTCAAAACGTTTTCTTCTTATTAGTGTATGTGTATATATTACTAATCTTGGCTTTAAGTGTTTAAGTGTCGATGCGGGTTAGCGAGAGCTCAAGACTAGTGAGGAAACAGTTTCTTGAGGAAGACGAGCAATCAATCTCTAAGTCCTTACCTACTAATTACTCATACCTTGGATTCTCCTCTAATGACTTCAGGCTAACAACAAATGGTAATATCTCTACTTAAAAACATGATATATTGTTTTTTTAGAATAATGGATCAGTTGTGTGACTTTCTTTATTTGTAGAGGAACAAGAGGAACAAGCGGGACAGTTGAGCTATCTGCTGGATTATCTAAACACCGAAGATAATCTCATGAACATAAGAACTAACTACAAAGACACTGATCCGTATGCAATGACTTTGATCCTATAAGTAACATATATTGTGTATTTTGACATATTTAATTGAATTTGATCATATGTTGTGTGTATAATTTCAGGAGGATGCATTGTGAATCTTTAGACAGCCAAGTTCTAAATCTACCCGAGAGTCCGTTTTCTTCCCTTTCGGGGAAGGAGATTTCGACGTTTACGTAGAGAGAATGTTGTGACATCTAACAAAATCGAGAAAGAAGAAGATAGGAGCATTAATGTTAGACTGTTTGGTCGATGGCATGAATACTTTAGGTTCTTTAGCAGAGGAAAAAAATGAAGACACACAACATAAAGGGACTTGTTTGCTTCAACTACAATACGAAGCAGAAACAAAAAGTAACAAAGGGTTACAATAATACTAATTGAAACGTTTATGATGGTTATTCTTTCTATTTGTTTTCAACTTTTCTTATGCAAGAACTAGATCATATAATTCACTGTATCATATAACAATCCATCTAGTTTTAAGAACAATATCTAGAAAAGTGTGGGTGATTCTGTAAATTTTAGCAAATATCACTATCGAGAGACGTAATCATCAATATGAATATTGAACAAATATATATTGTGCAGTAAACAAATACTATGATATATACAGCTCCTAACAATTAATTAATTAACGACCTACCAAATTATAGTACACGCGCCTTAAAATGCGCGTGTTGGCTATTTGACCCCTTGCCCACGAAATTAAACTACGTCGATGAATTATCATCCTCCACGTGATGAACGAGTTCTTTTTGGTCTACGGTGCACAGTAAAATAGTTTAATTCGTTACCAGTCCCTCTAGTTTTAGTTTGATGCTCATTTCAGACCTATATTTCTGCTCATATATAATCGGCAGAGAATCAGAATCGTTAATTTTATAAATACTAAAATGACAAACAACAACTACTGAAATGATATTGTTAAGATTTCTTTGTTAAAGTGTATTATCTGGTAAGATATTTGTCTATTAAATTATTTTTTGTTTTTCAGAAATTATTTTTGAGTTAACAAGCTCAAAAATAAAAAATGCATATGGTCGGTATGTCATATGAAAAATAATTTTATTACGTGAAAAAAACCCATTTAGATTAACGATAGTTAAAAAAATAAAAACATAGGGGTATAATTCGCATTAAATTGAGAATGTTTAGCCTTAAAACGAAAACGGCCGTTTGTTTTTGTTCTCTTTAACGATTTGACGGCCAATCTCAATCCACCAAACCAGTTTCTCCTCCGTCGAAATTTTCACTCTCTTCGTCGTCATCGAACACCTGAGATCTCGCTACTCTCCCGTCGCCGAAGATGCATTCCAGCCATCTTCTTCTCGAGGAGCCGATCAGGATGGCTTCAATCCTCGAGCCATCCAAATCAGTAAGCCTTCTCTCTACCTCTATGGTTTCATTTTCCCAGCTCGTTGATTTGTTCGATTAGATCGGTTCATATTTTCGTGTTCGATTTCGTTTGTAATCTGCTTCTGATGTATTTCCCAGAGTTTCTTCCCGGCATTGACTAAGATCGTCGGGACTCTCGGTCCCAAATCCCGATCCGTCGAGGCTCTCTCCGGTTGCCTCAAAGCCGGCATGTCCGGTACCAACTCTCTCTTCTATTTCTCATCTCTTATTTATGATTTCGTGATTCAGTGATACTCACACTGAAATTCACAGTGGCTCGATTCGATTTCTCTTGGGGCGACGCTGATTATCACCAGGAGACACTGGACAATCTCAAAATTGCTGTGAAGAGCACTAGGAAGCTTTGTGCTGTACGTTCTCTCTTCTCTGATTTTTCAATCTGATGGATCCTTAATTTTGCTATATGAATCTGAGTGAACAAATGTCTTTCAGGTTATGCTTGATACTGTTGGACCTGAGCTGCAAGTTATCAACAAGACTGAGAAAGCTATTACTCTTAAAGCTGATGGACTTGTAACTTTAACACCGAGTCAAGACCAAGAGGCCTCTTCTGAAGTCCTTCCCATTAATTTTAATGGCCTTGCCAAGGTTCCTCAGAGACCCTTATTATAGTGTATAGTTCTTGAAAATGAAATGAGATGGTTTAGTGTTTGCTAATGTATTAGGCGTGTGATGTTAACAGGCAGTGAAGAAAGGAGACACTATCTTTGTTGGGCAATACCTCTTCACTGGTAGTGAAACAACTTCAGTTTGGCTCGAGGTACGGATTAAGCTTTCTTGTTTTCTCTGTGTTAAAGTTTTTAGACATTTAGATTGTAAGACTCACCTCCCAAAACGGACCTTTAGGTTCATGAAGTTAAAGGAGATGATGTCATTTGCTTGTCAAGGAATGCTGCTACTCTTGCTGGTTCTCTCTTCACTTTGCACGCCTCTCAAGTTCACATTGATCTGCCAACTCTCACGGAGAAGGATAAGGAGGTCAGATTTGCTCCTAATCTAAAAACCTAGTGATTGCTTTGTTCAGTTTATAACACATTCTTGTTCGAGTGTTTGACCAGATTGCTCTTATTTGGTTATCATCTAGGTTATAAGCACATGGGGAGTTCAAAACAAGATCGATTTTCTCTCATTGTCTTACTGTCGTCATGCGGAGGATGTTCGTCAGGTCTGCTTTTCTCTCATTGTCTTTCACTAATTCTGAAAGCTTCTGATAAGTTTAAATAATAACGAATTGTTGTTTCATCAACGCAGACCCGTGAATTGCTTAAAAAGTTGGGTGACCTCTCTCAAACACAAATATTTGCAAAGATTGAGAATGTAGAGGTAACTGAAATGCATTAAGTCTTTTGCTTTTTATTATGTCGTTGTAACTGCTCTTTCTTTTACCACAAAGGAGGAAGCTGCTGATTTTGTGTCTTTGATTTAGGGACTAACCCACTTTGATGAGATTCTACAAGAAGCTGATGGCATTATTCTTTCTCGTGGAAATTTGGGTATAGATCTACCCCCGGAAAAGGTATGTTCGTTGGTCATTCAAATTGATTTGTCCGGCACCAAAATTTTACACTCTTTTTAAATTATCTTTGTGGGTTCTGGTTCAGGTGTTTTTGTTTCAGAAGGCGGCTCTTTACAAGTGCAACATGGCTGGAAAGCCAGCCGTTCTTACCCGTGTCGTTGACAGTATGACTGACAACTTGCGACCAACTCGTGCTGAGGCTACGGATGTTGCTAATGCTGTTTTAGATGGTATGTTTATCCTTAAATATACTTCTTTAACGGTGCTTCTATCATTTTATAGAAGAAATGGTGGATGGAAAAATCTATTGGTGGATCATAGCTTTTGTCATAACTGGTGGTTTCTTTTTCCGTTTTACGTTCTGCAGGAAGTGATGCTATTCTTCTTGGTGCTGAGACCCTTCGTGGATTGTACCCTGTTGAGACAATATCAACTGTCGGTAGGATCTGTGCTGAGGTAGGCTTTAAATCCCACGCTGCAACTAACTGGAACCAAACTGTGGCTTGTTGTCTCGCTTACACGGTTGCTTTACCTGTTCATAGGCAGAGAAGGTTTTCAACCAAGATCTGTACTTCAAGAAGACTGTCAAGTACGTTGGAGAACCGATGACTCACTTGGAATCCATTGCTTCTTCAGCTGTAAGTCTGTCCTCTGTGTTGCAGAGACATAAGAAAGGATTATAATTTTTCGGTTTTATGACGCAAATTGCCATCACGATTTCTTAACTAGCCTAATTCACGCTTGATCAGGTACGGGCGGCCATCAAGGTTAAGGCTTCCGTGATCATTTGCTTCACCTCTTCTGGAAGAGCAGCCAGGTCCATAGCATTCCTTTTTGTTTAAACTGTTTTTTTCTCGCTTTGTCTATTCATTATTGTCTAATGAATTGTTATTCCTTTGATCTCTCCGTGCAGGTTGATTGCCAAATACAGGCCAACAATGCCGGTCATTTCTGTCGTCATTCCTCGGGTCAAGACAAATCAGCTGAAATGGAGCTTTAGTGGAGCGTTTGAGGTATGTTTCTCCCCCTGGTTCTCTCAAGTTTAGAAATCATACCCATTACTTGCCGACTCCTTATAATTACGTATATCTTGTTATCAAATCATGGCGAGTTTCAACAAAAGAGACTCCTTAAATTTGTTGTATGATTGTATCAAATGATTGAGTGTGATTGTTTACTTTGCAATATCATATTCTAGGGCCGTTTCTTATTTTGACCATAGTCACATATATGAAGTTGCATGTGAGTCTTAAGGTTATTAACCCTTGTGTTACTCTTATCAGGCGAGACAGTCACTTGTTGTCAGAGGTCTCTTCCCCATGCTCGCTGACCCTCGTCACCCTGTAAGTCTTGTTATCTTTCTTTTTTATTTGGCATATAATCTTTTCACTTGTATCTCAATCTTTAACAAATGAAATGTTGTGATGTTTAAAGGCGGAATCAACGAGTGCGACGAACGAGTCGGTCCTGAAGGTAGCACTAGACCATGGGAAGCAGGCTGGAGTGATCAAGTCGCATGACAGAGTAGTGGTGTGTCAGAAAGTTGGTGATGCATCTGTCGTTAAGATCATCGAGCTAGAGGATTGATTAAACTTGCCTCGGATAAAGTATTATTAAAAAATTGGCTGCATTTTGGTTCGCCTTCAAATTTTCAGATTAAAAAAAAAAACTGCGATCCAATGCCGAAGTGAAGTATATTACCTCCGGGACTTTTGGTTCTTGTACTTAGGAGATTTGATGTCTCTTAACAGTTCCCTTCTCTCTTGGCTCTGTATTTGATTACCTTCAGATTTATGCTACGATGAAAGTAATACAATGCCTAGCAATTATCCAATAAGCTGTGACATTCCCGTTCTTACTTCAATATGGTTTTAAGAGATTCTTATTTATCTGAATCGTTATGTATCCTTTTAGACTATTTACACGAACATATGATTTAGCTGAACATTTGATTCTTGGTCACACTGTAAACGACTTAACCAACCAGAATATTCAATTTCTTCACCACAAAAATACTCAACTCTCTAGTAATTGCTAATTAGTTATTTTTTGGAAAATGAATTTACAGTTAATTTGTTTAGTACTTTAAACACGATCAATGATGATATACAATATTTCGGAAAAACAATTGATTGTGTAATTTGGTGAAAGAAAATTGTTATATTTGCTGTACACTTGTACTGTTGTACATCACGTAAATAGTCTTATTGTTTACTATCAACTATAATTTTTATGGTAGGTTTTCAATTAGTTTTGAAAGCTAAAAGCTGGGGACCAACATGTCTCTGGTGAGTTTGACATTTAAGCGGGATTTGAATTCTGATTAGTTACTGTCTTTGTTTAGAAAAGATAGTCCATTCACGCTCGATCATGACTTATGATTTATGAATGATGAATAATCATGATGTTTTTTTTCTTTGACTTCTCTTTGATTTTTTTTCCCCCAAATCTCTCCCATCCAAACAACTCCATGTCGGGGAGATAACGATACTCCCAAACTTTACAACAACTTGTTGTAAATTCTGATAACATTTATGCAAACCCAACGCCCTCAGACTATAACATTTATGTTTAGCTCAATCAAAATCACCAATATTTATCACATGGAGTTAATATCACATAACTTGACAAGGACCGTACTTGGAGATATTTATTTGTAAAAAATATCTTCTTAATATCTACATGTAAACAACTAAGACAATTGTTACCACATAAATTAAAACTTAATAAAATGTTTAAACAAAATGTTAGGAATCTCACATCTAAATGAGAGGAGACCTTGTGGCTTGAAGTCTTGAACGATACAAGATGACATAGATATTAGCATCTCCAATTGTTTGTTTGTTGATAAGAATTGGAATATTTTCAGATATCGTTCTCTACTTGATAATACTAGTCATATATATATATATCTGTCTTTCATCTAGGACATAACATGAAATGAAACGAAAATAAAGATTAGTGATCAGTAGTATACTAAACAATATTCAGGAACTTTACAAAATAATTTTGATTTTTTGTGATCATTGTTATTTTGAGTTCCTAATGATTTTTGTAGAAAGTCTAGTAAAGACCCTAACAATTGGCACAGAAGAGAATAATAAATTTGCCAAAACCAATAGCAACTACATGCGAGTAAATTCAGACACAATCTTAGACTTTTCTCAAAGTTGTTGAAATGACTCAAAGGTGATTGCGGATTTAACCATGAAATTATTCTTCATTAATAAGAACAAGTTGTAGATCGGCGAAACAGTTCTAAAGAAGTCATAGTAGTGTTTGGTAAATTTCACGAACTTTGTAGTCGTTGGTTGTTAATATTCTATCATTCTCTAACGATATACTCCATAAACTTGTTCGAATGGGAGGAATAAACGTGTAATTTTGTTCGTGTAATAATTTAATCATACGAGTGATTTGTGGACAAAAAAATGTAAAAGTGTGTGTGGGAGATCCACCCCAGTCACACGTATCATACGTTCAAAGGAACAAAACATATTTTTGGTTTTGAAGAATCTTTTTGTTTTTGGACTGACAGTTTCTTGCAAATGCTTTACACCAAATCAAATGGACTTTTCACGATTGTTCACCGAATCTACGTGGCAACTGTACTCTTCGTTGGATCTTAGCTTTTCCCACGTCACATTTTTTCCGCTCTTTTTTTTTCTTTAATATATCTTTCCCTCACTTTCTCCGTTTCTCGCCATTGTCCAAAGATTTTCCGAGAAAAATCAACAGTGAGAGAGAAAAGAGAAAGAGAGAGCAATACATTCATAGAAAGCTTCATAAGTATCAACCTCACCGCCATGGCTCTCGATCATCATCGATTATCCGTTCGACGCGTATAATATAAGCGAGCGATTGCGTTTTTCGTGGTGCTGTGTTGTGTAGTTGGGTCAACTATTTAAGGAGGAGCGAGGTTTGGAGAGAGGTATGGGTTCGTCCTTGTCGAATCTGAACGACGGGACGAATGATTTGGCTATGGGACCTAGCCTCGGCGATATACCGGAGAGCTGCGTCGCCTGCGTTTTCACGTACCTGACTCCCCCGGAGATTTGCAATCTGGCTGGCCTGAATCGTTCATTTCGCGGTGCGGCTTCGTCGGATTCCGTGTGGGAGCCGAAGCTCCCGCCGAATTACCAGGATCTGCTTGATTTGTTGCCGCCGGAGAGGTATCATGGTCTCACGAAGAAGGATATTTTCGCTGTGCTTTCTCGTCCAATCCCCTTTGACGATGGTAATAAGGTAATTAAATTGCTGAGAGTTTCGAGATTCCTTGTGATTTGGGAATTAGGGTTTTAATTTCTGCATTTTCTCTGGAGATTGTTTCAAATTTGATGATGTGAAGTCTGTGTTTTTTCCAGGAACTATGGATTGATAGAGTTACAGGACGGGTTTGTATGGCGATTTCGGCGAGAGGAATGGCTATAACTGGAATTGAAGACCGCAGATATTGGAATTGGATTACAACGGACGAATCTAGGTACAAATCTCAATATAATTTTTTGAAGATCAACAAGTAGAGATATCAAGATCATTCGCAATACTTGGTTTGTGATTATGTCATTTGACCTGAATTTCGTCAGCTGTTGACCCTTGCTTTCCAGGGTTTAGGTATCTTAGAACAATTATCTCTTAAGCATATCAGATTTAGGACTTGAAAAGTTTGTGTGAGGAAATTTTTTTGATTTGTGGCTGCGTAAGGGTGGTTACTCTGCTTTTTGAGATTTGATGAATCTCTGATCTAGATAGTGTCTGTTCTTGCCTAAGCTTTATGATTATGGATTTGAGGTGCTATTGTAGTGATGATTTATCTTGACTTGCGTGAAATGATTAGGCTAGTTACATAAACAAAATCAGTTGAACATTCTGCTGGAGAGCACGTGAATTAACATCAGGTTTCGTGTGAGATAAGTGCTTAGCTTAACTCGTTATGAAGATTCTACAAACAATGCATCTATCAAATGAATCAGTTTGTTTTATGTTTGTGGTTGTGGAAACAAAAAAGTAAAATCCTTGTTGTTATCTCCCCTTGAACAGGTTCCAAGTTGTAGCCTACTTACAGCAGATTTGGTGGTTCGAAGTGGATGGAACAGTGAGATTCCATCTCCCGCCTGGTATCTACTCTCTATCATTCAGAATCCATCTCGGGAGATTCACGAAGAGACTTGGACGTCGCGTGTGCAACTTCGAACACACTCACGGCTGGGATTTGAAGCCGGTGAGGTTCTCGCTTACGACTTCTGATGGTCAAGAAGCATCGTGTGAATATTACTTGGACGATTTAAAGAGAGAAGAAGCAATGGGGCAACACAAGCGTGGTTGCTGGATCGAGTACAAGGTCGGAGAATTCGTAGTGACTGGATCAGAACCGTCGACCGAGATTCAATGGTCCATGAAACAGATTGACTGCACGCACTCCAAAGGCGGGCTGTGTGTTGATTCAGTCTTTATAAACCCGATTGGTGATTTGAAATATCACAAAAAGAAAGCTTTTGTGAAATAGCTTGAAGAAAAGAAGATATAGACCAAAAAGGCAGAAATGTTTTATTCTTTTGAAGTTGATAATAACTGATGTTAATTTTCTTAGTGCTTCTTGTCGTCGTTTTTTTTACTGTTTCACAAAATTAGAGGGTATAATCGAGTCGACGATATGGTAAATTTCATTTATTATTGTGCACTTCATCGAGGTTTTTGTATTTTTGTTTATACTTCATAGTATGAACTTCATACTCTTTTTGTTCCATATTTTAGGCGAGAGAAGTCTTTTTATTTTGTGTGTATTCACATGTTTATATGTTACTTGGATGACCGAAGACTACGACTATCTGTATGACTGTATCCAACCAAAATTATCTAATACTAGTATAATATTATGTCTACATGACTTATTCTAACTGTTTTTGTGGTGTTTTTTTTGGCTTGTTTTTAATCATATCCAAACAGAGATGTTATCCTTAGGATTGGATCGGATCGAATAGTCTAAATTATTCAAAATCGTTCAATCAAGCTTATCCATAAATTCAAATGCCTCAACTATATAAAAAATATGATTATCTTGTATTGTATATGTATTAATCAAGACAATGAGCTACGGAGACAAATGATAAGATGTAAATATAGTAATATACTAAGCATATATTCGTTGTGTGTATGATCTACATTCGTTTACTGTCATTTGTTTTGTTTTTCCAAACAATAAAGTTGTTTAGGAGTGAACAAGATATTTTGTTTTCACGGTCTGATAAATTTTTAAAAGGATTCCAGATTCCAGAGTTTTTGGATCAATTTATAACAGCCACGTTAATTAAAATCTTTTATCATATTTTCAAACATAACGTTAAGATGCCGACCTGGTCGGATGTACAAACTAGTAAAGATTCTATAATAATATGAACAAACAAAATATCATGACGAATTCCAAAATATCATGACGAATATTAAAAAAAATGCTATAGAAAAATGTTAAGGTAGATCCGTAATTATTTTATATAACAGAGAAAATAGCGAAAATAAGACCAGGATAGAAAAGCCAAAGAGTGGTGGTCTGGCTGAATTGGGAATAGTCATAAAAGTATCAGCCATCATATGACCGAGCCGGACCTGAGCGGATGTGGTCAGATGCAAACCGTCCGGTTCAAGAGGTAGGCCCATGGCGTCAACACAGTGCACATTCTCAAGTCCTGTCTCCAGTTGAGCTTTCCTCACCGCCCCAAGATGTGGTCCTGCTCCTGTAGCTATAGCCACCTTCAAAATAAACATTACAATTAAAAAAAAATGTAGTATCATCATGTCTATTGTACAATTTTTCGTACAGACCACAAAACCATATTGAAAACACTACAGCCTGGATTATATATAGTACATTGAGTACATTAAATCCGTAATTTAACAAGATTTATGCCAAATAATAAAAGTCATTACTTAATCTTTTGATGAATATAATTATTAAACCAAGGAGGGAATCACTAAACACAATTAGTCATTCCACAAAAATGTAACATTTTGCTGTGTTATATTTACATGTGTTTATGCAACGTACCTGAATAATAGGAAGATTTGGAAGTTGTAAATCACTTCTAAGATCATTGAAGAACTTGACTAGTCTCTTCTTATAAACCAAAGCATCCACCATGTCCACCGTATCCGACTCACCCTGATACCATAAAACCGCCCGGTACGAGCCGCCACTAGCCACGGCTGCAGCTTTCGCCCTCCGAACCATCTCCTCGTACAAAAACTCACCCTTTTGCCATTGTCTTAGTTTAGTCCCACCGATAGAGCATGGAACCAAACCAACCTGACTAAACCGATTAACCACCCGGTTTGCAAATGACATCCCCGGTCCAACACCATTGATCTTGTTAACGTCAATATCAACGTGGAGTGGCTCTTTAGCTACTTCCCACTCGAGCTTCGCCGTGAGACGGAAGATCGAAGGGTTTGATCGGCATTCCGGTGGAATAACACCGTCCCACACTGTGGTGTTCGTGGCGGTGTTGTTATAGACTCCTCCTCGACCAGCCATGTTGCTTTGTCCGGCCATGATAAAAATGCTGATGTTTCTTGGGATGGTTTGCGATTGGATTTGTGGTGGACATTGAATGAAAGTGATGATGAAGAAGAAGAAGAAGATCTTGTTCATTGTTTTTTCGATATTTTGAGATTGAGGTTGAGATCCAAACTAGAGATGAAGTAAGATGCAAGAGAGAATAATGTTTTCTTCTTCTTTTGTCTCTTTCTTTCTATTTTTCTTAAAAATCATTGTTTTTTCTTTTTTTTTTTGCAGAAAGAAGAATAATTAGTTTGGTTTTAGACTTTAGTTGATACCTTTTCACACACAACTTGATCTTATAAAACTGATTTTTGATCTCGATACCTACACCTATGAAGAAGATTTTAAACATTGATTAATTAATAACGTAGCATGACGGTAAATCACGACAAATAAAATAAATATTCGTCAAAAGAGAATGACGTAATCTCACTCAAACCAAGATGAATCAATTTATTGTCGAACCAAACCGAGATTTCCACACAGAAATGATTTTTTTTTTTTTTTTTTTTTTGAAGTTAACTGGTTTTTTTTTGTTACTTGGTTCATGATCATCTCAAATCCAACGATCCGAAGTCCGAACCGTAACCAAACCAAATCATTCCCAGCAAATAAATTAATACAAAAACTGATATTATTAGGTCGAAAAAGTTGAGCCTCAAACTTGGGGGAATATGAGTAACTTTTTTTTTTTTTTCCATCTGGTAATAAACCTTAGACAATTACAAGGGTGGAATACATTAGAAACCATTCTAAACCAGAAGGTAAACAGATAACCTCTGGAAACTAAAGCTCAAAAGAGAGAGACTACAGCCCAAACAAGAGAGACATTTGAGATACTAAACAAAGTATAAGCAAATCCAAACATTAGAACTCCAACCTTGCAAGACAATCGAAACCTGGGAGCCCAAAGCCGAGAAAATATAGAACACCTCCGGTCATTCTTTGAGAGCGGACTTCCTCTTGAAAATCGATGTGAGACGCTTCTCAACACCACGAAAAACAGAACTTCATAACCCAGCACTAAGCAGGAAAAGGCGACGTCGGTTGACAATGAACACCTAGAAAGAAGACTGCAGTAACCAACAAAAACGGTAACCGAACTGGACAAAATAGACAAGAGCAAAATCCAACCACTTCAACAACCCAAACTCACAAGCAATACAGCAGAGGGGCCAAAAGGAAGGCAGGCGACAAAAGGCAGAACCAGAGAGACAAAAACTCTTGCAGGCGAGGAAATAACATCTTCAAAAGGAAAGCAAATACCGTAAGCCGAAACGGGATCGATCCAAGTGAGCCGAAAGGAGCAGGACACCGAAGGCTGGCCGAGGTAGACGAAAGCCCACCACGAGCAAAGACCAACAACACCAGACTGGCGAGGAGACAAAATCCGCCGGATAGATCTCACGGAAGATCTGCAGAAAAGGAGGCGTTCGCAGTACATCCGCACCGAAGATCCATAGTTCCGGCGTCAATCCTCACATTAGATCCAAGATTTATCCGTGGCTGAAGCTTTCAACCAATCCTGGGGGAATATGAGTAACTAACTAACTATATTAGTAAAGCAGAAAAGACTCACTGGTCTATGACTTATTTGACTTTTCTCTGTTTTGTTCGCCACATGCTACAAATCATCGATGATTCACTTGTTTGGTTTCTTAGTGATCTGTAATATTTCCAAAATCTTTCATTTTTATGTGCTGGGGTGAGAAAAAATAATTATAAATAAAAAACAAAGAGGAGATGGTGATGCGCGCTATGCAAATCGGCGTGGGGAAATGGTGTGATGGGTTCCTCAATTTTTTCTTTTATACATACTTTTTTTCGTTTTTGTATGGATTCAATTTTTCTTCCGTCACTTCGTCCTTTCTTTATATATAGTCTTTGTTTATTCTTGTATACTAAAACGGTTTGTAATAAGCATATTTTCAATGCTAATGAAGTAATGAGCAGAAAGAATTAGTAGCTAGAAGAAGTAAATAGATAGTGGTGAAAGAAAACATTAGTTGTTTGCTTCTTCGAGTTCTGAAGGAAAATCGACACTCGATCGCTGCCAAAGTAGTATGTCACATGAATCCATGTGAGGCACTATATCAATTGAAACTCCGACATTAACCTCTAAGGCACCGTTCGAAGTTTCGATTTTGATCAAAAATCACTCCATGATCTTAGTAATGGTGCAATGATCTTTAGAAGTAAATGGAAAACGTGAGAGAATACTTCGTTAATAGAGAAGACAATACGAACTTATCATCTTTCTCCATCTTACTCGTTTCTTACCAAATGAAATGAAAAAAGGTGTGGAGCGAGAGAGAGAGTGAAATGAAGTTCATAAACAGCAAAATTCTCAGGTCCGAGATTATAAGATTTGCAAAAAGAGTCAAAAACACAAAAACAAGGTTTACGTTTTGCAGAATATTCCGAAATCAACATTAACTAATAAAAAGTGACACAGAGAGTGATAAGAGATGATATTGGCTCTTCAGCGTTTGCCACCACCACCTCCCAACTTAACACCCTTTGATGCAGCAGCCTTGGGGACCTTGGCCTGAATCTTCTGTTGCTTTGAAGCAAATTCAGCCTTCTTGGCCTTCTTCTCATCCTTGGTCTTCTTGATTCTTTCCTTGATATCACTGTTCAATCATCATTTCAAAAACCAATTACTTTTTGAAACCATCAAAGAGTTGTTCCAACTGAATGAAATGAATCAAGATATAAAAAACTAACCGAAGAGCAGCTTCTCTTGCTGCGTCACGAACTTCAGGCTTCTCAGCTCTCTTCTTCTGAATCACTTCCAAGGTAGCACCAACAATGGACCTTGAGTATGGCTTCTTGGTCGCACGTCTCCTCTTCTTCACGGCCTCTTGTGCTGCGTCCTATTAACACAAGAAATTTCTTATCAGGGGTTGTCACTAAACCAAATTAATAATCCAACATACTCAGATCAACACAGATACAGAAACCAAAAAGTAAACAAGAGATAATTTTACCTTCTTGTGTTGCTTTCTGAACATGGTGGTCCATGTAATCTTGGATGGCTTCAACTTGTTGTGGAAGTACCTCTTACACTTTGAGTTGGCAAACAAGAAAACCTGATCAACCATGGAAACATACCAACACGTTAAGAGAGTTGAGACCATAACATATATATGCAAATCAGAAACATCTACTTGATAAGAGCTGATGTGTTATTAAAAGAGTTACCTGAGAATCAGATCGGATAAATCTGATACCCCTCCCTGGGTAAATCTTGTGGCCACTGAAACGACAAAGCTCCGTCCTACATTTCAAAGGTATTCAAATGAATCAAACACAGACAACAACACAAGCAAATGAATGATCTCAGGCTATATCATAGAAATGAATCATCCAATACCAAGTAGAGACCAAAAATCGATGTTTATTTATGCTAATCACACAAAAATGTAGAGAAATGTATCAAATTTCAGCAAGATGTCACACCAGTGAAATAGGTAGCCGAACCAGATCCATTTTCAGCAGAATATGTAATCTCATCTTCGTATAAGAACCCATGAAATTACAGTTACCCAGCTCTAACTACTAAACTAACGAGAAAGCAGAAGATTTGATGAAATCAGATTGAGAAACAAAAGACAATCCCAATTCAGTGAATCGATGAAAATCCTTCCGATAGTGAAAATCATGAATCATTGCACTGAGCTATGTCAATTAGGTGAAGAACAGGAACAAATGGAGAGAGAGATGGGAGATTTGATTACTTGAGAACCATGGTTGCTGCTGCTCCTCGTCTTCTTCTTCCTCCTCAGGCTGCTCCCGAAACCTTAACGAGAAAACCCTAATTCAGTCGATACTTATATATAAGAGACGACTACAACGAGAGTGGACATCGCCGCAAACCCATTTTCGTTTATATCTTTAATTTCATTAACCCACACTTTTAAGCCCATTACACAGGCCCATACGTTTGTTAGCCCATAAGTTCTTTTAACACATTTTTGTGGTGACGTAAGCATCTCCTCAATGATTTTTTTGTTTTCCATAGCCGACGGTAGAGGGAAACTTGTTCGTTCGATCTCAAAACGGTGACGTATCGTAAAGGTAGATGAAAGTTTGAAGAAGTAGTAAGCTAAAGCTCTCTGCACAAGCTTCCAGAAACAAGACAAATAAAAAATCAAAGAGAGATCCAAAAAATTGGATTTCAATCGTCGTCGGATTCTCCAAGAGTAGAGAGCTATCCACAAAGAGTTTTGTTATCCCTTTGCGTCTGGATCGGTGAATATGGAGGCGGAGAAGTGGAGCAGCGACGGCGGTGAATACACGTCGGAGGACGAAGGGACGGAGGATTACCGGCGAGGCGGTTACCACGCCGTCCGAATCGGCGACTCATTCAAAAACGGGCGGTACGTCATCCAGAGCAAACTCGGTTGGGGCCATTTCTCTACTGTTTGGCTCGCCTGGGACACTCAATCCTCTGTACGCACTTCTCTCTTGCTCTCTCTCGCCGATTTTCTCTTTGCTAGTTTCTGTTCTGATTGCTTGAGGATAAGCTTTTCATGGTGAAGATTCTGTTTTGTGGACAATTCATGTTTCTTAATTTCATTTTGCCCTTTGTGTTGTTCATCTAGTGAACAAAACGAAATTGTGACCATTCTCTTTGTTCATGACGTTGGAAATTTATATGAAATGCTTTGAATATTGATTTGGTTGCTTTGTTGTTTGTGTGTGTGATTCGAATTTTTGTGGAATGCACAGAGATATGTGGCGTTGAAGGTGCAAAAGAGCGCTCAGCATTATACCGAAGCTGCCATGGATGAGATAACCATCTTGCAACAGATTGCAGAGGGAGACACTGATGATACCAAATGCGTTGTGAAGCTTTTGGATCATTTCAAGCACTCAGGTCCAAATGGTCAGCATGTATGTATGGTTTTCGAGTACTTGGGGGATAATCTGCTAACGCTGATAAAGTATTCCGACTACCGTGGCTTGCCTATTCCGATGGTTAAGGAGATTTGTTACCACATGCTGGTTGGGTTAGACTACTTGCATAAACAGCTCTCTATCATACACACTGATCTGAAGCCTGAGAATATCTTGTTGCCATCAACGATTGATCCGTCTAAAGATCCTAGGAAGTCTGGAGCTCCTCTTGTTCTCCCTAGTGATAAGGATAAGACGGTTGACTCCAATGGAGACTTTGTGAAAGATCGAAAGAAAGAGGTTCGTAGAAAGGTAAAGCTTTCAGCTCAGGGAAGTGCAGAGAAATCGGTTAAAGGAAAACCGAGTGAAGCAGAGAAATTGATTGATGAGGATTGTCCTTCTACTTCTGCTGCGAATGGATTAGATGGTGGCGAGAAAGGAAAGCAAGGTGGCAAGAAAGGGAGTCGGTCGAGTAGAAGGCACCTTGTGGAATCTGTTGACCTCAAGTGTAAACTTGTTGACTTTGGGAATGCTTGTTGGACGTACAAACAGTTCACGAGCGACATTCAAACGAGGCAGTATCGGTGTCCTGAAGTGATCCTTGGATCGAAATACTCTACGTCGGCTGATCTCTGGTCATTCGCTTGCATTTGTTTCGAACTTGTTACCGGAGATGTACTTTTTGATCCTCATAGTGGAGACAACTATGATAGAGACGAGGTATGCTTAAATCTTTGTGTGGAAAATGCTTTTAGATCATTTCAGTTTGTTAATGCGAGTTTGGAGAATGTAATTTGCCTTTTCTGCTAACAGGACCACTTGGCTCTGATGATGGAGCTTCTTGGAATGATGCCACGCAAGGTAATAGAATCATCTGCAGACAGTTTTTAACTAAGAAGCTTGGTTTGACGATTCAAAGAACTTCAACTTCTTCTCTGTTGTGTTTTGGCAGATAGCATTAGGTGGTCGCTACTCAAGAGATTTCTTCAATAGGCATGGTGATCTTAGACACATCAGGAGACTGCGTTTCTGGCCAATGAACAAAGTGCTTACAGAGAAGTACGAGTTCAGTGAGCAAGATGCAAATGACTTGAGTGATTTTCTCGTTACGATTCTTGATTTCGTCCCTGAGAAACGACCAACTGCGTCACAGTGTCTGTTACATCCATGGATAAACTCTGGCCCTCGCTCTCTACAACCTTCGCTCTCAGTTAAAGAGCAAAAATCCGAAGACAAGGAAGATACTGAGAGAACGAAGAAAGAGAACGAGGAGCAAGAGCAAGAAGCTGTGGAAGTTAAAATGGGAAACGTTGACATATCTTCCTCAGAATCAAAACCAGGTACGAGCCAAAGCTCCTCTCCAAAGCAAGCAATTTGACTTGTGAGATTTGCCTGTTCCGTTATTGAACGAGAGGAAAATTGTGATTTTTAAGAATCTCCTCTGTGCTAGTGTGAGCTTGAACGCCTCAAAGGCTGAGCTCTCGATAATTTTATATATGCGGAGTGATGTCTTGTCTGTATACTTTTACGAATCCAAAGTCCGTCCAGTTAACGTATATATTTGATTGAACCTGGTCTTTGATTAAACCAGTAAACCAATGGTTTAGATTAAATCTAATAGTCCTACCGATTGAAAAGAAATAGGCTCGAGTTTTCATTTCAGCGGTTGAAAGAGGAAACAACGATAGACCTTTAAAAGCGCAAAGCAGAAGATGTTTATTACAAATCAAGATTGCAAAATACATAAGACCAACAAAAAGAAAAGGTGACATTTCATCTTCGTTTCACAACAGTCGGAGCAGAAATACATTAAGCACACAGCGTTTTGTTATCTCACAGCTTCCCTTTCTCTTCCACGATGACTCTCCCCTTCTCGGTCTCTTCATCCATCCTTCCAACGTCGTTGAAAGTTTGACCAGTCATCTGATCCGACTTCTTCAGCGACGTCGCCACGTGTTCAGGCCTCGTATTTTTCACGTCAACCGTCACAGTCGTCTTCCCCGAGCCTTCGTCTCCATGCGATGCCGCCGCACGTGTCTCTTCATCAGACGGCGCCGTCCCAGTGAACCTGCTTTTAATCGCTCCCGTCATATTCCCCAACGCATCCAGTATCGTCCCCTTGCCTTCCTCACCTCTACAAAACAATTAATTGCTTTTTACATTATCGTTTTTTCTAATTTCAGTATAATATTTATTGTCCAACACTCGTCAGTCGTCACTTTATACCTCTCGACGGTGGAATCTTTCGCCTCTCGGGCTTGCTCGGCGGCGGATTCGCTTTTTTCATGGCTCACTTGGCCAGCTTCGTCTTTAAGTTCTTTACCCTCAAGTCTCATTTCTTCCATTTTCCGCCTCGCTTCTTCTCCCGCCTCGTCCATTTTTTCCTATTAATTAACAACAACGATTTTATTACACAAGTATATAATTACATGACAATACGTAACTGATGTATATAAACAGCTAAGCTAATTATACCTTGGCCGTGTCTTTGGTCTCTACGGCTTTTTGTTTAGTTTCTTCTGTCTTGCCAGACAAGAAACCCATAGCTCTCTTCGCAGTGTCCACGGCACTATCCTTAAGCTCACCAATCTTACTCACTCCAGCGTCTTTCCCTTCCGTCGCCTTCTCTGCCGTGTAGTCTTTGGCCCCCGTTGCTTTATCCACGGTATAGTCTTTATACTCCCCCACCTTCTCAGCCGTCTTGTCTTTGGCCTCAGTTGCCTTGTCCACCGTATAGTCTTTGGCCTCTTTTGCCTTCTCAGCCGTGTAATCCGCCGTTTCCTTTGCCTTCTCCGCAGTCTTGTCTTTAGCTTCTTTGGCCTTGTCTGCTGTGTAGTCTTTATATTCACCCACTTTCTCGGCCGTCTTGTCTTTGGCCTCAGTCGCCTTATCCACCGTGTAATCTTTGTATTCGCCCGTTTTCTCAGCTGTCTTGTCTTTGGCCTCTCTCGCCTTATCTGCTGTGTAATCAGCAGTTTCCTTAGTCTTTTGCGCAGTACTGTCTCTGACCTCTCCCGCCTTCTCTCCGGTGGCGTCTTTCACTCCTGCCGCCTTGTCAGATGCAACCTCGGCTCCTTCTCTCGTTGACTCAGCAGCGTCATGACTTTTACCGATCACTGCTTCTTTAGTACCTTGCACCGCCTTCATCATCGACCCTATCAGCCCTGGCCTCTCTGGCTCGGTTGTAGTTGTTGTCTTCTCCGGCTCTGTTGTGGTAGTTGTCTTCTCCGTCACCTTGTACGCCACACCGCCATCTTTGTTGACATCTTTCAAATCGTCAGCCGCAAGCCTTGCCGCGGCTTCAGCTCTATCGGCCTTTGCAGCTCTTTCCGCCTCTCGTTGTCCTGACGCCATGATTTTTTTGTCTTGACGTTAATTTGCTTGGATCCCAAGAAAGTTTCTAAATGATTCTTTTTGATTTTGTGAATATATATTCGTCGTGTTCATTATTGTTTTGAGCTGCTTGGTTGGTTTTATAGCAAGAGTTTTGGTTCTAATGAAATGCCACGTAATGACTTCGATAAAGCAAAAGCTGCCACGTGTGTCTAGTATTTCCTTATTTCCATTTTTATCTTCCAAGTAGCCCTTTTGGGCGACACGTATCTGAGAAGATCGTTCTAGTGAGGAACCATGCCATGTGGACTTTTCATGCAACGAGAGAGTTCCTGACTTAACGTGTAAGCAAGCAACACTTTAAATTATGATTTTGTAGTACGGCGGCAATACAAATTGGAGAAATCAGGCTACATAACCGAAAAGCTATAAAACTACAATTTTCTAACCGGTGAATAATATATCATTTTTCATTTTTTTTATACTGAAAACGCGAGTCTATTGTTTAGTAATCGTAGAAAAGTCGAGTCAAAATTGTGGAAAAGTAAAAAAAAAATTGCCATTCACTTACACCTCCGAAAGCCAAGAGAAGAAAAAAATTTGAACGAAAAATTCTGAGAAAACTTCAGTACCACATATAGACACGAATTCACCTCTCCAACAAACTTTGCATCATTGTTTTTTTCTTCTGACTAAATCCATAAATAGTATGCTTAGCATTCTCATTATATTCTTCTGATCATCTATTAGGAAACCAAAAAGAAAATGGGGATTTTGCTCTTTAGTCGTCTTCATGGTTTTATTTTGCTTCTTGTTCTGTGTCTTTCCTCTGTCTTTTGTTTAGCTTCAAAGATGGACGTTCCATTACACGGTCACGGAAAACGTATTCTGTCTGGCTCTACTCGTTCCCCTCGTAGTGACTCTGGTGCAAATGGATACACAGTGTGCGCGGATACTAGCGAGGTTCAGGGTAAGATGATGCCACCGGATTTTGATTGCCAACAAGGAGATGTTATCTCAGCGATCAAATTCGCCGACTATGGCCAAGCCACTGGTGCTTGTGGAACTTATAAACGCGGCAAATGTGGTGGGCGTAATACATTGAATATTGTCAAAAAGGTATTCGTATAGTTGATACATTTTCGAGCGATTTTTTTTCTTTCTTTGTTATACTTATACAAAATAAGATTGAATCTTGATATCCTATTATGCTATAATTTTTTTTATCAATTTTAGTTAGGAGCAGGTGAATAATATTATTGTTCTTATTATTACTTGTGCAGAGATGCCTTGGAAAAGGGAAGTGTGAGTTGCTTGCTCCTGGCAAAATATTTGGTCCGACTAACTGCAAGGGAACTATTAGACTCGTTATTGAAGCCACTTGTAAAAAAACATAGGTTTCTTGTTTCAGACGTCATAAAGTTTTTTTAGACTCGTTAGATCGTTGATCCTTATTACATTTATAACTGATTCTGCATTATTCTCTTTTCTTGTTGTTCAAATTTTTGCTGATCATATCCATGTTGTCGATCATGTTTCAAATATTTTTTTGTAAATTGTAATCGCCCAAGTCAAGCTTTTGTTCTTGCTTTACTTTGGTTAAAGGTTGATTTCATTGAACTAAAATGAGCGGTTTACAAAGACAAAAGTTTACAGCAGAGCGAAACAAAGAAATTGGAATCTATAGAGCCAAATGCACATTAAGATCTTCCAACAAAGGCCGAATTGAATTCTCTGTAACACTAACATTTTAATTACATATACATCGATTACGATAACTAATTGATGCAGAACTTAACCACACTTACTTCTCTAGTAGTTGATGTTCACTCTATATTTACATCGCTTGTTGAATCATCACTTCCAAATTATATGACGTAAATTAGCTGCTTTATTGTTATGGTATAATTGAACGTTGCATGTTTTGAACAGATTTGGTATGTGTAATTAACTAATAATTTGTGACGACCAACGGCCAGAATGAATGTCCTTCACAACACCTCCGAAAACAAAGAAGGGTGATGAAAAGTGAATATTAAAAGAGAACAACATTTAAAAGACAAATTCAAAGAGAAGTTCGCAGCGACAATCGCACACAAAGTCGCCTCTCTAACAAACTGTAATAACAGTTGTTATTATTTAAAATCAATAAACTATAAAAAAAACGTTACATTTAACTACACTCGCAAGGAACCTGTTTAGCATTTTCATCACTAACTTTGCAGTTAGTCGGAAACATATATGGAAACTTTACATGGTCTTGGTCGACGTCATGGCTTCATCATTTTGCTTCTTGTTATGTTTCTTTCCTTTGTCTCTGGTTTTGCTTTGAACAGCTTTTCGTATGATGCAAGAGACGTCAAAATTCACAGTGATGTACGTATTCTCTCCGGTTCTGATTCTGGAGGATTTCCTCCAAGGGGCAAAGAATATCTGTTGTGCGGGACTCATAACCCTGATCAAGATGGTACCCTTTTTTCCCCATATTGTGAGAAAGGATATGTAATCAGTGAGATCAAATTCGCCGACTTTGGTCAGCCTACTGGTTCATGTGAAACGTTTAAACATGGAAAGTGTGGTGCAGCCGCTACTTTGAAGCTCGTCAAACAGGTTTCACTAAACTTCAGTTACCTGTTTGAATTAAGTACTAAAGTATTGTTATTAATCATTATTCTTATTTATGCAGAATTGTCTTGGAAAGGAAGATTGTTGGCTTCGTCTGACGGACCAGATGTTTGGACCGACCCATTGCAAAGGACCTGTTAGCTTCGCTTTTTTCGGTACTTGTAAAAGAACAAAACAATAGATCAAAGGGTAGCAATTCAATCGTGTAACAAATTTTATACTTTTGGTAATGCTTTTGCTGATCATATTTATGTTTTTTTTTTTAAACGACCTTTGATAGATAGCGCATCTATGTGTTGCTAATTTATGCAATCTACCGCGAATCAGGCTTTTGTTCCCTTCTTTATTTTTTGATGTGGCCTCACTCCTCACAAACTATTTGTCTCATATTGTGTAACATAAAGAAAATGGCCAAATCTACTTTTCACTCCTATACAAAAACTGACTACAAAATATCTATGAGGAGTGAATGAAGGAGGCCGTAACCGAACTCGTTAAAAAATTTCATGGAAGTATGTTGTAGTCAGAGCTAGTTGTTTAAAGGAGATGCGATATCCGAAGAGGCAGTGAATGAAACTTCAAACCCTAAAAAGCGAAGAGATATAAAACTGTGATTTTCATATTAGGATCATAAGTTGGATCATATTAGAAAAAACCGTACACTATTTGTAGCTATTAGCTAACTTGATCGATTAAAGTATACATATTTCCAACGCACTACTATTGTCCAAAGGGCGATCTCTATTTCCTTTCTATTGTGATTCGCTAGGGTTATTTAAAATTAGGGCTAATTGTGTAAAACATTCTCTAATGATGTTTGCACTATCAAGAAAACTAAGAAAGATCGTAAAGTGAATAAAACAACTTCATTAAACGACAAATTGATCCTTAAAAACTTCGCAGCCACACAACTTCACCTCAAATATAAAAATGTGATTCATTAAATTTCACAAATGAAAAACATTCGTAAGTAGCCTGTTAAACATTTTCATTATTTCTCTGGCAAAAAAAAATAAAATAAAAAAAAATAAAAAAGAAGAAAGACTGTATAAAAGTAAATTTGAACGACAAATTGGTAGAAAACTTCGCAGTCACATCCGCAGACGAATTCGCCTCTCCAACAAACTTTAATAATTTATTTTTTTTTAAAGAAAATCAGTGTCAGAATATTATAACCTATTTATATCTAACTACATCCCCAAGTAGCCTGCTTAGCATTTCCATTATCTTTTTGATTTATAAGAGAACCAAAAAAAGAAAGAAATGGAAAGTACTCATTGTCTTCCTGGTCATGGCTTCATCATTTTGCTTCTTGTAATATGTCTTTCTTCTATATCCTGTTTTGCTTCAAAGATCAATGGTTCTTATGATGCAAGAGACACTAAAATCCACAGTGATCGAAAACGTAGTCTCTCTGGTTCCAGTTCTGGACAAAGTCCTCGATCAGACAAGGGACAACCATTATGCGCACTTCATAACCCGACAAAGAGTGGTAAATTATTTTCCCCATTTTGCCTTGAAGGATACGTTATCACTGAGATCAAATTCGCCGACTATGGTCAGCCCACTGGCTCATGCGAGACGTTTAAACACGGAAAGTGCGGTGCAAAAGATACCTTGAGCCTCGTCGAGAAGGTTAATCTTAAACATCAATAATCTGTTTGGACTATATGATAAAAGCTGAATAATTATTCTTGTTTATGCAGAATTGTCTTCAAAAAAGAAAGTGTAGGCTTTTTGTTACAGACGAGATGTTTGGACCCACCCATTGCAAAGGACCTGTTAGCCTCGCTCTTTTAGCTACTTGTACAAAAACTTAGTTTTCTTATTTGGTTCCTCTACTATACAAATGTTGTTAACCTATCAAAAACTTCTTTAAACTTGTAGCTTTCTGTAGATTTTTTTTTTTGGATTTAATGATTCTCATTCTCTTAAAATTTAAGAGCAGTGTAGAGATGTTCTAATGCAAAGTACCCTATTATTTTTGAAGCTCTATATTAGTACATAACATGTTATTGGTTTATCTGTGAATATACCAGTTGCCACATCTTCACCCAGTGTCAAATAAAAAGAGTAAAATCGTCCAAAAACTGTAAAAAACAAAAAACACACTCTTATTCACTAATTAGACAAAAAAAATTGTCTTTTATCATTTGCTGAATTGCTTTAGCATATATTGTCATGGGATGCAAATTAAGCCATTACTCTAAATATACTGCCATGGTAATTCAGAACAATACCAACAATTTTACTTTTAGAATAACCAGTTAGATGCACAAATACAAACTTTTTTAGTTTACCAACTCTAATGTTGTTAAACTCGCTCAAATGGCGAGTTAGTATAACAATAAATCAGTAGTTAACAGAGACAAAACCTGTGGCGTGGGAGAATTGTGAAGTTAAATAGACTGTCATTTGAACATGCAATAGTAGATGCGAACAAGTCAGAACGAATATCCTTCACCAACACCTCCGAAAACCAAGAAGCATCAAAAGTGAAAATAAAATAAAACTAAAACACAATTAAATGAAAAATTGGTAGAAAAATCGCAGCGACATTCGCTCACAAATTCATCTCTCGGACAAACTCTTAACTATTTAAATATTAACAAAAGTATGATCTGAAAAACAATACCCGTAAGTATCCTGCTTAGCATTTTCATCATCCTTTCAGATCATTTACAAGATAACCAACAAAAATGGAAACTTCACATTGTCTTGGTCGTCATGGCTTCATCATTTTTATTCTCGTTGTGTTCCTTTCCTCTGAATCTAGTTTTGCTTCAAAGATCAACGGCTCTAAGCGTGGAGGAATTCCTCCACAGGGAAACGAATATCGGCCGCTTTGCGGGATAAATGAGCCGTCCAAGGATGGTACCACATTTATAGCTGCTTGCGATAAAGGATTTGTTTTCTCTGAGATCAAATTCGCTGATTATGGTCAGCCTACTGGTGCATCATGTGAAACGTTGAAACGCGGAAATTGTGGCGCGCCCGCTACTATGAGGATCGTCAAAAAGGTTAATTAACATTAATAATCTGTTTGTAGTAGTAGTGAATACAAGTAAAGTTTTAGTATTAAGTATGATTATTTTTTTATGCAGAACTGTCTTGGAAAAGCAAAGTGTACGTTATATATTACAGACGAGATGTTTGGGCCGACACATTGCAAAGGACCTGTTAGCTTCATGTTTTCTGCTATTTGTAAAAAGGCTTAGCTTTCTTGTTCCCTACGTAGAGGAGAAAGTGATTCTTAAAACGTTTTCTCCTTTTCTTGTTTTTTTTTTATGCTGCGTATCTTTTATGTTGTTAAATTACGTAATCCACCAAATTAGGGTTCTGTTTTCTATTTCAAGTTTTGTTAAAAATAAGTTATTTTAGTTTAATTTTACGAGTTCACAGTTCAGTCTCCCTATTCCGGTGAAAAATGAACGTAAGTTCAGCACATAAATTCGTGTTACATGCATGCACGGACCACGGAGTAAACTCGCACGAGCCTAAAAGACCAAACCGCAACAACTCGTTTTTTTTTCGCCTCAATATTTCGGCTAACCTAGCATGAATATAGTACGTATACTTAACAAGAGTTATCACATGAATTGTAAATTTTGATTTATTCGATAGGAAAACAATCAGAGCTCTCACTGCACACTTTACTAGATATGATTATAAGAATAGAACCCTAGATCCCACTATTTTACTACTTAGGGTTTCTCCTCATGTATTTCTATGAGAATTTCCCATTTTATATATAAAAGATGACACATCATCACACATCCAAATAGCTAGATAACATAAGTACATAACTAACAGAAATGAAAATTAAATTCATAACAAGTATCTAAATAGATAACATCTGGCTTTTATAAATAAAAAAATCAACTACCAAAGGCAAAAACCTAAAGATCAACTATGAAACCAATGAAACTCACTTTTGTAAAATAAGTATGTGTTTAATATTCTTTTTTTCTTTCCATCGAAAATGTAAACCTATTAATAGAAAAGTCAGAAGCAATTCTTTCTCCAACACCTCCGGAAACCAAGAAAGCAAAAAGAGAACAGAAAAAGGAAAACGGGACTACAAATTGATAGAAAATTTTGTGGCCACATCTACAAACGAATTCGCCTCTCCAAAACTTAAATAAGTTACCTATATATAACTACGTCCACAAGTAGTCTACTTACATTTTCGTGTTATCCTTGCTTATGAGACCTGCAGAAAAAATGGATACTTCACATTGTCTTTGTCGTCGTGGAATCATATTGCTTCTAGTTCTATTTCATTCCTCTATGCTTGGTTTAGCTTCAAAGATAGACGTTTCGGATGATGCAAGAGACATCAAAACCGACAGTGGCCGGCAACGTTTTCTCTCTAATTCTAATAATTCCAAACGACATATCAAGGAATATGTCGCGTGTACAAATGACGAACCTGATCCTGCAGGTCGGATGACTCTTATCTATTGCCGTAGACATAGATTTGTTATTTAAGAGATCAATTTCGCTGACTATGGCAATCCCACTGGTACATGTGGAGACTTTAGACCCGGAAGTTGCGGCGCACCAGCTACCTTGAAGATTACCGAAAAGGTTAATAAAATTAAAAAAGACGTTGATAATATTTTGGCTAATTTTTCATGGGGAGAGTAATTAGTAGAGTAAGAACTATTTCAATGAAACTTATTGTTAAGACTATTATTTATGCAGAATTGTCTTGGAAAGAAGAAATGTGTGCTTTTGGTTACAGACGAGATGTTTGGTCCGAGCCATTGCAAAGGACCTCCTATGCTCGCTGTTCAAGTCACTTGTGCAGAAGCTTAGATTACTTATTTGCTACTTTAAGTGATCCTGATTGCATCTTTTTTTCTTTGTAACGATCAAGTTCTTGTTGATCGTTATTCGTTAACATCAATTCTTTGTTCTATTTATTATTTTGAAACAAGGTTTTGATGCACCGTGCATGCATATGTATGGTGTTGAACTGTTGATCATGTTTCAAGGGTTGTAAATTTGTAATCAAAATAGAAAAAAAAAATTGAATGTTGACTAAAAAAATTGGTTCAGTAACTAATTATAGGTCAGACGTTTAGACAAAACATCATTTAGTCCAATAAAATTTTAAGTTCTAGATTAAGATCATCAAGGCTAATCAAGCAATCAAGCTGATTGAAGAGTCTAACAAGAACCAACCCTAACACATCAATAATATATAATATAACCACCAACCCATAGCCTAACCCCCAAGATCAACTCACACATATAGCTAAAAACAAAAAGAGAAAGAGATGATACTATTTAATATCTTTGAGGATTAGTGAATGTTCTTCCGAAGATTTTTAGTAATTGAGATATCGTTTCCCCACCATATGGCTTTTATCTAGCAATAAAATCAATTAGCAAAGACAAAAACCTAAAGATCAACAGAAAATTGTGAAAACCACTGAAACTCACTTTTATAGAAAAAAATGTTATTATTTTTTTTCCCCACAGAAAATGTAAACCTATTAATAGAAAAGTCAGAAGCAATGTCTTTCTCCAACACCTCCGAAAACTAAGAACAAAAAAAAGTACCTAGTTGAGAGAAAATTTTGTGGCCACATCTACAGACGAGTTCACCTCCAAAACTTACCTAATCTATACTATATAAAAGTTGAGGCTATAAGCCTCTGAGAGCGTCCACATAGGATTATAAAACGCGATTTGATTGGTCCACATAAGTATTTCCTAGATTAAGAAAGTTTCCGAATTTTAAACAACCAATAGTATCAATCCACATCATCACATAAAATTAGCTATTTGTTCAATTAGTTAAATTCCTTTTTATATTTTTATATTTTAAGAAAGTTTCATAATTCAAAGTTAAGCAATAGGAAAGTTTCCAGAATTTATAAGTGTAATATTAGTAGAGATATGTAATAAATAAGAAAATTATACCAACAATATCATTATATATCAACATCTAAAGCTACAATTGTATTAACTCGATTTTGATCAAATGTAGCTTACATGAATAAACATATGTTCACGTCAGAGCTTGATATAAGATCAAACAAATCCAACATCGAGAAACCACCTGGAAGCAAGATGGAGGGATATATATTGAAGACAAGATACTTTGACATCACATATTGAAAGTTCACATAGATCGATCAATTCTTCTAAAGGATATGTAGTGAATTAATGAAAAATCATGAAGCAAAGGAATGATTGAAACGAAGACAATGGGCATCACACTGAAGGTATACATGTCCTTCTGTGAAATAAATAAATTCGCTTGCTTTATTTCGAATATTATCTGGTCTATGGTGTTCAATTGATTTTCTTTGTATTTTGATAATGGAAGCACATCCAATTAATTAATAAATAAGTTACATTACCACAAAATAATCAAAGGACTATGAAGAGAACAAGGAATCGAAATTACCAAAGTGTAGATTAAATCAAAAGTGAATTGTTGCTCCTAAATTAGTAAGCTTTCGATGGGGAAAATAATATTGATTATGAAGAAACAAAAAAAATCAGAATAGTGATTACATGACACAAATTGAAAGGAAAAGGCAAACACAATAGAAGGCTGTATTTTGTTCCTTTTCTATTTTTCTTTTCTTCGTTTTTCAATGTTTTGTAATATTTACATATTCATGTGTTTATAAGTAGTACTTTTAAAAGATGTCACTTGAAAGAGAAGGAATATAAACAAAAGTAAATTTATTAAAAACAGAATAAGATAAATTCCTTCTCATTTTAGTATTTACATATGACATTCAAAGGGCCTGTTTTGAATATATTTTGTTCAATAAGTCATTCTAGCTTGATTTTATTTTCAGTTTTTCAGGTAACGAAATTGTGTTTTATTTAATTATAATTTATTCTAAATTTAAGAGGAATAGAGCCATGCAGAATTTTACAAGAGGAATGGAACCATGCAGAATTTTAAGGGTCGAGAATAACCTACAGAAATAAGAGAAAACAAAATGAAGAAAAAAGTAGACACAAAAAAGAAGAGTACCAAGATAAAACCGAAGAATAGCGAAAACAAAGATATTGAATTGCGAATACAAAATAGAGACAAAAGAAGACAAAGATGAATAAGGAAAAACCATATTAAAAACTTGTGAAGAACAATTTGAAGAGGAATTCGAACAAGAACGAAGGAGAAGAAACCTAACAACAACAAAAAAACTTGCGAAGACCAATCTAAAGAGGAAATAAAATAAGAACAAAGGAGAAGAAACCAAATCAAAACAAAACAAAAAAAAGAAGAAAAAAAAGAGAGCAAAGACGAAGAAGAGCAAACGCGAAGATGAGTGAAAATGAAGAAGAAATCAAATAAGACCAAAGACAAAGAAGAAAACAAAACATAAGATACTGAAAAAGAATGAATCAAAGAAAATTAAAAAAAAACTTTAAAACAACAACGAAGAAGAAAATGAAGAACAATTATGTGTGTCGACTAGCTTCTCTTCATTTAGGTTTTAGGTTTTATAACCATTGAAAACTTACCAAAATATTAGTTTATCATCTAGCTTAAATTTATTACATACAAATATTGTTATTTATAGCATTTTAAGTTCTAACATAACCAACTGAAGTTATTTTAAATAAACATCATGTTATATACAAATATTATTGACATCTAATTTTAAGAATTTCACTAAATATATTTAAAAATATATTTCTGTTTAGAAAATGACTAACACGTCACAATAGTTCATAAATTAACATTACATTTTACAAATAAGTTTAGTGATAAAGTAAGTTTGTCCTATTATAATGATTTGAATATCTTCAAGTAAGTTTTGGTCATTAGACATACACAAACATTTTTGTTACCGGGATATGATCTAAACAATATTTTTGTATGTCAAGATTTGATCTCAATACGATATTGATATATCTAAAAACTTTTGTTTTCCAGAGAGTTTTGGTATTGAAATATTGATAAATTTTAATTGTTGATTTTTGCAGTTTAAAAAAAAAAAATTAAATATATTTTAAACTGATTTAAGATACAGACCCGCGCGTGCGCGGGTGAAAGTCCTAGTCCAAGTTAAAAATAAACAACTTACCTATATATAACTATGCACAGGTAGTCTACTTAAACTTTTTCGTTATCCTTATGAGAACAGAAAAAATGGATACTTCACATTGTCTTCGTCGTCATAGCTTCATTTTAGTTCTAGTTCTATTTCATTTCTCTATGCTTGGTTTAGCTTCAAATATGGACGTTCCTGGTGATGCAAGAGACATCAAAATCGACAGTGACCGGCAACGTTTTCTCTCTAATTCTAGTAAATCCAAACAGCATAGCAAGGAAGTCGTGTGTACAAATCAAGAACCTGATCCTGGTCCGATGACTCGTATTTCTTGCCTTACACCTAGATATGTTATTACAAAGATCGATTTCGCTGAATATGGCAATCCCACTGGTACATGTGGACATTTTCGACACGGAAATGCGGCGCACCATCTGCCTTCAAGCTTGCCGAAAAGGTTAATTAACGGAAATCACCCTTTTCATGCATGGGGAGTAATCAGTAGGTAATGACCAATTCAATGAGATTTATTTGTTCATATTTATTTATGCAGAATTGTCTTGGAAAAGCGAAGTGTGTGCTTTTGGTTACGGAGGAGATGTTTGGTCCGACCAATTGCAAGGGAGCTCCTACGCTCGCTGTTCAAACCACTTGTACAAAAGTTTAGGTTATACTTATTAATTGCTACTTAAGGCCTTTTGTTCTTCGTATTGATCAAGCTTGTTGATCGCGCGTGAAAGGAATGTTTCTAACATAAAGTCTTTCTTCTATAGTAGTTATTAATTTGCACAAGAATTCATAAAACGCATATGAATGCTGTTGTTCATCAACTTTTAATCGAAATATAATGTTTGACTAAAAAAAATCGGTTAACGAATTATGGTTCAGACTTCAGACTTTTTCACAAAACATCTTCTAGTTGAATTCAATACAAATTTAGGTTCTAGATTAAGATGATCAAAAACCAGCAAGAATCAACCCTAACACATCAACAATATCTAACCACCAATCCATAGCCTAATTCAAGATCAACCAGCTAAAGTGTAAAAAATGAGGATTCGTGAATATTCTTCCATACTTATACAGTAGTAGTTATACGTATACGATAATTCGCCGACAAAAAAAAAAAAAAAAAAAACTTAACGATTTATCCCAAAGAAAACAAACAAACAAAATAGAGGTGAGATCTTAAGCTGACGTCATAATAAAGTGGTTCGAGTCTGCTTCGATCCTCTTGACGTCAACCCAAGCGAATTCGCAAACACACGAAGAAGAAGAAGATCGGAGACAACTATTAGCCTCCAATGGACCTCAATCGTAAGCACAAGGTACCTCCTCCTTCTTCTTCGTCTTCCGCTATTGTTGAACTTGAACCATTTCGATGCTGTTCTCATCATATTTTTCTGTTCTTCACGAGAGAGATTCTGTACAATGATTCATTTCGATAATCCCCTATCGGATCGCTTTCGAAATTCGCTAAAAAAAACTTCTATTCTTCCCGTATTTCTATTTGTTCGCACTAAATTTTGGTTTTTGCTCAAACATTGTCTTGTGAAATTGGTAGGTCTATTGGATAAATTATCAATTTCGTTGTTCTTAGTTCTCATAACAATTGGAAGTTTGAGCTTCTGGTAGATAGTCAAAGAGTTGCTTCAGTATGAAATTGAGATAACAATATGAGTTTCCAGGAGAAATCGATTAGTTACAAATATTTATCGAAATTTGGTGATCTAAGTTCGAATGAAAGTTTCCTTTAACTGCTGCATCAGTGATTGACTGATTGTATAAAATAAATTCTCTCATCAGGTGTCCCTGAGAGGCGCCAGCAATGGGGAGATATCAAGGGATGCTTTACTTGCTAAAGTGTCGCAAGAACGGGAGCTTCGCAGTTATGCTAGACGAGCTAATTCTGCAGCACTTTATATTCAGGTACTTCTTGTTAGGAATTATTCTGAGTTTGAATCTCAGCATGAGCTTAAATCATTTTCCCAATATTTGTAGAGAGTTTGGAGGTCATACGTTGTGAGAAAGAAGGCAGCTATAGAGATCCAGGAGGAGTGGGAGAGTTTACTGAGTTGCCATTCTGATACACTGACGAAAAGTTGGGTATCAAGCAGAGCGTTGAGACCTTTCCTCTTCTTTATCAGATCTTTGTCTGTCCAACATCAGAAGATACAGTCCAGAGATATACACTGCATGCAAACTTGCTTTAAGATTCTATTGGAAAGCATCAGCTCTAATGGTATGATTGCTTTTTCTCTACCGCTTGAATCATTGGTCTTGCAAGTTCTAAACAGAAGTAAATAGATGCTGTTATTGTCTTTTGCAGATCAGAGGTACAATTTTTGCTCACTTGCAGTTGGTACACTTGAAGAGAGTAAACCATGGGCTTTTCAAACACGAAGGCTGGTTTCTCTCTGCTCTTTCCTTCTCATGGAGTGTAATTATTCACAGGAAAGGATAAAAGATGTTCTTGGTGTCACTGCGCTTCTATTACGTATCCTTATCGTTTTAACTGATCCCAAAAGCTGGAAGATCACTACAAAGGACGACTTTGAAGATGCAGAGACAGCTGCAAAGATGATCATTCAGTTTATAGGGAGCTGTGAAAGTGGATATTACACGGCAGTGAGAAGATATATCAAGACATTGACCGGAAATACAGATGAGAGACTATTGATTACTACAAGTGCAGTAACTTTGGCCCTACGCCCATTCCATGTGAGTCAGCTTGCTAATGTTGATGACAATCGACCGGACACTAATTTGGCTGTTGAAGAATATGTTTCTCTTATACTGACGATTCCTCGACTCGTTTGCTGCCTGCCAAGCGCTCTCATACGTGCACTGAAGCACAAGACCATACTAATGCCATGCTTCCAGACTATATTGGTAAATCTCATATCAAATTCCGTTAGACCAATTAATTTACTGTCAGATCTCTATTACCTTTTTGGATGAACTGGTTGCTTTCTTTTCCAAACAATCGAAGAACTTATTAAAGTGTGGCAGGTGACAGCAGATTTTGAGGGAGAAAATCTTGACCAGAATATCGGAAACAGAGCATTCAGAGAAGCAAAGCTGTACCATGGAGATTCCTTCTGTTGGATGGGCTATTGGGAACATCATATCTCTGGCAACAGTTAGCGAAACCGATTTTGTGGACGCACCAGAATCCATTCCCGAGATGTTTTATGTCCTGTATGTTCATGTTATTGTGGCTCTCGCCGAGAGTCTCTTGTCTCGGGTTGAAAATGTTCGAATTCAGGATGTCCATCTTGATTTTGAGGCCTCATCGGATGACACTGGGAAAGGAGACCATTCTGTTAAGATTTCGATTGTGGAATTGCTTCGACCAGTATGTCAACAGTGGCATCTCGCAAAACTTCTGGCTGGTTCTGGGAAAGAAACTCGTGTATTAGCAGATAGAGCAAAGTCAACGAGTAGCAAGAAAGGATCAGAGACACTAGAGTTTTTTGATATTGCACGATTCTATTCATGCATGTTGAGAATCTTCTGCGTGCTGAATCCTGTTGTAGGGCCTTTGCCTGTCCTTAACATGCTATCCTTCTGTCCTGGATACATTTTTTCGTTGTGGAGCTCTCTCGAAAGTGTCTTATTCCCTGAAAATGGTTACACTGCTGACGATGCATCTCATGGATCTGTTAAAACTTCATGGAATACAAGAAGTCCTTCTGTGAAGAAACTGAAACATCTTAAGAATGACGGTGTCAGCAAGTGGGTGAGTGTGCTAAACAAGTTTTCTGGGAAATCACCTGGACCACGTGAACATGTGGACTGTACTAGTGATCAACCAGGATCAAGCCAGGTTGATGAGTCAAGTAATGATGTGTGGGATGTGGAAACTCTGAGGGGTGGTCCTGCAGGAGTCTCTAAAGATGTGTCATGCCTGCTTCATCTATTTTGTGCAACCTATGGGCATTTACTCGTTGTTCTCGATGACATACAGTTTTATGAAAAGCAGGTATGTAAACACAATATTAGTTTCCTGCAGCTCATATGCTATTAGTCTGATATTTACTAGATGTTTGTTTTGGTATGAAATAGGTTCCCTTCATGATAGAGAAACAACGGAGAATTGCGTCAATGCTTAACACGCTCGTGTACAATGGATTATTGCGAGGCACAGGTCCTGAGAATAGACAACTGATGGATTCTGCTATCAGATGTTTGCATTTATTGTATGAAAGAGATTGCAGGCACCCTTTTTGCCCCTCTGCTCTGTGGCTCTCACCTGGTAGAACTAGTAGACCTCCAATCGCATTTGCTGCCAGAACTCATGAGGTTTTACCAACCAGTGACGTTTTAACGTCTCCAAGCATGGGCTCTGTTATAACAATTACTCCGCATGTCTTTCCATTTGAGGAAAGGTACTTTTACATTGCTTACCTTTTGTTGCCTATCCATGTCATTTTTTCCTGCTACAATAACTTCTAATGTTTATTTATATTTTTTGTTATCCCACCAGGGTCCATGTGTTTAGAGAGTTTATAAGCATGGACAAAGCTTCGCGGAAAATGGCTGGTGAAGTGGATGCACCTGGTGCGAGGTCAATAGAGATAGTGGTTCGTCGAGGTCATGTGGTTGAGGATGGATTTCAACAACTGAATTCTATTGGTAACAGGCTAAAATCCTCCATCCACGTTTCGTTTGTGAATGAGTCTGGCCTTCCTGAGGCTGGCCTAGACTATGGTGGGCTTTCAAAAGAGTTTTTGACCGACATCACAAAAGCAGCTTTTGCTACCGAGTAAGTTCTTCTGTATGCGTACTTTATTTTAGCCTATGTTGTTATTTTTCCAATTGGTTAATTTTTATCTTTGTTTGCATGACCATTCTATTATTTTCCCAAGGTATGGATTATTCTCGCAAACCACTACTGCAGAGAGGTTGCTTGTTCCTAGCCCATCTGCTCGGCACCTTGAGAATGGGATTCAGATGATTGAGTTTCTTGGAAGAATTGTTGGAAAAGCTCTATATGAAGGAATACTTCTGGAATACTCTTTTTCACACGTCTTCATCCAGAAGCTACTGGGACGTTATAGCTTTATTGATGAACTGTCAGGTCTTGATCCGGAGCTCTACAGGAACCTTATGTATGTCAAGGTAAAATCCATCGCAGGTGATAAATCTGTCACCTCATTTGTCAAAACTCAATCTTGCGCAAGTATCACAAGAGAGAGGTTTCTGAGATCAAAGGTTAATTGTTTATATGCAGCATTACGATGGTGATTTGAAGGAATTATGTCTGGATTTCACAGTCACTGAAGAGTTTTGTGGAAAAATGAGCATAATTGAGCTCAAACCCGGCGGGAAGGATATTTCAGTCACGAATGAGAACAAAATGCAATATATTCATGCAATGGCTGACTATAAACTCAACCGGCAGGTCTCGTCTTTGTATAGTTTAATCTAAGGTCAAAATAAGATTTGCTGCATAATAAAGTAAACATGTTTTCCTATATCTTGAATGCAGATTGTGCCCTTTTCAAATGCATTTTACAGAGGATTGACCGACCTTATATCTCCTGCATGGTTGAAACTATTTAACGCCCATGAATTTAATCAGGTTAGCGACTGTAATGTAATTATATCTAGAGATTTTCACTTGTACAAAACTTTTGTCTTTACTAAAGTTACTTTGTGCAGTTACTCTCTGGAGGAAACCATGATATCGATGTTGATGACCTAAGGAGGCATACAAAATACACTGGTGGTTACACTGAGAGCAGTCGAACAATCAAAATCTTCTGGGAGGTAATGACTCAGATTCAGGAGCCTTGATCTCTTCTTTCGCTTCCTAATATGTCTGCTGATCATGACATTTTATGCGCTACTTGTTTAATTTCTCTCTGTGCATCCTGTCTCAGGTCATGAAAGGGTTTGAGCCGAGTGAACGTTGCATGCTTCTCAAATTTGTGACTAGCTGTTCTCGGGCACCACTCCTTGGTTTCAAATATTTGCAGCCAACATTCATCATCCATAAAGTTTGTTTCTGAACTTTTTCTTCTTAATATATGTGTAACTTTCTGTTTGGTATTTTTTTGTCTTACGTTTGTGCTTTTGCATCTTCTGCAGGTCTCTTGTGATACCTCTCTTTGGGCTGCTATTGGAGGACAAGATGTAGAAAGGCTTCCATCTGCTTCTACGTGCTACAATACTCTTAAGGTGGAGTTTCAACTTTTAATTGTTATATTGTCTTTTTTTTTTTATCAACATGTGAAGATTCCTGTACCTGTTTTGTTCAATCTTTCTTTGTGTATGGCTTCAGCTTCCGACCTATAAACGAGCAAGCACTATGAAGGAGAAACTATTGTACGCCATTACTTCAAATGCAGGATTTGAACTCTCCTAGAGACCTCTGACCAGGTAATTATCCTGTGATGCAGCTAAACCTTTCCTTTATTCTATTGATTACATATTGCTTGTCCGTTATATCAGTAGGGTTTGTGCAAACAGTTTGTTTGGTTCTTCTTGGAGATTGAATATGATAATCAAAGAAGCTGATATGGAATCTTATGTCTAACTCACCATGAATGTTATATAATGCTCACATATCAGTAAAATCTGACATATTTATAGCGTTTAGCTAAAACTCTTTCTGTAGTCAACCTTAGAAATGTTCCAGGGATAAATTAAGTAAACAAATCAACTACCAAAGATTGTGATACAAAGCTTGGACTTATATAGACCAGATCGGTAGTTTCTAAATTCACACACACACACGCACACAAACTCTGGCTCTCTTTTTTTGTTGGTTTATGAAAATTAGATACTTTGTCCTTTATATAGATAGAGAGAGGGAAGAGAAAGATTACACACTGGTAGGTATTGTTGGTATACAATTTGAATTAAATCCAACCAGGATGAAATTCAATTTAAGAGATTAGAGAAATCCCTTGACCCAATAGTTGACCAGCCAACAGCTCGTTCACAGCCTCCGTGGGATGAAATCCATCCCAAAACACATATCCTGTGGCATTTGAACACGTTCCTATGGATAGAGAATTGCAAAGGAACGATGTCTCTATTGTTCCTGTTCCGCAGCATGCCCTTTTTGCTTCAAAGAATCCTAACATTAAAGTTTAAACGATTTTAAGAATGTTAATGTTATCATTTTAGCTCTGCTTATTCAAAATAAATATCTGAGAAGTTCTTCCTGTGAATATATCTAACTGTAAAAGTTGAATTAAATATTTAAAGTTGTGTATGCAGGGGGATACCACTGTCATATGGGTTGTTGATAATGTCCAGTAGAGGTTGGTAGACATTAAAGGCGACGAGCTTGAGGCCTGAGTGTCTGTGCATCAGTCTCTGAGTTGTGTGCTCAAGTTTGGTGTTGAACATGACCGCATCATGGTTCAGCCTCTCGACACAACTCTTGTTTCCAAAACCGAAAAGAGTGATGGCTGCAGGCAGGCAACCCATTGGCGGTAGCGATATGACTCCGATTCTCCTTGCTCCTAGTTCGTACAGATTCTGTTACAAGCGACATTATGATTCTTGTTTCCACACACAAAAAAGGGTACATATTTGGAACGGAATTTTGTAAATTTGCACATTCATACTGTTGCCTTGTTAAGAATATTAGGTTCTAAAGCTCATGACTAAACTTAGAAAGTACCTGGATGAAGTCTGAGTAGGATCTCATGAGAACATCAGAGAACTGATCAGGTGTATTTAGGAGGTTGAGAAGAGGATTGACGTAATAGTTCTGAATAAAGTCGCTAGATCCTGCGCTCAAAATGTGGATAGCTTTAGAGAACAGCGTGCGTGCTCTCTCCCTCCCGATCATTCTAGTCACTCTGTTTTGATACGTCCTGTAATAGCTCAGCTGTCGTGTTAAGGGTATGGCGCCCTGCAAAAGGAAGAGCAAAGCCTTATGGATCATTTCTTGAGCATGTTTGTGTGTGTGTGTTGATGTTTTACTGTGTTGTCTCGCTTACAAATGGTACAGATGTGGCATCGTAGTATCCTGAAGAAGCTGATGCAAAGTTGGCGCCGATCAAGAGATTCTCGTTACTTGCTTCTCGATTTAGGAATGCAGTTTGGTATGAAGAGAAGCCAAGGTACTCGGCTAGACTCGAGTAGGAAGATAAAATCCGATTAGATTAGGGGGAGAGAGATAGAGAAGTGGTTATGTGAATGAAAGTTTACCGGTGAAATCTACGGCGAGTTTTCCGTTGCAGAATCTTCCGGTGGGTCTTTGGTTGATGAAGTCTCTGCCATAAGGAGGGAAGTTTGATTTAACAATGCTGAGTAAGTTATTGTTGTTGCCAACGTCAACGATGGAGTCACCGAACATGATGAGTGCAGGAACGATGGCTCCTTTGGATTTGCAGATGAAACAAGAAACCAAAAGAAGAAGCCTAAACCCTGAAACTCTCATCTCTAGCATTCTTCCTCCTTCTTGTCTAATGCAATCAGACCGTAAAGTGAGAGAGAGAGAAGAGAGTTATAGAGAGTTATTAGTGGCGAAGAAAATGGAGAGTCAAGAAGATGATGATGCATGTCATACAAAGATAATCATTCTCCCACTTATGTTTAAGATAAAGAAACAGCATTTGCTAGTGCGATAGAGTAGGTGTAATCTCTTTGGTCACTGGTGTTGGGCCATGGACAACAATTCTTTTGCATCCCTGGTTCGAACCAAAACTTCTGTCAAACCAAGGGTCCAATTGGATCCAGCGCGGAAATGCAACTGTTGTTTGAAGGGTTTGATAAGCAGAAGGGTATTGAGAGATCATCAATCTTCATTGATCTAATTTGGCTTTTGCCTTCTTGGTAAGAGATGATATGTTTTGAGTAAAACAAAGTTGAATATTGTCAAATACTATCATTATAACATAGTGTCCACCAACTTTTGTTGTTGTTGTTGTAATAATGTGCGTCCACTTAGCGCGCACCTCAAAGATTGTGTTTTTTTACCTTTTCCTTTCTATTTTCCGCCCAAAGATTGTGGTTAAGCCCCATCATATGCAGTAAAACCTCTATAAAACAATAATGTTGGGACTTTGAAATTTTATTATCTTATAGAGTTATTATTTTATCGATAAAATAATAATTATTATTTTATAGAAATATTCTATCAAAAACAAGAAACTTTATAGAAATATATTTTTTCACTTTTTTATTCAAATTTTCCTTATACTTTGTTATTTACATATTTCATGCTCAGAAGTTCAAAATCTAGAAGAAATTATGTCTATGTTCTTAATGGTGAAGATGAAGTTGAAGATGATGAGGAAAGACATGTGCAAGTAGTTAAGCAATTGTGGCTTCGAGAACTCTTCACAACTTTTGGCTGCATGTTGAGAATACACCACCAGAAATTGTAGATGCAATAAGAAAAATTCGAGATGAGCTCCAACGGGAATCCAACTTTCAGAAAAGACAAACTACATTGGAGTCATATTTTACTAAATTGTCTTAGATATATATGCCTTAGTTTTATAATTATTATCTTAGCTTATTGTTGGGACTATATTTTTACATAGGAGTTTCAAAAATATTATTGTCTTATCATCTTATCGCATTATGCTATTTTTTACATTGGCCCGAGTTGGGACCGGAGAAAATTATTATCTTATAGTGTTTATTGTTTTATCGAGTATTGTTTTATAGAGGTTCTACTGTGGTTTGATTTTTTCATTTATATTGTGCTTAAGCCATGATGGTTTTCTTATTTCTTGTATATAAAACAAAAAAACACTGCATCTTGTTCTTTCTCAACTTTGAGTTGGGCTTCTCGTAACTAAAGCCTAAAGGGATTTTGCATATTAAAGGCTCTAATTATCAAACAAAGTTAGTGGTATGAAACAATTGGGCCCACTAGAGTAAACCGAACTGTAAAAGGAAAATTGGGTAAAATTGGTAAAGCAGCCGGTAAATCGAACTGTGATAAGAAAACTAGAAATGGAATAATGATAAACCGGATTGTTAAAAAGGAAATGTGGGTAAATCGGTTAATTCTCTTGTAGCTTGAAAATAAAGCAGCCGGTAAATCGAATTGTGTGATAGAAATGGAATAATGATAAACCGAATTGTTAAAATTGAAATCTGGGTAAAGTCGGTTATTTTATTTCTCTTGTAGCTTGAAAATAAAGCAGCCAAATGATGATATATATTGAGTTTTCTTTACCACATTAGAGATCAACACAATTTCTCCAGTTCTAGTCTTCCTTCTCTCCGATTCTCTCATTCACGGATTTGCAGTCTAGATCCCAAGCGTTTACAGGTTTTTGCTTCTCTCAGAATCTCAGCTCCTTCACGGAATAATCGAAGTTGATGTGTTTTTGTCTTCGTTTGATTCAATCGATTTTGGTTTTCTAATTTCTGGTCTGGCTACAGCTATGGCGGACACCACTGTAGAGAAAGTCCCCACCGCTGAGTCATCCGCTTCATCCTCCGCAGAAGCTTCAATCGCTGCCGAAAAGACAGAGCCCACGACATCAATCACTGCCGAGAAGACAGAGCCGACGACGACTGAGAAGAAAAAGTGGGGCGATGTTGAGGATGACGAAGAAGAAGAAGCAACCACAGTAACGGAGCTCAATTCATTGAGTATTAAAGAGGAAGAGAAACATGAATCTATCCTCGAAGAGCCCGAAGATTCAAACATCAAAGCGGTATTACTCTTATGCTCGTTACTAGATTTCTTCAATCCACTGAATTGCGATTGTGTTAAATCTCGCCAATCGAGCTTAGATCTGAGGTTTAACTGGAGAAAAATTAGGTTTTTTTTTGACGATGATATTGAATTCTTCGCTTTCTTTTGTAGGTTACTTCCGGTGACACACCATATACATCGGCGAGTAGGTTTGAAGATTTGAACTTGTCACCTGAGCTGATGAAAGGATTGTATGTAGAGATGAAGTTCGAAAAGCCGAGCAAGATCCAAGCAATCAGCTTGCCAATGATAATGACTCCTCCTCACAAGAATCTGATTGCTCAGGCGCATAACGGATCTGGGAAGACGACATGTTTCGTCCTTGGAATGCTCAGTCGTGTTGACGTGAATATTAAACAGCCTCAAGCCCTTTGCATTTGCCCCACTAGAGAATTAGCAAACCAGGTTAGTTTAAGTTATTCTATTGGTTGATGATCTTGAGAGAATTTGACGTTGTTAAGAGGCTTAGTTGATGTATGTGTGGTTGAATGAAATGGCAGAATGTGGAGGTACTTCAGAAGATGGGGAAGTTTAGTGGGATCACAGCTGAAGTGGGAGTCCCAGGGACGTCGAGAGATGTGAGGAAAGAGCCTGTTACCGCACAAGTGGTCATTGGCACCCCGGGAACACTTAAGAAGTGGATCTCATTCAAGAGGCTATCTCTAGCCCATTTGAAGATTCTGGTTTTTGATGAGGCTGACCATATGCTTGCTACGGTATGCTCTTTGTTTCTGTTTCGAATTTGGCCTTGTAAAGGTCATATTTATCTTTTCATTTGTTGATAATTGAGACTTCTTCACTGGTGTGCTTGCAGGATGGTTTTAGAGATGATTCATTGAAGATAATGAAAGACATTAAAAGCGTTAATCAGAATTTCCAGGTATGTTGAACTAGCTTCTGGTTTGGTCATGTAGGATGAGGATTGATTATGTATAGAACCCCTAATGTTAAGAAGATATCTGTACTAGAGACTGTGTTGTTTCGTTATCTCCATGGCTGTTAGTCTCAATTGAAATGAAACTCTTTTGGTTTTTCTTTCTTGTGCTAAACTTGACTACGTCCTTGTGTTCTTGACCAGGTTCTTCTGTTCTCGGCAACTTTTAACGACGTTGTCAAAGATTTCGTTACGAGGACAGTGAAGGACCCAAACCAGCTGTTTGTCAAGAGAGAGGAGCTGGCGTTGGACTCAGTCAAGCAGTACAAAGTGGTTTGCCCAAGGGAGGAAAACAAGATTGAAGTGATCAAGGATCAGATTATGGAGCTTGGGGATATCGGTCAGACCATAATATTTGTGAGAACGAAGGTGTCAGCTGGTAAACTGCACAAAGCTCTTACGGAAATGGGGTACGATGTCACCAGTGTCCATGGTAGTATGACAGAAGCCGACAGAGATAAGATAGTGGGCGAGTTCAAAGCCTGCTTAACTCAAGTTCTAATCGCAACCGATGTGATTGCAAGAGGTTTCGACCAACAACGGGTAAAATATTTATCCTTAAACCCTTTTCCTTTCATCTGTTTCCCCCACAAAATGCTCCTCTTACTTGGTTTATGCAAATACTTGCAGGTGAATCTGGTTGTAAATTATAATCTGCCTACTAAATATGAAACCGGAGAGCCGGATTATGAGGTGTATCTTCACAGAGTTGGAAGAGCTGGCCGGTTTGGTCGTAAAGGTGTTTATTGATTCTTCCTTGAGTGTTGACATAAGTGGAAACAGTTTATTCTCGTCAAATTGTTGTTAACTGTTTGTTTGTATGGCAGGAGCTGTGTTCAACCTTCTACTGGATGACCGGAGGGAGAAAGAGGTGATGGAGAAAATTGAGAGATATTTTGAGGCACACGTTAAGGAGGTAAGCAAGATTTAACTTTTTGATTGGCTGATATATAATTAGAGTTTGTCAAAACAGTGTCTCATCAAATGATTCATACGTATGGTTGCAGATAAAGTGTTGGAACGCAGAGGAAGAGTATAAGAGCGCACTCAAGGAAGCTGGCCTGCTCGATAAAGAAGTTGTTTAAAAACATCTTTAAAGACTTCGGCTTTTTTTTTTTGTTTTATGAGATTGCTGTTGTAATTTTCTTCATCAGATTGCTGAGATTTCAGGCTTTGTAGCTTTTTTCTTATTTATTCAGAAGAAGAAAAACATAATTTTGATTTCAATGTGAAAGTAAACCATTTCTTACAACAGGGGATAAGAGTCATTTTGATTCCAATGTGAAAGTAAACCATTTCTTTACAACATGGGATAAGAGTCGTATGACTGACACAAAAACAAGTTCTTTGGTTGTGTTTTCAACCGATGGTTGAGGTTTTAGCGGCAAGATGAATCAGTGCTCGTCGATGATACGTAGTACGAAGCTTCTTGTATTTCTGGACAAATGCAGCTGTGTCAATCTCCTTCTCTAGGAACTTCTCTTGTAAGGCTTCAGATTCTTCATCCGCCTGATTCATAGCCTCTGCAAAACCCACAAATAGTGTTTAGATTTAGAAGTGATGTGGCACAGGACCTGTATAGAAGCTAGACGTTGTAAATGTATAAGTTACCTTGTAGTTTATGTAGAAGAGAGCCAGGAGAGTAGAACTTGAGGATCTCTTCCTTTTGTCTCTCTAGCTCATTGAGCTTTTCTTGCGCAGTTGCGAGCTCAGTTGTACGGATGATTCTGCACTGTAAAACGAGTAACACAATGTAAGATTAAGAAGAGATACCCAAAAAGGCTTATCAAACATGGTGGTAGTTGATACACACTTGGTTTCTGAGCTCCGTTATCTGTGGCTCCTTCTCTAAGTTCCCTCCTGTTTACATTTGACCATGACAATGTCAGATTTCTGAGTGAAACAAGTCTCACTCGTCGAATGACACAAAACAACAGAGAACTTACTAGCCAGCTGCAATGTTTCTCTCCGGAGCTCATCTTTGATCTGATGGACATAAACAATGACCAAATCAGTTAATGTCCCAAGACTATAACAGAGAACCAGAAGACTCAGTTTACCGGAAACATGTAAAAGATGGTACAAATCAAACGATCTCAATACATAACTAAGTCGAAACTACATCCTTAGAACTACAGATATCAGTTGTCACTTAGAAATTGTTTACGGTTTTTGAAGACTTACATTGTTCTGTATTTTGACCTGGTCAAGAGACAGAAGAAATTGCTGATACGCATCTTTTTCAGAGAGAAGCTTCCTGAGCTCGTCCACACTAGGAGAAAAAGTATACGAGATTGAAAAAGAAAGCATACAAAAAACTACAACACAGGAGAAAAAGTATAAAAAAAAAAACCACGATTAGAGCGAACCTTTTGTCTTTCAAGAAGACGATAATGCCAGCTGCTTCACCTGGTGAAACATTTGCTGGAATCTGACCTGATGTTTGAGGCCTTGATGAGCTCGGCGAGCTGACTAGAGACGGCGAGTACCATGGCTGCGAAGAAGAAGAAGCTTCCGCAGGACGAGACTGCCCTTGTTGCTCTTTTGATCCCCTTTGATCAAAACATACACACAAATGGAATAAAAACATTATCAAACACTAACTAAGAGGCATCAATGAGAAAACCATTTCAAGTTAAGAAAGTTGCAGAACACTGATTCATCAAAAACTCTCACTTAAACTACAACAGAGAGCAAGATTATAGAGCAAAACTGTCAAAATCAAACATCAGCAGCTGAGAAAATTCACTCCTCAGTGGTTGATTACAGCTCAAAACTTACGAACAAACTACAAAACAACCAGATTTGCTTAATCAGCCAACAGACCTAATGTCCGGAACACATGTATCCGAATTTCACAAATGAAAAAATCATGATAAGCATCAGAAAACAAACTGTATACAGAATCAAAATAGACGATACGAAACAGATAGCAAAAAGTTGCACAATCGCGGAAACACAATAAGATTTATGGAGTTGGTATTACCAGAAATTGAACATCGTTTCTACTATTCGCCGACCAATCAATGGAGAATCAGAAGTTGTATCGGAAAAACCTGAATTTTTCTCCCTTGTTCTTCTCCTACCGGATCGAGAAGAAAAAAATAAGAACTTTCGAAAATAATTAAAATCGAAGACTTGGAACTTCGGTGTTCTTCAGCGAGACTTTAAATAAGTTTTCTTTAATCCAAAACCAAAACCAAATCGAAATAAAATTCGGTTCGAGCTCGGTACTTTTCTACCAAAAAAACCGAAAAACTATAAACATAACCGAAGGCCCAAATACGAATAGAATCTACAATAACTAGGCCCATATTTAATTTATCTACCGAAAAACGTAGCCGTTTTATTCGTCGTCGTCCTTCCTTATCCATCCACGCCTAAACGGCCCGCGTAGTTAGACATTTCTGCACCGAAGAAGCTTCGAAAAAGCTCATCAATGGGTTGAAAAGGGAGAAGAAATATCTAACATTTTCGAGAAGAAATGGAGTCTTCTCTCTTTCTTCAATATCCCTCTTCTTGTTCTACTCTCTTCACTGCAAAATCTACTCGTCTTCCCTCTCCGAAACCCAAATGCTTCTCCACTTCCTTCTCCATCAAATCCTCCATAGAGAAACCAAAACCAAAACCTGACACTAACCCATCGAAATCACAGTCATGGGTCAGCCCCGATTGGCTCACGTCACTCACTCGCACCCTTTCCTCAGGTCAAAACGACGATTCGGGCATTCCCGTAGCGAGCGCGAAGCTCGACGACGTCTCGGAACTCCTCGGAGGAGCTCTCTTCTTACCACTCTACAAATGGATGAACGAGTACGGACCCATTTACCGTCTCGCCGCTGGTCCTCGCAATTTCGTGGTGGTCAGCGATCCAGCGATTGCCAAACACGTTTTGAGAAACTACCCAAAGTACGCTAAAGGCTTAGTTGCCGAAGTCTCCGAATTCCTCTTCGGGTCAGGTTTCGCAATCGCCGAGGGACCTCTCTGGACGGTAATTTCATCTTCTTCCCCCAAAAACTCAAATTTAGATTAGAGGAATCATCGAAGCAATGTGTCAATTTGAAACAATTGATGTTTGATTTATGAAATTAGGCGAGGAGAAGAGCGGTTGTGCCGTCACTTCACAAGAGGTATTTGTCAGTGATTGTGGAGAGAGTGTTCTGCAAATGTGCAGAGAGGCTTGTGGAGAAGCTGCAGCCTTATGCACAGGACGGAAGAGCTGTGAACATGGAAGCAAAGTTCTCTCAGCTGACTTTGGATGTTATTGGCTTGTCGCTTTTCAACTACAATTTCGATTCGTTGACTACTGATAGTCCTGTGATTGAAGCTGTTTACACTGCTCTAAAAGAAGCTGAGCTTCGTTCTACTGATATACTACCGTACTGGAAGGCAAGTTTCATGTTTTTTGCTTGTTATGTTGATTGAGGCACACCTGGATTCTTGTTTATTCAGAGGCGTTGGTTTGTTTGTTTCAGATCGATGCGTTGTGTAAGATAGTACCGAGACAGGTGAAAGCTGAAAAGGCTGTGACTTTGATTAGAGAAACCGTTGAAGACTTAATTGCTAAGTGCAAAGAAATCGTTGAAAGAGAAGGTGAAAGAATTGATGACGAAGAGTATGTGAATGATGCTGATCCAAGTATCCTCCGTTTCTTGCTCGCAAGCAGAGAAGAGGTTTTACTCTGTTTCCTTGACAGCTTATAAGCAAACTTTTGCCTTTCATTATTGGAAAATTGAGGCTGATGTTGATTTGTTCGGTTTGTAGGTGTCAAGTGTGCAGTTACGAGACGATCTTCTCTCAATGCTTGTTGCAGGTCATGAAACCACTGGATCTGTTCTCACTTGGACGATTTATCTCCTAAGTAAGGTATCTTTATAGTATCTTCTACTCCTATACCACCACTTGGAAAGAAGCGTCTCTCTTCTCATTAATGAGTAACTTCTTGTCTACTTGATTAGAACTCATCGGCAATGGCAAAAGCACAAGAAGAAGTAGACAGGGTTTTAGCAGGAAGAAACCCTGCTTACGAAGATATAAAGGAGTTGAAGTACATCACTCGTTGTATAAACGAATCTATGCGTCTCTACCCTCATCCTCCTGTAAGCAATCAATCAACCTCATCTCTCTAACTTTTTGCTTATAGATTTCATGAACTGAAATTTCTTGATTGCTTTGTTTCTTGGTAAGGTCTTGATTAGAAGAGCTCAAGTTCCTGACATTCTTCCCGGGGACTACAAGGTCAATACAGGACAAGACATTATGATTTCGGTCTATAACGTCCATCGTTCCTCCACGGTATGTTCTCTTCCTACCCTTTTGATTGGATTGGACACCTCTCTAGTAACATTCATGCCCACATTTATAATGTGTTTGTTGTTCCAATAGGTATGGGAAAATGCTGACGAATTTATGCCTGAGAGATTTCAGTTAGAAGGACCGATCCCTAACGAAACAAACACCGATTTTAAGTAATCTCAGTGATACACATAGTAGATAAAGAGACTGAAACTTTTGATTAGATAGGTTAAAAGATGGTTGATGATTTGTTTTCCTTTTTTAACTAGATTCATACCGTTCAGTGGAGGGCCTAGAAAATGTGTAGGAGATCAGTTTGCATTGATGGAAGCAATAGTGGCACTTGCCGTCTTTCTCCAGCGGTTAAACGTGGAGCTGGTTCCTGATCAGACCATAAGCATGACCACTGGAGCAACTATACACACCACCAATGTACGACCAATGTTCTCAAACTCGAGATTAATCTGTGTCTGTTTTGTTTAGGATGATTTCAGTTTCGTCTGATAATGATTTTGTTTGTCTGTGTCGGTTGCAGGGATTGTATATGAAGGTGAGCCAAAGGTAAAGCCAGAATGTTGAAGATAAAGCTTGAATCTGTTTCCATCATCATGATTGTAACAATCTTTTCTGTACTATAGCATTACCTATTTAATCTCCTAAATTGAAGAGCTGAAAGGGAAATGGAGAGTTTATGATATGTGTAAATGTAGTTAAAATTGTATCTAATTTTTCGGATCTTAAACAAACTTCTTGTGAAACGAGTCACGAGTGCTACTTTAATGCTTTCCACCTAATTCACCAAAAAATGTAAAATCAGACTCATGTTTACTTCATCCTAAGAGCATGTTGTCATACAATAGTATTATCATGACATCTAGTTTTATGAATCACATTTTTTGTAGTGAATTATAAGAGTTTTAATTCATTTTGCAAAAGCAATTGTTGTTTTGCCAATTTAAAATAAGATGTTGAAACAAATACCGATATTAGCATAAAATGAGCGATAGTATGTCCTAATCACATACTACTTTCTCATCTAAGAGTCTATCTAAAAAAAATTCAATCATAGAAATAGTTAAAATTTGCTATAAAACTGTTTAGTTAGTCTTTAAAAGGCATAAGTAAAATATCATCGACAGAAAAAAATCAATTACTTCAATACATAAAAAAACTGAAAACATTTGTGGAAATTAAATTCTTATTCTTTCGTCTTGATTTTTTTTAAAATCCAAATAGTATTTTTATTTTATTTTATATCACCAACACAAAAAAAATAATATTGAAATACCCCTCTCTCTTTTAGTGGAGTAGTTTCTCGTTCACGTACACTGACAGAGAAAAATGAAGGACGAAAGCTCAGAGTGTAGTAACAAAGCTCGTCTCGCCATCATGGAGCTCGCTAACATGATCAGCGTTCCAATGTCCCTCAACGCCGCCGTACGACTAGGCATCGCCGACGCTATCTGGAACGACGGCGCCAACTCTCCTCTCTCCGCCGCCGAGATCCTCTCTCGCCTCCTCCTCCCATACACCGGTGATCCCGAGAACCTCCAGCGTATTCTCCGTATGCTCACCAGCTACGGCGTTTTCTCCGAACACCTCACCGGCGCCGCCGGATCCATCGAGAGGAAATACTCTCTCACCGACGTCGGAAAAACGCTCGTCACCGATTCCAACGGTCTCTCCTACGCCGCTTACGTCCTCCAGCACCACCAGGAGGCGTTAATGCGAGCGTGGCCACTGGTTCACACGGCGGTGGTGGAGCCGGAGACGGAGCCGTACGTGAAAGCCAACGGCGAGGCGGCGTACGAGCAGTACGGGAAATGCGAGGAGATGAACGGTTTGATGCAGAAGGCGATGTCCGGTGTATCGGTGCCGTTCATGAAAGCTATAATGGACGGTTACGATGGGTTTATATCCGTGGAGCATCTGGTTGACGTAGGAGGAAGCGCAGGGGATTGTCTCCGTATGATCATTAACCAGTTTCCTAATGTCCGTGAAGGAATTAATTTTGATTTGCCTGAAGTTGTTGCCAAAGCACCAAAGATTCCTGGTCTGAATAATTTTTACATTTTATTTTTTGTTTGTTTTATTATTTTCAGGTTTTTTGTATTTAATATTTATTTCTATTTATAGACGTCTTTATGCTATTTTGATATAAGTGGTTGTTGATATTGTATGTGTTTAGGAGTGACTCACATGGGTGGAGATATGTTCCAATCAGTTCCTAGCGGTGACGCAATGTTCATGAAGGTTTGTGGTACCATTATTGTCACATGGATACATGACCTACCGACTTTTTTTGTTATATAGGACATTTTTGGACTCTATTGATAATTGTGGTACTATGATAGACAGATAGACTAGTTCAGTTTATGTTATATAAGTGGCTACCGATGTTTTGTCAAAAAAGTAGCCTAAAAAATCACCATATCCTTACTTTAATTGGCACAAAAAAATTAGATTGTGTGGCTGTCATTAATATATATTTGATCAAACTTTAGTTTTTGTATCCCTTTATATTCCAAGGTTAATGTGTCTTGGTTAAATTTGTTGAAGATAAATTACAAACATTTGATATATTAAGAGTACATTATCTCATTCGTATATACAAACTCCAATTATTGAAGCCATTTGATGTTTCTTTCATGTTAGTAGATAAAACAAACAAACACATATTCTTTGCTTCTCTATATCCCAAATTAACATCTTGTAATGTTGTGTTTGTTTGAGTGAGCAGTGGGTGTTAACGACATGGACGGATGAGGAATGCAAGCAGATAATGAAGAATTGCTACAATGCATTACCGGTAGGAGGGAAGCTAATCGCGTGTGAGCCGGTCTTGCCTAAGGAAACCGATGATAGCCACCGGACTCGTGCCTTGTTAGAAGGAGACATCTTTGTCATGACCATCTATAGAACCAAAGGTAAGCACAGGACCGAAGAAGAGTTTAAAGAGCTTGGTCTCTCTGCTGGATTCACTACTTTTCGACCTTTCTACATCGATTACTTCTACACGATCTTAGAGTTTCAGAAGTAATTTTAAAGCATTTACCTTCTGAAGTACTCTAAAAGCTTCAAAATAATCATAAACACATTGGTGATCTCTAATAAATGCATTTTCATTCAAATGTAATAATCTTGTAGTCCATATCTACTTGCATTCTTCAAGACATTATTCTTCAGATGTAATAATCTTTAGCGACGACTTTCGGCAGATTTGTTTGTTGTACAACTATAATTATATATATGTAGATCTTTGTAGAGAATGAAATCTCAGTTTCGAACATTTTCATGATAGTAATTAGTAAACTTTCAAATTTTATTGTTCTAAAACAGGTTTAAGATTGCCTTATCATTATTATTATTATTTTGAAATGATATAGCTTATACTAATACCTTTTCTATTGGCGACTTAATTTGCTCCAAGATATCTTGGATCAAGACTGAAACATTAGTACTCGAAGATCCTCCTTCTTCCACAGCCTTTCTCGCCATTACTGCAAGCTCTTGAATACGTCTCACGAACTCACTATTTTCGTCTTCACCATCTCCACGTTGACAATCTTCGACCATCAAAAGCTTTATAGCCTTCACAACACTCTGTTTCTTGACCAACACTCCAACTTTTTCCTCGTCTCCCCATCTCACCGGAATCTCTACGCCAACCCTAACCCCAATCTTCAAAACTTCCACGACAAGTTTCTCATTAAGGAATTGTTCAGCGAATAATGGCCATGTGATCATTGGTACACCAAAACATATCCCTTCTATCGTAGAGTTCCAACCGCAGTGAGTCAAGAACCCTCCGGTGGAGCCATGTGAGAGTATCATAGCCTGAGGACTCCAACCCTTTATCACTATCCCTCTTCCTCTAACTCGCTCTTCAAACTTTTCGCGTTTTAGCCATTCTTTTAGCTCATTCATGTATTTTTCCTCGGTCTTGATCACCCAAATAAAGGGTTTTCCCGATTCTTCTAACCCTAAACCTAGTTCTATCAGTTGATCAGGTATAAGTCGACAGAGGCTACCTAGACAAACATATAATACTGACCTTGGTCTCATCGAGTTGAGAAACTTCAAGCATTCGGTCTCGCTTATGGCGATGTTACCGTTGTTTCCTCTATCGAATAAGTCCACCATACGGTCGTTGCATAACGAAACAGGCCCAACGAACCATACCTTTTTTTTTATGGCCTCAGAGTAGGCTTCTGCATAACCGGGCTCCAATTCTTGGAAGCTATTAACAATAACCCCAAATGCTTCTGATTCAGCTTCACGCATCTTCTCACGAACGTCATCCATATTTGCTAACTTCTCAAACGCACCGGGTAGCTGAGCCCTAGCTATCTCGATCCTATGTGGCATTGCTGGTATAGAGAAAGGCTCTGAGTCTGAAGAAACCGAGAGGTGTGGGCTATGAAGATGGACATTGTGCGAGCTCAAAAGAGAGAAGCAGCACATTCCGTGGAACACTATTCTCGGGATCTCGAACCTTTTGGCGGTTTGGGACGTCCAAAAAAGGCATTTATCGGAGATCATGCAACTTGGAGGGATTTCTTGTTGCTCAAGAAACGTTTCCAAGGGCTCCTGAAGCTTATTTACAGCGTCATAGAATCTCCGTAGGAGGTCTTTGGAGGGCAAAGTGTCAAGAGTCTCGCAGTTTTCGGGAAGACCGAATTCTTTGTAGGCAATTGGAAATTTCACGACGTTGATTTCCAGACCCGACTCTGATCTTGCTCGCTCAACCGTCTCCGAAAACCTAGATGCATTTTGAGGGGTTGTAATTAGGGTAACGGCGTTGCCTTGTTGCGCAAGAATCTTGGCGATATCAACCATGGGGATCAGATGCCCTTGAGCCATGAGAGGGATCATCACAAAGTGAAGTCTTTTGGGTTTTGAAACCATTTTAGTTTGCATTACATTTTGGGTTGAGCAATTGTTGGCAGATAGAAGACACAGGCACATCAATATGTATATGTATACGTGTGTGAATGCATCTTCTGAGAAATAACTTAATGGTTATTGGCTAAGTCATCAAAAGCTGTATCGACTTTGAACAAGTCAACAAAAGAAACTATTGTTTAGAGGACCAATCACGCATCCTCATTGTTTAAAATTTCGGTTGATGACGATAATGAGCTATACGTCACCTTCTTAAAGAAAATTTAAGATGAAGTTGAAATCCTTATTCCAGCGACTTATATACACTTTTAAATGTGAGTTAATTTTATTATCATATTAAAATGATAATGAAAATTTCACTAACGTTTACGAAAAGGTAACTTAATTAATTTAAAAAATAATTCACTTTTATTTTATATTTGTTGATTATGATATCGGTGTGAGAAGTATACGACAAGCTCAAGGTTTACTACGTATCGCCAAAATAAGAAGTCAATGAACGTATCGAAGAAGAATGGAATTGGTTGTTGATCGACGTAAAGGCCATGGGGGACGTTAGAGCTGTTTAACCTTTTAGTTTTATGGTCTTGGCCTTGTCTAAAGGTAGATAATAATTCGTTTGATCATCACATCGTTTAATTTGCATAGGTTTTAATTTTCTGTGTGGTGTAGTTTCTCAAGAGTGTTCAAGAGAGACTTTGTTAGCGAAAATGATATCAGTTTAAGTTAACAATCGATAGAGTTTCAGCATATTCGACCTTTAGATTGAACTAAGAAAAAGAAAAAAAAGAATGGAACCGAAGAATTGTTGTTCAAAACATCAAGAGTTACCATTTAATTATGACTGTAATATTTTGGCGTAGCTTAAGGTTCATGAATTTCAAAAGTTTTAATTGATAAGGATCACACGAAAGACAGAATTAGATGAACAATCCGAGGAAGATATATAATAAGTCATCAAACGCTATCTAAAACTCAAGTCAGAATGAAGATTTGCAAGATTTTTGTATTATTTATGCGGAAAAAAAAGGACATTTTTTGTTTAAATGAAAGAAAGGAAGACCCTTTGAAACGTTCAATTGTGCGTAAGTGGTGAACAAAACAACGTGGACTAGTTCAACCTTTAATAATTGGAATATTAAAGCACTGACGTACACACTTGCCCTTTAATTAGGTTGAACCTTCTCTAGAAGATATGTTCTAGAAGATAGGCTTTTAATTTGTATTTATACTGGATTGTAAATATTATTAAATTCGAAAATTTGAAGTAAATCAATACAACTTCGGAAAACTGAAAAACCAAGAATTGAAAAATTGACAAAGACCAAGAATCAAGAAGTCAAAGAATAGATAGGAGGGGCGAGCGGGTTAAAGCCACAGGGGCCGAAACTTCTGTCTGGGGGACAAACCTTAACAACAACAATGTTCAATCCACCGACATCACGTCCACTAAGTTGCAGCGCCTTCTCTACTGCGTCCTCTCCCCAAAGGTAAACCATAGCTCTGCTGTCGAGACAACCCCCTAGGTGCTCGGGAACCCCAAAAGATACCCTTCCACTTCCACATGAAAGCTCGGGAAGCACAAAAGATAGCCTTCCACAAAGATTGAAATGCATACGCAGCATGCTCTCGACAACATCCTTAGGAAGCCTAATGTCGTATCCGGTTACTACCATCGTGCGTTGCCGTGGGCTAGCTGCAGCTCTCATGGGAGCCACCTCAGGTTCAAGGTACGTTTCATCAAACGGGTAAGGCTTAGCGACTATGATCCGTCCTCCCATGTCACGTCCACTAAGTCCCAACACCTTCTCTTCTTGACCTTCTCCCCGAACGTAAACGAACCCAAACCTGTTGAGAAGACCACTCGTAACGTCTTTGGGAATATAAACATGTATCATCTCTCCACAGGAAGAGAAGTGGTCTCTCAAAGCAAAGTTTACCTCATTGGCAGGAAGCGAAGTGTCGTATCCTTCAACGCAAATCCTCCTTATGCTACTTCTCTAATAGTTTTGAGAACTCATCTTATATTATAGTCCCAACACCTTCTCTTCTTGACCTTCTCCCCGAACGTAAACGAACCCAAACCTGTTGAGAAGACCACTCGTAACGTCTTTGGGAATATAAACATGTATCATCTCTCCACAGGAAGAGAAGTGGTCTCTCAAAGCAAAGTTTACCTCATTGGCAGGAAGCGAAGTGTCGTATCCTTCAACGCAAATCCTCCTTATGCTACTTCTCTAATAGTTTTGAGAACTCATCTTATATTAGGTTTGGGATATTAGGTTTGTGGTGTTTGTGATACAAGAAAGAATAAACCTTAAGCCTAGACCTCTATTTATAGAGTTGTGATTCTAAACAAGAAAAGTAAATTGTTTATTCTTATTGTTACAGTTTCCTTTCTTCATGATTTCCTCTTTTCTCATCCTTTGTTGCTTGATTTTCCTTTTTACTTGGTATCCTTTTTGTTTTACAATCACAAAACAGAGTTAGCTACAAGTCAATACATTTGATTCTCTCACCAGTGGAAACCATTTGTTTCTCAAGCTCCTCAACTGCATCAAATATCCCATGAGCAGCATATGTTTTGATCATAGTAGCAAAAGTGATCTTATCAGGCTTACACTTTCTCTCTTCCATTTGCATGTACAGCTCCTTCATCGTAGCAAGATCACCAGCCTCACCGTACGCATTGATGATGCAGTTGAAGAACGTCGTGTCAAGCACCACATCTGAATTCACAATCTGCCTCAGAACCGAATCTATCTTCACCACAAGACCAGCTTTGCTGTAAGCATCAACAAGCGAACAGTAAGTGATACTGTTCGGTTTCACTCCCTGATACTTCATCTTCCTGAACACATCGTCCATTTTCTCAATCCTCCCTTCTTTCCCAAACGTCTCAATCACTATATTGTAAGTCACAGTCGTCAGGGAGAAGAATCTCTTCTCCATGAAGTCCATAACAGAGCTCATCTTCTTGAACATCCCAGCTTTACCAAACGACATGATCAAAATGTTAAACGTGGTCGCATCTGGCTGCACTCCCATCAGCTGGAACCTATTATACCAGCTCTCCATCTTCCTCGTGTCACCGCCTTTTCCATACGAGCCTACTATGGAGTTTAAAGTGAAAACATCCGGAAGAGAAGAATCTCCATCCTCAATCATATCAGCAAGAACATCTTCCATCTCCTCAAACATACCAGCTTTTCCATACCCATCAATGATAGTGTTGTAAGTCACCGTGCTGCATCCAACTCCAAGATACGACATCTCGACAAGGATCCGTTTAACCAGATCAAACCGGGAAAGTTTGCAGCAGCAGTTTATGAGAACAGTGAAGGTGAACACATCTGGCTTGCAATCACTTACAGATTTCATATACTCAAGCGTGGCAAATGCTTTTTCTAGCAGCTCGCTTTTGCCGTAAACTGCTATAAGAGATGTGTACACATCAATGGTAGGTTTCAATCCTTCAGATAACATTACTTCGAAGAGCAAGCTCGCTTGATCAGGCTGTTTGCAGTTCCCAAGCACTTTCAACAGCTTTGTGTACGTTTTGCATCTTGGCTCGTACCAATGCTGCTTCCTTAGAAGATTGAAAATCTATAAAGCAGAGAAACAGGACGATGAATTCAAATTGAATCTTGTGGAAATTTGATGTAAGAGAAACGAAAAAGGACGTTACTTTGAGAGCAGACTGCCATCGATTCTCTCTGATAGCTTCATCAAGTGCTTCAAGAACAGCTTTTGGCCACAAAGTGTTGTACTTTTGGGAGTTGGCTTTCTTCTCGATGCCTTTAACAGCAGCATCTGCTCTCAGAATCCGAGACAATTCTTTGTTGGGATCTACTCGGTGTCTTGTTGAGATGAGGCCAGAGCTCGTTTTCGCTGTACGTTCGTTGGGGATTTTAGTCGAACACGTTGTGTGCGTCGTGGAAACAAAGGCTACATGACGAAAATAAACAGGGGATGATGATGATATATGTTGCTGAACCGCGCTGCTACAAGAGTTACGGAGAGAAAAAGAACGATTAAGATAAAACCCACCAAACTGAAGATATAGGAATCAATAATAGGAAGAAAGATGAGAATTTTACCGAGAAAAACAGGGGATTTTAGAAGAGAGTTGTGTGGTTTCATTGGCGTAAGACGAAGGAATCTGTTGTATCAATGCCATCGAATGAGAGTGCGAGAAAGAGAGAGAGAGGAGGAGACGTAGAAAGAAGAAGACTGATGATTTCACTATAATCAAATTGTTCCAAGAATATGGTTTATCAGCTTCAATACGAGGCTGTAAACCAATCTGTTAATCCTGTTCATAAGAAGGCTTAAAAATTCAATCTTTTTCTCTCCCCATTTGATTCTGATTCGAAATTCTGTTTTCAGAAGAAAAAAAACCGGTTTGTGTTATGAAAATTTCATATTTTTTCCCATTTGGAGTAAAATATTAGAAACTAAATGTTGTATTAAATGTCATTAACCACTTGTTTAAGAGAGAGAGCGAGAGTGTGGGATGAAAGTGGAAGTCATCAAACTGTATTTTTCAAGAACTTGTAATGGAGACATTTGTTAACCAAATCAAATCGAATCGTTGTTTATAAATGTGAATTTGACTAGTAGGTGAGACATGTGCTAGATAGATACGGCCTAGAACTATGTGAGTCTATCAGATAACGAAGACTTTCAATAATTAAACGTATTTAAACCACACACTATGGTCTGTGGACACTATACGCACGCAAAAAGAAGAAGAAGAAGAAGAAGAGAAAATTACTTAAGTTTATTATTGAACGGTCGTCTTCTTTCTTCCGCTTCCCGAGTTTGATTTTCTTCTTTTTTAGAGATGGAGGATTATAGGGAGTTAAAGGAAGTTATAGATCAAATAGAGCTCGTTGATGCTCACGCGCACAACATTGTCGCTCTCGACTCGTCTTTTCCGTTCATCGGGACTTTCTCGGAGGCTACCGGCGACGCTTTATCCTTCGCCCCTCACTGTTTCTCCTTCAAGGTACCATGTCTGTTAAACCATGAATCAAACTCTAAACGCTGTCGTTTTTGACTCAGTTTGATTATTCGTATGATGGAAACAGAGGAACTTGAGGGAAGTAGCTCAACTCTATGGCACTGAAGTAACTTTAGAAGCGATTGAGGAACATCGTAAAACCTCGGGTTTGGATTATTTTACTTCCAAGTGTTTTAAAGAAGCTCGAATCTCTGCTCTGCTCATTGATGATGGACTGAAGCTTGACAAGAAGCATGACATTGAATGGCACAAAAGCTTTGTTCCGTTTGTTGATCGAGTGTTGCGAATCGAAACTCTGGCCGAGGAAATCCTCGACGAGGAGAGTCCTCCTGATGCTTCTTCTTGGACTTTGGATTCTTTCACTAAAACCTTTGTTGAAAGATTAAATTCATATCCTTTTTGTCTGGTCAATGCATGCTATTTTCCAAGTACTCAGTAGTGTTGGTTTACCCTTGACTTTTGGTCACGCTTGTTCCAGAGATTGTTGCATTAAAAACAATTGCTGCTTATCGTAGCGGTTTGGATATTGATACTCAGGTGAGTAAAGAAGTTGCTGAGAAAGGCCTTGTTGAAGTCTTGCAAGGTAAAGAAAGATTGCATGTTGGTCCTATCATCTGACTATACTAATCAAGATGTAACGTATCTGTTCTCTGATGATCATTACCCTCTTCTTGATGCAGCTGGAAAGCCTGTGCGTATTGGAAACAAAGCCTTGATTGATTACATTCTTACTCGTAGTCTGGAGGTTGCTGAACATTGTGACTTGCCCTTGCAAATTCACACCGGGTATGCAACATTTGGTAAACTTAACGAGGGTCCTTTTTGTGTATTGAGTATAGTTTACTAAGATAAATGAATCTTTAGTGTGCAATACTCTTTGTTCCTCAAATGCTTCTGAGGTCTGATCTTTGTTGTTTGAAGCAGTTTTGGTGACAGGGATTTAGATTTGCGTTTGGCCAATCCGCTTCACCTTAGAACCCTACTTGAGGACAAAAGATTTGCAAAGTGTCGTATAGTTCTTCTTCATGCATCTTATCCATTCTCAAAGGAAGCATCATTTCTTGCTTCAGTTTATCCTCAGGTTTTCTTCATACACACGCCAATCATCAGTAAATTTATGCAGGAGGTAGTTTACTTATTCTTGATCAATCTTTTTGTTTCTTAAGGTTTACCTAGATTTCGGATTGGCGGTTCCAAAGCTTAGTGTCCACGGTATGGTGTCTTCAGTTAAGGAGCTCCTTGACTTAGCCTCAACAAAGAAGGTAAAACTTTTAAAATATTCAACACAATGGTATAAGTTGTCTTTGTTGTTGTTCTTGAGTCATAGATAATTTGCAGGTGATGTTCAGCACTGATGGGTATGCATCTCCTGAGACCTACTATTTAGGTTAGTTCAAGTTGCTACCTCTTTTGTATAGTTTTGTAATCCAGTCCTGTTTCTTAGTTTTGAAACTAGAAATCTCCTAGCTTGAGTCTTGAACAGAGTTCTCTGTTTTCTTGCAGGTGCAAAGAAAGCACGTGAGGTCATCTTCTTAGTTCTACGTGAAGCCTGTGCCAGTGGAGACCTCTCACTCACGGAAGCTATTGATGCAGCTAAAGACATATTTTCAAGAAATGCGATAGGATTTTATAAGCTTAATATCGACACAGATTCTTCTAGTCCACCTAGTAGAATCTCTTCCAAATCAGAGATGAAGGAGCCTGATGTTCAAGAAGATAGTAGTTCTTTTGTACGCATTATTTTGGTTGATACATCTGGACAACATAGATGCCGTGTAAGTGATATTTTTGTTCCTCTGTTTCTCACTGAACTTCTTTCTCCTTTTGAAGCCACGGAATCTTGACAAGAGCTCTGCTTATTGTATTGTTTCAGGCTGTTCAAGCGCAGCGTTTTAACAAAAGCGTATCGAAGAATGGTGTTGGTCTGCCTCATGCAGTAATGGGGATGCCTTCATTTACTGATTCACCAGCAGAAGAGACTAAATTAACGGGTGTGGGTGAGGTTAGACTGGTTCCAGATCTATCAACCAAGCGGACAATACCGTGGTACTTTGCTCGTGTTCCTTCTCTTTGCAGTTAACTTTACATTTTCTCCTTTCTTGTTTGATTGATCATATCATATTTGCCTTTAGGACGAAGCAAGAGAGCATGGTTTTAGCTGACATGCTCGTGAAGTCTGGTGAAGCATGGGAGTACTGTCCAAGAGAGACCTTAAGAAGAGTCACAAAAGTTCTTAAAGATGAATTTGACTTGGTAATTAATATCTCCATATACCCATTTTTACTCTGTTTCTGTGGAGATTTTTTGTTGCTTAAACTCAAAGTTTTCTTGGGTATTAGGTAATGAACGCTGGTTTTGAAAATGAGTTTTATCTCCTCAAGAATGTTGTGCGGTATTGCAACTATATATCTCTCATAATCTTGGTTTCTTTATTCAATCCAATCATTTTCATAATCTTTAACACTTGTCCTGTCCTGCTCAATTTCTTTCAAGGGAAGGGAAAGAAGAGTATGTACCTTTTGAGTCCTTTGGTCCTTACTGTTCCTCATCCTCATTCGATGCTGCATCTCCGATATTTCATGACATTGTACCAGCGCTTGAGTCCTTGAACATTGTTGTTGAACAGGTTTTTATAATATATACATAACATACTTCAGAATGATCAGCCATATATGATATATCACAAACTAAATCATGTTTCTTGGTATTTTCTTGTATAGTTTCATGCTGAAGCCGGGAAAGGTCAGTTTGAAGTATCTTTGGGATATACTGTTGCATCGAACGCTGCCGACAATCTTGTTTACACACGTGAAGTTATAAGATCGGTCGCAAGAAAACATGGATTGCTCGCAACCTTTGTTCCAAAGTATGTCAGTCTCTTCCCCACCACAAAGATCTAACCAAAACATTTTTTTGAAAATGCATTTGTGTTTATTTATTTTACAGGTATGATTTATGTGACATTGGTTCTGGATCACATGTCCATCTAAGTCTTTCGAAAAACGGTGAAAATGTCTTCCCTGCATCTGATAAATCATCTGCTCATGGAATGTCAACTATCGGAGAAGAGTTCATGGCCGGAGTTCTGTTTCACCTTCCTTCAATCTTAGCAGTTATAGCTCCACTTCCAAACAGGTAACCAACCAAAAAAAAAAAAAATCTATTTTTAGTAGTTTCCTCAATAAGTTGTTACTAATCAAGTTTCATTTTTTTTCACTAAATTTTCAGCTATGACCGACTCCAACCTAATACATGGAGTGGAGCATTCCATTGCTGGGGCAAAGAAAACCGAGAGGCGGCAATAAGAACTGCTTCTCCACCGGGAGCTCCTGATGGTTTAGTTACTAACTTTGAGATCAAATCTTTTGATGGCACTGCTAATCCTCACTTTGGTTTGGCCGTTATAATGGCTGCTGGAATTGATGGTCTCCGGCGACACCTCCAACTCCCTGAGCCAATAGGTAAAATTTTAGTTTCATATAGGCTTAAGCTGATGGTTTGATAAACATTTTTTCAACCATATTTTCTCTTCTCTTTTTTGCATATTCCTATGATGGAATTAAAAAAAAAAACAGATGTAAATCCGGCTGATGTGGCTGCTAAGTTGAAGAGACTTCCTGAATCGCTCTCAGAAGCTGTTGATGCTCTGGATAAAGACCAAGTCCTCCATGAGTTGCTTGGACAAAAGGTTTTAGTTGCCATAAAAGGTGTCCGAAAGGTACACGTTTTGTCTTTTAGTTTTCAGTTAAGATTTGACAATGGTAATAACAAAGTACATAAAAGCTCTAATATAGATATTTATTTATTTTTGTCCTTGTAATATTCACAGGCTGAGGTCGAGTACTATTCGAAGAATCCTGATGCATCTAAACAACTCATTCACCGATACTAATCCTGAACTCTCTTGATCTCCAACCGTTCAAGTGATCATTTTCTTTATCCCTTGTTGAGTTTGTTATTAGATCAGTGGACAATAATGGACCCATGGAACTGGCTTTCTTTAGGGCTTTTGTCTCACATGAATAAAACTGGTGCCGAAGTTTTCTTAAAGCAATAAGAATTGATGGGTCGTATTTGCAAATACCTGATTATTGCGATTTACACACGTTTTGCATCTGTTTTTTTTTTTGCGAAATGTAATGTAAAATATAGGCAAGTCAAATGTACAAATTATATATAGATGGGTCCAAAATATAATATTTGGCCTAAAACGGAAAGAAAAAATACTTCTGAGTCAGAGATGAAATGTAACTATGAACATCGTCTTTCGCTAGTGACATATGAGAATCAAATCAGAGATAAATATTGAAGAGGGTTGAAAAGGAAAGCAGAGATAAATGAAGACTGGAAAGAGAAAAAAAAAAGTTGTTCGCTAGTGAGTGTAGTGACATAACGATAATGCAAATACCTGAGTAATTTATACATTCTTACTATCATGCATTTTTATTATGTCAATGTAATCTTTACTACATGTCTAATTGTCTAGAAATAATATGTTCATCTGCGGGACCCTGCTAACTCATGAGTGGGATCAAAGAGGGAATCTAAGAGCTCCACCATAATTTGTTGTCTGCTGTGAATTTTGGATCGTAATCAAATTTTAAAGAAAAAGAGACCAACAACGTTAAAGCCTTACGGTAAAATAGTAAAATACTAAAGCCAACAACATGGTCCATGAGGTTTTGACAAGAGCCAATAAAGGAATTACTGCAAGAACAGTAACTTTCTTGTCAAGATGAAGATCTAAGTGGTGCCCAATGTATAATACAGAGATTCGAATAATTAATATGAGGTAAGAGCTTTGACTATTTCCCTTGTATACGTTCCCCTCCGAGACCAAGCTAGACCGAGATGATATTCAGTGGAACCAAGATGTAGCATATATTCAGGAGAAAGTTCATGAACACTCTTGCTTATCTCTTTGAATTTGTTTTTCTTCCACTTTTACTTGGTAACAAAAAAAGATGTGGAGTTATTAGTTTCCAAGATTGTTATATCAATCTATGGATAGATTAACATGGGATTGTTATCTTAGTCTCCAATTAGTATATATAAATTGTGTAGATCACACATAACATGACTATCTATAATACATTATACTAATATGTATGTTCATTCTAAAAACACCTTAGGTAGTTATCAAGAAAATGAAAAACACTTGGATACTATGACAAGATAATGAAGAAGTGATGCTAAATCTAAACTCTAGATTCTGGATAATTACAAATTGATGAGAAAAGATACAGAGTTACAGACTATCTATTACAAAAGGTTATGAAAGAAGATTACTTTACGTAGTGAAGGCGTTTTAACTTTTAATGAACCCTTCTCATCGTTCGTGGAAAATAATACAAACAATGACTTTTTTGGACATTATGATTGGTTACAATGATCTTCACGGACATGTGAGAAGGCAAAGTGTATCTCTTTATCTATACTGTTTTTTAAAAAGAAATCATTCTCCAAAGATGTCGCCTAACATCACGTTATTTAACCTACACTTAGCGTACATTAGTAAGCTAACATCAACTTTAATAATAATCCAACAATCACGCCCATTTAGCCAATCCTAATGTGTCACGAAGCTTTCATGAGAAATCAAGAAAAACACACTCATGTATCAATAGTTTGTGCGCGTGTGTCTATGTATAAATGGACAACGTGGTTACTTTTCCAATTTTCCTTGGTTGGGTTGAAAACACACTCATGTATTAATCTGAGGTAGACGTGTAAAACTGAAGTATACGAAGGATGTATAAACAAACAATAGAAACCGTGAGCTTGTTTTAGTATTGAAAGTAGTAGTATCTAACAGCAAATGTAGGTCTGATGTATAATCAAATTTACGTTTATATTAACCTTGGTGAATGGTGTGCATTCAGTAGTATATTTCTATCAAACAAGCTAGACATAACCGGATAAACCAAAAACCCATTCGTTTGTCAACAACCAAGACAGCATTCATATGACAAAGCTCTTGTTGACAAAACAAAAATGATAAAGCTCTTTAGATAAACTTTTTTTTTGTCGTAAGCTCTTTAAGATAAACTTAAGAGATAATAAGGTCACATAACTTTTATAATTAAAAGTGTAAAACTGACAAGAGATTCAAATATCAAAGCCATACCGCTTTGTTAAAAGTCTGTTGAAGCTTATGGATTTACTCATATGCCTAAATTAGACCATACTAACATATTTATAAAACAAAAGGGATTTTAAGAAAAATTGTAGACCGTTTCCTCGAGACAAGCAGATTCTCAGTCCTCGAGACTACTGTCAGTGGAAAACTACTCTCTCTCTCTCTCTCTCTCTCTCTCTCTCTCTCTCTCTCTCTCCTCTTCAAAAAGAACAAAGAAAAGAAAACAATACAAAAGCCAAGAAAGCCCATTATTACAAAAGCAAATTCACACTCTAAAAAGCCACTCAAGAACACTGCTCAGTAAAAAGAGAGGAAGAAGAAGAACTAGCCATGTCTCAACCCTCTTCTTCTCTCTCCTTCAACTAACCAAAACCCTAATCCCCAAATCCCTAAATTCCTCAATTTTTCTTTGTTTTTTACAATGATGTTTCAAAGAAGCTGCATTGTAATTTTCTCTCTTGCTCTGTTCGTTCCACACATGGGTTTCGCCATGCTCAACAATACTATTCTTCTCTTACCACATCCTGACCCAGAACTAGTCGCTCATGATGTTCATAGGTACGCATTCTACTTTTCCTCTCCCGGATCTGCATTTTTGTCTCTGATTTTAGGTTCTTTAGTGTAATTTTTCATCTGTGTTTTTCATTTCACTAGCCATTCTTGTGAATGTTTGCTCTGTTCCTGCAACCTCTGTTTTGTTTCCAAATTTCCGGTTTTCTTAAACCGCACCGGCTGAAATTATCCGGTTTAACTGTTTTACAGGCGAGTCAATGCCTCTCTTTCGAGACGTCAAGCTATGGACATGACGGACCAAGCCGGTTCAAGCCCGTGCGTCACCGGAAATCCAATTGATGACTGCTGGAAATGTGACCCAAACTGGCCCAATAACCGACAAGGTCTAGCCGATTGCGGAATCGGGTTCGGACAGTACGCTTTAGGAGGCAAAGGCGGTCGGTTCTACTTCGTCACTGACTCTTCCGACCACGATGTGGTCAACCCTAAACCGGGCACTCTCAGGTACCAAACTTCAGGCTTTTTTTCGTTAAACCGGAATTTCACCTAAGAAAGTCTTGTACAGTCCTTGGCAAGTAGACAAAAATGTGTTGTTTTTTATTAGTTCAAGATCATCTTTGTTCTTTTAATACTCGTTTTCTTGACCTATTTAACGCTAGATTTTTATAAGTCGTTAGTTAACTACACTATATACTTAACTTGAAAATTACTTGTCATTATTGTTTTAACCCTAAGTCCTACCTATACACTTCCATAATTAAATTAAGCTCCATTGTGAGTAAGATTCTGTCTAAGCTACGTTTATGGTTTATTTATTCCTTAATGACCCTTTTTTTTCTCTCTCTCTTTCTTTTATGTTTTGTCATGTCTTATTCAATATTCACATGCCCCCACACCAATCTATTACGTACGACTTTTTCATCACCACTTGTTTATATTTCTAGATAAGGAAATTTCCAAATAAGCCCTCCAATTTCTGAAACAAAACTCCCAACGACCCTTAACTTCCCTTTGATTAGTTGCACAAAACCTAAAAAATCCCTTTTAAAACAGATGAAAAAGCTCAATGTTTTAGTTAACTAATGCTTTTTTAAAACATGGAAATGTAATGTTTACGATGTTTTGTAATTCGGTATCGGGTCCCTACATAGATTCTAATTTAGCAATGTCCCTTAGAAGTGTCCCACCTGGTTCACATGTTAGATAAACAAAGTAGGTGGAGGGAGACTCGCATGCAAGACCGGTTCTGATAAGTGTTTGGGTTCTTTCAGGACTCCAAAACAAGAACAATAAATCTAAGCTACAAATCATTTTCTTTGCCAACTCTTCAACAGAAATAAAAAATATTATAGATTTAGAGAAGAAACAACTTTAACAAAAACATGTGTATTGGGACCTCCAAAATTGGAATAATTTGGGGAATCGTTATTAAAGTCAAAGTAATCGGGTTTTCAATGTGAAAATGGCTGCTACAAAACAAGATATGAATTAACAAGAACCTCAAAAAAATTGGTGACAGATATGGAGTGATTCAAGAAGAGCCATTGTGGATAGTGTTTCCAGCCAACATGATGATTAAACTAAAGCAGGAGCTAATATTCAATAGCTACAAGACACTTGATGGAAGAGGAGCTAATGTTCATATTGTTGGTGGTGGCTGCATCACTCTTCAATATGTCTCCAATATCATCATTCACAACATTCATATTCACCATTGTTACCAATCCGGTAATTTTTTTCTCTTTTCACCCAAATGTTCAATCTTTTTTTACGGCCAATAATTGTTATTTTTTATCCTTTTTATTTTATTCCCAAAGATAATTATTGCCTGACCGGAATATTTTAGTAGGTCCTCCTTTTGATGTACATATTTTCCTGATCATTCATTGGTGTTTTCACACGCAAATAAAGAACATATGTATTTTGATTTCATCCGCATTTATTGAATATTCATAAAAGCATGGCTAGAGAGGTGAAATTAAAAATTTCATCCGTCGTGAAACGAAATGTCATAAAACATTTATTGTTGCATTATTCATAAAAGCATTCTGAGATTGTTGGTGCATGCTTTGGCCTCAGGGAATACTAACGTGCGGTCAAGTCCAACGCACTACGGGTTCAGAACGAAATCGGACGGTGATGGTATCTCCATATTCGGATCAAAGGACATATGGATCGACCATTGTTCTCTGTCAAGATGCAAGGACGGTCTGATAGATGCTGTGATGGGGTCCACGGGGATTACAATATCGAACAACTTCTTTTCTCACCACAACGAAGTCATGCTTCTTGGTCACAGCGACCACTACGAGCCAGACAGTGGCATGCAGGTCACTAACACACTTATTAGTCCATTATTCCTTTTCTAGCGACTAATCTATTTGATTACTATAAATGAGATTAATGTTTAGAAGGTAATTTATTTGAACTTTTCAGGTAACAATTGCGTTTAATCACTTTGGGGAGAAACTAATCCAAAGGATGCCAAGGTGTCGACGTGGATATATCCACGTGGTTAATAACGATTTTACACAATGGGAAATGTATGCGATTGGTGGTAGTGGTAACCCGACTATTAATAGTCAGGGTAACCGCTATACGGCCCCAACTAACCCGTTTGCCAAAGAGGTAACTAAACCTAATATTTCAATTTCAAAATAGTATATGAACTATGAGGAATGTCTTTGATATATTGAGTATATTTGTACGTATAAAAGTACTTTAAAAACATTTCATTTTGTAAGAGTCGGGAGGAATGTTATATGTGTAGGTGACTAAAAGAGTAGAAACACCGGATGGTGACTGGAAAGGGTGGAACTGGAGATCGGAGGGAGACATTTTGGTTAATGGAGCCTTCTTTATAGCGTCTGGAGAAGGTGCGGAAATGAGGTACGAGAAGGCCTACAGCGTCGAGCCTAAATCTGCCTCGTTCATCGACCAAATCACATTTCATTCCGGCGTTCTCGGCGTTGGTGGCAGGTTTGGATTCTACATTTTATCAATCACTTCTTTGCCAAATTTTCTTTTTGATAATCAAACAACACTTTGAATCTTTTTATTTTACCAATACACACCAGTACACCATATAAAATGGTATTATATATGTCAATGTACTCTTTTTTCTTCTTTTTCCCCTACTTTTACCTTTAACTTTATCCTTTTTCTTTTGTCTAATTTCCTTTTAGCCCACGATTCCCTAATCATATTTTCATGGAGCTAATTTTGGGGTGTTTGATTGCACAGGAATAACAATCTGGGGATGTGGACTACTACTGGATCGGAAGGTAACACCGGTTTGGATTCTTATAATGACTATACCGATGAAATGTCTGGAACCGGTTCAACTATTCGGTTGTCTTTTTCAGTTATTGCTTTAGCTTTCGTGCTCCATTTGATATCATATATGGTCATGTTCGTTTCTTCAACCCAAATGTTCATGATGTTGTAACATGAATTTTACAATTTAATCAAGAAACCAGAAAAAGAGTGTTTCCAAACTCATTCTTGTGTATTCTTGTCCTCTATGGTCTATGTTGTTTTTTTTATTTCAATTTATTTCTTGTCCTCTATACGTACGTATAAATACCACGTATGTATGTCCATGTAACCGTGACGCTGTAGTGTTCCTTACCTATCTTTAATTGCGTAACCAGTAGAGATTATATATTATCCTCTTCCTTTATATCCACATAATTTTATTCAAGAGTACATGCATCTACATTTCTATCATATAATATATTACATTAGGATATCGTAGTTTAGTATAATGAACATAACATACTTTTCACTAAATTATTTGGCACAAAAGTACACCAAACAATTACTTTAATCAGATTAAAGATAGAGTCCATCAAGGCATCAACCAAAAATGTTAACAAAAAAAACTAATAGTTTTTCATCCATTGGTGATTGGAGCATGAACTTCTCATGTTTTTGTTTTTGCTCCTAACAAGACCTGATCGTACTTCACTGACGCACTTTAGAACTCAATGATCCTTGAGTTAAGTACTTAAGTATTAAGAAACGAAAAAGAAAAAACTCATCAATAAGATCAAATAAGAAAGAGATTCACCAATAGCAAATGTTAATTAAAAGAAGTTTTTATCATATTATCAAGAAACAAACTTTTCAAATTATGACCATAGAGAACATAAAAACTCTCCAAAGTCTCTGGTCTCCTGAAACCACCAAGAACCACTGTTAATATTAATATTGTTCTCACTGCTACTGCTGCTATGGTCTTCTAAAAGATTCGCTTCGCTCTGGTCTGTAGAAATTTCTGATATCCAATCCGAAATCCGGTTTTCGTATGGTGAATTCATAACACCGAAGCTCTCTCTTTCGTAAAAACCACCATTGGGTTCTTTACCATTTTCCATATTTCTCTGATTAAATTCATTCGTAATTCCATCAAAACCATGATCTTGTGACACCGTCCTTGTCCTCGCTACCTCTGTTTCCTTATACGTGCGTAACAATTCTTCTCTTGCATGTCCTCCCCAGTCAATGATCTTACCTGCAGCAAAACACATCAACTTATATGTAACTGATCTAAAATATAATAACATATATAACGATGAAAGATCGATAAACTACCGTAGTTTTGAGCTTCCTCTTTCTTTCTAAAATGAGTTCTCCAATAGTTCTTGATGTCGTTATCAGTCCTACCAGGTAATCTTCTTGCGATCCTTGACCACCTATGACATAACTTTATTTAGGACTCAAGCTCTTTATAAAAAAAGAGTTAATTTACTCAAGCATGAGCTTTTTTTTATGTCTCACTTGTTACCCCATAGAGCATGTAGCTGAAGAATAATAATCTCTTCTTCTTGGGTCATCCGTCCACGCTTCAGATTCGGATTCAAATAGTTCATCCACCTTAGTCTGCAACTCTTACCGCTCCTCTTCAAACCTAAGTATGAATAATTGAATACGTACAAAACAAGCAAATATAAGACATGCATATTTCTATATATGGTAAGCGACACAAGAAAGGTGTCAAAGTGTACCGGAAACTCTTGCTAAAGAATCCCAACGACGTTCTCCTAGAAGGGTAACGAATTTCACTAGACGTTCGTCCTCTTCTTCGAGCCATGGACCTCTACGAAGTGTTTCTTCCTTCTTACTGTCCATTTTTTCTTCTCTCTTTTTTTTTTTTTTTTTGGTGTCAGTTAATAAATCCTTACTAAATTTGTGCTTTGAACTTGGAAGCATGCTTTTTTTGTGTTTGCTTAAATAGAAAGTCATGAGTTTACCCAAACTGGGAAACGTCCAAAAAGGCTGACGAGCACAAATGGTTTAGTGGATAATACTTCATGCATCAGTTAGGTTCTTGTTTTTCCTTCTTGGTCATCTTTAAGTTATAGATTAGAGATTTGGATTAGGTGCCAGGTATCTTTTCCTTTTATTAAATCATCATCAAGTTGTACTTTGTATTTTATCCCTTTTTTCAGGGGTTATGGCTTACATCATCTTGAAAATTCAATTAATTTATTCATGTATACAATTGGGAAATCAATATCTAAGGGGTTTAAAAACAAGAAGAAGTATTTTAATGGGGTTGAGATAAAAAAGATAAAACCATATCTTTGTGTATCTTCTCTCCACCCATTCAAAAGTGTAAGCCAGCGAAGCACTCTTAAGTTCGATTAGTTTTAATTAATCTCTAAGTTTTCATAAGCTTCTAAACTCTCATTTTGGTACCAAAAAAAATTTAATTGGACACAGTGGTTCTATGGTCTAGCGGTTAGGACATTGGACTCTGAATCCAGTAACCCGAGTTCAATTCTCGGTAGAACCTCAACCTTTCTTTTTAATTTCCTTTTTAGGTAATGCAGTGGTATTTAAAGTTGGAAGAGACCAGAGTTCAAGCCTCATCAAGGACGATATTAATTGAAACAGGTTTCTTTTTCTAATTCAAAAAAATGTAGCCGGTTAACAAAATCCATCGATGTTGAACTTGGCTTGGTTACTTAAAACCGGTACAGACTCATTTGCGTTTGGGTTTGGGTAGTTGTGTGGTGGTTATGTTTGCGAAAGGATAAAAATAAAACTGGCAATTTCGAAACGAAAATAATCAAACAAAACAAAATAATGAGAAACCAAGAATCGGAGGGAGCAAATCCGGATTTGGAATCCGACTCGAATCGAAATGGCAATTTGAAAATCGCACAAAGCGACCAAAGTCTTGTTACAGTTCTCGACGACATCAAATCTTCCAAATCAAAGGTTATTACAACAACAACAACAATAAGTTTTATATGATTATTCGTTATTTGATTGTTCTTCTTGTTTTGTTTTTGATTTGTGATTTTCAGGCTGTTATTAACTACGGAGCTTCGTGGTATGTCTTGACCTCTGCTTTTCTTTCATTTTATCAAAGATTCCTTTCTTGCTTACAAAGTGTTTGATGAAATGCCTCAATGAGAATGTTTGATTAAGTTTCTGAGATTTTAAGCGATTTGAATTTTGAAAACTTGTCAGGTGTGGAGTCTGTAGCCAGATATTCCCAGCGTTCCAAGAGCTAAGCAAGAGTTTTCAAGGGCTTAAGTTCGTGTATGCAGATATCGACGAGTGCCCTGAAACCACCAGTCAAATCCGTTACACTCCGACGTTTCAGTTTTACAGAGACGGCGAAAAAGTCGACGAGATGTATGGCGCTGGTGAAGATAGGCTCCGTGATCGTCTTTGGCTTCACTCTTGAATTTGAAAATCATCATGTAAGTCAAAATTATGAATAATTTACAACCATAACTATGGATTCCTTGTTAATAAAAAATGAACAAAATCCATTTCAAAGAGAAAAAGGGTTATCCTTGAATGAAACTATCGCTCTGGGCTATAATTGTTTTTTGTAGTATTTGGGCCACGTAGGAGATCGGACCGAACCGCCCATTCTTTATCAGCCGAACATTCGAGAATATAAGTCATTTTAAGACCGACCTATGCATAACTTCTGTTTTGTAAGAAAGTAAAAAAAGCCAAAAAGGAAAATAATAAAATTAAAAACTTTTCTTTGATAACAAGAAACGTAGTTATCGTCTTCTATATAAACTCACACCTGTCTGTCCACATTCTTACCAAGCAAAGCGAACCGATCTCTTCACAAAATTACAAATATCTCTCTCCAAAAAGAAAAATCTTTCTTCTCTTTGCAAAGCTCTCTCTACTCCACCAAAAACCAGTCATGACCAACCAAGCTGAATTATCTGATTCGTAAGTACTTTCGGATTTCCTAGTAGCTTCAACTCTAGATTTCGTTACTTCATATTGTTCTGTTGATCTAATTTTATATGATCATGTGTGAAAATTTCAGTAAGGGAACGAAGAGGGATTTTAGCACCGCGATTCTGGAGCGAAAGAAGGCGGCGAATCGTTTGGTTGTTGATGAAGCCATCAACGATGATAACTCCGTCGTCTCTCTTCACCCTGCGACCATGGAGAAGCTCCAGCTTTTTCGTGGAGACACCGTCTTAATTAAGGTCCGATTTTGACTTTCTCTTGCTTCCTTTTGCTTAATTCAGGGTTTTTTGTAGGGTTTGTGTTTGCTCTGTCTGTGTCTTGCTGCAAAACGCTTGCTTAGGTTTCTAGAATTGGGATAATTGTTGGGTCTCTCAAATTTTGATCCTCTTTAGGTTTGTGAATCTGTGTATTGACATCTTTCGTTGTTGTTCTTTACAGGGAAAGAAGAGGAAAGACACTGTGTGTATTGCTTTAGCTGACGAAACATGCGACGAGCCAAAGATCAGGATGAACAAGGTCGTTAGGTCAAACCTTAGGGTTAGGCTCGGAGACGTAATCTCTGTCCACACTTGCCCTGACGTCAAATACGGGAAGCGTGTTCACATCCTACCCATAGACGACACCATAGAAGGAGTCGGCGGAAACATATTCGACGCATACCTTAAACCTTACTTCTTGGAAGCATACCGTCCCGTGAGGAAAGGCGATCTCTTCTTGGTGAGAGGAGGTATGAGAAGCATTGAGTTCAAGGTCATCGAGACAGATCCAGCTGAGTACTGTGTCGTGGCTCCGGACACAGAGATCTTCTGCGAAGGCGAGCCGGTTAAGAGAGAGGACGAGGAGAGGTTGGACGACGTTGGTTATGATGATGTTGGTGGTGTTAGGAAGCAGATGGCTCAGATTAGGGAGCTTGTTGAGCTTCCGTTGAGGCATCCACAGCTTTTCAAGAACATTGGTGTGAAGCCACCTAAAGGGATCTTGCTCTATGGTCCTCCTGGCTCAGGGAAGACGCTGATTGCTCGTGCGGTTGCGAACGAGACTGGTGCGTTCTTCTTCTGTATCAATGGGCCTGAGATCATGTCTAAGATGGCTGGTGAGAGTGAGAGTAACCTCAGGAAAGCGTTTGAGGAAGCTGAGAAGAATGCTCCTTCGATTATCTTCATTGATGAGATTGATTCGATTGCTCCGAAGAGAGAGAAGACGAACGGGGAGGTTGAGAGGAGGATTGTCTCTCAGCTCTTGACGCTTATGGACGGGCTTAAAGCTAGAGCTCATGTGATTGTCATGGGAGCTACGAACCGTCCCAACAGCATTGACGCTGCTTTGAGGAGGTTTGGAAGGTTTGACAGAGAGATTGACATTGGCGTTCCTGATGAGGTTGGTCGTCTTGAGGTTCTCAGGATCCACACCAAGAACATGAAGCTCGCTGAGGATGTTGACTTGGAGAGAGTATCCAAAGACACTCATGGCTACGTTGGTGCTGATCTTGCAGCGTTGTGCACTGAAGCTGCTCTGCAATGCATTAGGGAGAAGATGGACGTGATTGACCTAGAAGACGATGAGATTGATGCTGAGATTTTAAACTCTATGGCTGTGACTAACGAGCATTTCCAGACAGCTCTTGGTAACAGCAATCCTTCTGCTCTACGTGAGACGGTTGTTGAGGTGCCTAATGTGTCTTGGGAGGACATTGGTGGTCTTGAGAATGTCAAGAGGGAGCTCCAAGAGACTGTTCAGTATCCAGTGGAGCATCCTGAGAAGTTCGAGAAGTTTGGTATGTCTCCGTCTAAGGGAGTCCTGTTCTACGGCCCTCCTGGTTGTGGAAAGACTCTTTTAGCTAAGGCCATTGCGAACGAGTGTCAAGCCAACTTCATTAGCATCAAAGGTCCTGAGCTCTTAACAATGTGGTTTGGTGAGAGTGAAGCTAACGTGAGGGAGATATTCGACAAGGCGAGACAGTCTGCTCCTTGTGTTCTGTTCTTTGACGAGCTTGACTCCATCGCCACTCAGAGAGGGAGCAGTGTTGGAGACGCTGGTGGTGCAGCAGACAGAGTGTTGAACCAGCTTCTCACGGAGATGGATGGGATGAATGCTAAGAAGACTGTCTTCATCATCGGTGCAACGAACAGACCGGACATTATCGACCCTGCGCTTCTCCGTCCTGGTCGTCTTGACCAGCTCATCTACATTCCTCTTCCTGATGAGGAGTCTCGTTACCAAATCTTCAAGTCTTGCTTGAGGAAGTCTCCGGTGGCGAAAGATGTTGACTTGAGGGCTCTTTCCAAGTACACTCAAGGCTTCAGCGGTGCTGACATCACGGAGATTTGCCAGCGTTCTTGCAAGTACGCCATCAGAGAGAACATCGAGCAGGATATTGAGAAGGAGAAGAAGAAGGCAGAGGCGCCTGAAGCAATGGAAGAGGACGAGGAGGAGATTGCAGAGATTAAGGCTGGTCACTTTGAGGAGTCTATGAAGTACGCTAGGAGATCAGTGAGTGATGCTGACATTCGCAAGTATCAGGCTTTTGCTCAGACTCTGCAGCAGTCACGTGGGTTTGGTAGCGAGTTTAGGTTTACGGAGGCTACAGGGACAGGAACAGCTTCTGCCACGGCCGGTGTGGCCGACCCGTTTGCTGCTTCCGGAGGAGCTGCCGACGACGATGATCTCTATAGTTAAATTATCTGATCAATAGAGTCTATGTTATTGCTCTTTCTTTTTTATCTTGTTCGTGCTGAAATACCTTTAGCTGGTCTTTCTCGTGCTTTATTTAGTGTTTTGTTTTGTATATAAATCGTTTGATGAAATAAGTTAGAAGACTTGGGATTCACGCTACGACATCATAGTTCTTATCCATCCAATAACCAAGAAGCACAATCTGCAAATTTGAATGACTATTAGAGAGAAAATTTTCTGATAAATATTCATAAAGAATGGTAGTATATTTAGTTGGGCCTTCATGGACTCTTCTAGGCTTTTGCATCCATCGAGTATTCAGATTTCAAGTACTTTTAAGAGGTAAAAACATTTATGTTTTTCTTTGCACGTAGGTGAATCAATATGTGAAAACGAGCAGGCTTTTACCGTCTCTGCAGAGGTTTTGTCAGGCTGGTCCATTGTTTTTTTGTCAGCTAAAAACATAATAAGGGGACCAGACTGGTCCATTTTTCCGATGACATAACCAAAATTTTAGCTTATGTCTGGCCTGGTCCATTTACCAGACGGCATGACAAAAATTTGTGATCACCCTCTCTCGAACGGTCCAACATCTCAAAATTTCCCCCCATGATTATTGAAAGCGAGTTGGACTCTTTGATTATTTCAAATATCAATCTACAGCGTTCATGATCAATAGTTAATAAAATAAAAATTATGTTCTATGGTTATTAAAAAATATTGAAAATTTTGTATACATAGAGAAATCAAAGGTTAAACTTTAACCAATTAGTGGAAACTAAGGGAAAATTGTGAGTACTGAGGAGACACTTTTTTTTGGTCATTCGTCGTGATTGTATCACATCTAGCAGTCTCTTAATTATGAGATCCCATGAACAGTACGTTAGCTTCGTAAATATTGTAAGACATTTCATAATATTCAGAACTGTGGCTAATACCGTAATACGTACATCAATGGTCACTGGAGCCATTATTCTACACCCTCAAGTGGCCTAAGCACACGGTTACTTAACTAAGGGAAGTACATGTTAATCTCGATTATCACATTTTCAACTATAAACACGAGTTGTGATAATCGATATATTTTGTATCATAAACATGGCCTAAAGATTAACATTTATTCTAATAACTCGTGTGAATCAAATTAGCTCGCATGCTCCGATACATTGACATATTGGTTTTCATTGGTAACATGGCAGAATTATTATGCTGTTTTACGAGATTTTACCAATAATTATTTTTTTTTTTAAATATCTTTCTAATCATAACTTTCATTCATCTGCGTGATGATGAATATAGGATGTGTCTGTATGTCGTAAAGATGAAAGAGGACGGTCTTGGGGTTGGGCCACTTTCGTGGAGAATCTACACCCGCACGTGGGAAGTCTACAAAGACTGCTACAAATGGACACCTCCACGTGGGGGTCTAGCCATATGTAATTGACAAACTCACACGAGAGCATAAACGTTTATGTTTTCGTATAATGATTGACAATTTTTTTTAATTATTTGTTTTTTTTGTGTGTTAAAGTTGTTTTTTTAAACTATTTGTTAGACAACTTAAATAGGGCATCGCATTGAATATAGAACATTGATAGATTAAATTTCGTGAAAGCAATTTAACTAATCGATGTAAAAGTGTAGGAATATTTCAGGTGTAATATAGTCAGCATAATTGAATGGAATAAGATACTGAAGATTAGTATATACTGTAATATGTTAATCAGTCGTCATTATAAAGAAAATGGTGGACAAATACAATATATTAAGGTTATAAAATTTATAAAAAAGGAAACAAAAAATCTTAGGCTGTGAATGGTAAACACTTCAGCGTAAAGAAGGAAAAGAGGAAATGGAGGAAAGTGTTTGGATTTCAACTTGTGTCAGAGAGATGCACGTGTTTTCTCTCTTTTCCAACCTCAACGGGTCCCAAACACTTCTCTTCCCTTTTCTCATCCTTTTTCTTTTATGTCCAATCGGATTTAATAATCTATTGTTCTTCTTTTTTTTTTTTTTTTTTTTTTATATATATGATTATTATTTGTTTTTTTTAGTTTTTACTTTTGTTAAGGGCAGAAGTCCAAGGTTAATCCAAAACATTACATATGAGTATATGACTACATTTTATTATTACTAATAGATAATAGAATTGCAAGTACTTTTTGTGGAAAAATGTTGATAACATTCCACTTGCACCGTCGCAGTATAGTTATGATCGTTGTTGTGAGCCATTTAAACTATACTTGGAAGAACATGTATAGATTAAGACTTAGGAATTAGGATTATAGATTTATAGTAATATGTACGTTACTGTGGTGAAGCATTGTAACTGGAACTTATTTGAATGTATCTTAAATATGGAATTATAAAGATTCAACCTGCTTGTGTTTTCCACAGCTCACTATACATTCTTAATTGGCAATAACGTATGTATATCTTTCCCTTTCTCCCTAATTACCTGTGATGAAACAACAAAGCTATATATTTCCCTTATCTCCTCAGTTTTGTAGTAACGTCAGAAAGAAGAGCAAAACAACAAAACCCTCCACTGATTCATAGTTAGTGGAAGACACCACACTAGAAAAAAGAAAAATCATCAAATATCCTAAATATATACTATCGGGAAAATAATTATGAGGCCAACGATCCCATCTCTTTCGTCAATGATGCTGACTTTTACTTGTACAAATCAAGCCCCTTCACAAACGAAAGAAAAGAGTAAAAAGTCACTCTCGATTATCGCATTGTCATAATTTGGGAAAACAATATTCTTGAGTGTGCAGAGATAAATTAAACAGTGGAAAAACGATGAATATAGTAACGAGGAGGGACCGCACGAGTGTATTTGACAATATTATTTTACGCCTCAAGGATTCCCATTGTCGGCTCACAATTTCCACCTACATTTGGTTTTTCTACACTTGTACTACTACTAAAACATCCATATATTCAAATTGGACTGGATATGAAGATACACTACGCACACGCTCAAATCTACTAGATATCATATAACGTACATTTTAATTTTCTAGAATATCCGACAATTACTAATCAGCTTTGAATCAGCTTTGAATCAGCTTTGAATCAGCAGTGATTTAATCTATTTTGGAAAGGAAAATAATCTATTTTGAAGCAGCAGTGTGCGGCGTGTCGGAAATGTTCGAGACTTGGAGCAAGGGCATGCCAAGCACGTGAATACGTGATGCGGGATCCTTTTTACTTGGTTACGTTTTGGCTTCGGAATCATTTCACATAGTTAATAGTTTATTTAGTACTGGGTTGTATTTTCTTTTCAGTATTTAAGAAAAGTAGTGGTCAAAAGACTCAAAACAGTGACCACATAGTCTACATTGGTCAAAACATGTACGTTAGAATTTGGAAACTTTTCTACGTATTGATCGAAGATCCCATTATAGAAATATTATATATTTGGGACTTGGGAATGAAATGCTGATATCGTACCCTTTACGTATTTATATTTTTATACATGCTCTACGACAAATCATCAAAATAATTGACAACAACTTATTTATGTTCAAATCTATAAAAGTATCCAAGATGGAGTTACTGTTACTTTTACCTGTTTTCTGTATGGTACGGATTCCACAAGCTCTTATTCTTTTGCTTTTCTTTTTAGGGCTACATTCATTTGAAAAAAAGAATTATGAACGCATGAAGAATTACTGAAGACAATACTTTCGGAATGTTATTATCCTCCTCATATTCCAAATTTTAACCTATGACATTTGAAAACAAAGAAATGAAAAAACTAACCGATCATCTGTTAGAGCAGAAATTAGCACAATTTCCCTGAGCCCGTCACAATTAATAATACTATGTAAGCTCGGCCCGCTTCCACTTCCACATCCTCAAAGAAAAGGAAGTACTTGGAGAAAAAGACTACATCCAAGAAAAATAGAAGGAGATCAACACCAAAGAAGAATATTTCCAAAAGAAATATGGAAGAATATCTTGAAGAAGCCAACCTCCTCTCCATATAAATAGAAGACCCCCTATTCCTTGAAGACCATCCACAAGCATTCAGAAATTCTCCACAATCACTGAGAGCAAAGAGGCAAAACCCTAGTTATAATTCGTCATTTGTTCTTAGTTTCTCTATTCTTTTTGTATTTGTCTCGTCAAGACTTATCGTCGAGACGAATCACCCCTTGTATCATCTTTGTCTTTGGTTGATCTAATAAAGAGTCTCTCCTAAACCTCACATCTCTTATCTTACTATTACTGTGTGATTTTGAGATCTAACATCATCAATCACTTCTCTCCCTCCCTAAACCGACGAAAGAAGAAAAGAGAGTATAGTTTCGATTTGAATTATTTGTATGAATTTGACTCGTCACATGGACTCTTAGACGACCGTAGACTCTGTCATAATTACTTTCTTTCTTCTCCACCTTTTTTTCTCTGGTATTGTCACTATGTTATCTACCCAACGCATAATGTTAGTGAATGACTTCACTCTACAAAACGTTTCTATTTTGTGTTACATATTGACGTCTACTTCACTCTAATTGATGAATGATTTCACTCAAAAATCCGAAATCCAAACTATATAATATTAAAGTTCATAGCATGTTGAATTTTGTTTATCACTTAAAACTGTACAGTGCCTACCATGAAAGCACAGTGGATGAGATTCGACCTCTGACCTCAATATCTATAATTAATGTTTTCAAGATATGGTTGTACTACACAAGATATTGATAAACTACGTACATAGTTTCGATTTGAATTATTCATCACAAAAATAGGTTTCAAAGTTTTTGGGACTATTCTTTAAATCACTTATTGACCTGTGAGAAGTTTTGTTGTTCTATTATTAACTAGTCTGGCTCTTTTTGTCTAAGAAAACAAAAATCATTGGAAGTCTGGGTATTTCTAAATTATAAAGAAAATTCGTATAAACTATATATTCAATTCCAAGTAATGAAGTTTCCAGGACCAAAGGCTTACGAAAAAAAGGACCAGAAGCTATCATTCAAAAGTTTCAAACCAAAGAAGTAATAAAATCACAAATAAGTTGAGCATTTCTATGAACGCATTCACATCAATTTCAAATATGTATATATAACTTAATTATCAACCCTAGTTCAAATGTTTGATACTAGAGGGAAAAATGAAAATGGCAACCCCAAAAAAAAAATAAAAAAAAATAAAGAAAGACAAGAAGAGAGAAAAGAAAAACATAAGGTCAAACTCTAAATCAAACGCGGTCACGATCACGCCCACGCCCGCAGACTAACATGGCGATGCAACGGCCAAGGATGTAGAACTTGGCTCGCTGTTTCTTCACCAAGTGGCTGCACTTCTCCCCTAACGTCTTGCTCTTTCGGTTCTCTTCTCCCATTGCTTAATATCTCTTAATGATCGATCCTAACACTACAAGGGCGAACAAATTTATTCTTTGTCGGCAAAATGGAGAGTTTTGTTGTGGTTTTTGTTTCTAAAGTTTTGTAGCAGAGTTTTGAAGAGAGGGAGAAAGATGGAGAGTTTAGTCAATATATGGAGAGAGCTAAGCCTATGAGTTATAAGAGGGTCACTGGCTTTGGTACGTTAAATGATTGATATGTGACGTGTTTGTTTTCTAGGTATATATATATATATATATATATGTAGCATTAAACTATAATGCATTCTAGAAAACAACTATACTAATGTGGTATATGATATGTATTTTGTGGTTTTGGCTCTACCGGTTAAGTGTTTCAAGTTTTTCATGAGATCCCTATTGAGTGAAGTTGTAAGAGAATTAAAAAATAAGAGAGATTATTTTAATGAGTTGCACAAAAAAGAAGTGTTTATTTTAGTATTCCTTGAAGAAAATGTGCTGCCGATATTGTAATGCAACGAACTCTTAAAGATAATGAAAGTAGTGTGAGTAGGTTTGAGAAACAATCGTTTGTATTTTTAGTCGAAAAAAACAAACCTTAATATCACTCTCAAAGTAAGGTTTTGTTATTTTTTAGTCTAAGAAACGCCCACAGGGGAGGATAGCGAACTAATCATTGAATCAAGGTTGGTCCAAAATCTAAAATTAAATCCAAATGTTGGGTGAAAAAACGTTACATAATTTAGTTTGCAGATTTATTTTACGTCAAATAATGATGATTTGTACCATTGAAAGTTTGATATCATTTGTACCATACCCTTAGTAAAACAAAAAATACACTACTGAGTAAAGATTTGAATCAACAGGAGAAATTGAGAATACAATAACATAATGGAACGCAAAAAGAAATCTTTGGAGTTGTAATACTGATTCTCAATGTCAACGTCTTGCTCCTCCTGTTCCTCATCGGAATACTCGAATCCATAGTCCTCCATATCAGCATCTACAAAGTTCGAAAAACCCATCAATAAACCTTCGTTAACGATAAGATTCATGCGTAGCATCTACCTGCGAAAACGACGCCCTTTAATCGGACCAACAGTGAAGCATCTATTTTCAATAACAGCGGTTAAATCTACAGAAGAAGGCGGGTTTAGAGAATGCAAACATTAGGAGTAGAGAGATTCGACAGTGAATAATTAATTTCAGAGAAGAAGAGGGACCTCGGGAAAACGGTGGAGCTCTGAATTTGCCGCAGGCTGAGGAGGTCGGGTGGTGGTTGAGAGAAGACTCTGGAAACGGAAGAAGACGGCGAGGAGGGAGGGAGAGAAACCGTCAATTGCGGAGGCGTCGGAAAGCCAGAAAGTGAAATTGAGTGGGAAAAAAAAGGGAGAAATTCGGAGAGTAAGTCAAAACGATTTTAGCAGAAGAAGAAACAGAAATGGAGTAAAAAAAAAAGTAAAATTCGGACAAGTGCCACGTGGCGGTCAGTTGGAGAGAGATGACCATCTTTTATAGTATAGGATTACAAAAACAACGTACATTAATAATTGATTACGATCGAAGGCAAAAAAAAATATAGTTTTGATTTTCTGTATATTAAACGCGTGTGAACTGACCAGGCTAACATTTCTGACTTATAACATATCCTTTAAGAAGAAAGGCAAAAAAAACATATCCTTTAAGATACAAATTGATAGGAGTTGTATCAAAACTTTGAGCTGTAACATAGTAGCCTATTCAATTCGCCTCATATAACAAACTTGCATGTGTGTAATTGTGAGAGAGATATGACCACATACAGCGTGGACTAGGACCCGATGTTCTCTATTTAATATTTTCATTATTCTTAGTCAAACATTTAATTTAATTTTGATGTACTTATTGGTAGATCTTTGGTGAACATATGAAATGTGAATGGGCGGTCTTCGTAGACCAGACCCCACATGGGTGGTTCCGGTCGTCGTGGCAGCTCATTTAGATTCGTACGACATAAACCACACTTTTGAAGTTTACGTATCAAAATTGATTGCATGTTGCATTAGCTCTTCCTTCATCCATGACCCGATGTAGAAGTAACAACACTTACATTTCTTGTTCCTTCTTTGTCTTTGTCTAGTCATATTATGCTAACTGTAATCGAGAGATTTCAAAAATTTGAGGAGATGATTTATTTTTGGTCAAACATGTCTTGGTCCCCACTTAAAATTTGAAAGTGATAGAATTATGCGGTTTAAAAAATAGCTTATGTGATCAAAACATGGCACGTTATGGTAGCTGAGCGGTGAGGGCTGTGCTTCGGCCCAATCAATAATTTGGATGGGCTGTGCTTTTGATGTCGAATGTTGGTTTCGTTTCGCTTGTGTTGTTGATGAAAAACCTCAGTGGCGGAGCCACATAGTATCGAAACACGCTTCTTATGAGTGTTAATGCCATTCATTCATCACATATGCGTAGAAACACAACTGCTTTATCAAAAGCATAAATATATACGTAGGAGACATCACAGAAAGCACAAAAACGTAGGCCAATCATCACAATCTTTACACATATACAATAGTACACACACAGACAAGTCTTGGGAGCTTCCTTTTGTTGTCTTTTGTTTTTCGGATGCTAACCGGTTCCATCGTCTCCACCACCGTCTCCTCCGTTGCCAGCCCAATTACCATAGTTTTGTCTTGGAATGTTATGGTGATTGTCTACTCCTCTTGCTGAGTAACCAGATGTGGTGGTCATGGTCTCTGTCTTCTCTGACGAAGTGACGAATTCGCCCTTATGATCATAGTGGAGCCACTTCTCTTTGCCGTATATCCCTCTCCCTCCTCCTTCCACCATGAAACAGCTCATAACCACCATTACCACTACCACCACCAACAAGACAGGCCTTGTCTGAATTTGCATCTTTGTCTTTTGTCTTTGTGTTTCTTGCAATGTCTAACTTCCTTTTTATAGAATTGAGAAATAAGGTTTAGTGAAGGGGAATAATCGCAACTGTTTTCTGTGTGTTCCACTAGGAAAAGACAAAACAAAAGATTGATTGGTTAGCCTTTAACTTTTTGTGATGTGAATCATGTGATTGTGTGTTAGTGTTGTGACTTGTGACGATGAAACAAAAATCAAAAGATTAATCACTTGTCCTAATAGGAAAATTCCACCGTTTAAGAGGAGTGAAGAAGACATGAGAATCAATAAGAAGAATTTGTTAGTTGCCGGAATAGGAAACTTCCACCATTTTCAGTGGATCACCTTCTTTTCAACAAATTTTATATTTGTTTGTGTAATGAAAAGTCAAGAGGATAGTAACAACTTACAAAAGTAAAAATTTCCAAACAAATTAACATAATGCTAATTCAATTATTTCATTTTTCTTCTTTGAGTGTTGGTGGCCGAACAAGTTTAAGACAAGTGTCGCTCCTTTAGAATTATCATACCCACAAAGCAACCATCAGAATCCACGATTTGGTACTCGTGGCTAAATGATCATTCACAAATAATTAACTCTCTGCTAATCGTATATGTGATCATGGTAGAGCCAAATCACACAAACAAAGCAACCATCATGCATCGGGCCTATTGTTGGGCTGCTCGAGGCCTGTTTATTCAGTTTTTGTTTGACGAGGGAAAATGTTAATTTGATTAGAATTTAGAATTCTCTAATATCATCAAAGAGAATGTGTTGAAGACTCTGGACTTTCTCATGGAGATCATTTTTTTGTTGGCTTAATTAAGCTCCATGAGACCTTAATTAAAGGATAACCATGTGAGTTTCTTCGTCTCTCTCAATATTTTTATGCAAAACCTCACCGACTTTTATATGGCTAGTCTATAATTAAGTTGTAAACACCTGATTTAATTACAAGTCGTCTGATTCAACTGTTGTGACACTCTTTTCTCTTGTAATTCTTCTTAGCACATTGCACCACATGTCTTGAACCTAGATTTTCGCACATGTCTTCTACTATAAAAATGACTTTTGATCCATCTCTTACATTCTCTGTGTTTCCTCATTATGTCTTCCTCAAAGTCAATGGTGTTTGGCCTAACATGGATGCTAATCTTGATGATGATGATGATGCAGCGATGTAGAAGCTGCATCGACAGTGAAAGGCGTGGTTTGTTAGAGCTCAAGTCCAATCTTCTCTCGTTTAGTAATGATCTACATCCTGACGTTCTTCGAGGATGGAGGACAACTAGTAATCGTTCTTGTTGCAGTTGGAGAAGAATCAAATGTGACTTAAACAGCAAACGTGTGATCGGACTCTCCCTTGGATCCTTATATCCCTCAGGCTTCTCTGATACTCTTCCTCAACTGAATCTAACCTTGTTGTATCCTTTTGAGGAGCTTCAGAGTCTCAACTTGTCGATGAACAACTTGGGAGGCTGGTTCGACCAAAGACAAGGTCTGTCTATATATGTCTATATAACATATCCCTCTTATTCAAATTCTTCCTCTTGCAGTGTAAATTTTTTTTATTGTTTCTACAGGTTATAAGAGCCTTGGAAGATTTAGAAAAATTGAGATTATGGATCTCAGTTACAATTATTTTAACAGCAGTGTCTTTCCATTCTTGAATAAGGTTGTGTCTCTCAAGACTTTATTTCTTGGTGGCAACTATATTGAGGGTTCCTTTCCTGTAAAAGGTAAGTACTCCAATGTTACTGATGCCTTTGACTTTGAAAATCATTTTCACTTTGTTACTGATATTTTTTTACTTTTGGTACAGAGCTTATTAATCTGACAAGTTTGGAAGTACTAGATCTAAAGCTCAACAATATCAGCGGCCATTTACCAGGAAAAGGTAGTTTTTTTTTTGACAATGGCCGCTTGAGAACAGAGTGTCTCCATTTTGATCTTGATAGTAATTATAGTACTGTATTAAAAGGGTGTACGTATGATTTTATAAGCGATCTTGCATATTTTGTTTCATGGCAGAGCTCAGCAATATGCAGAAGCTCAAAGCTTTGGATCTAAGTGAGAATCTATTCTCTGGTTCACTGCAAATGCAAGGCAAGTAGTGACATATATGTTCCTTTTATTTCTTGAAGTATAAAAGTCGTCTCAGCTTATAGTGTATATATGTCTTGTTGATGTTTCTCTGTACATCCATCACTGTAGGAATTTGCATATTAGAGAATTTGCAAGAACTTCGACTTGGTAAAAACAGATTTGTGGGTGAAGTCCCTCTCTGTTTTTCAAGCTTCTCCAAACTCCGAGTTCTTGATCTATCATCAAACAACCTAAGTGGGAAGCTTCCATCTTTCATCAGTAACTTCAAATCCATGGAATACTTATCTCTACACGATAACAACTTCCAAGGCTTGTTTTCCTTGGATTTGATCTCTGAATTAACAGAGCTCAAGGTTTTCAAACTCTCGTCCGTGTCTAGCACGCTTCAAGTAGTAGAGACGAATGTTTCCACTGCCCTAAAATCTCAGCTAAAGAGTCTCACTTTGTCAAACTGCAACCTCAAGAAAATCCCCGGTTTTCTCCGGTATCAGAAGGAAATACGAGTCATCGATCTCTCCAGCAATAAGCTCTCCGGAGCTTTCCCAACTTGGCTGTTGAAGAATAACACAGAGCTTCAGGTTCTGTTCTTGCAGAACAACTCATTCAACACCTTTACACTTCCAAGACTACACCACATGTTGCAGTTCCTTGATCTTTCAGCTAACAACTTCAACGACAAACTCCACAAGAATATTGGTTTGATGCTTCCTCGGTTGAGACATTTGAATCTCTCAAACAATGAGTTTCAAGAAAACATGCCTTCCTCTGTTTCAAGAATGGAAGATCTTGAGTTTATGGATCTCTCATACAATAACTTCTCAGGGAAGTTACCAAGAAGCCTTTTCACTGGTTGCTATTCACTGAAATGGCTTAAGATCTCTCACAACAGATTCACCGGACCGATTGTTCCAAAATCAAGTGAAGAGACGTCACTGATGACGTTGATCATGGACAACAACATGTTCACAGGGAAGATCACAGACAATCTACGCAGCTTAAGGCTCTTAACAGTGATAGACTTATCCAACAACTTCCTCACTGGCAAGATTCCAAGATGGTTAGGCAGTTTCTTCTTGGACATTCTTAGAATCTCTAACAACCGTTTACAAGGTGAAATACCAACTTCTCTGTTCAACATTCCGTACCTCTGGCTCTTGGACCTTTCTGGAAACTTCTTATCTGGTCACTTACCTAAACGCTCTGACTCGGATTACGGTTATATATTGGACTTGCACGACAACAATCTCACTGGTTCTGTTCCAGACACGTTGTGGAAAGGTTTGGTTTTGCTTGATCTGAGAAACAACAAACTCTCTGGAAACATCCCCTGGTTTAGGAACTCTCCGAGAATCGATGTTGTTCTGCTGAGAGGGAATAACTTGACAGGCAAGATTCCGGAGGAGCTGTGCGGTTTAAGCAACGTGAGAATGTTGGATCTTTCTCACAACAGATTGAATGAGAACATGCCTTCGTGTCTCAACAATCTATCGTTTGGTTTAGGAGGAGATGGTCGTAACGATCCAGAGTGGTATCCGGCGAACATGTTCTCATACTTTATGGACATACACACCGAAGTCTATTACGAGTCCGTTCTTGTGTCGGAACGGTTTGGTTTAGACTACTCGGTAGATTTCAGAGTCCAAGTTGAGTTTGCTGTGAAACAGAGATATGACTCGTACATGAGAGGGACTTTAGATAAGATGTTTGGTCTTGATCTGTCGAGCAACGAGTTAAGCGGTGAGATCCCGGAAGAGCTAGGAGATCTTAAGAGAGTACGTTCGATGAATCTTTCACGGAACTTGTTAACGGGTTTTATCCCTGAAAGCTTCTCTGATCTAAAAAGCATAGAAAGTTTGGATCTTTCTTTCAACAAGTTACATGGAAACATTCCGTCTCAGCTCACGATGATGCAGTCTCTTGTCGTCTTTAACGTGTCTTACAATGACCTATCTGGTGTGGTTCCGCTAGGGAAACAGTTTAACACTTTTGGTGAGATGAGTTACTTAGGTAATGTTCGTCTCTGTGGATCACCTACCAATAGGAGCTGTGATAACACAAGAAGCTCTGGAGAAGAAGAAGAAGATGATGGTGAAAGTGGGTTAATCGATATGGTGGTCTTGTGGTGGAGCATCGGTGCGACCTATGTGACGGTTTTGATGGGTTTTTCTGTGTTCTTGTGCTTTGATTCTCCGTGGCGTCGAGCATGGTTACGACTTGTTGATGCTTTTATCTACCGTGTAAAAGTCGTATTCGGAGTTATCTAAATAGGTTCCCCATTTTCTTCAGTTTTTATATTCCGATTATAATAGCATAACAATTTTATGATGATTAGCCTTAAATCAACAAGTTGAGCTAAATTAGATGTACTAGGTTTGAAGCCCCGCGCAAGTGCGGGGTTGCTTGCAATAATTTTTGTATGGTTTTGTATTAACTTTCATGTTTTTGTTATATTTTGAGTTAAACCAACCACTTACACTAAAATATATGAACAATTTGTTTTTTATTTTATTTTATTAGGATATTAACACCTCACTTTATCTCGAGTTATCTATTTCTAAAATTTTAGCATGTTATAAATATTACGTTTGTTTACTTCTATTAGACTATAAACATGCATATAAATTTGAATCAACGTAAAAATTTGTAAACTGTAACATCGCATTTGCACCCGAAATAAGATTAAAAAATAATATGTATACTTTTTATCTACTTTGTTGTGGTAGAATGTGAGCCTCATGACCATTGATTATTTTTATTATGTTAGTTTTGTAAATAGAAATTGTATTTTTGAAACAAACATATCACAATCCTTAAAATTTTCATGTTTTTCTCTGCAATTAAATTTACCTATCAAAACTCGACTTCTATTTGTTTAAAAAACAATCTCTAACTCTAATTTTTCATTAGATTTCTATTATCTAAGCTAATTATATTCAATTTTAACTTGTAAACACATTATAACATTTTTAAATAGGATAAATCCTTTGAATAAAAGGGTAAATATATACTATTTCAAGTTAAATATTTCTTTACTCCATCTCATTTTATATTCCAACTTTTTGATAACTTTTAACATCAAGTTATCACATATTATATATAAATTAATTAATTTATTTGTGTATTTTTCTTACTTTTATTTATATTTAAAATATGAATAAATGTAAAGAAATATGAATAGTCATTTAATAAATATTTAAATACAGTTTAATATATTTGTGCTGATGTGGACACTCTAGATGGAAAGAGGAACTCCCTAATTATATATAAGATAATATCAATTCAAACACGAATTATGTGAATTGTTTCAACACAATTAATAGTCTCCCTCTACAGTTTCTTAAACTCGATATATTTGTTGTTTGTTAATAGTCTTCAAAACTTTTGATATACCACCATTTAATAATATGTGTATTTTGACTAGAGAGTTCGCCGTCTCAAGTGATAGTGTGAAAATGATATTAAGACCAACAAAACAAATTAACAAAAGTAATAAAGGCACTAAAAGAAGAAAAGAAATGGACATCAGAAGAATGCGGCTACTGCCTCCCCAAATGAAGCATGGGTGAGGCTTAAATACTGTGTCGTTGGTTGGAGAATGGAATGTTGTATTTTTCTATACTCAATAACACTTATTAAATTTTGCTATAAGTTGTTAGTTATAATACTCTAAACATATTTACATTACTGCAAACCGTTTGATACTTTAATTTGTGAATGAGAAGATGTTTGAGACAAGATATAGTTTCCAGACTAGTGAAATATATTATCAAACTTGTGAGAATTTTGAAAACAATTGTGGAATTTTTGAAAAAATTGCTGACCAATGTCTATAATTAAAAAGATTAGCGTTCTGCGTTCATATAATGTCATTAAATTGAAGGAAAGACGATTCCATGGTTTTGTTGTATCTAATCTGCAATCTATAAACAATGGTTTTATTGCAATTGACTGAAGTCACCGAATCTCTACACCTTTTAATCCAATATAGTTAGTGATGTATCAGAGGATCTCTATTGGTATGTTCTCAACATGGATATCTCAACTTATAAACCAAAAAGTTAATATTATATATACCTCCCAATGGAGGTGCTTTAAACAAAATCACATGTTATCCTTATCAAATTCAAAACATATATGTTTCACTGTATATATAGTTTAAATCTTGACAAAGGATTATTGTTTACTTACAAAGGATTATTGTTTACTTATTTCCGGATCATGATGTATAAATTTCGCAAATTAATTACTATTTACTTTCTTCTGGATCATGGTGACTTGATTTCTTATACATTTGAGGTGCTAATTCTTTATAAGAAAAACATTTGAGGTGCAAATTTCTTGGTATGCACGAGTGAACATAATAATAGAGGCAGAGGGAAACGGGAAAAAGAATGACAGCTAGTAACTGTGGAAAGACACATGGGAAAGTCAAATCAAATAATTGTGGGTGTAACAAGGTATGGCTCCCTCATGACATCTAATCTATGGCCCTTTTTTCCCAAATAAAAGTCAAAATGGGTTTGATTCATAAGAATTTTCTATTTAATAACTACAGAGTTTAAGAGCCGTTATCGCATGCAGAGTATAGAATAAGTACATTAGTACATTAGTTGACCGATCCTATGATGTATAATTACGTATACACTATACAACGTAACCCCAATACTTTATGAAGTACTAAAATGAATGAGATACATTTTTTACATGTCATAATACAAATTCGTTTGCTTACTGTAAAATGAATATTCTATTCAACATAATGATAACTCACCAATTATTCACATATCTAGAAGCACCTAAAAGCTAATATAAACGGATATGAAATTCGTTTCTCGATAAAAATTAAGATTTTGAATAAGGTCGGAAATCAATCTTGCTCATATATCAAATGAGATATTTTGAAAGAAGTGTGAGACACAAATGACAGGTAAATAAAACATGATATATGAAAGCCAATCACGTTCCCACAATAAATTTCAAGCAGAAGAAGCCAGCCTAGTTATAGTAGAATGGCCCTCATTCTTATCTCAAACCAGCTTGACCCGTCCCGGTTCTATTGAGATATCACTTCAGCCTGGTCCAAAGACTGGTCTACTATATTGATTCAAAAAAGAAAAATCATGAAAGGGTACGGAAATAAGAATTATAAACAAAAAGAAGACTATATAGTTTTGCTCTAAATATATGTTTAGTTTGTCTGGCACATAGATTGATCTAAATGATTTATAAACAAACAAAACTACTATTTTGGTAAGAAGAGTTAAGAGGGTAAATCTGAAACCAGAACTGGTCCAATCGGACACAACCCAAAAGACTCCATTTTATGTGAACTACAAACCAGCTTACACTCTATTTTGTTCCACGTCAAACAAGCTTAACCTAGCTCAAATTATGTTCTAATTGAGACCCCTAAAGACAAAAAAAAACAAAAACATACAAAAAGCTCATCTGGTAAAGCGATGTGTAAGAAAGAATGATTACTCAGCTATTATTTGGGGGGGATGAATCTGAGTCTTATTGAATAAGGGCTCTGCTCTGTTCTGTTTCCCAATCATATTGGACCCTGCAAAAATTGACAATTCTGTATCAGTATACACTTGCATTCCATGCATAATAACCGTTTTACCCGAATCCCAAGAAAAAAAACAAAAAACCACACCTAAATAGATAGATCATTAATTATTACAGATCCACTTACTGAACCATTTAGATTACTAATACTGATCATAATCAATCCTCAAATGCTACTGTTCACCCTTGAGATTACATTATATCAAATGGATTTTGCATTCGTATACATGATTTTCTTGGACAAAGTGTGATCCCAAAGTCACTTAAACTAGAGCCAAGATCAGATAGTGAAGAAAATCCATGAATCATAAATTTGGGATCACACTTTGTCCAAGAAAATTTTAAACCCATCCCTCTTCTTCATGTCTCTTATCTTCACTCTTTCTATTTTTTTTCATTGTGGGGTCGTATCCCCCATGAAATTCAGTTGTAGTTCTGATCCCAATGTGGAAAAAATAACATTTCTTAATTGGGATTCTGTAATAATGCAGTGCATGTTCGTACAGTTTCAGTTTGATATATGAAGAAAATAACGGAACCGCACGAGTGAAAACAAAATGGCAAATAATTATCATCAATTAAACCCCTCGTGATGTATTATCATATAAAAACTTGCCCATCTCATATCAAAATCCATACATTTAATATCTCTATCACTCTATGGACCTCAGCTTATTCACCTATATATACCCATGTCCTTCAGCATTGTACTTTCACCACAAAAACCATCTCTATCTCTATCTCTATTCATCATTCCTTTTAGTTTGAACTCTCCTTCTATACACTAAAATCAAAATGAAGAACAAGTTCATAAAAGCCTGCGAAAACAAGTTGAAAATCATGAAGACCAAATCCATAGTCATACCTTGTTGTACATCATATTCATGCGAGAGTTGCTGCGAGAAGGTTTCTTGGGGATTCAAGAAGGAAAATGAAGTCATACCAAAGGATGTTCCAAGAGGACATTTGGTGGTTTATGTGGGTGATGATTACAAGAGGTTTGTGATAAAGATGAGTTTGCTTAACCATCCGATCTTCAAGGCGTTGCTTGATCAAGCTCAAGATGTTTATAACTCCTCAAAACTATGGATCCCATGTGACGAGAACACTTTCCTCGATGTTGTTCGATGCAGTGGAGCTCCTCAGTATCAAAGGAACTGCATTGGCATGTAAATGTAATTAATAAGGGAGAATTTCAAAAGAAATATTCATATTGATTTTGATATATCATCTCGGGATCTATGTTTCCATAGGGAAATAGTGCTGGTTTTTTGTTGTTTAGATAATGTTGTACACTAGTTAAGTATAAGAGTTTCGTAATATTTTACAATGTAACACCTCGTAATGTTTCCAAATAAACTGAAACATTAAGTCTCTGTCTGACAAAGATTTTTCTCACACATCTCAAGACAAATAAGCAAAACTTCCCAAACCTCATCAAGCATCCGTTCTGTGTCATAGAAAAAGACTCTGATGCAGACATTGTCAGAGAATCAAACAGCTTCCAGTTTCTGTCAATTGTGTAGCCAATAGGAATGAGCTTGCAGCTATTTTATTCCATAATTGTCAATGTCATAAAGTAAGAAAGTGTTTGTCCTCTATAGCAGAACCCTATTAATCAGCTTTAAGTAGTTTAATACGGCGTCCATCTTAATAATTTTTGAAGGCCCTAAGCAAGAAAATATCTGGGCCTTTTACGTACATATTAGTCTCTTTTTCTTATGCTTTTTATATGACCGATCATAACTGTTCTGATAGACTTTGCATTCTGCCAAATCTGTAGTCGGCCCATATGATCGGTTGATAACCAATATGTGCATATCATGTGAGATCTAAACACACAGACACGTTTTAGATCTAAAACATACTCTGACAAATATAATACAAGTGAATTCAGTGGTTATCCTATAGATCTAGGCCAAAGATTCAATATTAATTCTTCTGAAACATACGGACATATATCATTAATACAAGTGAATTAAGTGGTAGTTTAGGAGTTATCCTCTAGAAAGTTTAGGAGTTATCTTCTAAATCTAGGCCAAATGAGTGTGTTTATATAGCGTAGAGCTTGATGAAAGTAAGTACAAGAATATTAAAATGAAGAGTGGGTTTTCGAGAGATGAACAGATTGTATTCCATCTCCTATTATTTTTGTTCGTTTCTATATGGTTTTTGTTTTTTGGGTTCACTCTTCTTTTGGCTTTCTCTATCGACATTATTGCTCTTCCTCCACAAAACGTATTACTTAGAGTTATAGCTCCATTGGTCAAATATTAACTGGTAATTAAATAAAAATGAATATGCTGAATAAAGAGTTCCTCATATTCCTCTGCTGTAGAGATGTTGGGATAAATTTTCAAAGACAGGTTGTTTTTTTTTTCCACTCGGTCGATTGATAACAATGCTCACTCGGTCATTCTCACAAAATACTTAAAATGTCAATTATTCGGTTAAAAAACGATTCTCAGGGGGGAGATTATCCAAATACAAAGAAATGTGTGAACTTGTCTTGCTTAAGAGAACCGAGAAAATGAGTTTGATATTATTTTTTAACTCAAAGATGAAGGCCGAAGGTATCACGTGAGAAAGGCCTAGTGGAAGACCCACATCAATGCATTATTTAATGTTGCTTAATATGGAATCATTGGAATGTATCAAATTACTCACTATTCATTACCATGTGGTGGGTTATACTCACATTGGCTTCTTCTCCACTCTTTGGTGCTATGTCCATTAATTATTCAGTACTCACTAGTCACTATTGCATTGTTGTTTGTTTCTTGGAGTATCTAAATATCTCGATTATAATGAATATTTTAATATACTAAGCTTTGTAGAGTTTTTTTTTTTTGAACGACACTAAGCTTTGTAGAGTAAGTTGGGATTTCATCCTAACTAAAACTTGTAATTTTGTATACAATTTTCTTCGTTAAACACAGGGCCTCAACAAATTATAAAATTGCTTATAGTGGTGTTATCTAGATAGTGATAACTACGATTGATGCCATGGTCACTTGAATTGAATACTTCGGTTTACTTATCAGTGGTACTTGTGTCTAACTATACTACCTTCTTACACTAAACAACTAGTCTCCCATATTCACTCACAAACCATAATCACTCGTAAAGATTGGTCTCATCACCGGCACCCGCAAAACGCTATTTTCCTCCGCCACCAGCCGCGACCACCTTTTTGCGGCTCAAACCAAATTCATGGTTTTCATTCTCCACCATCAGATCCTTGATCGTAATCCAACGTTTATCGTCCCCTCTAGTTTTTTATTTGTATATTTATTTATTTTAACCAAATCAAAACGTGTTTTTTATTTTTTCTCATTGTCTTCTTATTTAAACCCCTCTTATCTTCTTCATCAGAAACCCAAAACACAAACTCATTCATCAACATTGAAAATCTCTCTCTGCATTCACCAACAGTTCGAAAATGGTTCAGGTCAGTGGATTAGTACACCAAAACGGCCACATCGAGGCGACGTTGTGCGGCGGAGGAGAGAAGACGAAAGTGGCGGTGAAGAATGTGGCGGTCAATGCTGTAGCGGTCAAGGCTGTGGCGGCCGTGAAGAATGAGGCGGATCCATTGAACTGGGGTGCTGCGGCGGAGCAGATGAAAGGGAGCCACTTGGATGAAGTGAAGAGAATGGTTGAGGAGTATCGGAGACCAGTGGTGAATCTCGGAGGAAAGACTCTGACCATCGGACAAGTCGCGGCCATCTCCACCATCGGCGGCGATGTTAAGGTGGAGCTAGCGGAGGCTTCGAGAGCCGGCGTGAAAGCTAGTAGCGATTGGGTTATGGAGAGTATGAAGAAAGGCACTGACAGTTACGGTGTCACCGTTAGCTTTGGAGGTACTTCTGACCAGAGACCACAAAACGACGTCGCACTCCAAAGGGAACTCATTAGGTAATTAAAATAAAAAATTTAATTAGACGAGGGTAACATTAATTTACCCTTTTTTAATGATTAGTTTAGTAGATTAAATTACATTTTGTCACTGAATATAATCACGTGGACGAATTTTTTTTGTTTTTGAGACTCCATTTGCATGGGAAACATCAAACATGCTTGGTCGATGAATCAGGTCGAGTCGGTTCGGGTAGGGTCGGGTCGGGTTTCAGTTCATATATAATTAGTCTCTTTAATTTTTATTTAACACTAGTATTATACCCAGTACAATGCACCGGAAAATCGTTTTATTGCATTTTTCAGCAACAAAATACTCCTTTATCATTTTTTGGTTCTTTTGTTTTTATTTCTTAACTTACCATTGACCAAACCACCAAAATTTCTTCATTCATAATGAAATTCGTGTTCGATTTGAGGTCTTTTATTTTTTTTAACCAAAAGCTTTTTTTTTAATAAAAAATAAAGCCTTAATACTTCTTTAAGTGTTTTTATGTGACAATTATTAAACTTAAAAAGACAATTAATTGGTTAAATAAAAGAAACAAATTCGTAATTAGGTTAGGCATATCAAAATCCAACATAAATAGTATTTAGTCTAGCTAAAATAGTGAAATGAAACATTAAAATATGAAGCTCATTTAGTTATTGAAGCCCAATAATAGTGCCGAAAAAATCTCATCACTATTTCTAACTCCCCAGTCCGCACGATTTCCATCTCACCACCAATCCGATGTCGAACACGGCGGAGGACCGACTACAACATGATTATTCCCCGTTTTCTACTTCGACGAACTCCGTCTCAGCTATTTCGAGTGCTCCTCAATGGTTTCACGATGGATCTCTCCGTCATCGATGCCGCCGCTTCGTCGACTCTTCCCTCTCCGAGGTCGAGGCTGGCGAAGAAGATAAAGAAGGAGTTGCCGATGAGAATAATGATGTAGATAAACTACTAAGAGTTTACAATTTGGTTGAAGAAGAAGAAGAAGAAGAAGAGTCCTCTGAGTCTGTAAAAAGAAGAAGCAAAACGGGGGATCGTCAGTTAAAGATTCTGATGAATACTATCCGAAGCCTGCCAAGGATTATTACTTGAAATCATGAAAAATCCCATAAATAAACAAAATTAGGAATCAATAATATCTGAAAATACCTTTTTTAAGTGAGAGAGAATGAAAATCTCAAGTAAGGCGACGCTAGAGCTTTAGCATAAATCGGTGTTTCTGCGATCTGCGATTTGCGAAAAAAAAAATCCAGATTCAGAACATGTAAGGATTCCAACAATCAATTTAACAAATGGAAGAAAAAAGAAATACATTAGAGTATTCTGATTTCAATCGTTAAAATCTAAATCAAATCAATATCAGAAATTGCAATGAAGACAACTAAAACGATGCAGCAGAAATTTGATGAGGATTGAGAGAAAAAAATACTGTAATTTTAGAAGAAGAAATTTAGTTAGTTACTTTTGAGAATGCTCGATCTATAAGTTATATACATTGTGAAAGTGAAAGGTGGTTGAAACTGGGATTGTGGGTTTGGGAAACGTTTGAGATCGTGGGTCTATGAAGAAAAATTAAAGCTAAAATAAAAATAAAAATTTAATCGTTTTCGAAAAAAAAATTACATTCAGAAATAATGGGAGATACATGTCGTTCATATAGACTATGAGGTGACTGCTGATTTATTAATATTAGATTAGATTAGACACGAAATGTTGTTTGCTATTCCGTTTCAGATTTGCGAACGCCGGAATATTTGGGAACTCGAAGGAGACATGCCACACGCTGCCGCTATCCGCCACGAGAGCCGCCATGCTCGTCCGTGTCAACACTCTCCTCCAAGGATTCTCCGGCATCCGATTCGATATCCTCGAAGCCATCACCAGTCTCCTCAATCAAAACATCACTCCTTCTCTCCCCCTCCGTGGAACCGTTACCGCCTCCGGCGATCTCGTTCCTCTCTCCTACATCGCAGGGCTCCTCACCGGCCGTCCCAATTCAAAAGCCACCGGTCCCAATGGTGAATCCTTAACCGCTGAAGAAGCTTTCAAAAAAGCCGGAATCAGCACTGGATTCTTCGATCTGCAGCCCAAGGAAGGGTTAGCGCTCATCACCGGCACGGCGGTTGGATCCGCCATGGCTTCGATGGTTCTCTTCGAAGCGAATGTTCAATCGGTTCTGGCGGAAGTTTTATCAGCGATTTTCGCGGAGGTGATGAGCGGGAAACCTGAGTTCACCGATCATCTGACTCACAGATTGAAGCATCACCCGGGACAAATCGAAGCGGCGGCGATAATGGAGCACATCCTCGACGGAAGCTCGTACATGAAATTGGCTCAAAAGCTTCACGAGATGGATCCGTTGCAGAAGCCGAAACAGGACCGTTACGCTCTCCGTACCTCCCCTCAATGGCTCGGCCCTCAGATCGAAGTTATCCGTCAGGCGACGAAATCGATCGAGCGTGAAATCAACTCCGTCAACGACAATCCTCTAATCGACGTCTCCAGGAACAAGGCGATTCACGGCGGTAACTTCCAGGGAACGCCAATCGGAGTTTCTATGGACAACACGCGTCTCGCGATCGCTGCGATTGGGAAGCTCATGTTCGCTCAATTCTCAGAGCTTGTCAACGACTTCTATAACAATGGACTTCCTTCGAATCTAGCAGCTTCGAAAAACCCAAGCTTGGATTATGGATTCAAAGGAGCAGAGATCGCCATGGCTTCTTACTGCTCAGAGCTTCAATACCTAGCGAATCCAGTCACTAGCCATGTTCAATCAGCTGAACAACACAACCAAGGCGTGAATTCTCTGGGACTAATCTCATCTCGCAAAACCTCGGAAGCTGTTGACATTCTCAAGCTAATGTCAACGACGTTCCTCGTTGCTTTATGTCAAGCGGTTGATTTGAGACATTTGGAGGAGAATCTGAGGCAAACTGTGAAGAGCACAGTTTCTCAGGTGGCTAAGAAAGTCCTGATCACTGGAGTCAACGGCGAGCTACATCATCCTTCACGCTTCTGCGAGAAAGACTTGCTCAAAGTCGTTGATCGTGAACAAGTGTTCACATACATCGACGATCCCTGTAAGGCCACGTACCCACTGATGCAGAAACTAAGACAATTCATCGTCGATCACGCTTTATCCAACGGGGAGACTGAGAAGAATGCAGGGACTTCGATTTTCCAAAAGATCGTAGCTTTCGAGGAGGAGCTCAGGATGGTGCTTCCAAAGGAAGTGGAGGCTACCAGAGCGGCTTACACTAGTGGGAATGCGGCAATTCCGAACAGGATTAACGAATGTCGGTCGTATCCATTGTACAAATTCGTGAGGGAAGAGCTCGGGACGAAGTTGTTGACCGGAGAGAAGGTTGTGTCTCCCGGAGAAGAGTTTGATAGGGTTTATACTGCAATGTGTGAAGGTAAAATTATTGATCCATTGATGGAATGTCTCAAGGAGTGGAACGGAGCTCCGATTCCGATTTGTTAAGAGAGAGTATTCCTCTGTTCTGTTTTTTTTTTTTTTTTTTTTTTTTTGTATTTGTACCGTATGTTTGAAACTTTAAATTGAGTGTGGTGTCACTTTGTATGATATAAATAAAGTGAATGGTGTCACTTGTGGATAACTTGTCGTTGCTTGTTAGGTTATGTTGCTATTTGTAAATTTGACAGAGTTAACAAAAAGACTGAAAGAGAGATCATATTACTACTGAATTTTTCTTTTCTGGCCCTTTATATCTAAGCATTATGCAAGTCCTTTAGATGCTGAACAATTTATGTCTATGCAATCTTTGGAGTTATTACAGGGCAACATGGAATCTTTTGCTAAAACGTTGTGGTCATTTCTTAGAGCTTCTAGCTCGTGCAAACAACAACATACACAATAGTTCTCGGAGGTCACATGCTCTATGCAAAACGCTCTATTTGTCATAACCTCTCGTTCTCAAGTAGCAGAAATCTTACTTCTTGACAAATTCATTTCAATGATGGTAAAACTAATAGCAGCAATTGACAGAGAGAAAGTGGAAGCTTTTTCAATCATTATGAGATTCTCTGACAATATCAGCATCACATATCAAAAACATAGCGTTTAACATCACCATGGATGGACACCGTAACCTTTTCTATCTAAGCTCTGTAATCAATCATCTATATTAATAATTGTCCTTCATCACTGTACTTACAAAGCCATTCTCTATCTCTATTCATCATTCTTATTTGACCTCTTGTTCTATACTCAGAAAGGAAGAACAAGTTCATGAAAAAGCCTGTGAATTTTTGAAGATCATGAAGCGCAAATCCATAGTCATACTTGTTGTACATCATCATGCTGAGAGTTGCTGCTAGAAGGTTTCTTGGGGATTCAAGAAAGAAAATGAATCAATACTAAAAGATGTTTCGAGAGAAAATTTTGTAATGTATTCAGGTGATGATTAGAAGAGGTTTTGACAGAGATGAGTTTGCTTAAACATCCAATATTCAAGGCTTTGGTGGATCAAGCTCAAGCCTCAAAGATGCTTGAGGACTGTGTATTCCATGAGTGAGAACACCTTTTCTTCATGTTGGTCGTAGCAGTGGACTTCCTCAGCATCAGAGGAACCGCATTTGCATGTAAATGTAAGAATGGAGATATTATAACGAGTTATACACGTAATTCGTATATTATTATATCATACAAAGTGACATCATTCACATTACAATCACTCACTGGTAAAAGTAAAACACTCAATTCAGACATATATAAGAAAGAAAAAAACAACAAAGTTGAGATAGGACAAAACAAAAAAAACAGAGGAATGCTTTCTTAGCAAATCGGAATCGGAGCTCCGTTCCATTCCTTGAGACAATCCATCAACGGATCAATAATCTTGCCTTCACACATTGCAGTGAAAACCTTATCAAACTCTTCTCCTGGGGACACATCTTTTTCTCCGGTCAGCAACTTCGTCCCAAGCTCCTCCCTCACGAATTTGTACAACGGATACGACCGGCATTCCTTAATCCTGTTCGGAATCGCCGCGGTTCCGTTACCGTACGCCGCTCTAGCCGCATCCACTTCCTTTGGAAGCACCACCTTGAGCTCCTCCTCGAAAGCTACGATCTTCTGGAAGATTGAAGTAGCTGCGTTCTTCTCCGTCTCACCGTTGGACAAAGCGTGATCGACGATGACTTGTCTCAGCTTCTGCATCAGTGGGTACGTGGCGCTACAGGGATCGTCCACGTATGTGAACACTTGTTCACGATCGACGACCTTGAGCAAATCCTTCTCGCAGAAGCGTGACGGATGTAGCTCACCGTTGACTCCAGTGGTTAGTACTTTCTTAGCCACCTGAGAAACTGTGTTCTTCACCGTTTGTCTCAGATTCTCTTCCAAGTGTCTCAAATCAACCGCTTGGCATATAGCTACGAGGAACGTCGTTGACATTAGCTTGAGAATGTCAACAGCTTCAGAAGTTTTGCGAGACGAGATTAATCCGAGAGAGTTCACATCCTGGTTGTGTTGTTCAGCTGATTGAACGTGGCTAGTGACTGGATTCGCAAGGTATTGAAGCTCTGAGCAGTAAGAAGCCATGGCGATCTCTGCTCCTTTGAATCCGTAATCCAAGCTTGGGTTGTTGGAAGCTGTTAGATTCGAAGGAAGTCCATTGTTGTAGAAATCGTTAACAAGCTCCGAGAATTGAGCGAACATTAGCTTCCCAATCGCTGCGATCGCGAGACGCGTGTTGTCCATAGAAACTCCGATTGGCGTTCCCTGGAAGTTACCGCCGTGAATCGCCTTGTTCCTGGAGACGTCGATTAGCGGATTGTCGTTGACGGAGTTGATTTCACGCTCGATCGATTTCGTCGCCTGACGGATTACTTCGATCTGAGGGCCGAGCCATTGAGGAGAGGTACGGAGAGCGTAACGGTCCTGTTTCGGCTTCTGCAACGGATCCATCTCGTGAAGCTTTTGAGCCAATTTCATGTACGAGCTTCCGTCGAGGATGTGCTCCATTATCGCCGCCGCTTCGATTTGCCCCGGGTGATGCTTCAATCTGTGAGTCAGATGATCGGTGAACTCAGGTTTCCCGCTCATCACCTCCGCGAAAATCGCTGATAAAACCTCCGCCAGAACAGATTGAACATTCGCTTCGAATAGAACCATCGACGCCATTCCAGATCCAACCGCCGTGCCGTTAACGAGCGAACCTTCCTTGGGCTGCAGATCGAAGAATCCGGAGGCTGATTCCGGCTTTTTGAAGGCTTCCTCAGCGGTTAAGGTTTCACCGTTGGGACCGGTGGCTTTGGAATTGGGACGGCCGGTGAGGAGTCCGGCGATGTAGGAGAGAGGGACGAGATCGCCGGAGGCGGTGATTGTTCCACGGAGGGGAGAGAAGGAGTGATGTTGTTGTTGAGGAAGACTGGTGATGGCCTTCGAGGATCTCGAATCGGATACCGGAATATCCTTGGAGGAGAGTGTTGATACGGACGAGCATGGCGGCTCTCGTGGCGGAGTGCGGCAGCGTGTGGCATGTTTCCTTCGTGCTGCCGAATATTCCGGCGTTCAGGAATCTGCAAACGAACAGAACATTCGAATTGCGTGCGGATTAGTTATTTAATTAAACTAATTCATTTTTTTTTAATTACTCTAACAAAATATAACCCGACGGTCCCAACCCGACCCGTAGATCCCATGCAACGTCACATAAACTCGAGGCAAGAAGTAGTAGTTTCTTGTGATTTTAATTATTTTAAATTCCATTTTCAAAAAATTTAAGCTGATTTCTTTAAAAAAAAAATTGGAAAATAAAAAAAACTAGTTTACAAATTACAATAAAGAAAATAAAAACTAATTCCTAATAATTAAGTCTTATTTCTTTTTTTTCTCTTTTTTATTAAGATTTTATACCGCATATATCCAAATATCATTTTAAGATCCTAACCCTTGTAAATTTATATATTTCTAGTTAGACACAAGAAAATAACGGTTAATTAATACAAATTTTTTACCTTATAAGCTCCTTCTGAAGTGCGACACCATTTTTGGTTCTCCGATGAGAAGTAGCACCAAAACCAGTAGTAACACCATAACTATCAGTGCCTTTGTTCATACTCTCCATGACCCAATCACTGCTCGCCTTCACACCGGCTCTCGCCGTCTCCGACAACTCTACCTTCACACCATTTCCAACGGTCGAGATCGCTGCCACTTGTCCAATCGTAAGAGTCTCACCTCCGAGATTCACAACTGGCTTCCTAAATTCCTCAACCATTCTCTTCACTTCGTCCAAATGGCTCCCTTTCATTTGCTCAGCCGCAGCTCCCCAGTTGAGAGGATCTGCACCAACCACCGTCACATTTTTCTTGATCTCTCCGCCGCATAACATAGCGTCGACTCCTCCGTTCTGTGATCCGTTAATCTCCATTTGACACGAGTTTAGGAATTTAGCTATGAGGAGATTATAGAGAGATCTCTTAATGAAGAGATATGTCTAGTAGTTTGTATTGGTTTAAGGAATTTGATTTGTTATTCCTGAGGGAAAAGAGATGAATGAATGGTGGTTTAAATAAGATGGTAGTGTTTGTTGGTAGGTAAGCATAAGAGAGCTAGTTTTTATTTATTTTTCCTATAATGATAATTTTAAAATAGAGAAAAAATGAAAATTAGTGAGAAAGGAGTTGGTTGAGAATTAATTATGACCGTTAGATGGAGTGTGAGGGGGTTCTAGTGGTGGAGATTAATAATTCGTGGATTTGGTTTAAGTCGCAAAAGAGATATTTTTTTTCATTTTTTTTTTAACGCGGTGGTGATTTTGGTGTTCTCGTCAACGTCACGGTGGTAAAAAGTGGTCGTGGCTGGTGGCTGACGATAGTTGCATTTCGCGGTTGGTGAGACTAAGAAATTTTTTTGTTATCTTATTGAAGAGTGAGTTTTTTTGGAGTAAAGCGTTTCATTGTGATGGGAGTAGGTGTGTAATGTATGAACGTAATTGAGTCAATTAACGTCCCCACCATAACACTCTTTCATTTTTGTATTTTGTAAATTGTTATTTTTTTGTCATTTTGGTTATCATTTCAACTTTCTTGGATATTTCGATGGGATTTGTTTTCTTTTCGGTTATCGTGTTGTGTTGTTGTATTTTCTTTATGTTGTTCGTTTACTGGTTTGTTTATGTAACCTGTTTCATAATTACTGAAACTTTTTTTTCCGATAACCGTGGAGATCCCAAAAGCTATCTAGGTCCAAAACTAATCACACGAGGTCTTGCATTCGGGTACACGTTTGGAAATATTCTAAAAAAAAAATTATATGTTGTTCGTTTATTGATTTGTTTATATAACATGTTTTGTTTTTCCGATAACCGTGGAGATCCCAAAAGTTTTCTAGGTCTAAAGACTAATCCTACAAGATCTTGCATCGGAGTACGCATTTGAAAAATAGTCTAAATTTAAAGTTGTTAAGGGGACTTGAACCCAAAAATAATTATTGAATACTTCTACAAACGAATTTATTAAAATTATGCCAGTACATGTACTCCAAGACATGCCACAATGTTGATCAAACAATTGCGCCAAACTCATTAAAAGCAAACTCGCAGGACTGGATAGATCCAAGCAACAATCTTAATCAGCCACATAACAAAGCCAAGCAACTTATCTCATGAGTACTTGGTTCCAATTGTTTCATCTCCTATATCGACTGACTAGTATCTCTCCACTCTCCTTTCTCCTCTCACGTGTGTACTTAAAAACTAGCTCCTATTTCTTTTGTAACCATCACATTAGTTTGGTCCAAATGATGTTACTTTTAAGAAGGGGAGTCAAAGTAGGTGAATACAACAAACTGTTTTTTTTTTTAAGAATTACCAGATACAAACATAATTTTGTTTAGTTTGAGTAACAGTTCATATGCACACATTAAAATAACATAAAATCTCGAAAAGCTAAATCTTTTACATGCACATACATGCCATATGAGGTGAAAGAAGCCAGTCAAAAGTAAAAGTATGTAACTGTTAATTAGTTTTTTGTGTGTACATGTTTCATGTTTCGTTCAGTTTGAAATTGGGTATAAAGTTTGTGAAACGTAATTATTACGTGGACATTTTGCAAACTATAATATTCACGCGATGACGCAACACGCCGTTTGCATGACAAAAGCAATGCCCAATGGCATTATGTAATAATTAGCTAAGCTCATGAAATGACAACTATAACCATATACTCCTATATATAAAGTTATAATGTTTTTCTAAAATTACTGTAACTGATATAGAAAACTTTTAAATTAGTGATATCACTTATCATGACAGAGATTTTTTTGTTAATATGATTATTAGAATTTGATATGTGTCATTATCAAACTAAGCATGAATACACACACATGACCATAGTTGTAGTTTCGACGCAGAATCTAGAAATGTAACGTGAACTAAAGATATTCGAGGATAGATTTCGACTATCGATTTTTTTTCCAGAGGATGTGCTACGTAGAATAATATAAATTGAGCCATCCAGTTGCTGATAAAATATAAATTCATCATCGACCTCATTTTCTGATTTATTTGTGAAATACGCGTTATATATATATTAATCGAAAGCTAAATATAAGAGTAAAAAGCAGTGCACAAATTAAAGAAAATCTAATACAAGAACTGATCAAGTTATTAATAGAAATTATATGGATGGATGGTAAGGCGCCTTCATTGAAATTTGAAACATTTGCATGTGCATGCATTTTTGCTTCCATCGTAGCATTCGAACTTCGAAGGTCTCCAATTAATTTATATCCCGATTTAATACATTTGTACTAGTTGTATTTTTTTTTATCAAAAATTTGTACTAATTCCGTTTATATGGTTTTTCTTTTCTTCATTTAAGCATTGGGCAATGACTCGGGATGTCGTGTGGAATTTCATTTTAATTTATATGTTAGTGCGAGATGGAGATAGTTTCGCATTTGCACCAAAGACATGGTGATATTTTATTCGTGTTAGTTATATATAGCTCATTTTTTCACCTGTTTTGACTTTATAGGATAATGTTCAATGAAATTAATGAAGGCAAAGATGAAAGAAAGGACAAAGTGGGGGGAATATATTATAGTTTTCTTTGGTCAACATATTATAGATAGTCTTTATCAAAAAAAACATATATATTATAGACAGTTTAGTACAACATAAAGAAATCTTATTACGTAAATTTAAATTTCTTTGAAACGGATTTCAGACAATGTGAAAGGAAACCTATGTCAAATAGCCGATTTTGGTTAAGTTTTACTGGCTTTTTTGTTTATCCCGACATCAGCTCTTCTTACTTCTTCTTTTTTTTTGTCTACTTCAGGTTATCTTCTTTAGATCTAGCTTTCTCTAACTCATTGTAAAAAAGACACTTATTAAGATGTTTAGTAGACATTTTTGTCTATGCGCGTTTACATTAGAACTTGATTGACATTATAGGGGATTGTAGCTTAAACTGCCATCAACCGTAGTTGCGAGTTCGGAGTTAAATTTGGACCTTCGACGTTCTACAACCACTTATATGGACTGTTTTTCCTTTCACTATATTATTCACATACACACAAAATTGCTGGATGGATCATGAAAACGCATTTAACAAACTATTTTGTGGAAAACTACAAATTTATTTGAAAGATGTTTCAGTCATTGAAAAAATTAGAAATAGAAATTGGACTATAACATAACTTTTGTTTCACTCGTTCCGATTTGCTTGTTCCTTCTAAGTTCCATCTTGCCAATCAATTATACACCAATCATACTAGCACCACGAAACTGAATAACTTATATGGCCCCTAGTCTTTTGCTAATATAAATAGCTAGGGCCGAGAAAATGTCATTAGACGCTCAGATAAAGAATATATACTACAACCAGATCCGACTAATTGATACGTGAGTTTTGGTCGGATTACAAAAGAGAGCTTGGATTAGACTAGGGAACTAAGCTTGTATTGGATTAAGGAACTAGCCAACCTCTCAATTTCAGACACATGGAAACCAAACTTGAAAATTACTTACGAGTGACTCACTCGCCACCTATATAAGAGATCATTAAGAAACTAGGTTTTGTGATCGGATTCTTGTGTATGTGATAATGTGAGATTGAGAATCTCTAATAAGGGTTTCGTGGACCTGTGTTTTCATTCAGAGATGACCATAAACATGAGTGTAGTTAATGTGATTTGTTGATTGAGTATTTATATTTTTGAGTTGTTGGGTTAAATGAACAGCTATTATTATGTACTTTGATTTACGGATATATTAACAGTTCATGAGGAAAGTCTACCGACAATTGATTTAACATGAACTTTTTTTGGTCGTTGCTCCCATTCTCTATTCTTCCTCCCATTCGCATACGCCAAATCTGAATTGGAGAAACCAGTATAGTTCAAATATCACATCCTGATGAATGGTTTTGTTTATCTCAATCAGCTATATAGTATAAGAACCCAACACAATCTAATTATAAAGTGGATAACTTTAGTACTAGTGTTTATAACTTTGTAGTTCTGTGCATGAAAGTCATGTTAGTATGTTCCCTAATCCCTTGTCCTTTCAGCCTACAAAACAAAAGTTTGGGGATAGGAGCTGTTCCAATCACGACTCAACTAATTATGTTTTAGACATTCTCGATAAATTTTTACACATGGCAGTTTCCTATGTATTAATGGAAAAGATTTTTTAAAAGAGTGGCTGATCTTTTTGTTGTTGTTGTTGTCTATGTCTCATAGTTATAGAGAGATTTGAGGGGTTTTTTTTCGTTGTTATCGTAATGAAATTTTTACTTACATTATGCTTGTGGATCTTACAGTCTTAACCATCGCATAGGCTTTATATAAATCCAAACTTAATTGGTTTTATAATAGGCTTTTCACAATAATTTTTTTCTTTAACTAGGTTTGATTCGTTTGAATAAAGCTGGAGTCTTTAAATGAATATAGCTTACATTAATTTAAGAAGAAAAACATTTACTATAGAACATGGCGGGCCTATATAATTAAATACTACAAAATCATGGATTTCGACGAGACACCAAGCACGTACGTAAACCAATACATTTACATGAA